>CM076584.1:570311916-571024416 GCA_034641835.2 Pinus albicaulis | reverse complement strand
ACAGTTGGACCCTGGCTCTCGCCAGGTAATGTCTAATATATATATATATGTGTGTGTGTGTGTGTATGTATATGTATATGCATATGCATATGCATATGTGTATATATATATATATATATATATATATATAAAGTACTATTCTGAATTTACAATGCAACAACTAGAAATGGCATGGCTCATCATTATTAAAAAACAATATGTATTGAAGAATAACAATTTAGATTTTCCATAGTATTAACAACACTTTGTCGATGTTTCGAATCCCAATGGGAATCCATCTTCAAGACAGATGTGAATGAGAGCTTGGTTTGTTCTCCTCTCAAGCTCTCATTCACATATGTCCAAGATGGATCCTCATTGGGATTCAAAGCGTTGACAAAGTTTTGTTAATACTATGGAAAATACGATTTTCTATTCTTCAACAAACGATCATAGAAGCTTGAAAACCATCAAAAATATATATATTTCTCTATGACATTTTGTTTTAGAAAAAAAAACCCCTATATTCATTTTTTTTGTTTTTTTATAAGTTTTTATATACTTTCTATAATATTACATAGATTTATTTATGATTAATTTTTTCCACTTTTAATATCTCACTATATGCTAGTGACTGAAAACTAAAAGATATTAATAAATTTCTCATATACTCTATAGATTTTTAGTTATTATTTTTAAATAAATTATCAATGCCTAAAAATTAAAAAATTGTATTTTTATGATATTTTATGAGAGTTTACATAAAATTTATTTCCCCACATATATATATATATATATATATATATATGAATTTCTATATAAATTTTATTTCCACCCTTTATACACGAATATATATATATATATATATGGGTGGAGCGCGGAACTGCTTTGTATTTTAGCAAGGTAAAAATATTATAATTGCTCAATTTTTTTATAAAGCAATTTGAGCTTGTCCTATCGATATTTAAAGTGTGTGAATAGACATGGTCGATGTAAAATTGGGGTTAGTTTTGGTCAATGCGATTGTCCCGTCTTTTCAAAGTTATTTACAAAGCAACAATAAGGTAAATGCTTTACGATAAACTTGAGCTTATTATTATTATTTTTATCATAGGAAGTGTGTGAGTACATACTAGATGTGAAATTTAATTGTGTAGAATTAAATTTGGTATATGTATGAATAGATGGAGACATGTTTGTTTTTAATAAGAATTTTAAAATTTAATATAGTTTAGAAGAGATATACAAATATAAAAATAAAAGGTTAATGACTTAAAATTATGGTAAATTTTTTATTATATAAATCTAATAAATCTACTATTATTGTATTATTCATTATTATTATGTTTATTATATTATAATTTACTATTTATTATTATTATGTTTATTATATTATAATTTATTATTTATTATTATTATATTATAATTTATTAAATTAGATGTACTTTAATTTTAGATTTATTATATTTTGAGAGATCAAATTTATTAAGATGCATTGTTTTAAGTGAAAAAATTGTTTAAAAATTTTGCATTTCAAAAAGTTTGATTCATTTGGCTTTTACTAGATCTAAAAAGCAAATAAATTAATACAATGTTTTAATTATGAATTTTTTTTATTTTCACTTGTTTTATATGATATAGTTGACATTGAAATTTTTTATTTATGATTAAGTTTTTGCACATTAATATGTTGCCTTCTTTTATCTTATATATATATATATATATATATATATATATATATATATATATATATATATATATATATATATTATATATCAACTTCATATAAAAAATGAAATAAATTACACCATTCACACACAGAAAGTGAAAATGTAATATTTTTTATAGTTTAAATAAATTTATTTTTCTTTATATAAAATTGAAATAAAATTATGTTATTTAATATTGATAGTAGAATATTCCATTTATGGTCAACAATGAAATATTTTTTGGTTATAAATATATTTTTGTTTTAAATATTATAAATTGCACATCATGTAATGCCAATAATACTATTTTTACATGCTATCCATTAGCTCTAATATTAAGTAGTGAAGGAATTGCATATCTTTCTAATAATAAAAAAAAATAAAAATAAAAATACTATTAGATCTAAGACTTTTGTGATCCATAATGTAGATAAAAGAACTTTCGGATTAATCACATCATTAGGATTAGGTGGACTTTTTGAACCATCTATTGTGTTTCATCATGAGGACAAGGTGGATAAACTAATCAATTTCAATGAATAAATAAATTATTAAGTTAAAAATTTGATTAGTAAGTTAAAAATAAATTATTTGTTTAAATAAATTCTTGTTTAATATTAAAGATGAGTTTATAAATTATTATGTAATAGGTAAAATGAGAAGGGGTAAACTTTTTATTTTAAAAATAAATATAACATTAAATTAATTAATTATTAAATCAATTATATATATATATATATATATATATACTTACTATTTTTATTTTAATTAATTGATTTTTTTATTTTTATTTTATTTTATTATGAGAAAGATATGCAATTCCTTCACTACTTAATATTAGAGCTAATGGATAGCATGTAAGAATAGTATTATTGGCATTACATGATGTGCAATTTATAATATTTAAAACAAAGATATATTTATAACCAAAAAATATTTCATTGTTGACCATCAATAGAATATTCCACTATCAATATTAAATAACATAATTTTATTTCAATTTTATATAAAGAAAAATAAAATTATTTAAACTATAAAAAATATTACATTTTCACTTTCTATGTGTGAAAGGTGTAATTTATTTCATTTTTTATATGAAGTTGATATATAATATTTAAAAATATTAATAACAAAAATTATATATATATATATAAAAGAAGGCAACATATTAATGTGCAAAAACTTAATCATAAATAATAAAAAAATTCAATGTCAACTATATCATATAAAACAAGTGAAAATAAAAAATTCTTATATTAATTTATTTGATTTCTAGATATCTAGTAAAAGCCTAAATAAATCAAACTTTTTGGAGTGCAAAATTTTTAAACAATTTTTACACTTAAAACAATGTATCTTAATAAATTTGATCTCTCAAAATATAATAAATCTAAAATTAAAATACATCTAATTTAGTAAATTATAATATAATAATAATAAACAGTAAATTATAATATAATAAACATAATAATAATAAATAATAGTAGATTTATTAGATTTATATAATAAAAAATTTACCATAATTTTAAGTCATTAACCTTTTATTTTTATATTTGTATATCTCTTCTAAACTATATTAAATTTTAAAATTCTTACTAAAAACAAACATATCTCCATCTATTAATACATATACCAAATTTAATTCTACACAATTAAATTTCACATCTAGGATGTACTCACACACTTTATATATTAATAAAAATAATAATAATAAGCTCAAGTTTATCGTAAAGCGTTTACCTTATTGTTGCTTTGTAAATAACTTTTGAAAAGACGGGTCAATCGCATTGACCAAAACTATATATATACTATTTTTATTTTAATTAATTGATTTTTTTTTAATTAATTACATTTTTTTTTCTTTATTTGTTAGATTTTTTTCCCTCCCTCGTTCTTTCTTAGGTATTTTTATTTATTTATTATTTTATTTAGTTATATAATAATTAATTTATTTATTTATTGATTTATTTTTATCTAATTAATTAATTAATTTTATTTTATTTATCGAATTAAATTTTTACGCTCCTAATTCTTATGATATTTTTAATAAAAAATTATTTAATTAATTATTATTCTAGTTTATTTATTTTATTTATTTAAGAAAAAATTTACTCATTTTTAGTTTCTTTTTAGGTTTCTCCATTTATTTATTATTTTATATTAACTAGTTATATATAATATTTAAAAATATTAATAACAAAAATTATATATATATATATATATATATATAAAAGAAGACAACATATTAATGTGCAAAAATATAATCATAAATAAAAAATTTCAATGTCAACTATATCATATAAAACAAGTGAAAATAAAAAAAAATTATTATAATTAAAACATTGTATTAATTTATTTGATTTCTAGATCTAATAAAAGCCTAAATGAATCAAACTTTTTGAAACACAAAATTTTTAAACAATTTTTACACTTAAAACAATGCATCTTAATAAATTTGAACTCTCAAAATATAATAAATCTAAAATTAAAATACATCTAATATAGTAAATTATAATATAATAATAATAAATCGTAAATTATATTATAATAAACATAATAATAATACAATAATACAATAATAATAGATTTATTAGATTTATATAATAAAAAATTTACCATCATTTTAAGTCATTAACCTTTTATTTTTATATTTGTATCTCTCTTCTAAACTATATTAAATTTAAAAAACAAACATATAACCTTTTATTTTTATATTTGTATCTCTCTTCTAAACTGTATTAAATTTAAAAAACAAACATATCTACATCTGTTAATACATATACCAAATTTAATTCTACACAATTAAATTTCACATCTAGTATGTACTCACACACTTTATATATAAATAAAAAACAATAATAATAAGCTCAAGTTTATCGTAAAGCGTGTAACTTATTGTTGCTTTGTAAATAACTTTTGAAAAGACGGGACAATCGCATTGACCAAAACTAACCCCACAAAAATAAATTTTACTGTATCGACCATGTGTATTCACACACTTTAAATATCGATAGGACAACCCCAAATTGCTTTATAAAAAAATTGAGCAATTATAATATGTTTACCTTGCTAAAAAACAAAGCAGTTACGCGCTCCACCCGTATATATATATATATAATGGTGGAAATAAATTTTATATAGAAATTCATAAAATATAATAATATATTTATTTATTTAATTTTCATGTGGAAATTAATTTTATGTAAAATCTTATAAAATATTATATAAAAATATATAATAATTTCTTAATTTCTAGCCACTCATAATTTATTTAAAAATAATAATTAAAAATCTATAGAGTATATGAGAAATTTATTAATATATTTTAGAGTATATGAGAAATTTATTAATATCTTTTAGTTTTCAGTCGCTAGTATATAGTGAGATAGTGAAATATTAAAAGTGGAAAAAATTAATAATAAATAAATCTATGCAATATTATAAAAAAATATATAAAAACTTTTTAAAAAAAAATTAATATAGGGATTTTTTTCTAAAACAAAATGTCATAGAGAAATATACATATTGTTGATGGTTTTCAAGCTTCTGTGGTTGTTTGTTGAAGAATAGAAATTCATATTTTCCACAGTATTAACAAAACTTTGTCGATGTTTCGAATCCCAATGGGGATCCATCTTGGACATATGTAAATGAGAGCTTGAGACGAGAACAAACCAAGCTCTCATTCACATCTGTCTTGAAGATGTATTCCCATTGGGATTCAAAATGTCGACGAAGTTTTGTTAATACTATGGAAAATCCGAATTGTTATTCTTCAATACATATTGTTTTTTAATAAGGATGAGCCATGCCATTTCTAATTGTTGCATTGTAAATTCGGAATAGCACTTTTTATTTTTAACCATCAAAACTAAATACATCATACAAAAGTATGTTCTTACATATATCTTCCACCCTACTCTTTAAGGGACCATAATTGTATACATATACTCTTCTTCCAAATACAAAAACTAGAAAAAGAAAAGAAAATAGGGTAGCGCACTAGACCCTGATGTCCATAGCTTTAGTGGTTGCATCATCAAAAGTCTCCTAGATGTTGAAAGTACCTAAAGGGAGCTCTAAAGCTTATTTAGATAACTGATCAACTTAAACATTTAATTCCCTAAAACGTGCTTGAAGGAAAGCCCTTCAAAAATCTGAAAAGATTCTTATATAATTTGAAGGAGTTGAGGTGTATATTTTCAATTGAAATTTGATTGTTTGAACATTTCAATACTAACTAACAATCCTCAAATTTTTTAAGCTTCTTGATTCCTTCATTCTTAGCCACCTTGAATGAAGACAATAAACCCAAAAACTCTACTTTGCTATTTGCACCTCTTCCATGAGCATCTCTTACTTGGATTAAGTGGTTTGGATCAATTTATAAAAATACCCCAATTCCACGAAGGCAGGATCTCTTGGAATGAACCATCAAAATAAACCCAAGGAATTTAATATCAAAGTCTAATACGATCAGTAGCCTTGGAAAATAAAAATTCCTCTTAACCATGTATTCCCTTGTCATCCTAATGATTGTTGCAACAGAGATTCCATGAGGAATGTCAGAGCATCATAATATGCTCAAGTTTTTAGCTCACTAAATATGATATATAAATATAAAGCGGAACCCTTCAAAACATGAAACATATTTTTCTAATAACTAGTCCTAGAAACAAGCCAAAGGATAGCCCTTGTTCCATGTTATGTGAAGGTTAAGATCCTATTGAACTACATGAATTTCTTCCTTGGAATATAAAGAATTAGTAGATCGATGAAGAGCATACTCATAATTATTTTTCCAGAGAGGACATTATTTTGGGTTGGACCAACCATGCTTCAAACCATTATCCCAAGGTAATAACTTATTGTTTATAGCTAGCCAGGAACAAATTTTGTGGTTGAGAGCCACATTGATCTTCAATATCTGGTTCCACCACCACTGGGAGGGATCATTAAAAACTTCCTTGCACCAACCTTTGTAGCAAATTTTAGTTGTATATTCACCAATAGTCAAGTTTTTGGCCCAGATTAAGGAATCTAGGACATAATATTGCAGTGTTATATAGCATGAGGCTAAGCAATTGATATAATTTTTCCATTCCTCTATTAAATGGTCCTTAAGTCTCATAAGACTGGGATGTTTCCACATAGAACGTCCCAAATGCCGCATATCACTAACTTTAGCGTTAGAAGAAATAAAGTGTTTGAAATTACTCAAATCCAATCTGAGATCCTTAGACAAACAATAATGATCAATTTTACCATACCATGGGTCACTCTGACACTTTTTCCATTCCCTACCTTCCAAGCCACCCAATTTCCAATAACAAGAATTGAATTGACTAAGGCCATCCAAATGACTGGCCCTTTATAAGTTTTGATAAGGGATCAGAGCATATCTACAAAGGAGAGATGCTTCAGGTATTTTTACTTTATTACATGGCCCCATAGAGCCTCATTCTATGGAAAACTCCAAAGGCTTCTGGTGGCCAATGCTAATGTGAAGTGAAAGATGTCCTTTAGTCTAAACCCACCCAAGGACTTGGGAACAGAACTTATGTACCAATTTTCTAGTGGGATGGTTGTGTCACTAGATTCCCCCTATATAAAATGAAACCTTTCCTTCTTAATTTTATTCAGAATGGACTTGGGAGACATAGTGATAGACATCCAAGATACATGGATGCGCTACAAATTTTATTTTAATAGAATCAACCTTCCACCTCTAGACAAAAAGTGATTCACCCATAGAGAGATATGATACTCCACCTTTTCTCAAAGTGATGTCCAATATGAAATCCCATAATCCTTTAGCATTAGGTGAAAGACTAAATATTTGAAACCCAAATCCAAATCTCTTATAGGGAAGTGAATGAAATCATTGAACATGTATAAACAAGGTTTCGGAAAAAAACAGATTGGTAAACAAGAATTTTCCAAATTTAATTCCATGCTTATAACATTAAAATAATTTAGAATGGAGCTTGATGTTGTAATATCCCTCATAGAATCATATGTGAAGCATAATATTTCATCCACAAAAGGAATGTGAGATATGACTTCACTAGGAGTAGCCCCAGTTACCCAAAAAAAGGACATTTCCTTTTCTTAACTTTAATGAAAATGCTGAAATCATTTTATTGTAATCATGAACAAGAGAAGAGATAAAGGGAATGCCTCCCATCAATCCCCTTGAAGCATCGAAGAAATGGGAAGAAACCTCGTCGATAAGAATAGAGAAAGAAATTGACTCAAGACAGTTCATAATCTAGATTACCACCTACAAAAAAAAATCCATTTTAAGCAAAACTAACCTTAGAAGTATCTACCTTACCCTATAGTATTCTTTGGACAAGTCTATGTTTAGGACCACAAATTTCTTCTTGGTTGTACTGATTAAATGGACAATTTCTTGTGCAATGGTCACTGCAACTTGGATTTCTCTTCCTTATAGAAAACCAAATTATTTTAAAAGATAACTTCACTCACGATAGGATTTTAAAAAATAGCTATAACCTTAGATGTGATTTTGCAAATAGTGTTGCAATGGGATATGGGTATCAAATCTACAAAATAACATATGCCATGTTTATTTGGAATGATATCTATGTGAGTCTTATAGAAATACAAAGGACCTTTTGTGAATGCTAAGATTATGTAATCACCATCAAGAGGCCGTATTTGATTAAATCATAAAAACTAATATAAAATTTGACTAACAACCCTTCTAACCTAGGGCTCTTATCTTTCTACATAGAAGAGAGAACATAAAATATCTCTAATTACGAGAATTTCACCACCAAATTTGAATTCACATCTTTTGAAATCATGGAAGGAACGAGGTTAACAACGTCTAGAATTCCATGATTGCGACACCTTGTAGGCTCCATAAACATAGAGGTAAATTGCCTTATTATTTCTTCCTCCACACCAAGAAAAGAGCATTTATCCCCATTACTTAATTGAATAGGCCAAATAGTATTTTATTTTTTTACGAAAAGTGGCATATTTATGGAAGAAATTAATATTATTATCGCCTTCCTTAATCCAAGCAGCCTAGATCTTTAGGTTCCATTTTGCCTCTCTCTTTTTAAAAAGGATTTTTTGGCATCTTCTAATGCTCAAATGAGAGAAATATTTAGCCCTTTCAAAGGAGAAGAATATTTTTCCTGATGAAAGGATGATACTTTATCCTCTATATCCTATAGATGCCTTTTTCATTAGTTTTATATACTTTGGCCCAATTAAATGATCCCTCATGCACCCTGAACAAATTGTTTGCAAATTACCTCATACAACATTGGGGGAAGGCCATAGAGAAGGATCTCCACTCCTAGGTCACAATTCAGTGGAAATCCTCTAAAAAAAAAATCAAACCTGATTGAATTTGAAAAGGGAAAGGGGATTTTAACAACCAAATTTGACTTGAAGGATAATTGGAAAGTGATATCATAAGCCCATTGAAGAAACCATAGACTTAATTAAGAAGGATCCATCCCTCCAACTATCAATAATTAGAAATATATCCATTCTTATTTCCATGGAATATTTGTTGGCATGAAAATTCATCCATGTGGGCATAAAATTTACAAAGTTGAGGTTTAAAATATGTTTTTTTTAAAGAAATACTAGAATAAAAAATGAACAAGATATGAATTAGAGCCCCAGACTTCCGCAATAGACATATAAAATTTTATATCTCCATCAAAAATAAGAGAATGGGAATACAAAACACAAGTCTCATCCAAATGATTAAGAAAAGGTTATCTCTTTGAATACATACAATAATTATTGATAATATTGTACTGAGAACTAGAGCTCTTTTGTTATAGGTTAATTGCAATAGAAGAGAAATTTGCCCGGAATACGATGAAAAAAGAAGAGATCCATCCAATGACCAAAACACCTAACATATTGTTTACATCCAAAGAAGAAAAGGACCAGCCTTTTAGCTATGAACCTAATAAAGAGATCATTTTCTACTTGATCACATAATCTTCTGAAGAAAAATAATATCTCGATTGTGGCTCTGAATTATCCTTTTGAGGGCTATTTATTTATGGGAACCATGGCTTCCCATTGAAAACTATACTAAATTATTTTCATGGCAGAACCAAAGGAAGGAATTTCCCTACTCCAAAGGCCCTAAAAATGGTGGCTTGCTTCCCTTTTTTTATTTTATTTCCAACACAGAATTCTATTGAGCTTTGTGCATATGTGGCTTTCGACCGAAAGAATTAAAAAAATGAGCATCAAGATGTATATCACCCTTAAATGTGAAATCCTCATTTAATTTGACGCTAGGTTTAAGGGAGTAGTGAAAAATCATGGCATTAGGCTTATCTAACCTCTCGTATGTGCCTCTAAAGAAACTAGAATTATGAGTTCCCGAGGGAAAACCCTTAGAGGAATTTCGGGGGGGGGGGGGGGGGGGGAGATAAGACCATGGGTGGGGACACGAGATGGGGATGGAAGCTTAGAGGAACAAACCTTCAAGTTAGAAAAACCCTTTGTCCATAGAGAAAACTAGAGAGGAAGCCAAAGGGAGCTAAGACATACCAGTGGAATGATTAGATTTATCCATAACTTCTAACAAATATCTAGAGGGGATATCCATCCCACTGTTTTTGTTTCTTGCAAATATGCAATCATTACAATAATTAAAGGTCCCCATTAACACTTAATTGTTCCTTCTTTTTCCTCGTGATAGGGAACAAAATATGTTTAAAATGGTCTTTAAGGTCTCTAACTTCATGGCACTTGAAATAAAAAAGCATTTTTTTTCTCCAATAATCAACATTTTAAGAGAAACCCCTCTCCTTATAGACTATATTGATGGCCTCATACAAACTCTCTATGTGATAATATTCAATTAAGATTCATGGCCATTGCATATCCATAGATTTAGAACATTTGGGATCTAATGATATTAACCAGCTTATAGAGAGCCTCCTCAAACTAGCAGACTAGGGAAAGACATGATAAAATGGCCCAAATTGGTTGATCAAGGATCAACTCATCGACTAGGTCAAAGTGCAATGACCAGGGCTACTAATTTAACAATTACGAACCCTTCCACCAATCCTGTGATTTAATTTTGAGGTTTTCCTTACGATTCTTGAACATGAAAAAAATCCACCCTTTGACTAGAATGTTAAACATTGGGGAATAACCTAAGATATGAGATCAATTGTTAGAAATCCAAGCCAAGAGAGAGGCATTCCACAAAATTTTCCCGCAAAACCTACCAACCATTGTAGATTCCTTCAATTTAGGAATGTCAACAAAGTAAATTTCTTTCCTCGCCACCATGAAGAGGGGGTGAGGGGGCAAAGAGAACACAGAAAAAGAAACCCTTGACTAAGAATGAGAAAGAGCCAAAGCAACCAAGCAAGAGTGACAACAAGCCTCCTTGTCATTCTCGCCATTACTCGGGAAGGTTCCATAATTAAGAAGCATGTGGTCTACAACATGGGAGTAGGAAGGGGAAAGATCCACTTTTGGAGATTGGACATCGGAAAATCTCGGGAGTAGAGGAGTAAGCAAATCTCGGGAGTAGAGGAGTAAGCAGATCTGCGATCAAACAACCCTCCACCTGTGAACTTCTCTTGTGTAAATACCCTTGTTAGGATAAGGCTTAATTTGTAATCCACTAAATCAATGTCTTGATTTAGATGAAAACAAGAACAGAGATAGGAGAAGAATACCCACCATCTAATAAATGTCTTAACACAAATCAACACTCTTTGAAAATGACCCTAAAGAAAAAACTACAAATTACCATAATAATTTATAAGAAAGAAAAAATTAATCATTTATGAAAGCCTATACAATGTCATATAAAATATATAACAAATTTAATAACATCTCTTAGCTTTTGAGTTATTAATATTTAATAAGTGATTCTTAACAACTTATCGTATTTTTCATACTATTGTGTATATTATTTGAATTGTAATTTTTATATTTAAATATATATATAATAAAAATAATAATTATAGATATAATTATATTAATAAATATTTGTTAAAATAATTTTGAATATATAGAAATTATATATTATTATATAATATATATATTCAAAAATTATATATTATTATGTAGTGTTATGAAATATATTTTTTAATGCTTATTTTTACATTAAAAAATATTATTAAAATGATATAAGATTGTAATTTAAATTAAAAAAATAAAAAATAAAAATCGTTAAAAGAAACACAAAACTCAAACCTATCATACTTTATATTATATTATAATGACTTTTTTCGTGAAAAGAAACACAAAACTCAAACCTATTACAAAGCATAGCCATTTTGATAATTGAGTAAATCTTAAGTAAACCAGAGTAATAGAAGATGCCATATCATATTTAATATTATAATATAATGATTTTTTCGTAAAAAGAAACACAAAACTCAAACTTATTACAAAGCGTAGCCATTTTGATACTTGAGTAAATCTTAAGTAAACCATAGCAATAGCTGCTGGTCAATTCCTTGGAAGTTTTTGTTAATTTTTATTATTGGGTTAATAGTATTAATTCGTTATCGAGTCAATAAGTTTATTGAGTTTAGTATTTTATTTTAAAATTTAATGTGAATGAGATGTATAAGTATGTATGTGTTTAACTTGGAGTTAACAAGTGTTTTTCTTAAAATAAAATAAAATATACATTAAATAGAATAAAAAGGAAAAACGAATATGTTATATATGTTTAATTAGTTGTCCATGTGATCTAATATAATTTTATGTAAAATTAATAAAAATTCAAAAAAATATGTGAGAAGATGTTTAAACCTAATACTTTTTATAATATTTTAATTAGTGATTTAAATAAACTATTTGAAGATCTAGGTTAACTAACTTATATACTTTTTATAATATTTTAATTAGTGATTTAAATAAACTATTTGAAGATCTAGGTTAACTAACTTATATAAATATCAATTTCATATATATCTATATATAGAAAAAAATGTTAAAAGAAATTATTTGAATGTCGTATATAATAAAATATTTAATGTGATTTATGAATAAAATATTTTAATATAAATCAATATTGATGTATACTTAAAAATATATTAATAACAAAAAAAACTATTTTAATGTGCACTAATAAAATGAATCAATTCACATGTTATGTAAAATACTTTATACATTGTTTTAAAAAATAATGTATATATCATATAAAGTTATTGAAAAACATAAATTTTTATGGCTAAAGCGTTTTAAGTGGTCTGAGTATTTTACAATTTAATATTTTTTTAGGTATATCTTTTTTATAATCCAACAAAATTTTTAGTTTTTGAAATGAGTTTGCACATGAAGAAATTTGATATTAAAAAAATATATTATATATTATATATGATTTAAAAAAAATATATATACACCATAAAAAGTAGAAAAAAAATACCATTAAATCATTTTAAGTATCTCATTATTTTACATTATCACTCTTTTTCCCTATTTTTTTGGTCATTTTTGTTTGAAATAGAGAAAAAATGTGTTGGAATTGCAAATTTTTAAGTTGTGTAGTGTACACAATCCAAGTTTCCCAATAAATTTTGAAAACGCTCAATCCATTTTATAAATTCAAAACTAGAATTTAAATAATGAAAAACTATATATGGTATATATAAGCACTATAGATCAATCTTAATTACATATCTAGTCAACTTCTATATGGATAAAATGTATCTTGTGAAAAAATTTAATCAAAATTTTCGACTCAGTTTTGCACCTCAAGGCCCTATTGAGACTATAGAGGATATTGAACTTTGTCTATCATGCTTTCATTTTTGTCTTATTCCTTTATCCATTAACAAAAATCAATTTCAACTCTCCCAAAACATGTATCTAACCTCCACATTGAAGTTGATGTCAATCCCATTTCAACCACTTGTCATTCAATCAAGCTAGCTTTTAATTGTGTCTCCAACTAATAAGAGCTGAGAAAATTGCATCGATAATCCACGAGGATTTACTCAATAAACCTCTAGCATATCACTTGAGTTCATGGCATACTAAATAATACCCTTAATTTGAGTACATATGGGAAAACACATCTAAAAAACAAATTATATAACCCCCTACCAATACAAACCCAATACACCTTCCCAATTTAAAAAGTCCCTACTTTCACAAGATTTTTGTATCTCTTTATATTTTTTCATTAACTTTGAGCTGCATTTTTTATAATTTCCAATATAAAACCCCTTTGCCCTAAATATACTCAATATATTATGTCATGTATTCCTAAATATATATCCTCCAATATGGTATTGTATTTCCCCCTCAGTGAAGCCGGGTGGAATAATCCAATAATCATATTGTGAGGTACATCCCTTATTGAAATTGCCTTTGAAATACCTCCTATTCCCTCTACACCTAAAATGGATTGTACAACAACTCCACAAGCCTCTACTAAAGCCCTTCCTAAGAAAATTAAAAAAGTGAATGGAAGAGAGATTTTCTAAATAATTGTTAATAATTAAATTAAAATTCTGAAAACCCTAAAATAGACATGCCTACTAACATGGAAATTGAAATATATAATAGTCAAAACACTTATCTCATGATATATGTCCCATTAGCAAGATTAAAAAAGAAACATAAAAAATAATTGAATTATAACATTATTTTAAATTGTGGTTATTAAAAATTTTACCCCACTTTATTTGAAGATTTTTAACATTTAAATATTATAACTCATAATTGTATGACACATGTTCATGTGACATTTTTATGTTAATAGATGCGTGTCTATTTTGGAATAGAGTTTCCAGAATTTTAATTTAACATTCAATACTTAGTAAGAGGATGATGGAGATTTAATATGCACATGATATTTTACAATATTTATAGTAGTATACACAAATCAATACAAAATAGTTATGTCAAATTTTCTCTTTTAATTAAATTGATTAATTAAAAAATGTCATATGAACAAGCATATGATATTGATAAGAAATATTATTGACTTGTGGTATGATAATAAAGTCTATTTACAAATTAATAATCTTCATGGTTAATAATCCTGTTCAATGTTTTTTAAAAATATATATGTTTAACTAATATACTAATTATTTTTATTATTTAATTAATTTTTATGCTTATTGTGGATTGATTTCTATAGGCATTTTCCAATCATTTACTTTATATGGTTACAATAGTTTTTAATTAACCAATTTAATTAAAAGAGGAGAAAAAGAATAAATTCTTTTGAGATAAAATGATTATAGTTGTTTTTACTTCATCGATTTAATTAAAAATGTAGAAAAAAGTGTAATTTCTTTTGACATAAATTTTAATTTTTAATTTGCAACTACTTTTAAAAATATTTCATAAAGTTAAATTCTTACTCTCTATCTAATAATCATTAATAATTAAATTGACATTTTACAAACTTTATTCTAAAATAAATACATTTATGCATGTAAATAATTCCTACATGCATATTAATTATTTTTATTCAAGCATATTACAAATTAATAATGATGTAAGGTTTATGATATTAATTCATATAAATTCAAATATATTTGTAAAAAAATGAATATGTTATAAAGTAATTAGAAATTAAAAAAAAAAAAAGTGGAAATAAAATATTTGAATTGTATATTTTTCAAGAATATTGTAACAAGAGATTTAAATAAACTATTTAAAGATCTAGTTTAAAGATCTATGTTAACTAATTTATGTCCATATCAATTTAATATATATCTAGAAAAAAATTATAATTAAAATTTTTATTTAGTGTTATATATATTTAATTTAGCATTCAAAAATAAAATTAAAAAAATGAAAAATAACACATTATATTTTGCATTATAAAAAAATTTGTGTGTGAAGAAATTTGATTGGTATCCAATCATATTAAATCTATACTCAAAAGTGATCAAAATTGATCTATACCGATAATTACCCTATATTAAATTTAGAAATTCCTATACAATTTTACCAAAAATCCAATAAGCAACTTGAAAAAGAAAAAATTTAATTCACCCCATCACAAATCTTTTATTTGTTTAATCTAATTCTGACCTAGATCACATAAAATGAAACATATGAGTTATCCCCTATAATGCTGCGATTTCCATGTCCCTGGTGTGGGATCAGCTCTGCAGATAGGTCACACGTTCCAAAGGACCTCAGGAAAAGGGAATATGTTTAATTTGGGAGTGGTGTAGGAAGATATGCTGATACACAGCACAACTCTAGGCCCTGTCTTCTGCTGTAAGCTTTCTTATCATGTCATCCATGTCACATACAGATGACCCTTTGTGCCCTCCCTCTTCATCTTCACTAACTGCCTTCATGGCCGCTTCTCAATCTCACTCGATTTCCTTTCTCTTCCTTCATCAACATTCTTACACTTCTCTCCACAGTCTCCCGTTTCAGCTCTCCCTCTTTTCCCCTCCACATCTCGATGCACACACCCACCTCATCCTCCAACATTTGTGAATTCGCGAACTGCTCGGCTTCCATAGGCCACCCAATGATGGGCACCCCTTGGCTTAGGCTCTCCAGCACCGAATTCCATCCACAGTGACTCAGGAAACCTCCCGTCGAAGGATGGGACAGGATCAGAAGCTGAGGAGCCCATTTTCTGATAAGCAAACCTCGCTTCTTTTCCTTCACTCGCTCTTCGAATCCCTCGGGAAGAAACTCCGCTGAGAACTCTGAATCGAATGGGGCCTCCAACGGCGGCCTGACGACCCAAATAAAAGGTTGTTGGCTTGATTCAAGCCCTAGCGCTAGCTCCTTCATGTATGACGACGATATCACACTTTGGCTTCCAAAAGAAACGAAGAGCACGGAGGAGGGCTCCTGGGATTCAAGCCACTGCAAACATTCTGCCTCTTCCTGGTTTCCCCGCTGTAGAAAATCAGAACTGATTCTTGCATTTGAATTAGCAGACGAAGAAAGCAACGAAGAGGGCAGGATTGGCCCGAGTGCCCAAACCGGGCTGCCGGTGGATTTTCTCATGTGTTCGAGACTGCTATGCTCCAGCTCTTCGAACGAGTTATATATCGACCCCCAACTACGCATATTGAGAGAATTCTGACGTCTGTTGAACAAGGTCCAGGAATCGGATCCTGTGGCAATTTTTATGTTCGTGGGGAGCTGAGATCGGTGCACTGTAACGTGTGGCATGTCTGGCAGAACAAACTCGTCGGTGCTGGTCTTGGTGTGAGGCAGATGAGTACAGAGGGAGTTAAAGACGGAGGTGCCATAAACCCCAGCAGTGCAGAACTGAATCCTGGGTATTCCCAACCTGTTCCCCACGTCTAGCGTCCATCCCAAGAATGCATCGCTGATGATGCACAGCGGCAGGCGCCCACCATCTTCTTCAGAGATCCGGCGGATGAGAAGCTCGAAATGGGGCTCCAGGTGCTCAGCGGCTTCCCGGAGACGCGGGAAAAGAAGGCGAGGGAGAGAGTCTGTGTTTTCGGTCCCAGGAGGAAGACCGTAGGCGGCGCTGGAGAATGGCAGCTCCGCCAGGCGGATATCCAGACCGGGACCAGCGGATTCGATCTTGGGTCTCAAGCTTCGGATGTTGAGAGGCGTATTGGCGATGGTGATGGCGAATCCGGTTCGTTTGGCAAGCTGCTTGGCGAGCTCAACGAAGGGGATGATGTGGCCCTGAGCCATGTAGGGGAACATAACCACATGGTGCTTGAACTTTTTGGTAGTGGTGATCAAATTGCCATGAGGGAAGGGGATGAGAGATTCCATTCTGGGTAGAAGATCTATGCAGTGAAATGATTACAGAATCCGTTCGATGGGCAGAGGGGAAGAAGTATACTTCAAAAAGTCATAGCTCCCTTGGTACATATAAATGTTTTTTAATTAAAAATGTAAAAGACACGACACAATATTGTATATACATTTTTTTTATTTTTAATATATTAGAATATTTTGTAGTGGGTTAAATTCTAATTATCTAGTTAGTAATTTTTGATAATTAAATTAAGTTTATAGTAGTTTAATTTCAAAATAGAATATTTTATCAATAATAATAATAATAATATAGTTTTTATTATTTATAAATTTTAGTGTTTTATGAGAAGTTTTAATGTTTATTATAAATTGATTCTTATTAGTTTTTACCAATTATTTAATTTATATGGTTCAAAAATAAAATATTGCAATATATAGGATTAAGTAATATTAAAGTGTATTTAAAAATATATTAATTAAAAAAAAAATTAATGTTGAGAATGTGGCCTATAATTAAAATATTT
This sequence comes from Pinus albicaulis, assembly GCA_034641835.2. Lineage (NCBI taxonomy): Eukaryota > Viridiplantae > Streptophyta > Pinopsida > Pinales > Pinaceae > Pinus > Pinus albicaulis. Next base: position 571,006,481 of record CM076584.1, on the reverse strand, counting down.
CCATATTAATGTTAGATAAAATATTTCAATATCTATTATGTATATATTATATATGGTTAGAAAAATATGCATATGATAAAGTAATTGGACAAAATAAATTTTCATGATTAAAATATTCCAAATAGTCTTACTATTCTACACTTTGGCCCTTCTTTATGTATGGTCAATTCTGCCTGAAATACAACAAAAAAATTGTAAAAATTTACAAATTTAGGCTATATAGCTTAATCAATCCAAATGCCCAATAAGATTTTTGAAATATTTAATCTCTCTATACATAAATGTTTTCAAATTTTAAACTAAAAAAATTTGCATTGCAGAAAATTTAATGCTTCTAAACATTTATTAAATATATGATTAATATAATTTTATACTAACTAAAATTACAAATAATATTTATCTTTCAAAATTCATTAATTATATATATATGACTATCATCTAGCTTTCACATGTTCTTAACATGAATGAGCCAGCTTTGATAAGCGAAGTAATGAAAACAATTATAAATTAGGAAGTTGAGCAGTAAAAATTTAGAACAATGGCTCAACAGTTTGTCTAATCAACAATAAAACCCAAAAACTTATTTACGGTTCAACATTGATCTCTTTCTTCTAATAAAATAAATTAAACTCACAACTAACCTTAAAAGACTTTTAATGGGATAGAATAAAAAATAATCTTAACACATCATAATGTTTAGAAAACTAAAATATATTAACACTTCAACTAAAAACTAAAATATATTAACACTTAAACCAATGATAGAAATAGTGTGAGTAATTATTTTGGAAATTGTGCAAAATATAATATAAACACAGTAATGAATCAATAGAATATTTATACCATCATGATAACGGTGCAAACCAACCTTAAAAGACTTTTAATGGGATAGAATAAAAAATAATCTTAACACATCATAATGTTTAGAAAACTAAAATATATTAACACTTAAACCAATGATGGAAATAGCGTGAGTACGTTTTTGGAAATAGCGCAAAATATAATATAAAAAAAGTAATGAATCAATAGAATATTTATACCATCATCATAACCATGGGAACCGTAATTTAAGTAAAGTGAAGAATCATTAGAAAAAATATAATTCAATTAAAATGGCCATACATTTAAAAGCAGTTACGTGGATTCAATGAATAGCACAAAAGCTGAAAAGAGCATTAATAATTACAAATTTGCAACATGAAGCAGCCAGGTCTAACTTAATTTTACAAATTTATAATACAAAGAAACGAGGTGTAAAGCAATTTGATATAGTTTAGCCAGCTTAACAAGTAAATACTACATACATACATACAAAAAAATGTCACTCCAATTTTGGTGTTTCAATATATTATGAAAAATCACATCATAATAAGGCTAAGCATGTAAAAAACGAGTGCTGAAATTGATGCTTTTATCTTGTTTGGTTTTAAATTAAGTGAAATCAATTTATCAAAAATAGCAATATCCCTATCAAACCATCATCAAGTATATGATAAAAAATAATGAAATATTTACCACAATTTTTATGGATAAAACACATCAACTTACCGCCAAACTGAACATGACCTCACCTCAAAGATATTTACCACCATCTTTATTGGCAAAACACATTAACTTGCAACCAAACAAAACATGACTTTACTTAAAAGTGAAAAAAAACCACATAAATTGCAAATGGATTTGGAAAAGTATCTATTATATAACTTAAAACAATGAAATATATCAACCACAATTATTTTTATGGAAACTAGAAGTAAAAAAAACACACTAAAAAACACTCAAAATTAAAAACACATGGAAAAACATCAATTATATAATTAAAACAATTAATTATATAATTAAAAACAATGAAATATATCAACCATAATTATTTTTATTTATATAAACTAAAAGTAAATAAAAAACAACAACATAAAAAAAAAATGGCATAAAAAACATCTATTATATAACTAAAAACAATTAAAAGTATTGACCACAATTCTGATTCCTCTACCACATCAACATCAGCTTGTAGCCAAAACCACAAATGGAAAAAGCATAGCATTAAAAAAAAATGGAGTATGATGTTAACTTACAAGTAGGTTTTTAAAAACTATTCAAAATTATAATTATAATTATAAAATAATTTAATTACAAATATATACATATTGTTAAATATTGAAAGGTAAAAAATAAAATATTTTTGATTATTTGGCAAGGTTTAATTTTAAAATAGAGGTAAGTGGTCATAACACTAGGTTTATTGATAAAACAAAATAAAATTCAAAGAAAAAACTAAACAAGAAATAGTTATGGGATAGGTGACCTCTCGGGAATCCTGGTTACTAGGTGCAAGCCCGGAAGTGATGATTGGCACTATGTGATTCATTCCACTAGTTTCAATCTCACTTCCTCACCCCTGTAACCGTCACCCAATTCTTGAGTGCTAAGTGGACTATTCAAAAATCATGACAAATTAGTCACTTACTACTACCTCTCATAGAAATGGTCATAGATGAATGACTTACTTAACGCAGTTGAATCCCAAAAAATGATATCTAATATAATGCACTGTGGAAAACCCTCATACTTGTAGGTTTTAATCCTGTATAGAAATTATCTGCAAACGAATCTTAAAAATAGAAAATAAACAATAGCGAGAGCATAAAACATAAAACAGATATACACAGAGATTTTCCCCTGGATCAAAAATTGGGACGACCAACTTGAATTTTCATTATACTCCTTTTAGTGTTACAACACATATATATACATGACAAAAAATACATAAACCTCAATCTATTAACCCTGGATTACAACATAATCGTAGTTCCCTTGACCGGATCTACAAAATACCAGGGGCCAAAAACCATCATGCTCCAAAACCATGTGCAAACCCATGCACAAAACCATGGGAGGCTCCGCCCATCGAAAAATAGGGTCCAAATTTTTTTTCCCGGGGCGCTTCCCTGCACCCTGAACAGGAGGGGCTGCTGCCCCCCTTGTGACCTCCCCTGCTGTGCCCAGAGCAATGTACAGGGGGGTTTTCGCCCCCCCTATGACCCCCCCACACGTGACTAGTCGTAGAAAGAATATAACACATACCTAACATTCTCTCACTTATTGTTTTCTTTTCGCAGGGGGTCACAGGAGAGCTTAGTCATTAGCCCAGCTCTTCAACACCCATTGTTTCTCTACACCAAGAGAACTTCTGAGTGCTCACAAACTTCGTCAATGCATGTGCAACATTATTCAAAGTGTCCACCTTTACCAACAACACCCTTTTAGCCTCAACCATATCTCTCACAAAGTGATATTGAACATCAATGTGCTTTGTCTTTGAATGATAAGCAATGTTCTTAGCCAAGAAAATTGCACTTTGGCTATCGCAGTATATCCTTATAGCTTGCTGCACCAACCCCATACTTGAACACAATCTCTGCAACCAAACTGCTTCCTTGCTTGCATGAGTGGCTGCCATGTATTCTGCCTCTGTAGTTGAAAGAGCCACTATAGACTGTATTTTACTCATCCAAATGACTGCACCTCCAAATATGCTAAACACATACCCACTTGTAGATCTTCTTTGGTCCAGATCTCCAACCCAGTCTGCATCAATAAAACCACGAATGTCAAAAACTCTTTCCAATCCTGGTCTTCGACTCTTCCCTGGTAGCACAAGCCATAATCACTAGTGCCACGCAAATATCTAAAAATCCGCTTCACTACTGTCCAATGCTCCTTCCCTGGGTTTGACATAAACCTACTCAATACTCCCACTACATGTTCAATTTCTGGTCTAGTACATACCATTGCATACATCTGGCTACCCACTGCACTTGCATATGGAACACGGGACATATCCTCCTCTTCTTCTTATGTCTTGGGACACTGTTCAGCAGACAACTTTACACCTCCAGGAATCAGAACATTCACTGGTTTACTATCTTGCATATTGAACCTCTGCAATATAGTCTCGACATACTTCCTCTGGTTTAACTAGAGCTCCCTCTTTGTCCGATCTCTCTTAATTTCCATGTCCAAAATATAGTTTGTAGCACCAATATCCTTCATATCGAATTTGGAGAACAGGTGGGTCTTCAAATCTTGGATAATTTCTTTGGCATTTCCAATCAACAACATACCATCCACATACAATACCAAATAAATAACATGGTCACCGATTAATTCAAAATAAAAACAGTGATCCTCCTTGCTTCTAGTGAAGCCAAGTCCCCATATATAGGTACCAAATTTATGATACCACATCCTTGGTGACTGTTTTAACCCATACAAAGACTTCCTTAACCTGCATACCAGTTCTTTCTTCCCCTTCACCATAAAGCCTTCAAGTTGTTTCATGTATATCTCCTCTTCCATATCCACGTGAAGAGATGATGTCTTCACATCCATTTGTTCTACCTCAAAATAAAATGCAGCAGCAACAGATAAAAGTAATCTAATAGAAGTAACTTTGGCAACAGGATTACAAATATCACCAAAATCAATTTCGGGCACCTAGGAATAACCTTTTGCTACCAACCGAGCTTTGCATTTCTCCACCTTTCCTTCTACATTCATCTTCTTCTTAAACACCCATTTTCTCCCAATGGGCTTCCTTCCAGCCGACAACTCCACCAGATCCCATGCCTCATTTTTATCCAATGATGCCATTTCATCAACCATGGCCTCCTTCCAGAGTTTTCCATCCTCTGAATCTACTGCCTCTCTGACAGTTCTAGGATCATCATCAGTTATAGTTAAAACAAAATTTGAACATAAAGCAGATGGACCTTTCTGGTTGTCTTCTTTCACGAATTGATCTTCTCATAGCTGGAGTTTATGGCTCTTTCTCTTCTGAGTCTTCTTCTTTTGTAGAGTCTGATTCATTCTCCTTTAGCTCAAACTCTATCTTCTCAAGTTTCTTTGGTAGGACTTCATGTTTAATAACATCTTTCACCTTTCTAAACACCACATCTCAGTTGTACACAACCTTCCCTATTTCCAGGTTCCAAAGATTGTAACCCTTTAAGCCATCCTTATTACCAATAAAGATGCACTTTTTAGATTTATTATCCATCTTGGTCCCTTTCTCCTTTGGAACATGTACATATGCATCACATCCAAATACCCTCATATGTGAAAGATAGGGTTTCTTACCAGTCCATACCTCATGTGGAGTCTTCTCCTCCAACACTGATAAAGGTGATCTGTTAACCAAGTAACATGCAGTCTACACTACCTCTTCCCAGAATTATTGTCCTAACCCAGTACCACTAAGCATGCTTCTTTCCTTTTCCATCAATGTTCTCTTCATTCTTTTCGTAACTCCATTTTGCTAAGGTGTGTATGGAGTAGTCTTTTGCCTTTCTATACCACACTTTTTACAGAACTCTTCAAATTCATTCTTGAAAAACTCCCCACCATTATATGTCCTTAGCACCTTTATCTTCTTCTTTGCCTGGTTTTCCACCAAAGCATTAAATTCTTTAAATCTTTCAAAGACTTCAGATTTCTTCCTCAAGAAATATATCCATGTATTCCTTGAGAAGTCATATATGAATGAAACATAGTATACAGACTTCCCTAGTGATGGAACCAACACAGGTCCAAACACATGATTGTGCACAAGCTCTAATATCTTGTTCGCCCTCTTAGCACCAGAAGGAAAACTCACCTGATTCTGCTTCCCATATACCAATGTTCACATAAATCGAAATCCAGAGGGCTATTATACATACCTTCTACTATACCATTTCCATGCAATATCCTAAGGCCCTTCTCTCCAATATGTCCAAGCCTTTGATGCCATAGCATGGTCTTTTATCCAAAGACCACTAGGCTTTTCGCTCCACTTTCAGGAACCACAGAACTATTGCACCCATCAATAACAATATTGCCTTGAAGCTTGTATAGATTTCCAATACGAACTCTATGCATTAATACCAGTGCTCCCCGAACCATCTTACAGGTATCTTTATTGAACACTGTTTTTACACCTGCATCATCCATCTTGCTTACAGAAATCAGATTTCTAGTAAATGCAGGAATGTGCAAAACACCAAGAAGTGTTCTAATCCATCCACCTTGCAGCGTCAGCTTGACTTTTCCACGTTTGACGATTCTAGCCTTCCTATCATCACCTAAGAAGACATCACCGCCATCATATTTCTCATACTTGTAGAACCACTCGCTATGGGGAGTGAATTGAAAGGATGTACCCGAGTCAATCAACCATGACTCATGATCTACATGTGTATTTGAAGAAGAAGCCAAATACACATCCTCACCTTCATCCGAGGTGGTTTTTGCCTTTATAGAAGGAGCATCATCAGATCCCTTTCCTTTCTCAGGAGCTTTAGATCTGCAGTCCTTTTTGTAGTGCCTTTCCTTTAAGCATTTCTAGCACACATTTACAAACTTTCTAGGAGATTTAGATCTACCTCTAGATTTAGATCTCCCACTCGAAACCTTATTCTTGTTTCTGTTCTGGGACCTTCCTCGTATAGATAAGGCATCTCCATTCTGACCCTCCATATTTCTCCGTCTCATTTCCTTCGATAGCAAGGCTGAGACGATGTCATCAAAATTCAAGGTAGATGTATTTCTACCTATTGTAATAACCAGACTATCCCACGAGTCTGGTAGAGAACACAACAAACTGATGCACTTATCTTCATCTGAGATTTTAATATCAATAGATGACAGCTCACTTACCACAGTATTGAACGTGTTCATATGCTCTGTCACCGAGTCTCCATCCTTCATCCTCAGGTTATACAACTTTTTCTGCATGAACAATTTATTCACCAAAGACTTAGATTGGTACAAAGTCCCAAGTTAGTCCCACAAATTCTTCGTCGTACCTTCCCCAAATACATTCAACAATACTGTATCTGAGACACACAACCGTATTGTGCTCTTCGCCTTCTGATCCAGCCTTTTCCAGTATTCATTTGGCATTACCGTTGGTTTAGTACCTGGATCTACCGTGATCCACTGGTCTTTATTCACTAGCAGATCCTTTATCTTGAGCTTCCACAACTCAAAACTCTGACAATTAAATTTCTCAATCTCTATATTTCCATTGTTCACCATCGTCTTTCACCGCAAGAATCAATCCCGCAGATATCCCACTCGATAAGGTATACCACAGGCCCGGAAAAAAAACCACTCAGCAGCAAAGGTGTCCCCTTAAAGCCGAAACTGCTCCGATACCAAATGTGGGTTTTAACCCTGTACAAAAATTATTTGCAAACGAATCTTAAAAATAGAAAATAAACAATAGTGAGAGCATAAAACATAAAACAAATATACACAGAGATTTTTCCCTAGATCCCAAATCGGGACGACCAGCTTGATTTTTCATTATATTCCTTTTAATGTTACAACACACATATATACATGTCGAAGCATACATAAACCCCAATCCATTAACCCTGGATTAAAACATAACCATAGTTCCCTTGATCGGATCTACAAAATACTAGGGGCTGAAAATCATCATGCCCCAAAACCATGTACAAAACCATGGGCAGCTCCGCCCACCGAAAAGTAGGGTCCAAAAAAATTTTCCTAGGGCGTTGCCCTGGACCCCGAACAGGGAGGGCTGCTGCCCCCCCTATGACCCCCCTGCTACACCTACCGCAAGGTATAGGGGGAATTTCCACCCCCCTGCGCATGACTAGTCATGAAAATAATATAACACATACCCAACAATACTTAAATACAAAGAGTAAAGGGATCTCTACTTGAATGATTCATGAGGCACAATACTTTCTAAGGTTTTGCAAATGGGGTAGCAAGCTATGTGACCTTGATTGTGGGGAAAAACTCCACAATTAAGCGCACTTGAGCCAGAGGAGTTCTGGGATGGGTGACTAGAAGTGATGATTGACATTGAATCCCAAAAAATGATATCTAATATAATGCACTGGGGAAAACTCTCATATTTAAATATAAAATTTTTTATCATAACTTAATAGTCTCTTGAAAAGAAAAACATATATATTCCTCATATAAAATATAAAATTATTTTCACATGCAAAATTTAAAAAAAAAAAAACTAAAAAATATACTATTATAATTACATACTTGAAAGATAAATAAATGAAAGCGAAAAATTTATCCAACAATATTACACTCCTAACTTAAAACTTGAAAATAAAAACCGATAAAAACTTATCCCAAAAATCTTTATATCTAAAAATCCTTATACCTGAATTTTAATGCTTCTATTGAAAGTCATAAAAACCATTTTAAATAGGCAGTGCCTTCCACATACACAAGAAAATAAGTAATGTTCAGGGTACACAAAGCTTTATCATAAGCAGGCGAATAGTAATATTAACTGTACAAAAGGCTTTATCATAAGCAAATAATGATCATTACATGCAAATGCCTTGCATGCCTGGGGTAAAGGGGTAACAAAAGTTCCTTGAAAATTTGAAGAGATGGAAAAATCTCTCATTTTATTGCTACCATTATACTTACAAATTTTAAATCAAACAAAATAAAACTTTACCACGTGTGCACATGCATTAAATTTTCAAAACTTAGAAGTAGAAAACTAAAAAATATATATCCTGACTTGAAATTAGTAAGCAAACATATTTTGAAGATTTTTTTTTTTTTTTTTGTAAATTTGGTAGGACCATACCATTTTCTATTTATATTTGAAATACAGGCTACAAAATATAAAAGTCAGACTTTGGCCTCAACCTGCCCGAAGGAAACCAGGTCTCTTGGCCATTTGAAAGCATGAAAAGCATACAAAAACTGAAATTGTTTCATATGTCTAAACTTCTCATGTGCTATCTATCTTACTACTACAGTTTGTACATTCATAAAACATAAAGAAAATTCATATCTAACTAGAAAATGCATCAAAATTTAGAATAGTTAAAGCTGTTATCCATCTGATGAAGAGACTGGTGCTAGGTCTTTGACATTGGACCCAGGCATTTATACTTGTTGAAGTTGTTGAAGGAGCTTCTCTATTCAGCCAACTTTATCATTCAATCTACTTACTCGATCTTCTGCCTGATATTGTGTTATCTTGATGTGCTGGAGCTGATCCTGGATATCCAGAAGCTGTGCTTGAAGGCGAGGGTCTAGTTTTGCTGGGTCCGCCTTAGCATGAGCAGGTTGGAGACTCTGAATAACTTTCGCTATTAGACATTTTACTATCCAGTAGGTGTGGATAGTCTGGTTGAATAAGGTTAGGCGACCTCGGGTGTTGCCTGGATCTGTTATGAAATCTAAAATCTCTGCTGCTGCCTCATTGTCTTCAGGTTCGATCTGGATTTCCCTTTCCCACCCACGAATTTCTTGACGAACTGTGTAGGAATTGCCCATCACATAAGTTGCTGCTAATGTTTCCAAGTGCTCCTGATTAGTTTTGCGGCCCCGTTTCATAGGGGTAGGCTCTAACTGAACTTGCTGTTTTACTTTGACAGCCTCAGCCCTTGCGCGTCGTTTTCCCATTGCTGGAATGTGCCTATTTAAAAATACCTGACAGGATCGAAAGATTTATCGAATGCAAGTCGCTGAGCCTCCTCCTCTGCCGCCTCTAGACAATTTCATGCAATAAGCCTTGCATGAATGAATGAAGGGGTGGAGGGAGCACACATACCTTAACAGAAACTTTCCTCCTGCAGTTTGTCAAACCAGCCTGGCCACTCTGCGACATCATTCTGATTTGTGTGTTCACACACTTCATCGAACTTGCCTGACAAGTCGTCATTAATGTTCTTAATGGCATGGAGAGGGAGCGCCCGCCAAGTTTCCACTACCCAGATTCCTTTCTGGCGGTTGTAAACCTCGATCGGGGGGTTGAAGATCCTTGTTCACGATCATTTGGAGAGAGTGTAGTTCTACGTTCCAGATGGGATCAGTAGGGCGACCGTCGATGGAACGTTCAACATTTTGGCATCCCCAATTAGCCAAGTAATCCGCAGCTGCATTACCTTTTATTCTAACGTGGCGAGGGATCAAATACTGTATGTGTTTCACCAATTGACTCACTTCTTCTATAAGGGCTGTTGTTCGCCAGCTTTGGGAGATTTTCTCCCAGGGTGTGCCTTGTTGTAGTTTCCTGAGCACCCCTATTACCATTGTTGAATCTCCCTCCACAATGATTCTCTGATAAGTTTCTCTAATTGCAATCAGGAGACCTTGTTTGACCGCGAGAAGTTCTGCTTCATTGTTGGTGGCATGGCCCAAGTCAAATGCGTAAAATCTACATACAGTCCCCTGAGGATTTTGGAAGATCCCCCCTGCCCCAGCTTGCCCTAGGTTACCTTTCGAAGCCCCATCATAATTGAGTTTAATAAAGCCTGGTTGAGGAGGTAGCCATTTTTCCTCGATTGATTGATTAGGAGGTCTAAGTTTCCAAAGACCTTTACAAAGCATATGCGGTTTGAGATTCAGGTTTTCTAATATCTGAGCTTCAATACCCAATGTTTGCCAATCTTCATCCAACCAAATTTCTGTTAAAATGGTTTCTCTAATGTTGTCTATGGAACGCTGCCAAATATGGTTCATTGGTTGTTCTGTTTCTTGGAAGAATCTCTGATTTCTCTCTTTCCATGTGTTCCAAAGTAGGAATCCAAGTGAGAGAGTCCATGCTCTATTAATTACCTGACAATGAAATCTTCCTTTTCGCCAATTGACTATAGTTTCCATTAGAATTTCATTGTTTATATCTGTCTGTCGAAACAGATGGGCTAGGTTCTCCCAGAGTGGTTGCACCTTTGTGCAGGAGTTAAGAATATGTTCTGTCATTTCAACTTCATTAGTACAGAAGGGGCAACGCGAAGGGCCTATCATAGCTCGCTTTTGAAGGTTCTCCCATGTCAAAATTCTGCGGTGACTTACTAACCATAAAAAGTATGCCACCTTTGGCCAATGTCTCAAATCCAAGATTCGTTTCCATATTGGTTGAGCATTATCCAAAGCTTGCTGAGAGTGGATATAGTAGCCTTCCTTAATAGTGAACAACCCTCTTGTTTGATGTCCCCATCGAAGGATATCTGGGCCTGAGATATTTCTAAGCTTTCGGGTGTTGAGCTCCTTAGCCAAATTATTCCATTTTTGTGTTGCTGGAGCATATGGCCACCAAGTTTTATCTTTCCATTTTCGCCACATTCCATTTTGGTTATTATTCCAATACTGCTACACGAGCCTGTTGTTGGGGGTATTCGTGTATAGGAAAATTTCCCCCAACTCCAATCGTGTAAATAGTTTTTCTCACTGTTGCCAAGAGTCTTCCCATAAGAGAGTTGTATTACCTTCTCTAATTTCCCAAAAACTATTTGCACAGATTAAATTTCTGTTCATTGCTACTAGATTCCATATTGAGGAGCCTTTTAGTGTCCTGTCTACTTTCAGTCGGCCTGAGACTGTAAGTGGCATATCATATTTTGTTTGCCATATTTTCTTCCAGAGATCGTGCCCTCCCAGAAGCCAGCACCACCAGAGTTTTGCGCCTAACACATTATTTAAAATGAAAGGATCACGGAGGCCTAATCCTCCTGCTACCTTTGATCTCAATAGTTTGTCCCAAGAGAGGAGCGCCCACTTTCTGTTAGCTTGGGCTCCTTGCCATAAATTTGTTTTGAAAATGCCTACCAATTGAGAGCATATCCATTTCAGACAGACCCTCCCCAACAACTGATAGATGGGCAAGGCTTGAAGCACTTATTTTAGCATTATGAGGCGCCCAGGTGCATTCAGGGTTCTGAAGGCCCAGTTTTGTATTCTTTTCTCCACTCTGAAGATAATATCTTGCCAATCTGCTAGTCATGTGGGTCCTGGATTTAAAAACATACCTAGGTATTTTAGGGGGAAGTATCCCCGCTGAAACCCTAAGGTCCGAGCAAGATGAGTCTTCATCACTACTGCATAGTTAAAGAAATAAACATTGCACTTATCTTTATTGATTTCAGTGCCCGAAGCTTCCATAAAGACCTCCAGAATTTTGAGGATGGTTTTGCATTCTTTTAGTGATGCCATGCAGAATAGTAAAATATCATCAACAAATTGTTGGTGGGTCAGTGAAAGATGGGGTCCCCACAATTTCAGTCCTTGTAGCTTTCCTTCTGCTACATGGGCTTTAATTAGTCTACCTGGACCTTCTGCAGCGATGATGAAAAGGAATGGAGACAGAGGATCTCCTTGTCTGAGGCTTCGCGAACTGTTAAACGGAACAGAAGGACTTCCATTCAAGAGTATTGAGAAATGCGGGGAGGATATGAATGAGCGCAACCATTGAAGCCATCTTTCATCGAACCCAAAGGCTCACATCACCTCCATCAGGTACTGCCATATTATGCAGTTATATGCTTTGGATAAATCCAATTTAATTAACAATCCTTTCCTTTTGTCTTGCTTGAGAGTATGGATTGCTTCCTGAGCCACTACTATTCCGTCCAAAATTTGTCTTCCTTTCACAAAACCCATTTGTTCCAGGGAGATTAGCGTAGGCAGCAGAGGTTTTAAACGATTAACCATAATAGTGGAGAGAATTTTATAGATGACATTGCAGAGCGCTATTGGTCGAAATCCAACTGGAGTATCTGCATTTTGCTGCTTGGGAATAAGGGTCAGGAAGGTAGCATTCAAAGCTGGATATACCTTTTTTTTTCTTCGGGATTCTTCCACAACCTCTAAGATATCTAGACCCATAAATGGCCATGCTGCTTTGAAGAATTCACTTGTAAACCCATCAGGCCCCAGGGATTTATTCTTAGGTAACTGCAAGACCACCTCTTCGACCTCTTGTAATGTTACAGCTCGCAGTAGAGCAAGGTTTTGTTCACGAGTGATCACTTGAGGAATGTGTGTAGTGATCCTCTGACTAGCTGCCTAGTGGTTAGGGAGAGGTTTTGTAAGAGATTCCTGAAAATGCTTAACCAACTCTCTTTTCATATCTTCATGTTTAATTAATCGCTCTCCATTTGCTGCTTTTAAAGAAAAAATTCGGTTATGTTGGCGCCTCTGTAACATGGCTCTATGGAAGAATTTTGTATTACGGTCTCCTTCTTTGAGCCAGTTGACTCGAGATTTCTGCTTCCACAGAATCTCCTCTTATTTTCGTCGCTCTTCTTGTTGACTGAGAGTACGTCCTTCCTCCAAAACTAACTCCTCTGTTCGACCATGGAGGATGATTTGCTGCTGAATCTCCTTCATTTTTTCGCTCAGGCAGATTTGGTCTTGGTGTATGTTACCAAATTCAAGACGGTTCCAGCGTTTGATTTCAGCTTTTAATTGTTTTAGGTGAAGCTGGAAAGAGTGAATCTTATTGTGAACCCTGACTGGATTTGAATACCACCAGTTTTTAACTTTTTCCATGAAGCCAGGGTCCCGTAGCCAGAAAATTTCAAACCTAAAAGGACGGTTCTATCGGTTTTCCTTCACATCTATCTCCAGTCTAATCGGCCAACGGTCGGAACCCAGTGTAGGAAGAATAGCAGCTTCATAATATATATCCAAGCTCACAAAAGCCTCAGTCGCTAAAAAACGATCCAGCCTAGAGGCGATCTGATGCTGCTCTCCTCTACGATTATTCCAGGTGTATTTTCCATTAACAATTGGGATATCTACTAGATGGAGATCATTTAGAACTTCTTGAAAAAGAGCCATTTCTGGTTCCTCTCGTCTTAGCCCACCCTTTTTTTCAGAAAGATTTAGAATCATATTAAAATCTCCTCCTAAAAGCCAATATTTTTCATTATGCATTGTGCTCAACATATGTATACTCTGCAGAAACTCTGCACGCTCTCCTAGAATTGGGGGTCCATATACGGCCGAGATGAGGATCATGTCCTCTGATCCAATGTGGCATAAGGTTGCTGTTAAGATTCTGGGGAAGCTTATCCATCCCTCTACTATGATCTCCACTCCATTCCAGAGTATGGCTATTCCCCCTGACGTGTCCACTGAATCAATAGCCATAACCTCATATTGCATTTTAAAAGATTTAAGTATAGACTCTAGCTTTTTCCCCGTGACTTTTGTTTCTTGTAACATCATAACTTGAGGTTTCTCGACCTGTAATTTATCTTTCAAATGTCTCTGTTTGCCTTTGCTATTCAGACCCCGTATGTTCCAGGAGAGCACCTTCATTAAGAATTTTTGGGTAGTTGTTGAAATACCGTTGTTAACAGTATTATCTTTCCTGTATTAATCAACATTTCACCTACTAGCTGTATTGATTCCTGCAGGGTTGGCCGTCCTCTCTTTTTTGCTGGTTTTGAAGGAGGGGGTGCCTTTTTGCAGGCTGTTTGTTCTCATTCTTGAGCTTCTCTCTGGGCTTGAACTATTAGGTAATGCTCAAAAGTTTCCTTATACAATTTCTTCTGATCTACCGGAATGAATCGATCATCAAGATTTTTCCATTCGAACAGAAGGCGTTTCAACAGTTTCTCTTCTGTGCTCAAGTCATCTTTGGAGTGTTCAACCTCCATTGGTATGAGTTCTTGCAGCGGATGGTCTTCAGGTGCTTCCAGTTCCGGTCCTGCTTTCCGCTTTGATGATTGGTTTTTCTGTGCTATCTCCGCCTGTCCTTCGACCGGGATCTCCACTACGATCTCTGAACTGCACTATTCACCTTCCTCTTGTAGCACCTCATACCGATTTCCTGTTGTTGTTGAACCAGGAGGGTTTTGCTTTGTAGCCGACCCAGGGGCTTGGTGCACTATACGCTGTTGCATTTTTTTTGTGGTTACCGATACAAACCCTTATTCATCCTGTCGGGGTGGTGTATCAGGGCCATTGACACGAGATGATTGTTGCTCTGGGGTGTTTAAGGGAAAATATTTATATAAATGCCCGTACTCATGACAACGGCAGTAGCGAAAGGGTATATGTTCGTAATCCAGAAGCTGGGGCCAGACTTTACCTTCATATTCCAGATCTATCATCTTTGGTAAGGGTTCAGAGATATTCATATACACACATATTCTTGCAAAGGATGTATATCGACCCCGGGCTATGGAGTCTGCAATTTTAACAAAAGTGCCTAATGAGTTTCCTATTCCTTCCAAAATTTATGGGTCCCAAAAATCCATAGGGAGCCCAAATAGCCGAACCCAAACAGGAGCAACCAGAAATTGCTCTTGTTCGGGGTTATAACATTCCTCCCATTGTCTGAAAAAAAGCCCTGCATTGCTGTAAAAATAGGGCCCCCCCTCAAAAATGCGTTTTTTATCTTGTAAATTGGAAAAAATAACTGTAAAAAAACCTTTGGCCCCTAATTTCAGATCAATGTGACCTTTGGGCTGCCATTTTATTTGAATCCATTTCAGTAATTCCTTTTCTGAAGGCCAAATACCTATAAACTTACAGATTAGTGCATGATTCTTCATATATCCTCGATACTCGTTCAATTTCGACGCTGGGATAACAAATCTTGGTTTCTTTACTGCCCTTGGCAAGCATTGTCCTTTTATCTTGGCTTGCCATTCTGCTCCCAAAACAGGGGTAGTCTTTTGCTATGTAGAAGCTGAATGGGATGGCCGCTGTGAATGATCCCCGCTTGTGATATTGCAGTAGGAGGGTGGCGGCCCTCCTCCCAAAGACGCTGCCATGAAACGACCAGTTCGCTTTGGCTTGTTGCTCTGAAACCCTAGAAAATCTACTTTTCCTTCTATCTTCAAACCCTCGTTCGCCTCATTCTCAGTAATTCATTTCAAAAAGTTGTATTCTATAAAATTATATTCTGAATATTATTAATATGTATAGGTTTTCATATTACTACCAACACATAACTATGCCAAAAAAATTGAAACTAGTATTCCATTGGATGAAAGAGAGAAGTCATTTTCTAAGTGCGTTAGTTGTGATCCCTGCCTTATCACTCACATTTTTTTATAATAGGAGAAGGATTAAAAAAAAATGTAGAAAACAATTATATTTCTTGGGAAATATTTTATTAATAAATAAAACAAAATGTGATACTTATCATATTCGCTATCTTGGTTTTCTAACCATAACTTTATCGGAAAATACAAAATGGATAAAAGGAAAATAAAGATGAGGAGAAATATATTAACAAAAATAAAAGAAAAACATGTTTGATGATGTTTTTAACTGATAATGTGTATATTAATTGGTTTATGTGAGGTTTAGTTTTAACCAAATCAAAGGTTTAATTCTTTTAGGAGGAGTTCAGAATGACAGCGATTTTTGTGGGAATTAACCTATCTCAAGTAGAATTTAAATTTGACCAAGTTTCACCTAATCCAACATTGAGGTTGGCCAAACCTAATTAGAAACAGAAAAAGAAAAATCTAACCAAGCTTTACACAAACGGAAAATAAAACAAGGCTCTATTGTGACCTCTATGAGTATAGATCCATCTTAACTCTCAATCTATCAAGTAGCCTAAGGGATCAGATCAAATATCTAAAGATTCATTTTTCTTTTTTAATGCGGAACTAAGGATAATTTTTGCATGTTCAAATATTTGATTCCTATTGACTTTGGATAGAGTTGAATTGTGACGGTTAAAGAACCTTTGCTATTGAAAGGTCATGGGTTCAATTCTCTAGACACTATCTAAGCTAGAGCTATGTGGTTGAACTACAAAAGTAGGTCCCTTGGGTGGTACACATATTGGAGGTTTCATGAACCACACATATTTCTTTTGTTTATATAGTATACACATAATTAAGATTTGAAATATTTAATATGGGATTCATATTCTACACATTAAATTATTAATGCATGTCTCAATTATATTAAGAAGTAGAAAACATATATCCATAAAACACTCTCTCTATTCAAAATAAATATATATATATATATATATATATATATATAGATATAAAATGTTACATGTCAACTTCATATTAAAATAGTAATGAGTTACAAATCTCATTTAAAAAACTTATTAACGGAATAAGAATTATATATATATATATATATATATATATATATATATATATATATATATATATATATATATATATATATATATAGAGAGAGAGAGAGAGAGAGAGAGAGAGAGAGAGAGAGAGAGAGAGAGAGAGAGATAGAGAGAGAGAGAGAGAGAGAGAGAGTTGGCATTGTTATAATGTTAATGCATGCCCCAATCAATTTGGAAAATATAGAATGGATAAAGGGAAAACAAAGATAAGGAAAAACATATTAATAAAAATGAAAGCAACAAACATATCGACCATGCTTTTAACCCATAATGTGTATACCAATTGGTTTATGTGGGGCTTAGTTCTTAGTAAATCAAAGATTCAAATTTTTTGCGAGGGGTTGAGGATGAGAGCCACCTTTGTGGGAATTAAACTATGACAAGTAGAATCCAAACTTGACCAAGATTTAAGCAATCCAACATTGAGGTTGGCCAAACCTAGTTAGAAGGAAAAAAAGAAAAAGGTAACCACGCTTTACACAAACGGAAAATAAAATGAGGCTCTATTGTGATCTCTATGAGTATAGATCCATCTTAACTCTCAATCTATCAAGCACCCTAAGGGATCAAATCTCTGAAGATTCATTTTTTTTAATGCGGAATTTAGGGTAATGTTTGCATGTCCAAATATTTGATTCCTCTTGACTTTTGATAGATTCGAATTGCAATTGTTAAAGAACCTTTGCTATTGAAAGGTCATGGATTCAATTCTCTAGACACTCTCTAAGCTAGGCTCTATGGTTGAACCTACAAAAAATGATCCCTTAAGGTGGTACAAATATTATGTGGATTTCATGAACCCCACACACATATTTCTTTTGTTTTATATAGTATACACATAGTTAAGATTTGAAATATTTAATATGGGATTCATATCCTACACATTAAAATATTAATGCATGTCTCAATTATATTAAGAAGTGGAAAACATATATCCATAAAACACTCTCTCTATTAAAAAAAATTGTTATATATATATATATATATATATATATATATATATATATATATATATATATATATATATATATATATATATATATATATATATATATATATATAATTTAATTATTATTATTTAAAATGTTCCATGTCAACTTCATATTAAGAAAGTAAATGAGTTACAAATCTCCATTAAAAAGACTTATTAATGGAATACAATATATATATATATATATATATATATATATATATATATATAGAGAGAGAGAGAGAGAGAGAGAGAGAGAGAGAGAGAGAGAGAGAGAGAGAGAGTTGATATTGCAATATTTTATTTATGATTCAAATTCTACACATTATAATGTTAATACATGCCCCAATCAATTTTGAAAATACAAAATGGATAAAGGGAAAACAAAGATAAGGAAAAACATTTTAACAGAAATAAAAGCAGCAAACATATTGACCATGCTTTTAACCCATAATGTGTATACCAATTGGTTTATGTGGGGCTTATTTCTTACCAAATCAAAGGTTCAAATTTTTTGGGAGGGGCTGAGGATGATACCCGCCTTTGTGGAAATTAAACTATCTCAAGTAGAATCCAAACTTGACCAAGGTTTAAGCAATCTAACATTGAGGTTAGCCAAACCTAGTTAGAAAGAAAAAAATAAAAAACTAACCATGTTTTACAGAAACGAAAAATAAATTGAGGCTCTATTGTGATGTCTATGAGTATAGATCCATCTTAAATCTAGATCTATCAAGAAACCTAAGGGATGAAATCTCTGAAGACTCATTTTTTTTAATGTAGAACTTAGGATAATGTTTGCATGTCCAAATAATTGATTCCTCTTAACTCTTGATAGATTCGAACTGCGACTGTTAGATAACCTTTTCTATTGAAAGGTAATGGGTTCAATTCTCTAAACACTCTCTAATCTAGGCTTTGTGGTTGAACCTACAAAAAGTGATCCCTTAAGGTGGTACAAATATTATGTGGGATTCATGAACCCCACACACATATTTCTTTTGTTTTATATAGTATACACATAGTTAAGATTTGAAATATTTTATATGGGATTCATTTTCTACACATTAAAATATTAATGCATGTCTCAATTATATTAAGAAGTGGAAAACATATATCCATAAAACACTCTCTCTATATTAAAAAAAAAAATGTTATATCTATATATATATATATATATATATTATTTAATTATTTATATTAAAAATATTACATGTGAACTTCATATTAAGAAAGTAAAACACACACACACATATAGAGAGAGAGTTGACATTGTAATATTTTATTTATGATTCAAATTCTACACATTATAATGTTAATACATGCCCCAATCATATTTGGAAGTAAAAAACATATATTCATAGGATTGTCTCTAATTATTTTCTTGGTTATTAATATTTTTTAAATGTTATATATCAACTTCATATTAACAATGAAATAAATTACACATGTCCTTTACAATGAAAAGTGAAAATATGAGATTTTTCTAAAAATTTAAATTAGTATGATTTTCTTTACATAAGCTTAATATAAAACTATGTTATTTAATATGGCCATTAAAATGTTTTATTTATGATTAATAGTATCATATTTTTTTGTTATTAATATATTTTTATTTTAACTATTACATATCAACTAAATTTAGAATGAATTACAAATCATGTAATATTAATTATATTATTTTTACATAGTATTGGTCAACTCCAAATTAAATAGTGAAGGAATTATATATTTCCTTAATATGAAAAAGAAAAATAATTTTTTGTTCTTTACTTTAATTACTTTATATCTCCATATAAAATGGATGTGTTATTTTTAAATGTCATGTTATATGACAACATATCCCATTGTAGAGCACCTCTAGATACAACCATGTTGTTTTCTCCTTTATCTTCTATCCTATTTTTAACGTGGTTTTTATCCTCTCACTTACCTTCTCCCTAAATTTCTGTTTAATTGTATTAAGTTATTTGGTTACTTAAAATAACTCCAAAATAAATAAATAAACAAAATAATGTCTCATCCTCATGCTAATAACAGTTTGTAGTCCTGTAACACCCCTGATTTTGATTTAATTTACTTTTATATCTCAAAAAATCATGTATTATTGTTAAAATATAAACCAACAAATGTGATTAACATTGTTTAATAAATGTGTGCTTATATTTTTTTTATTATGAATAAATATTTATATGTCCAAAATTACTACGACTGATTGGTAAATAAATTCCAAGATTCCAGAGTGGTTAGAGGGGAAGTTGGAAGGTGATAGTTACCCTCTCCTCTAGAGATAAATGAAAGATCTCGGTGAGGAGAGGCGGTTCTATAAACTGTGAAATAAGGAGGATGCTGAATAGAGGGTCAAGAGTTGGTTAAGACCAGTGGAATTCTGAAACTCAGCAAGTTATAGACTGGACATGAGGCCTGAGGTCTAACTCTCTTGATGCAATTTCTACGTAGACACTCTAGTGTGGAGCACGAGGGGAGCAGAGGACATCATAGCCTCTCTGACAGTTGGGTGGCATCACCAGTTGGGTACATTTTGAGATAATTATCTGAGCACTATACATCGAAGAAGAAAAAAAGGGAACCAATGTATTGAGTAATTCTGTATTCATTTTCTCTTGAAGGATAGTTACATGTCTGTTTACAAGTGAAAGAACAGGACTTAGTTAAGTTTTATTTCTAGGAAAAATGATAAAGTTATACTGAGATCATTTCATTAGAGTCATAACTAAGTGTGCCTTTCCTTACAACATTTTTGTGGACATAACTCTGTATTAATTTTTTTTGTTGTAAATTCGGTGGGACCTTGCTATTTCTATTTATATTTGAAAGACAGGCTACAAAATATAAAATTCAGTCTTTGACCTCAACCTGCCCGAGGGAAACCAGGTCTGTTGGCCATCTAAAAGGATGATGAGCATCCCAATACTGAAATTGTCTCATACGTCTAAAAGTCTCCTAAGCTAACTGTTCTAGTACTTCAGTTTGTACATTCATAACAGATAATAAAAGATCATATTTAACTAAAAACCTTCAAAATCTAAAAATCTAAAGCTTCTATCCATCAGATGAAGAGACTGGGGCAGGGTCTTTGACATTGGACCCAGGCATTTCTGCTTGTTGGAGCTGCTGAAGGATCTTTTGGAGGATTTTCTCCATGCGGCCCACTTTATCATCTAGTCTGCTTACTCAATCTGTTGCCTAGTATTGTGTTACCTTGATGTGTTGTTGCTGGTCCTGAATCTCCAGAAGCTGAGCCTGAGTGCGGAGGTCTAGTTTTACCGGTTCTGTCTTGTCATGAATTGGTTGATTACTCTGAATAGCTTTCGCTATCAGAAATGTTACTATCCAGTAGGTGTGGATAGTCTGATTGAACAGTGTAAGGTGTCCACGAGTATTGCCTGGATCTGTAATGAAATCAAGGATCTCGGCCTCTGCCTCATTATCTTCAGGTTCCATCTGGATTTCCTTTTCCCACCCACGAATTTCATGGTGAACTTCAGAGGAATTTCCTATCACATAATTTGCTTCTAGTGTTTCCAAATGTTCCAGATTGGTTTTGCGCCCCTGTTTCTTGGGGCCGGGTTCTAATTGAACTTGTTGCTTTCCTTTGGTGGTAACGGCCCTTTGGCGTCTTTTCCCCATTGCAAGATGGGTCCTTTGTAAAAGCACTGACATACAAAATTGAACAGCAAATATGTGAGGAGTTCTATTAATACAGAGCATGCGCCACACTTTAACCGTGATAGCCTAAGTATCATACGGGCGCAGGAACCCCACCCCCGTGACTTTACTATGCATTTGATACAGAGAATCAGGGCTTTGACCGGCTGGCATAGTGACTATATATAGCACGTAATTCCAGAAGTTAACATACCTCTTGCTGAAACAAGCAGGCTTACTGCCAGGATTTGTGTGACGACTTTGTGAGATAGACAAAGGATAGAAAGTATTATGTCTTGGAATCGAATTTATCAGGCGGAGGGGTGGACCAGTATAGTTGGCTACAGGCCAAAGACTCCCTATCTTCTTCCTTAATCTACCCGGAACTCCTCTGGGCTTAGTCACAGGGTTATAATATGAATAGGTCCTGAAGGTGAAAGTTACGCTCGTAGAACCGAAACAGAGAGTTAAAAGTGCATGACAGTGATTGCAAATATGTAAATTGACACGAAGAAAAGCTGGACTTTGGAAATCTAGCCAACACATTGTTAATTTACTCCCTATAAACGATTGAATGCAGCACTGATTTAACAGAGTATTGGGGTTTATACTACCATACATTCGACCTGGGTATAAAGCATGGACAAAGCTCATGCAAGGGTCTCGGAAACAGGGAGGAACAGGTTGCATTTCAGGTTTAATCCACCAAAAATTCTTACTCAAACCAAAACTAGCTTGATTATACTGCAAAAGAAACAAAACAACTTCAAAATGCATCAGAAGAGCTGAGAGAATAACTGTAACATACCCTGACAGGATCGAACGATTGCTGGAATGAAAATCATTGAATCTCCTCCTCTTCCACCTCTAGACTATTGCATGCAAGAGATTGTGCATGAAATAATGAAGGGGTGGAGGGAAAGCACTTACCTTAAACAAAACTTGCCTTCTGCATCCTATCCAAACAGCCTGTCCATTCTTCGCCATCATTCCAATCTGAGCCTTCACACACTTCACCCAACTAGACTGACAATCCATGTTTAATGGTGTTAATTGCATGGAGTGGGAGCGCATGCCAAGTAGCCGCCTCCAATATTTCATACTGACAACTGTACACCCCAATCGGGGGGATAACTCTGTATTATATCTTCACTCTGGTAAAATTTATCTTCTGGTATCTATGAGATAGCATGCATAACATCTATGTAATTTTTTTAGACTCTTATAATAAAATATTTGCAACAGAAGCCAAGTTTAAATTTGGTAAAGGAATATAGTGGTTAAATCTTGTGACATTGGAGTTCAATTATTTCCTCTCTATTGTACATATTTTTCCAGACTAGAGTAACGGGAAAATAGGGACAAAGGTTTTCACTTTAGCCCAATTGAAAACCAGGCTAAAATCCCAGTCCTCTAGCCCTAATTTGAGTTAAAATGTGATAAACATACATGCAGAGACAAAAGATGGTGACTACATATATTAATCAAATTATTCAACTCAAAGGAAACACAGTTAACTAGAAAATTAGAAAAATATTTTATTGAACTTAGAGTCAAACCCTAGATACAATTTATGAGAAGAGATTATATGTGCGACGTAATACCAAAAATATACAAAATAGATGAAACAAGACTACAGTTGGTTTGTCTATCGCATTAACATTACATATAGGTATTACATTGTTTTATCAAGTATAACCTAGCGCACACACACACACACACACACACACACACACACACACACATATATATATATTACGTAGAACAAAAGAGAACAAATAGTAGAAAACAAGATTTTCAAGATAGATAAAGAGAAAACCCTTAAAGGGTGAGTACTAAATTACTCATAATATAATTCAAATACGACAGTTATGAGGAGAACCACAATCCATAAACGCACAATTATTACAAGTGAAAAACAAAAAGGAATAACATTATAAATATAGGAACAAATCTGCAAGTCTGCGGAGATACAAACCACAATTGTTCAAAACGAGTTCTTTATACATATATATATATATATATATATATATATATATATATATATATATATATATGACATCTAGCACCATAATAAGGTTCTCAACCATTCTTAGGAAAAAAAAAACTTAAAAACCCTTGTCTTGTCCTTGATGGAAGGGTACAAAATAATTAAATATGGGAGAAACCCTTGGAAGGTCAAATCCCCATGAAGGATAACATTAAACCTTAACAAATTCCATGGCCGAACTGATACCTGCCACACAAATGCTAGTGGCAGACCCTCAAAGACAAAACAAAAGACAATTTCTCTGAAGGGTAACTAAGAACATGGAGATAAAATTACCACGATATGATGAGTAACCCCTGTAACCAAGTTTGAAGCCAGTTATACTAGAAGGTTCAACATGTTGGTGCTTGTTACGATGAAAAATCCCCACAAACCTTACCAAAAAAAAATAAACTAGAACCTATTGAGAATTGTAACCATTATGGCAGCTGGATTATCCAATAGCAAAGATAAAGATGGAATAGAGTTTACCAGGGAGGTTTAAGGCCAAGATTAGGCATGTTGTGAATCCACAAGTTGGTTTCTCATGACTTGGTGGAATGGGCTTCCTGCACGACAAATAAAATTAGACAGAAATTGAAAAAGACTTAGACCTACAAAAAAAATTGTAACCAGGTACTCGACCTCACAATCTGCTATTCCAAATAAAAACCAAAATGATCAGTGTTATTAACTCATGGATGGGTTTGGTAAGAAAATGCTACAAAAACATGTCAGTGAGGAGTTGCAGAGAAACCAACAGCACCACAATAGAATGAAGGTTCGTCGAAGGGGGTAGGGTCATCGTTACCCTAACCAACCCCTAACACATCTGAACTATCTGATTTGGAGCCCGCCGATCAACCACTGTGAAGGATCCGCATTTAAGTTCTCACAGTCAGCAACTATCAGTTTGGAGTTTCAAGAAGAAATGGAGGGTTCAAGTCTCCAACCGGTGGGATAGGATAAAGGCAATAAACCGAGCCAACTCCAAACCTTCACTAAGATCCAAAAACCTGAATTTCCATAAAGACTTAAAGCACCTTAATTGTGTTGGATATTTTTGTAATTTTAGGTGGACAATCTAATCTATATTGTAATAATTCACCGTAATGATATATGTTATATTCATGCGGATTATTTTCCATTATAATTTTAATGGTACTACCATTATAGTATTATGTATGGTAAGAATTATGATATATGTTATAGTTTGTGTTATATATGGTGAATTTGTTTTCCAGTAAGTTATATGGTTTAAGTGGTAGTGACAAGTGGTATCAGCACAAAGTTAGAACAATGGGACTGAAAGGGAAAACTGCCATGATAATATTAATAGCAAGTGTGTTGAAAAATTGTGCGCAATGAAAACAAAACATGGAAGAAGACTGAGGATCAGTTGTGATGAGGAGGGGATCTGGAAACAAAATACCCATAGCTGCAGGAGGAGGCAAACACTTTCCAAATCTAGAAAGCAACCGAGAAATGTGGGTACAACTAAGTGTCGACCAGCATCAGCAGACCAATAGGTTGTTGGAGGAACAACAACGCTAGACCAGCCAACTGTTGGACACTGTCCAAAGCTGAAAATTGACATGGCTCGAGTTAGAGGTGATAATGAGAGATTAATGTGTGAATAGGAGAGAATTTTAAATAGTCTCTCCAACAGACAAAATCATCACATTGATCAACCCATTCCTGAACGGGGCACTCAAAATGAGACTGAGCAACAACAACATGCTAACGATAATATTGAAGGAATTCAGACTCAACGAAGTAACAAAAGTAGGTCATATACTAAGGCAGAATCCAGAAATATTTCTGAACTACAAGAGATGAAGAAATATAAAGTGCAGTTACAAGGAGATTTTAGGAAAATTAAACCCCCCACCTTTGACGGAGAAGTTTAAGAGGTGGCGGAAGCCCCGCTTATTAACATTAATAAGTACTTCCAGGTCTATGAGTACAACAATAAACTTAAAGCTCGGTTAGCCATCTATCAACTTCAAGAAAATGCCACATTATGGTGGGAAGAAGTTAAGAACGTTTGAGGAATAGAAGAGGAGGACGTGACCTAGGATGAATTTTAGTAGTAATTAAAAGAGAAGTATTTAACGAAACATTTTTACAATGAAAAATCGAGAGAGTTCCACGATCTAAGGTTGGGCCAGATGACCATGGACGATTTTATAACTAAATTCACTTCCTTATTAAGATATGTACCATATTTTCAAGATGAGAAATCAAAGGTACAACGGTTCTTGAGTAGCTTGCCTTCTCACATGAAAGAAAGAATCGAGTTTTTGAATCCAAAAACCATGGATGACGTGATTAGAAAAGCACTAATGTGCTATCAGTAGTAGAAATAGAAGGGATATTCTAGCAAAAGTTGGTTTCCAAGGAAGGGTTATAAGGGTACTCAGAGATTTAAGAGTAATTGACTGAGTAATTTCAAGAATTCTACAAAAAATCTGTCAAATAGGCAGCCTCGAAGGAGTCATCCAAGACCCAAATGGAAGATAGAAGACAGACTCATTGAAGTCTCTAGCAAACCATACCATGGTCCAGGTCAGAAACCTCCATTGTAGTTTTGGGGTTGCAATGAAACTCATTTCTATAAAAATTGTCCCCATTGGGGAAAAGGTGAGTCTATAGCTAATTTAGAAGAGACATCCACTATTGGGGATGTGGCCAAAAAAATACCAAGGATCAATGCAATGTTAGAGGATCAGAAAGAAAACGATCATGCGACCATGATAGAACTTGAAGGTAAGTTATTTTCCCAGCCTATATCTATTTTGGTTTACCATGGCGCAATTTTAAGTTATATCAGCCCAAATATAGCTGAAAAATGTAATTTACAAAACTCAAAAATTTAAGAACCTTTGGTTGGTATATCTAGCCACTAGGGAAAAAAGAAGGGTAAATTCCAAAGTGACAAATTGTTCCTTAGAAATAGGTAATCATCATATAAACACATATCTGAATATCCTACCCTTAGATTATTATGACTTATTACAGGGATGGATTAGCTGGAAGGGCATTGGTCCCTCGTGGAATGTAAGTAGAAAACTATCTATTATTTAATAGTTGATGAGATGTGGCGGGAAATTCAAGGAATTAAGAAACCCCTTCAGCTGCAGCCAATCACTACATCCCAATTGGGTAAATGTATCAGAAAAAGATGTTAGATTTATGCTATTCATGTGGGATTTTCCAACTCTAAAGATAAAAACACTGTATTGGAGGACATTCCGGTGATTTAGGAATTTACTGATGTATTTCCTAAAATAATATCAAGATTTCCTCCAAGAAGGGACATCAATTTTATGATAGAATTAATGTCGTGGGTAGCACCTATGTCATGGGCTCCATATCGAATGAGTGTACCAGAATTGACTGAATTAATGATGCAGTTATAAGAACTGTTAGAAAAGGGATGCGTCTGTCCTAGAGTGTCCCCTTGGGGGCACCAGTACACTTTTTGAAGAAGAAATATGGTACATTACGTATGTGTATAGATTACAGGAAACTTCACAAACTGACCATTAAGAACAAGTACTCGTTACCACAGATAAATGATCTCTTTGATCATGTGAAGGGTGCAACTGTATTTTCCAAAATAGATTTGACATCCATATATCATCAAATAAGAATAAAGGATGAGTACATATAGAAGACATCCTTTCTAACTCGCTATGGGCATTACGAGTTCATGGTCTTACCTTTCATATTAATTAATGCATAGACAACTTTCATGAGTCTAATGCATGGAATTTTTCATCCATTCCTGGATAAGTTTGTTTTTATTTTTATCAATGATATATTAATCTATTTTAAGACTGTGGAAGAACACAAGGAACATTTGCGCAGTGTGCTAAAAATTTTGCAAGCCCATCAACTCTATGCCCAATTCAGCAAATGTGACTTCTACAAAGAACAGATCTAGTACCTAGGCCACGTAATTTCAGCTGAAGGAATATTAGTGGATTCATAAAAGATAAGGACTATCATGGAGTGGTTGGTACCTTGGAATGTAGTAGATATACATTCTTTCATGGGATTGACTGAATATTACTGTCGTTTTATTGAAGGCTTCTCCTGAATCGCATTTTCTATCACTTCCTTACAACGGAAGGGACAGGCATTCAAGTGGACCAGTGATTGCCAAAATATCTTTGAACGGATAAAGAAATTATTAATGACTTCCCCTTTGTTGAAGGTAGCTAACCCAAATAAAGTATTTGAGGTCTGTACCAATGTGTATCAAGAGGGAGTAGGTTCAGTACTGACTCAAGATGGAAAAGTAATAACATATGAATCAAGTAAGCTAAAATAACATTAACAGTGGTACTCCACTTATGATTTAGATTTGATGGGCGTGGTTCATGCACTTAAGGTATGGAGGCACTACCTATTAGGGAAAAGGTTTTTACTAAGAATTGATCATAATAGTCCGACTAGCTACTTTAAGCAGTCTAATTTGAATGCTCGCTAGGAAAGGTGGAACGCATTCTTGAGTGAATTTGAATTCAAAATTCAACATGTAAAAGGTAAAGAAAATTGAGTTGTTGATGCCTTAAGTAGAAGGATGCATTGTATTTATGAGCTTTACTTTAACCATGTGGAATTTAAATTTGAGGAGAAAGTTAAAGATTCACCACAAAGAGATCCAAAATACCAGTTTACCAGTTTCTGTGGCAGAAAGTACAAAATGCAAACAACCAAGAGAAACAATCATGTTATGGGGTGAATAACGAGCATTTACTGACCTTTCGAGGAAAGATTTATATCCTGAATCAAGTGGCATTGAGCGAATTGATTCTAGATGAATACCATCAAAGTCCTTATGTTTCCCATCGTGGCTACCAGAAGATGCTCACAGTGATAAGGAAATAATATTTATGGCCTGGAACATGTAAAGACATCATCGGATACTTAACTAAGTGTTTAGAGTATCAGCAAGTTAAGGTGGAACACCAGAACCTTGTTGGTATGTTACAACCCATTCTTGTACTAGAGTGGAAATGGGAAGTCATTTCCACTAGAATTTATTATGGGTCTACCAAGAAGGATGAAACATAATGACTCGATAATGGTAGTGGTGGACAAGATGAGTAAGGCAGCCCACTTTATACCAGTTCAGTATAACTACAAAGCAGTGCAGATTGCTGACATTTTTATGAGGGAAGTGTTTAGATTACATAGTATTCCAAAAACAGTTATCTCATACCATGATGTGAATTTTACCTTATCCTTCTGGAAGGTGCTCTTCACCAGTCAAGGCACACACATCTAGTTCGGTACGGTCTATCATCCACAATTTGATGAGCAGAATGAGGGAGTGGATCAAGTACTAGAAGACATGTTAAGAATGTATGTGATGAAATAGCCCATGAAGTGGGAAGATTACATAAATTTAGTTGAGTTTGCATACAACATCAAGTAACAAGAATCCCTAAAAATGAATCCCTTTGAAGCATTATACAGAAGGAAATGCATGACACCCATCGATTTGAGTAGTCCTAAAACCAAGTTAATGCTTGAGCTCGAGATGTTGGAGGACTTGGAATGGGAAGTAAAGATAATTCAAGAGAATTTAAAAGCTGCCTAGAATAGGAAGAAAGTGTATGCTAACTGGAAGAGAACCTATCAGGAGTTCGAAGTGGGATATCATGTTTTGGTTAGAATTAAACCAATGAAAAGTACTCTCAGGTGGACTACTTGCACCAAATTAGCTCCCTCGTTTTGCGGGCCTTTCCAAGTATTGAAAAGGATAGGACCAGTAGCTTATTGACTAGCTTTACCTAGCCACATCAGGGTGCATAATGTTTTTCATGTGTCCCTACTGAAACAATATGTGTATGATCCCAAGCATATAATTCATTGGCACAATTTTCATGTAGATTGTGACTGTTAATATGCCTTAAATAATGATATATATAGAACTAATGGATTAATATTTTGGTTGTCACAGGTCGAACCAGACGAAGAATTCTAGTAGAACCCTAGCGTATTCTCGAGTGAAGAGAAATAACGTTGTCGGATATGGGTAATCTTCGAGTTTAAAGTGCATTGGAAGAAGTTTGGCCCAGAAGAGGCTACTTGGGAAGATGAGAAATTTATGTGGAAGGCATACCCAGAGTTATTCTATGTTGAGAATTGAACATCGAGCATGGTGTTTGCCTTAAAGGGGGAAGATGTAACACCCCCATATTTTGATTTAATTTGCTTTTATCTCTTGCAGAATTATGTACTATTGTTAAAAGATAGACCAACAAACATGATTAATATTGTTTAATGAATGTGTGTTTATATATATTTTTTATTATCAATCTTTATATGTATAGAATTACTACAACTGATTCATAAATAAATTCAAAGATTCCAGAGTGGTTAGAGGGGCACTCGGAAGGTGACAGTTACCTTCTCCTCTGGACATAAATGAAAGATCTAAATCAGGAGAGGGGTTTTTGTAAATTGTGAAAACGGGAGGGTCCTGAGGGTCCAATAGAGTGGTCCAAAGCTAGTTAAGACCAGTGGAACTCTGAAACTCAAAGAGTTGTATATTAGACAAGGGTCCCAAGGTCTAACTCTATTGGCACAACTGCTACCTAGACACTCTGGTGTGGAGCACAGGGGGAGCATAGGAAATCATAGCTTCTCTCACAATTGGGTGGCATCATCAGTTGGGTACATCTTGAGATAAGTATTAAAGAACTAAACATTGAAGAAAAAAAAGGGAACTTATGTATTGAGTAATTATGTATTTATTTTCTCTTCAAGGATAATTACATGTTCTTTTACAGGTGAAAGAAAATAACTCCGTTAAGTTTTATTTCAAGGAAAGCAGATAAAGTTATACTGAGATAATTTTTTTATAGTCATAACCAAGTGTGCCTTTCCTTACAACATTCTTTGGACATATATGTGTATTATATCTTAACTCTGGTAAAATCTATCTTTTGGATCTGTCATAT
The DNA here is from genome assembly GCA_034641835.2 of Pinus albicaulis. NCBI lineage: Eukaryota > Viridiplantae > Streptophyta > Pinopsida > Pinales > Pinaceae > Pinus > Pinus albicaulis. The sequence goes on along the minus strand of CM076584.1, from coordinate 570,975,924 downwards.
AACATGCATAGAATCTATGTAATTTCTTTAGACTCTCGTATGAAAATATTTGCAATAGAAGCCAAGTTTAAATTCAGTAAAGGAATAAAGTGGTTCAATATTGTGACATTAGAGTTCAATTATTTCTTCTCTGATGTACATATTGTTTCAGACTAGCGTAATGAGAAAGTAGGGAGAAAGGTTTGGACTTTAGCCCAATGGAAAGCTGGGCCAAAATCCCTGTCCTCTCACTCTAATTTGAATTAAATTGTGATAAAAATACACGCAGAGTCCCAGGACATTGACTACATATCTTAATGAAATTATTCAACTCGAAGGAAACACAATTAACTGGAAAACCAGAAAATAATTTTATCGAATTTAGAGTCAAACCCCAGATACAATTTTTGAGAAGAGATTATCTGTGCAACATAATACTGAAAAAATATAAAATAGATGAAATAAGACAGCATTTGGCTTTTCTATTGCATTAACATTACAAGAATATAGGAGTTACATTGTTGTATCATGTATAACCTAACACATGTATATATTCTGCAGAATGCAAGAGGACAAAGAGTAGAAAAAAAGCTTTTCGAGACAGATACATATGTTATCTATTCCAGTATAAATAGAAAAACTTTAAAAGGTGAGTACTAAATTACTCATAATAGAATGAAACTATGATATTTATGAGGAGAACCACAATCCATGAACGCACAGTTATTACCAGTGAAAAAAAGGAATAACATTATAAATAGAGGAAAAAATCTACAAGTCCATGGAGATACAAACTACAATTGTTCAAAACGAGTTCTATATATATATATATATATATATTACATCTAGAACCATAATAAGGTTCTCAACATTTTTTTTTTCTAAGTGAGACTAATTCTATTAAGTGTAAAGATACTAGTACAAAACTGCCACAACTGCTGCTATGAAAGCCAGACAGCTGGGGTTGATTAGCAAACTGTTCTTTAGAGACCTGGATTTCCCATAGCGGGAAACCGACCCTTTAAACATAAATGTCTGAGCCGCCCATGATAGGGAAACCGGCCATAAGTTTATGCAAGACATAGAGATAGTAACATAAAAACTAAAAACATCTATCAGCCAAACTGGCTGGCTACTGAGACAGTAAAACACAAAAGCTCCAACAGTAATTAAGCAAGGAGACCTGGAGAGATTACTGAAAGTGCGCCTGGGGTCAGCCATCATGCTCTGAAGACATTGGCTCCTCAACAACTCTGCATCCATAATCATCGTCGTCGCTGTTGTCTGCCATGCTCGCTTGACTATCAATCTTCATGTCCTGGTTCTCAGCCTCAGAAAGCGGCCCAATTTGAAGAGGGAGGTTGGAGTAGGGGGCGCGAGGAGGAGAGGGAGGAGCAGGATGGTCGGGAGAAGAATGAGGGATTTCTTCACGAAGGGAGACAGTTATGAAAGCTGTGACAATGGAGTCGACAGAGGTGCAGTGAAAGCGTAGCTCAGCAGTCTGGGTGGTTTGCCTGATGGTGGACCCCAAATGCCCTCTGCCAGGAGGGATGGGCTGACTAGGATGAGCAAAAGGGCCGGGAGGAATGGGCTGACTAGGAGGAGCAAAAGGGTCGGGCGGAATGGGTTGACAGGGAGGCGCAGAAGGGTCAGAAGGAGTGGGCTGACTGGAAACGCAGCCAGATGCACGCGCGCGCCCATGTATTCTACTGACATTGCACGAATTCTCAGCTCCTCGCCCGCGTCCTCTGCCCCTGCCTCTGTGCGAAGCTAGCGGAGGAGTGGGTTCATCGCTTTCAGAAGAAGAACTCAAATCAGAAGAGGGCGAGGGAGGGATGACAGAGGCTTGACCCCGACTAACACCACACTGACAGCGCATCCGCTGCCTGAGGCGAGGCATGGAGAGGAGAAGGTGGCGCAAGCGAGGCCGGCAGGGATAATTTTAAGGATGGAAAATTATCTTGAAGTTTAAAAAATTGGCGAATCTCACTAGTCCCTAATGTGCAAAATATAAAATTTTTATTGATGTATTTGTAAAATTATTCAAATCTATAATGATATTATATATATTGTCTATATAATGTGGGCGATTTTTAATATAAAATAATTTTATATTATAAAATTTTGGCGAATCATTTTTATAAAAAAATGGAAATTGGCGAATCTTTTTTTTGGAAAAACCATCGAAAATTAGCCCACCTGCGAATATTAGCCCCTAAAATTTTCCATGGAGGCCGGCCAAAGGAGGGGTCGAAGACTTTGAGAGTGGCGGGATGACAGCCGGGGTGGTGCGAGCTAGGTGAAGCGACAGAAGAGCTAGTGGCCTAGAGAGCGGAGGGACAACAACCATGGGAGAGCAAATTAAAATCGGAAGGAATCAAAGTACCTGCAAGAAGCTCGACAGAGACGCCAGACGGAGCGGAGATGCTGCAGAAGGGGCTGTTGGTGAAGTGAATTCCCGGTAGCATCTCCAAGCAGGCCAGAATGCAACATCGACGCCTAGTCTGCGTTTTAAAGCTGGAATTGGCATAACCAGGAGGGCAATCACTACGCAGGGGAGTCAGAGTTCTCCCATGGCTTCCTCTGTCATGCTCTCCATCCATAATGAGGGCCATCAACCAAATGACCGCCATATACAGCAGCGCCAAGGTGCAATAACTGCAGAACTGGTCGACCCGAGGCGTATTAATAACGCCTTTAAGATTAATGCACGAGGCCATGTGGGCATACCATGCGGGCTCCATTGGGAGTTGCGCAACGGCCCGAGTCTTATCAACATGCCACTTCATCCGCATCCGGAGGAAGGCTATCCTTGTGCACCAGCGTTGTGCAGTTCTGAAGCTTGCCTGCATCATGGATAATAGAGAAGGAACCATGAGTGAGCGTGCTATTGCTCTCAGTTCCAAAATTGGCCAGGAGATCAACAACCCTATTACCTTCACGTTTGACATGAGTGACGGAGACCGCCCTGTTGTTTTGAAGCTAGTTGCTAATCCTATCAATTCGAGCAGCTAAACGCCAATTGTGAGCCACTTTGTTAGGATCGGCCCCCCATAGAAGCTGATTAGCCATGTTGATAAGAATTTGAGAATCTCCTTTGATAATAATAGGGAAAAGGTTGTGCTGGAGAGTGAGACTTAGGCCTTGCCAGAGGCCTTCAAGCTTGGCAGAATTGTTGGTGTCGCAACCAATTGAGCCGAAATAGAGGCGTTGAACTTCTCCCCTAGAATTTCTGAAGATACCGCCAAAACCTGCTTGTCCAGGATTCCCCTTGGAAGCCCCATCAAAGTTTAATTTAAACACTCCGGGAGAGGGAGGAATCCAATACGAGGGCGTGTTCGAGGCCGTCTTGTTTCTGATCCTTGGAGTAAGCCCAAGGTTGAGATTCCAGTTTTGCCAGACCGAGATTTCTCTTGGTTGTTTGGGGAGATCTTCTTCTTGCCAGGAATGAAGGGTTAAAGATTCCTGAAGATTTCCAATGAAGGAAAGCCATAAAGAGTCCAGGGTAGAGGTTTGATTTTTGAAGATACATCTGTTTCGTTCCTTCCATAAGGTCCAAAAGATCAGCCCAGGAAGGAGCTTCCAGAGAGCATTGAGGAGGGCAGAGAGGTAGGGGCGTTTGGGCCATTTACGCAAGATGGAGGTGATATCACTGGAGGGATTGTTCTTCTGACAACGGAAACTACACTTGTCCCATAAGGAGTTGGCTAAAGGGCAGAGCAACATGAGATGTTGAATAGTTTCAGCATTTTGAGCGCAGTTGGGGCAACGAGAGGGCCCAATGAAGCCTCTTTTGACAAGGTTGTCCCAAGTAAGGATGCGCCGATGGCTTAAGAGCCAGAGGAAAGTAGAGATCTTAGGCCAAGTGAGAGGATTCCAAATCATCTACCAGAGGGAGTCCCGAGGGAGCAGGGATGGATATAGCAAAGAGTAGGCTTCCTTTGTAGAGAACATTCCTTTAGTAGTGTGACCCCATCTGAGTATGTCAGGGTCATTAGAGCTCCTGATTTGCCTTCACTGCAGCTCCTTGTTGAGGGCTTCTACCACAGGACTCTGAGCATGGGGCATAATGAGATGAGAGGGCTTCCACTTCCTAAAGCCGTTGCTGTCAGTGTCCATCCAATGCGCACAAATCTTATCATCCAGGGCTGCTCTAGGATCTTCAAGGTTGATTTGGGGGAACATTTCCAGAAGATTGGATTCTTCTTGCCAGGAGTCTGACCAGAAGCGCGCTGATTTTCCATTGCGGATTTCCCAAAAACTGTGTTGCTGAATGAGCGCATAGTTATGCTTTGCCGCATTCCAAACCAAGGAACCAGAATGAGTTAGAGCTAGTCTTATAAGGTCTGCAGCAGATCTGTTGTTGGCATACTTCGCAGTCCAGAGTTTAGCCCAAGGAGTATGGGGATTAGAGATCCATCTCCACCATACCCATGCAGCCATGACCTCATTGCTGTGCGAGGGATTCCTCAAGCCCAGGCCTCCAGCTTCTTTGGGGGTACAAACTGTGCTCTAGTTAACTAGAGCCCATTTGCGATTTTGACCAGAGGAGCCCCAGAGAAAGCGTCTTTGAAGAGCTTTGATCTGTTTGAGGACCCATTTCTGGGCTGCAAGAACAGAAAACAAATAAAGAGGCATAGATTGTAAAATTGCTTTAATAAGAGTGAGTCTATTGACCATATTAAGAGCTCGAAAGGTCCAGGAAGAGAGTCTGGATTCCAATTTTTCAAGGAGTTGATTCCAGGAGGAATGCCTGATGGTGGAGTCGTTGAGGGGCGCTCCGAGATATTTGTCTGGGAGAGTAGCCACAGAGAAGCCGAGAATACGGGAAATATTAGCTTGGGCTAGAGGGGGGTGTGGAAGAAAAAGATCTGAGACTTAGAGTCATTAATGGTTAACCCCGAAGCTTGAGAGAAGAGGTTGAGGATGGCTTTAAACGAGCGGGCTTCTTGGACAGAGGGATGGCCAAAGAGCATGTTATCATCAACAAATTGTTGGTGGGTCGAGGTGGGGGCTCCATGAAGAGAAAGACCACGAAAACATCCGATGCTGACTTCTTTATGAATAAGTCTGCCTAGCCCTTCAGCCATAAGAACAAAGAGAAAGGGAGAGAGCGGGTCCCCTTGCCTGATACCTCTGGAAGGGCAAATGGGAGGGGAAGGGATGCCATTAAGAAGAATAGAAAGAGAGGAAGAGGTAATGAGGCTCATAATCCAGCGGATCCACATGCAATCAAATCCGAAAGCGCTTAAAATTTGCTGGATATAACTCCAATTCAGTTTATCAAAGGCTTTAGAAAGATCGATCTTGAGGAACATACCTGGCTTCTTGCAGAATTTTAGAGAATGCATAATTTCATGGGTAAGAATTATACCATCAAGGATTTGACGCCCCTCAACATAACCTGTTTGTTATGGCGAAATGAGAAGCGGAAGTAGCGGTTTGAGCCTGTTGGCGATGACTTTGGTGATGACTTTGTAGATGACATTACAGAGGGCAATGGGTCTGGATTTTTCGGGCCTGCTGGGCTGCTCCTCTTTTGGCACCAGCGCAACGAAGGTGGTGTTGAGAGAGGGTAGGATCCAATGCATTGTTCGTGATTCTTCCACAAGTTGCCACACCTCGTCTCTAATAAGTTCCCAGAAATGGTGGAAGAAATTAGCAGTGAAGCCATCCGGTCCAGGAGCCTTGCCATCCTTGAGCTGTGCCATAGTTGTATCCACTTCTTGTGGTGTGATTGGACGGAGAAGAATTTGGTTGCGCTCAGCTGTGATCAAGTTTGGAATGAGCTGCTTGATTTGATTGATGGCAGACTGCCTGTTTGCTTGCTGCTCCTTCTGGATGTCCTTGAAGTAATCTACCAGCTCTTTTTCCATGTCCTCATGCCTCTCCATTCGTTCCCCTTGCTGATTAGTGAGATGGCTTATCCTGTTTTGCATTCTTCGTTGAATGGTCGTGCTGTGAAAGAATTTGGTGTTTCTTTCACCCTCCTTCAGCCAACGAACTCTAGATTTCTGTCGCCAGAGGATTTCCTCTTGTTTGTATCTGTCCTCCAATTTTATCTGAAGATCAAGCTCCTTGGAGACCAGAGATTCAGATCTTCCGGAAGTGATGATCTCTTGCTGCACATCCTTCATCTTCTGCTCAAGGATTCGTTTCTCCATGAAGATGTTGCCAAAGATGTTTTGATTCCAATCTTTGATGTGCGCCTTGACCCACTTAAGCTTCTGCTGGAACTGGAACATTTTGGACCCTTTAGGCGGAGTGTATCTTCTCCAGACAATCTGAACCAAGTATTTGAAGGAAGGGTGAGAAAGCCAAAAAGCTTCAAATCTAAATGGCATTTTGGGATGAGAGCCTATGCCTTGCCATTGGAGCATGATGGGCCAGTGGTCAGAGCCCGAGAGAGGGAGAATTGATCCAGTGATATCTCCTCCTACATGAATGGCATTTTCCGATAAGAGAAATCGATCCAGCTTAGAGGCTATTTGTTGTCTTCCTATTCTGCGATTGTTCCAGGTAAACAAACTGTTGCAGAAAGGTATATCGATGAGCCAGTTGTTGTTGATAAAGTCTTTGAAATGGGCGTTGTCCTGATCAAGTTTGGCTCTGCCCCCAGATTTTTCAGTCATCTGCGTGATCATATTAAAATCTCCGCCAAAGATCCAGAGGGGATGAGACCTGTTGGATTTGAGGTGCTCAAGGGTGTTTAAAAGCGCCACCTTGCTTGCCTGGTCTTGAGGAAAATAAACGTTGGACAGATGTCCATGTATGTTGGTGCCTATAGGGTGGAAGGTAGTCTGGATGAGATTATGAGAGGCATGGAAGTCACCTAACTGCAATGACTGAGCATCCCAGGCTATCGCAAGCCCGCCCGAAAACCCTGAGGCGTCCACAGCTACTGATCTGCTGCCAGGCCATGCTTTAGTTAAGATTGAGCCCAGCGTTTGACTATTGCACTTGGTTTCCTGAAGGAAGAGTAAGTGAGGCTTCTCCTTCTGTACCATGTTCTTTATCATTTTGTATTTCCCAGGACCATTGATTCCTCTTACATTCCATGAGATTAATTTCATGGGGAACTATTTGCTAGGGGTTTGAAAAACCTAGTTAGCTTGGGATACTGTCCCGAATCCACTCGTATCTCTCCGAGGGCAATGGTACGCTGCCAGTCAGGTTTTCTTCCTCTTTTCTTGGTTTCCTTCATCACCTTCAGACTATCCCAGCGACTGCCTGGTTGGATGCCCAATTTCTTGTGCTGTTGGACTTTGGCTAGAGCCGCTTCAAGAGATTCAATCTGCCTCAGGTTGATCTTATCAAATTCCTTCCGCTGGCAAGCTTCTTCAAGACCAATGAGATCCAGCTCACTAAGGTCAATACTTTCAGAGTCTTCTTCCATTTGGATTGTCTGGTCAATCTGCAGAAGATCATTGGTGTCCTGATTAGCAGTAGGGGTAAGCCCATCCAGATCCATGAGGTTAGGATCCTAAGTGACCTATTTTTGTTTGAGGGGGGGATTGGGCTCCGATTTATCAGCAGAAATCGATTTGGGAGGGTCAGGCAATGAAAGTGCGAGATTGGGTTGATTTGGGGGGGGGATAGAAGGGTTGGCTGGGCTTGAGATGGCAGGGATAGAGTCATCCTTGGGATCAGTCTGAGCAAGCAAGGTGAAGCTATTGCTGGTAGAAGGGATAGAGGCAGAGGCACTGGGTTTCTTTCCAGAAGCGGGTTTTTTGCTGTGTCTTCTTCTGGTGGTAACTTTGGTAAAACCATCTGCTTCCACTTTGTCCTCCACTTCTATGCTTCGAGCGTGAAAAGTTAAAGGGAAGTCTCTGAAAATATGTCCGTGGGCATGACACCTTCTGCATCGAAAGGGGACATTTTCGTAATCCAAAGGTTGTATCCATTCAAAATCGTCATGAACGATACTTACCACATCAGGTAGGGCACTGTCCAGATGCATGTAAACACATATTCGGGCATAGGAGGTTTACCTTCAGAGCTTAGTTTCTTCTGAAATTTTGATGAACTCTCCCAGTCCTTTTCCTATCACTTGCAGTGATTCCTCATCCCAATATTCAAGCGACAGTGAGTAAATACGAATCCAAACTAGTGGCCAGTTGAAATTTTCAAGGTCTGGGTTGAATCTCTCCACCCAGTTTCTAAGATATAACCCTGCTGAGTTAAAAAAATATGGGCCTTCATCCATTACGTTGTTTCTGTATTCTAGACAGTTGAAAGTAGCAGTGAAGAAGCCCTTCGCTCCCAGCTGCAGAGTGACTTCCCCCTTAGGCTTCCATTTGGACGCTATCCAGCCCTGCAGGGCTTTTTCCGTTGGCCAGAACTCGACAAATTTTCCAATGAGGGCATGGTCCCTCATGTACTGAATCCTGGCGTTGATGCGATGACTAGGAAGATCTATTTTGGGGCGTTCTGGTGCAATGGGCTTACAGGTGGTAGAAGTGGCCTACTACTTCTCCGTTCTCGCGTCAGGGGTTGATTTCTAGGTCACTTCATTCCCCGTTTTGCTGTCAGTATTGTCCTTCATTTGAACCTCTTGTCCATCTTCATTTGCAGGGGGAGGCCTGCTGCCTCCCCTCATCTTCGCCTCCATACTAAGGAGCAGGCCTGCGCTGCAAGGAAGGGATGACGCAGTCAGAGCATGAACAGGCTACCAGAAGCGTTAGGGTTTCGGTTGAGAGCTGAATCACAAAACCCTAGTGCTCTCATCTCACCAATGCAAAATTTTTCATAAGGTTCTCAACATTTCTTAAGAACGAAAAAAAAAAAAAAACTAAAAAACCCTTGTCTTATCCTTGAAAAAAGGGTAGAAAATAAATAAATAAGGGAGAGACCCTTGGAAGGCCAAATCCCCATGAATGATAACATTAAAACTTAACAAATTCCATGGCCATACCGGTTCCTGCCACACAAATGCCAACGTCATACCATCAGAGGAAAAAAATACAATTTCTCCGAAGGGTAACTGAAAACATGGAGATAAACTTACCAGGATATGATGAGCAACCTTTGTAACCAAGTTAGACGCCAACTGGACATGAGGGTTCAAAATGATGGTTCTAGGTGGGGTGAAAAATATCCATGCACCTTACCAAAAAAAAAATAATAATAACCCAGTGAGAACTATAACCGTTACGACAACCAGATATCCAATAGAAAAGATAAAGACATAATAGAGTTTACGTGTGGAGTTTAAGGCTGAGAAAAGGCATGTTGTGAATCCACAAGTTGGTTTAACATGACTTGGTGGAATGGGCTCCCTGCACAACATATAAAATTAGACATAAATCAAAAATTACTTACACATGCAAATAAAAACGTAACCAATTAATCGACCTCATGGTATGCCAAATAAAAACAAAAATGATCAGTATTATTACCTCATGGATGGGTGTGGCAAGAAAATGCTATGAAAAATGGCAGTGAGGATTTGCAGAGCAACCATCGATGCCACAATATAATTAATTTTCGTCAAAGGGGATAGGGGCAGGGTTACCCTAACCAACCCCTAACACATCTGAACCGTCTGATCCAGATCCTGGAGATAAAAAATTGCGGAGGAGTGGCCGTAAGTTCTCACAACTGGTAGTTGTCGGTTTGGAGGTTTCAAGAAGCAATGGAAGGTTCGAGTCTCCAACCGGTGGAACAGGAAAAAGGAAATAAACTGAGCCAACTCCAAACCTTCACCAAGATCCAAAAACCGAAATTTCCATAATGAGTTAAAGTACCTTAATTGTGATGGATATTTTTGTAATGTCAGGTGTACAATCTAATCTTTAATGTAATAATTCACCATAATGTTATATTTTATATTCGTGTGGATTATTTGTCAAAAAAATATCAATGGTACTGCCATTATAGTATTATGCATGGTAAAAAAAAAAAATATCAGTAAGTTATATGGTTTAAGTAGTAGTGACAAGTCCCCTTTGAATGTTAAAGAATGATCAATATATTTATATAATTATTTTGTATTAGAATTCAAAATTAAAAACATGAGCACACACATGGAAAATGTTGGACTTTAGGAACTCTTTGCCACTAAACTTTCCATCGTCGACCTGGCAATGACTAACAAACTATCTTGTTAGTTGTGATATAACTCTTCCGCACATACATGGCTGTATATGAAACCTCGAAGTTGAATTATTTAATTTAGATAAAACTCCATGGCACATACAAGTCTCTCCCTTTGAACACTCTGCCAAACTATTTAATTCAGATAAATCTCTTGCATACATATGGGACTTTGTTTGAGAAATTTGTGTCAATAAACTTGCGGCCATCAGACTGGAAATCATGACATGTTATTTAATGTTGATACAATTGCATTGTTGGGTTTACAATAAGACACTAAAGGTTATAAGGAATTAAAATATTAATTTAGTTATTAATATTAATTAATTAATATAAAAATGATTAATATATAATTAATCATATGTATTTTTGGAAATTTATTTGGCCAGTCATGAAAATCTAAAGTAATGTGAGCACAAGGTTTTATTTTCAAATCTTTCATAGTTTCCGATTTCCCTAGACATATACATATATATAATTAATGTTAGAAATCATTAAGATAATACTAATAGTCCATGAAAATATCTTTCCATATGGAAATGGTTCTATTTAGCTATATTGGTTGTCAAAAGTGTGGGGCGTTGTAGGTTCTTGCAGTTCTTGGTCCATCACTTAATGTAAACAAGGGTCGTGTGGTAGCATAGTCCTTTCCACACCATTTTTCAAAAATATATTACTTAATTATTAGCATGAACCAAGTAATTACAAAATAATTCAATTCAATTTATGTTTGAATTTATATGAATCAAAACTTTATGTCATTATCTTAATGATTTTCTGTAGGCGATTTACACAGAGTTGAATGAACCCTAACCATGAGTGATATAAGAATTGTTCATAAAATTATTATAATAGCCTAGTGAAGCATGAAATCCAAATATTTACACCCTGCAAGTATAATCCAAAAATGATTACTCAACTATGCCATGCGAAAGTTTAGTTGTTGTTCCCTATGGTTATAAATTAAAACTAAAAAATCAATTATGTTTCTTGTGAATTAAGAACTTCAATATGAACTATGCTACTATGTTACTTGTTACCTATGGTTATAAATTAAAAACTAAAAAATCATTTATGTTTCTTGTGAATTAAGAACTTCAATTTCAACTATGCTACTATGTTACCCATGGTTCCATGATATATAGTTTCTATTACATTACATGTAGAGAATTTTGACTTAGTTCCATCGAATGATAAAAGAATTGATATTTTGTATTTATTAATTAAACAAAAAATATATTAAAAATAAGACCATGTTTTACAAATAATTAATTTTGTTTTTTATAAATTATTGATGATGGTGAATGTGGTTGATTTTAGATAATGGTTACACACTTGGTATTGGTAAAAATACTGAGAGCCGGGGGGGGTGAATCAATATTTTTAAAACTCACACAATTTTTTATTTTTCTTTATTGAATTCTATATGCGACTTTACCTAAGCCAACTAACGTATGGACACGACTTTCATTAAGGAAACTAGCATATGCCTAGTGAACTTATAATTCAAATAAATCTTTAGTAACTTTACCTAGAATAATGCATCATTGATTCATCAGAAATTTACTAAGAAGTAAACATGTGCAGTAAGAACAAAATAAATCATCACACATAAGAAACACACATGAACACCAAGATTTAAGGTGGAAACCCAATGTTGGAGAAAACTATGTTGGGAAAAATACTGAGAGGGGGGTGAATCAGTATTTAGGGCATACTCAAGACTTTTTACTTTTTCTTACTTGAAAACAAATACGCGACTTTCATGTAGCCAAATCGCGTATACACGCAGATATACTTAATAAAACATGCGTATGTCCAACAATATTATTATGCAGATAATTCTTCACTTATATAATTCCATCATTCATTCATTAGATGTTCAATAAAAAGTAAGCATGAGCAGTAATAACAGAATAAACCATCACACATAAGCAACGCACATGAACACCAGGATTTTAGGTGGAAACCCAAGTCGGGAGAAAACCACCGCTGCCGTTGTCTCAGCCTTCAATATTTTATTATAGAGAAAACATCTTACAACCATGTACTGGCGCAGACTCATACCAGCACGCAGGCACCCACCTGCATAAGGCTACAACCTTCTCTCGTTTACCAGCCTCTCCTGGAAGGGAGCTACAACCCCCTTCTCTCGTTTACCAGCCTCTCCTGGAAGGGAGCTATGACCCCCTGCTCTCGTTTACCAGCCTCACCTGGAAGGGAGCTACGACCCCCTGCTCTCGTTTACCAGCCTCACCTGGAAGGGAGCTACAACCCCCTGACTGAAGGCTACAACCCTCAGCACCACCATGGACCACGTTTCATCAATTTTCATAGTGGATCCAACAACTTCCATACAACATATCTTGTAGGCCACTTTTCATCAGATTTTCAGACTGGACCCACTCCACACATTTAAGCTCAACATTCATCAAACTGAAACTTATAACCCCATCAATTCATTCATTGAATCATCAACCAATCAACCAACAACTTGATCTTCAATTAACATAATCAGCAGCATATTCATCATTCAAAAAACCGAGTTCTGTATGAATACATCATTGACAGATAGCAGTAAAACAACAGAACAGATCAGATATTTCATACCACATACTTCAGTAAAACCCTAGATTCCATACGCGCTTTTACTTCACTGAACCTGCGTATGTACGCGCTTTCATATAGACCAACCCGCGTATACTTTAGTGCATTCTTCAGAAAATCCTTTCTGCCCATACGCACTTTTCCTTAAGGAGACCCGCGTATACACGCGCTTTTGCTGAAGCGAACCTGCGTATACATCTGTAACTTTTCAGGAATGTGCAGCTCTTTAGATCAGATAAACAACTCAGATTTCATCCCTTACTTCAGAGAGTATTTCGCCTCATCTCAGATCTAAACAATCCATAATCAGATCTAGAAAATACATATACATTTCAGATCTAGAGTTCCCTCTTCATCATTTTCTTCATAGGTGCATCATAGATTCAAATCTATCAATCAAGAACAGAGTTCATCCATGCAGATATTCCTTAGAGAGATTTATTCATTCACAACCCTTACTCATGCACCCTTTGCACAATGATCTTCTTCTCCTTATATAGATTAGCCTTTTTCAATACCATGAGTCAAAACCACTCAACCTCCGATGGTATTCCTGGACGGGATCAATTAGATAATCCAGCGCTCAATACAATGGGCCAATACCATGGTAATGCCCCTTGGTATCATAATTTTAGAGCGCAAAAGGGCATACGCGACTTGGAGCGTTCGCTTCCGCGTGTATACACGACTTCGCCACATAAAAACTGCATATATGCTAACCCTGAATGTATACGCGGGTTCCCTTCACAAAAGTAGCATATACATTGTATGCATACTCGGGTTGCCTTCACAAAAGTAGCGTATACATTGTGACATATTATATTTATCATTTTTCTGGTACTTACTGGAATTCTTTTCTCTGTCACATCTGAACTGATCTGTAGATACATCATTCTTACATCTTTGACACATAGGTTGCTTATCATAGGCAACTCATCGAGTAGATTTCCATCAAGGAAAACTTCATCAAGTAGGTTGCCATCATATTCATCAAGTGGGTTTCCATTCAAGGACAACACTCTATCAAATGGGTTGCCATCAATGACAACACTCTGCATCATATTGCCAACAATCTCCCCCTTTGGACTTGATGGCAACCACGATGGTGTTTGATCACTACAACAGATAGATACATTAAGAATACAATGACACCATGTCACTCTCCCCATTCTTTGACACCATTCTTTTCCTTTATTCAAACACCATGTCACTCTCCCCCTCTGACATCAAGGGCAAAGGGCAGATCAAAACCAACACAAAGTTTTTCTCCTCATGTAGAAGGAAGCGTTCGGCAGATCTGATGTATACTAAAGTGACCAAGCTCCCCCTGAGTTCATGCTGAATCTTCAAACATAGTTTTCAATGAAGTACATGACTCTATGAACTTCCTATCACCAAAGACTCATACTTACATCAAATATCCAACCAAGTGGATTTACATATGAGACTCAAGTACCCAACCAAGTGGGTTTACACATTTCAACTTAGCTACCCAACCAAGTGGGTTTACAAAAATTTGACTCAGCTACCCAAACAAGTGGGTTTACAAAATTTTGACAAGTCCTTACATGACTGAATATTACAAATTTACATCGTGTGTCTCAACATGACCTTTTCATCAAAATACAAATATGACTTTTCATAACCAATACCAAAAAGACCTCAAGAGAGATCATATATCAAAATCATCATAAAGCCAACAATGCATTATATTTAGCAAAGCTAATGCTCCCCCTAAATATGTGCATCCAATGCATCCTTTCCATGTGACCAAAGCTCCCCCTTTGCTTGTGCATCCTGAACACTTTCAATAGCAAATCATCAAGGCATCTTCACCCAAAATCAGAGAAAAATAGCCGAAATACCACCAGAGACTCCAAAAAGCATCAGAGATACCAAACAGCACCATAGCTTGTGCTGAAGAAATGCTGACCCAGAAAAATTGTCAGCAACCAACCATACGCGGTTTTCTATGTATGAACTTGCGTATATACGCGACTGTGTTTCAAGAAATCTGCGTATCCAAATCCATCTTCTGCATTTTAACCAGATCTGATCCTCTGTGAGGCAGAGACAGTTTTTCAGCTTCTTTCTGAGATAATTGAATGCTTCTCTGGAATATCTGAGAGAAGATAGATAGGACAATGTAGTAATGTCTTCAAGTGTCATCCAATGAATGTAGCATAAGTATATTGGTAACCAAGTCTTTAGACTCTTTGCAGCATCAACATATTCTTCCCAAGAGGAATTATCATACCAAAACAACTTCTATAGTAGACAATACATGTCAAGCAACCATCCATGTGATCTGATATCACCAAGATCTTCAAGATTTATTATGATCATCATGTAGCATGTGTAAGGAATTAAAGACGTCTTCAACCAACAACAAACTCTGCATGATTTACCCTTATCTTTGAATCACAAGACTTCCATCTCATGAAAGCAAAGAATACTCTTCATCAGAAAAGCAAATATGGTTCATCCATAATCACAAGAAACCATGTAACATGTCATCATCATTTAGAACTGAGAAATAAACTGATATAGTGCCAAAAATACAATCATTAATAGTCAGACTGATGCTCCCCCTGAACCTTTACTCCTGATCTTCAGCTGTCATACAAATTTTCTTTTCATAAATGCATACGCGACTGTGTCTGCTGGAACTCGCGTGTATACGCGACTTTTGTTCATAGAACCCGCGTATAGAAATTTTCACATTTCTTCATCTTCCCCTGAACTTATGCCTCCTGTACCTGTCTTCTTCACATCAGATGCACTGTTCGAAATAAATATAACCAGAATCACCAAAACAACCATGGGAATCATCATACATTGCTCCCCCTGTGATGATACATTACTAATCACCAGAATGTATCTCACATCATTTCTAATACCGATCATTATGAAATAAACGGCAGATGAAGCCTAACGATGAGGTCGATATATACGTTTAGAAATGATTCTCCTTCTTTTTACATCTTTGCTTAAAACTTCTTATTGTGGGCTGGAAGTTATCTAATTTTGTCATATCTATTCATCCTGCATTCTTTTTCCACATGTCCATACTTGTTACAAGCATAAAATCTCAAGTGGCCAGAGAAATAAGCATAAGAAACATAATGTGTTTTTCTATTCTTCCTTGTATTACAATCAGCTGCTTTATGACCATACTTGTTGCATGAAAAACAATATCCCTTGAAGAAACCAAAGTACCTATCTGTGTAGAATCTGCTTGTTTGTGACTAAAACAATCTGCTCCTGCAATTTGCTGCAACATGCCCATAATTATGACAATTAAAGCATTAAACATTATTGATGCTTCTAAAGTTAGGAGGGAATGGTTTCTTTTGAGAGTTCATGATTTTCGGTTGACCCTTTGCTTCTTTCAACTCTTCAGGTTTTGCATTGATATCCTTTGAATCTTCAACACTTCCTTGTGAACTAGATTCTCCTTTAACAGTTTCATGAAAAGCAAGACCAAGTTTGATAGCAGGAGACCTTTGATTACTCAGAATATTGTCCAAAATCTTAGTGCTATCTTGAAACCTCAAAAGTTTAACCTTTTCTTCTAATTTACCTTTGAGAATGTTTACCTCCACCTCCAAGGCTTGACATTTATTCTTCATGCTTTCTTCTTTCCTTCTTCCATCTTCTACTTGATTATTCAGATTCAGAATTTCTTCTTTCAACCCATTTTCTTGTTCTGCAAAAGTTTGTAAGAATTCTTCATTCTTCTTATTCGATGCTTCGAGATCTGCTTTCAGAGAGATGTTTTCTGCTTCAAGTCCTACATTCTTCTTATTTGATTTATCCATATCTTCTTTGAGGGAGATGATTTCTGCTTCAAGACCTTCATTTTCAAATGATTGTAGAGGTTCCTCATTCTTCTTACTTGATGCTTCAAGATCTGCTTGTAGAGAGATGATTCCAGCTTCAAGACCTTCATTCTTCCTTTTTGATATTTCGAGATCTGCATTTAGATCGTTGATTTCTGCTTCTAGTATTTTCATTCGATTGGATGCATAAGCATGAAAACTTTGATACTTGTCTATAGATTCACTCTCCTTAAATGATTTTTGCTGATCTTCAACTTTAATCTTGACGGCTTCTTCTAGATCCATACTGTTACTTTCACTATCTTTACCTTTGCATGCACAAGAGAGTAAAATACAAGAACAATGATCAATACCTGTTTCATTTTCTTCAATTTCTGCTATACAAGATTTCTGAGGTATCTCCTTTCCTTGAGTAACCTTCTTCTTTTGCTTCTTTGCCATGAGTACTTGTAGAACTTGGTCAGAATCTTCTTCATCTTCACTGGACACTTCATCATCATCTTCATTTGCATAATAACTCTTCCTCTTTTCAAATTGTTTCCCTTTACCATGTTTTTCTCTATAAGGACATTTAGTAGCATAGTGACCAACTCTTCCACAATCAAAACATTTGAAGGGAAGCTTACCTTTGAATCTTCCAATACCTAGTTGGAGTTTTCTCACAAAATTTGCTTCTTCTTCTTCGGATATATAGCTGTATTCTTTAATAACTTCCTTTTCTTTTCCTTTTGTAGACGCCTTAAAAGCAGCTTCTTTGTTTTGAGAAGGACCTCCTTCTCTCATTTCAAAAGCAGTCAGGATACCATGTAATTGAACAATAGTAAGAGTTTGCAGATCTTGCCTTTCTTCAATAGGTGAAACTTTAGAGTCAAATTTTGAAGTCAAAGATCTTAAGACTTTTTCCACCAGAGTAGCATCAGTTATGGTTTCACCCAAGTTTCTCATTCGATTTACAATATCATCTAGACGAAGAAAGAAACTGGCAATACTTTCATCACTATGCATCCTTAAATTTTCATATTCAATTATGAGAGTTTGGAGTTTTGCACTTTTTACCTTTGTATCTCCTTCATAGCTCAGAATGATTTTGTCCCATATTTCTTTTGCTGAATTTAGCTGCATCACTTTAGCAAATTCTGTTTCAGACATGCTTCCTAATAAGACATTGACTACTTTGGCATTGATTTCATATTTCTTCCTTTCTGCTGCATCAGTAGGAATACTTGCCGGATACTGATAACCTTCTTCCACGATTGCCCAAACTTCTTCACCAAGACTTTGCAGATATGCTTTTGTTCGTACCTTCCAGAATATCAGATTTCTTCCATTGAATAGAGGTGGCTTTATAGACTTTACTCCTTCATCAGTTCCCATTGAGACGGATCTCCTTCAGGCGATCAAGCTTCTGCAGAAGGACCCCCCCTATGATACCAATTGTTGGGAAAAATACTGAGAGGGGGGGGTGAATCAATATTTAGGGCATACTCAAGAATTTTTATTTTTTCTTACTTGAAAACACATACGCGACTTTCATGTATCCAACTCGCGTATACACGCGGATATACTTAATAAAACATGCGTATGTCCAGCAATCTTATTATGTAGATAATTATTCACTTATATCATTCCATCATTCATTCATTAGATGTTCAATAAACAGTAAGCATGAGCAGTAATAACAGAATAAACCATCACACATAAGCAACACACATGAACACTAGGATTTTAGGTGGAAACCCAAGTCGGGAGAAAACCACCGCTACCATTGTCTCAGCCTTCAATATTTTATTATAGAGAAAAAATCTTACAACCATGTACTGGCGCAGACTCATACCAGCACGCAGGCACCCCCCTGCAGAAGGCTACAACCTTCTCTCGTTTACCAGCCTCTCCTGGAAGGGAGCTACAACCCCTTTCTCTCGTTTACCAGCCTCTCCTGGAAGGGAGCTACGACCCCCTGCTCTCGTTTACCAGCCTCACCTGGAAGGGAGCTACGACCCCCTGCTCTCATTTACCAGCCTCACCTGGAAGGGAGCTACAACCCCCTGACTGAAGGCTACAACCCTCAGCACCACCATGCTCCATTTTTCATCAATTTTCACACTGGATCCAACAGCTTCCATACAACATATCTTGTAGGCCACTTTTCATCAGATTTTCAGACTGGACCCACTCCACACATTTAAGTTGAACATTCATCAAACTAAAACTTATAAACCCATCAATTCATTCATTGAATCATCAACCAATCAACCAACAACTTGATCTTCAATTAACATAATCAGCAGCATATTCATCATTCAAACAACCCAGTTCTGTATGAATACATCATTGACAGATAGAAGTAAAACAACATAACAAATCAGATATTTCATACCACATACTTCAGTAAAACCCTAGATTCCATACGTGATTTTACTTCACTGAACATGCATATGTACGCGCTTTCATATAGACCAACCCGCGTATACTTCAGTGCATTCTTCAGAAAATCCTTTCTGCCCATACGCGCTTTTCCTTAAACAGACCCGCGTATACACGCACTTTTGCTGAAGCGAACCTGCGTATACATCTGTAACTTTTCAGGACTGTGCAGCTCTTTAGATCAGATAAACAACTCAGATTTCATCCCTTACTTTAGATAGTATTTCGCCTCCTCTCAGATCTAAACAATCCATAATCATATCTAGAAAATACATATACATTTCAGATCTAGAGTTCCCTCTTCATCATTTTCTTCATAGGTGCATCATAGATTCAGATCTATCAATCAAGAACAGAGTTCATGGATACGAATGTTCAGCAGTTGTTCATTCACAACCATACTCATGCACCTTTGCTACAATAGATTTTCTTATATAGATTAGCCTTTTTCTATACCATGAGTCCACAAACCACTCAACCTCTGGAGTGGTATTCTGGGCCAGGATGAATTAGATAATCAGGAAATGTCAATACTAGGCTGGGCCAATACTAGCAGCGTACCCCTTGGTATTGTTGTGGATCATTCTATCCGCATATCCTTTTTTATGTTAAGTTTTGAAATTTTGGAAAAAGAAAAAAGTTTTCGAAAAAATATTTCTAAAAGATCCGAAATATGCTATAGTATAATGTTTTATACTTTAGTATAGGAGAAATACGAAGAAGTAATACATCGTGTTTCCATTTTGATTTTGATTTGTGGAGCGGCAAACTTTAGATTGTTATTTCTTTTATTAATCATAAAGTTCGAGCAACTTCTGGAGCGGAAGTCGCGATCACGCGCAGAAGCTTTTGGATAAGCAACTGCGGGGGGTCAACTTGCTCGCCGGTTATCAAAACCCGACCCCCCGCAGTTGACTAGTCAGATCTACGAGAATCATTGATCAACGGCTCCGATGGATTGCGGGGGGTATTGGTTGAAGGTCTCGGCCGTACTAACGGACCCCCCGCATTACGTCATTCTCTGAAGTGGCAAACAGTTGGCAAAACAGCATACGTGTCGTCCCACGTCACCTTTGCATTAATTGCGGTTTTCATTGTTATAAAGTTGAGTTTGCTGTTCCGTTGCGGTTCATTTGTGATTGTTGTTCTGTTTCAAACCCCGTCCCGCCACCTTCGCACCGAATTGTTTTCAAAATTCTCGTCAGCCATGGCCAAACGAGCGTCCGTGTTTGGTCTGTCCACTCTGAGTCCTCTCCTAGATAGTGAGAAAGACGTCCGTGATACTACCTCCTCTGTTAATCACCCTCTCTTGCATTACCAAGTGACCTTGAACACCGACCAGTCACCTGTGTTTTCCGCTATGCAGAGTTCTGGAGTGCTGTTTGCCTGCATTCTTAAGACCCATGTTTTTCCTGAATTCATCTCCTGGTTGGTTTCGTCCATGTACCCTGGTAAATGTTATGTTATGAACTCTCAGGGAGAAAGTGTTTTGCAAGTTTCAGCTCAATTAATGCGTCAGGCATTATGCTTCCCGGAGAATGATTCTCCTTTGCAATTCTCAGAAGATTCGCTGGTTCAATACTTCGAAGAGCTCTCAATTGAAGAATTTAACCGCTGCATGTCATTTTTGGTACCGAGTCCGGAGAAGACCCAGTTTGGTTCGGGAAAGTTTGGTTTGGATGCTTTTAATGTTCAATACAGGTCAATTCTCAGCTGTATTATGGAGATTCTGGGGAGAGAAGATGATGGCAAAGTTGATAAAGCAGCTCTGGGGATGTTTACTCTTATGATGAAACCAGGAGTGGTGTTAGATATTCCGTCCTTTTGGCAAGAAGTGGTGAATTCTCAGTTGCTTTCTTTCCCACTAACAGGTTATTTTAGATTTCCCTCATTAATAGTTTACATGTTTTTATACCAGAATGTGGAAGAATTCATGGGTATTGGTTTGAACATAATGGATAGTAACAAGAATAAGCAGTCAGTTCTACTTTGGACTGATTTGATCAGAAGAGAAGAAAATGAAGCTGGTTTATTTGAATTTGTGGAAAATTTTATGACCACTGCTTATAGAATTCTCAATGGGACTCGGCCTCCCTGTTTCTTGCCAAAGGCTCAGGAGTTCTTGCAATTGGGACCTAATTGTAGATATGGAGACTGGTTTGTTTTTGAAGACCATTCTGAAATAAGGCTATATGGAGTTGGTGTTGAGCCTTATAGGCTTCCTACGTTTGTTCCCATGAGACTGTTTGCTTTGGAATTTATAAGGCAGAGTCTCAATGTGGATCAAATTCATTTTCTTCCAATGAAGAAGGGGTTAATGTACAAGCTGCCCATGAGTGTAGGTCCTTTTGTTGTTAACACAAGGCAAGCTTATGAGGAGGTGACAAGGATGTTGGAAGAAACACAATTATTATTGGGAGAGAAGTGGGCCTATGACCCACATGCGATTATTTCACAGAGAAGGGTCGAGAACGGTTATGCTGCTTTTACTCATGTGAGTAAACCAGATTTAGAAAAGTTGGCTAATCCAGGAGGGCCAAGTTCATCACGGATTAGTATTCAAACTCCTGTAATATTGGAAAAGATGGGTAAGAGAGTGAGAGATGATGTTATTGAGATTGATGAGGAAGAGCCCCGAGAGGAGAAAAGGACTAAATTAGCAGAAGATCACTCCTCCAATTCACCTGGTTTCACTCTCCAGGTCAGTGAAGAACAGGGTGCTTCATCTCCTAGCACATCAGAACTCCAGTTAGAGAAGGCTCCTTCCATGAAGCAGGTGTTCTCCCTAATTGAAGAAAAGAATCAAAGAATAAAGGCCAATATAGAGATACAAGCAGAACATCATGTATCTGCTGACCAAACAAGACTTTTGACTGTAATGGATTTGGAGAAAGACCAGTTCAAAATGGCGCTATCGCATCTGACAGGGATGTCTTTGGGACCCTCAGGCAGTTTTAAGGAGTTGAATATTGTTATGGATGTAAAGAAGATCCCCTTGTGGGACAAGATGAATCTCCATATGCAAACAGGTCAGTTAATTGTTAATGATTTAGGTAAGACTCATGCTACATCAGTCAAGACAGAGAATATGCTTGCTAAGGTTGTCAAATAGTGTAAGATGGAGAAAGCCAATGCCAGAGCATTGACTATTCAAAATGAAGAACTGAAGAAAATCATAATGAAGATTGGCGTTGATCCAAATGATAAGAGCGCAATGCACAAACTGATGAAGGGCGCAGAGGCAGAAATATCTTCATTAAGAAAGAAGCTGAAATTGCCAGCTGCAGAGCATTCGCTGGCAGCTGAAGTAGCAGAGGTAGAAAAGGAAAAAGAGGAGCTGCGACAACAATTGATAAAGAAAGATGAAGAGCTTGATAAGGTGAAGCAAACAACCATAACCTTACAAAATCAAATTCAGAATCACACTTGTACTTTTGATTTTTCTGCAGGTACGGCTGATCCACAGGTTCAAGTTGCTCAATTGAATACGGAGCTAAAAATGGCAGAGAGAGACTGCAAACAGGCCCAGTCTGAAAAGGATACAACTCTGAGATTAATGCAAGGATGGGAAGAAAAGGCAGGTGAAAATGAGCAGAAGCTACATAAAGCTGAAGAGGAAATTAAGGAACTCAAGGAGAAATTGAAGGGAAATATTTCCCTTATTAAAGCTAAGGATATCATCTGGAATGAGATCATTTCTGAAATACAAGCAAAATGGAATTCCATACAAGTAATTGCCAGAGAAAAAGGCATTGTTGCTGATCACGAAAAGGAACTGTCATCAGACAAGCCAGCTGCAATCAAAAGATCAAATTGGGCCAAAAGATTCATGAATTTTATTAATTCCAAAACAGATGAGGAGTCGCAAGAGAGGGGGATACAAGACAGGTATTTTTATGCTGAGGAAGTAAGCAAGATGATCATTAAAAACGATCTTCTGAAAGCATCAGAGAAGCGGCTACAGGTAATCAAAGAGGTGACTAAGAAATTTGACATTTCATTTGATAAATTGATAAGAACTGGCTTGCCATCATGCTGGAGGGAAGGAGGTGAATTTATGTCCTGGAAGTTTTATGAGGATCAGTTGGTGTTGGCAAAAAGCAGAGCAGATGGCCGACATGAGAAGACACATATACTAAAGGGAGAAACAGTCTTCAATTTCTTACAAAGACATTTCCTTCTACTGTGGATGGTGAAAACGTTGTTTACAAGTAACCTCACTCACAGTCATATTGTTGCCTTCATAGTAGAATATCATCGATATAAGAATGCTCCAATAACTCAAGACAAGCTCTGGAAGGAATGTAAGAAATTTACTATTGATACAGAAAAAGGATTTCCCGCCAAGCAGCCACAAGTGACCGTACAGCCGCAAGAAATCATTGAATCAGTTTCTGTTCCAGGAACATCAGTTCCTTTAGATTTGGATTTGTCATCTTTTATTTTATTTTTAAGTCAAATGATGCAATGTAATGAAATGTTACTGAGGCATATACCTCCGTGACAGAAAGTAGTTAAGTAGTTACAGTCAGTTAGAATCAGTTTTATAACTGAAACCATTTTGGTTCAACTTGTATTTAAAGACATCTGAAAGAAGGAAGAAGGGTCCGAGTTTTGAACCTTTGAAGGCTAATTTTGTACTGAGCAATATCGAATGAATAAAGAAGTTTTGCAGGTTTCCAATATTCCATTTATGTTGAAGAGTTTTCTTGGTGTCCATTTCATTTACATGTCTGTGAATAAAGTAGAGTGAATAGAGCTGCAGGTCTCTTGATATTTATATGTCTAAGAGTTAAATATCCTTAATAGGCGCTCCTCTTCTTTAACTTATTTGTCTTTCACTTCTTCTGGATTTTATAATGGCAATTTCTGTGTAAAGCAGCATGACAAGTTAAAATCATTTTCTTTTTCTGTCTTCCATCTGTTCACTTCAGTGTAAAGGGAATATGGCATTGCATGGCTACTAAAGATTTGATATTTGAGGGATATATTACTAACTTTTGAAGGGTTAAGAAACAGAGACACATATATACATTTTTGTGACATAATCTTTAATGTCTTGAGCACGGATTATTGTACACAGCCAAGAATTGTTTCTCAAGGAACAACAGGTATCAAAATTTTAGAGCGCAAAAGGGAATACGCGACTTGGAGCGTTCGCTTCCGCATGTATACGCGACTTCGCCTCATAAAAACTACGTATATGCTAACCCTAAATGTATACACGGGTTCCCTTCACAAAAGTAGCGTATACATTGTATCTATACGTGGGTTGCCTTCACAAAAGTAGCGTATACATTGTGACATATTATATTTATCATTTTTCTGGTACTTACTGGAATTCTTTTCTTTGTCACATCTGAACTGATCTGTAGATACATCATTCTTACATCTTTGACACATAGGTTGCTTATCATAGGCAACTGCTTGAGTAGATTTCCATCAAGGCTTCATCAAGTAGGTTGCCATCATCTTCATCAAGTGGGTTGCCATTCAAGGACAACACTCTATCAAGTGGGTTGCCATCAAGGACAACACTCTGCATCATATTGCCAACAATCTCCCCCTTTGGACTTGATGGCAACCACGATGGTGTTTGATCACTACAACAGATAGATACATTAAGAATACAATGACACCATGTCACTCTCCCCATTCTTTGACACCATTATTTTCTTTTATTCAAACACCATGTCACTCTCCCCCTTTGACATCAAGGGCAAAGGGCGGATCAAAACCAACACAAGGTTTTTCTCCTCATGTAGAAGGAAGCGTTCTGTAGATCTGATGTATACTGAAGTGACCAAGCTCCCCCTGAGTTCATGCTAAATCTTCAAACATATTTTTCAATGAAGTAAATGACTCTATGAACTTCCTATCACCAAAGACTCATACTTACATCAAATATCCAACCAATTGGATTTACATATGAGACTCAAGTACCCAACCAAGTGGGTTTACACATTTCAACTCAGCTACCCAACCAAGTGGGTTTACAAAATTTGACTCAGCTACCCAACCAAGTGGGTTTACAAATTTGACAAGTCCTTACATGACTGAATATTACAAATTTACATCATGGGTCTCAACATGACCTTTTCATCAAAATACAAATATGACTTTTCATAACCAATACCAAAAAGACCTCAAGAGAGATCATATATCAAAATCATCATAATTCCAACAATGCATTATATTCAGCAAAGCTAATGCTCCCCCTAAATATGTGCATCCAATGCATCCTTTCCATGTGACCAAAGCTCCCCCTTTGCTTGTGCATCCTGAACACTTTCAATAGAAAATCATCAAGGCATCTTCACCCAAAATCAGAGAAAAATAGACGAAATACCACCAGAGACTCCAAAAAGCATCAGAGATACCAAACAGCACCATAGCTTGTGCTGAAGAGATGCTGACCCAGAAAAATTGTCAACAACCAACCATACGCGGTTTTCTGTGTATGAACTCGCGTATATACACGTCTGTGTTTCAGGAAATCCGCGTATCCAAATCCATCTTCTGCATTTTAACCAGATTTGATCCTCTGTGAGGCAGAGACAGTTTTTCAGCTTCTTTCTGAGATAATTGAATGCTTCCCTGGAATATCTGAGAGCAGATAGATAGGACAATGTAGTAATGTCTTCAAGTGTCATCTAATGAATGTAGCATAAGTATATTGGTAACCAAGTCTTCAGACTCTTTGCAGCATCAACATATTCTTCCCAAGAGGAATGATCATACCAGAACAACTTCTATAGTAGAAAATACATGTCAAGCAACCATCCATGTGATCTGATATCACCAAGATATTCAAGATTTATTATGATCATCATGTAGCATGTGTAAGGAATTAAAGACGTCTTCAACCAACAACAAACTCTGCATGATTTACCCTTATCTCTGAATCACAAGACTTCCATCTCATGAAAGCAAAGAATACTCTTCATCAGAAAAGCAAATATGGTTCGTCCATAATCAAAAGAAACCATGTAACATGTCATCATCATTTAGAACTGATAAATAAACTGATATAGTGCCAAAAATACAATCATTAATAGTCAGACTAATGCTCCCCCTGAACCTTTACTCCTGATCTTCAGCTGTCATACAAATTTTCTTGTCAAAAATGCATACGCGACTGTGTCTGCTAGAACTCGCGTGTATATGCGACTTTTGTTCATAGAACCCGCGTATAGAAATTTTCACATTTCTTCATCTTCCCCTGAACTTATGCCTCCTGTACCTGTCTTCTTCACATCAGATGCACTGTTAGGAATAAATATAACCAGAATCACCAAAACAACCATGGGAATCATCATACATTGCTCCCCCTGTGATGATACATTACTAATCACCAGAATGTATCTCACATCATTCATGCAGTCATTATGAGAAATAAGCTTCAGAAGCGGATGACTGCAGTAGGGTCAGTATACCCTACGTTTCTGATCGGTTCTCCTTCTTTTTCCAGCTTTGCTTGAAACTTCTTATTGTGGGCTGGAAGTTATCTAATTTCTCATATTTGTTCATCCTGCATTCTTTTTCCACATGTCCATACTTGTTACAAGCATAACATCTCAAGTGACCAGAGAAATAAGCATAAGAAACATAATGTGTTTTTCTATTCTTCCTTATATTACAATCAGCTGCTTTATGACCATACTTGTTGCATGAAAAACAATATCCCTTGAAGAAACCAGAGTACCTATCTGTGTAGAATCTACTTGTTTGTGACTGAAACAATCTGCTCTTGCAATTTGCTGCAACATGCCCATAATTATGACAATTAAAGCATTCAACATTATTGATGCTTCTAAAGTTAGAAGAATGGTTTCTTTTGAGAGTTCATGATTGTCGGTTGACCCTTTGCTTCTTTCAACTCTTTAGGTTTTGCATTGATATCCTTTGAATCTTCAACACTTCCTTGTGAACTATATTCTCCTTTAACATTTTCATGAAAACCAAGACCAAGTTTGATAGCAGGAGACCTTTGATTACTTAGAATATTGTCCAAAATCTTAGTGCTATCTTGAAACCTCAAAAGTTTAACCTTTTCTTCTAATTTACCTTTGAGAATGTTTACCTCCACCTCCAAGGCTTGGCATTTCTTCTTCATGCTTTCTTCTTTTCTTCTTCCATCTTCTACTTGATTATTCAGATTTAGAATTTCTTCTTTCAACCCATTTTCTTGTTCTGCAAAAGTTTGTAAGAATTCTTCATTCTTCTTATTCGATGCTTCGAGATCTGCTTTCAGAGAGATGTTTTCTGCTTCAAGTCCTACAATCTTCTTATTTGATTTATCCAGATCTTCTTTGAGGGAGATGATTTCTGCTTCAAGACCTTCCTTTTCAAATGATTGTAGAGGTTCCTCATTCTTCTTACTTGATGCTTCAAGATCTGCTTGTAGAGATATGATTCCAGCTTCAAGACCTTCATTCTTCCTTTTTGATATTTCGAGATCTGCATTTAGATCATTGATTTCTGCTTCTAGTATTTTCATTCGATTGGATGCATAAGCATGAAACCTTTGATACATGTCTATAGATTCACTCTCCTTAAATGATTTTTTTTTATCTTCAACTTTAATCTTGACGGCTTCTTCTAGATCCATACTGTTACTTTCACTATCTTTACCTTTGCATGCACAAGAGAGTAAAATACAAGAACAGTGATCAATACCTGTTTCATTTTCTTCAATTTCTGCTATACAAGATTTCTGAGGTATCTCCTTTCCTTGAGTAACCTTCTTCTTTTTCTTCTTTGCCATGAGTACCTGTAGAACTTGGTCAGAATCTTCTTCATCTTCACTGGACACTTCATCATCATCTTCATTTGCATAATAACTCTTTCTCTTTTCAAATTGTATCCTTTTACCATGTTTTTCTCTATAAGGACATTTAACAGCATAGTGACCAACTCTTCCACAATCAAAACATTTGAACGGAAGCTTACCTTTGAATCTTCCAGTTCCTAGTTGGAGTTTTCTCACAAAATTTGCTTCTTCTTCTTCTGATATATAATCTGCTTTCTTGACATCTTCCTTGTCTTTTCTTTTTGCACATGCCTTAAAAGAAACTACTTTAATTTGAGAAGGACCTCCTTGTCTCATTTCATAAGTTGTTAGGATACCATGCAATTGAACAATAGTAAGGGTTTGCAGATCTTGCCTTTCTTCAATAGCTGCTACTTTTGACTCAAATTTTGAAGTCAAAGATCTTAAGACTTTTTCAACCAGAGTAGTATTATTTATAGTTTCACCCAAACTTCTCATACGATTTACAATATCATCTTGACGTAAAAAGAAACTGGCAATAATCTCATTACTATGCATCTTCAAATTTTCATATTCAATTCTGAGGGTTTGGAGTTTTGCACTTTTTACCTTTGTATCTCCTTCATATCTCAGAATGATTTTGTCCCATATTTATTTTGCTGAATTTAGCTGCATCACTTTAGCAAATTCTATTTCAGACATGCTTCCTAATAAGACATTGACTGCTTTGGCATTGATTTCATATTTCTTCCTTTCTGCTGCATCAGTAGGAATACTTGCCGGATACTGATAACCTTCTTCCACGACTGCCCAAACTTCTGCACCAAGACTTTGCAGATATGATTTTGTTCGTACCTTCCAGAATATCAGATTGCTTCCATTGAATAGAGGTGGCTTTATAGACATTACTCCTTCATGACTTCCCATTGCGACAGATCTCCTTCAGGCGATCAAGCTTCTGCAGAAGGACCCCCCCTCTGATACCAATTGTTGGGAAAAATACTGAGAGGGGGGGTTGAATCATTATTTAGGGCATACTCAAGACTTTTTACTTTTTCTTACTTGAAAACACATACGTGACTTTCATGTATCCAACTCGCGTATACACGCGGATATACTTAATAAAAAATGCGTATGTCCAACAATCTTATTATGAGATAATTCTTCACTTATATCATTCCATCATTCATTCATTAGATGTTCAATAAACAATAAGCATGAGCAGTAATAATAGAATAAACCATCACACATAAGCAACACACATGAACACCAGGATTTTAGGTGGAAACCCAAGTCGGGAGAAAACCACCACTGTCGTTGTCTCAGCCTTCAATATTTTACTATAGAGAAAACATCTTACAACCATGTACTAGCGCAGACTCATACCAGCACGCAGGCACCCACCTGCAGAAGGCTACAACCTTCTCTCGTTTACCAGCCTCTCCTGGAAGGGAGCTACAACCCCCTTCTCTCGTTTACCAGCCTCTCCTGGAAGGGAGCTACGACCCCCTGCTCTCGTTTACCAGCCTCACCTGGAAGGGAGCTACAACCCCCTGATCTCGTTTACCAGCCTCACCTGGAAGGGAGCTACGACCCCCTGACTGAAGGCTACAACCCTTAGCACCTCTATGGACCACGTTTCATCAATTTTCACACTGGATCCAACCAACTTCCATACAACATGTCTTGTGAGCCACTTTTCATGATTTTGTTGGACCCACTCCGGGCATTTAAGCTCAACATTCATCAACTTGAAACTTATAACCCCATCAATTCATTCATTGAATCATCAACCAATCAACCAACAACTTGATCTTCAATTAACATAATCAGTAGCATATTCATCATTCAAACAACCCAGTTCTGTATGAATACATCATTGACAGATAGCAGTAAAACAGCAGAAAAGATCAGATATTTCATATCACATACTTCAGTAAAACCCTAGATTCCATACGTGCTTTTACTTCACTGAACCTGCGTATGTACGTGCTTTCATATAGACCAACCCGCGTATACTTCAGTGCATTCTTCAGAAAATCCTTTCTGCCCATACGCGCTTTTTCTTAAGCAGACCCGCGTATACACGCGCTTTTGCTGAAGTGAACCTGCGTATACATCTGTAACTTTTCAGGACTGTGTAGCTCTTTAGATCAGATAAAAAACTCAGATTTCATCCCTTACTTCAGAGAGTATTTCGCCTCATCTCAGATCTAAACAATCCATAATTAGATCTAGAAAATACATATACATTTCAGATCTAGAGTTCCCTCTTCATCATTTGCTTCATAGGTGCATCATAGATTCAGATCTATCAATCAAGAACAGAGTTCATCCATGCAGATATTCCTTAGAGAGATTTATTCATTCACAACCCTTACTCATGCACACTTTGCACAATGATCTTCTTCTCTTTATATAGATTAGCCTTTTTCAATACCATGAGTCAAAACCACTCAACCTCTGATGGTATTCCTGGACGGGATCAATTAGATAATCCAACGCTCAATACAATGGGCCAATACCATGGTAATGCCCCCTGGTATCATAATTTTAGAGCGCAAAAGGGCATACGCGACTTGGAGCGTTAGCTTCCATGTGTATACGCAACTTTGCCTCATAAAAACTGCGTATATGCTAACCCTGAATGTATACGCGGGTTCCCTTCACACAAGTAGCGTATACATTGTATGTATATGCGGGCTTCCTTCAAAAAAGTAGCGTATACATTGTGACATATTATATTTATCATTTTTCTAGTACTTACTGGAATTCTTTTCTCTGTCACATCTGAATTGATCTGTAGATACATCATTCTTACATCTTTGACACATATGTTGCTTATCATAGGCAACTCATCAAGTAGATTTCCATCAAGGAAAAATTCATCAAGTAGGTTGCCATCATCTTCATCAAGTGGGTTGCCATTCAAGGACAACACTCTATCAAATGGGTTGCCATCAAGGACAACACTCTGCATCATATTGCCAACAATCTCCCCCTTTGGACTTGATGGCAACCACGATGGTGTTTGATCAATACAACAAATAGATACATTAAGAATACAATGACACCATGTCTCTCTCCCCATTCTTTGACACCATTCTTTTCCTTTATTCAAACACCATGTCACTCTCCCCCTTTGACATCAAGGGAAAATGGCGGATCAAAACCAATACAAGGTTTTTCTCCTCATGTAGAAGGAAGCGTTCTGCAGATCTACTGTACACTGAAGTGACCAAGCTCCCCCTGAGCTCATGCTGAATATTCAAACATATTTTTCAATGAAGTACATGACTCTATGACCTTCCTATCACCAAGGACTCATACTTACATCAAAGATCCAACCAAGTGGATTTACATATGAGACTCAAATACCCAACCAAGTGGGTTTACACATTTCAATTCAACTACCCAAGCAAGTGGGTTTACAAAAATTTGACTGAGCTACCCAAGCAAGTGGGTTTACAAAATTTTGACAAGTCCTTACATGACTGAATATTACAAATTTACATCATGGGTCTCAACATGACCTTTTCATCAAAATACAAATATGACTTTTCTGTGATACCTCATACCCAAAGACCTCAAGAGAGATGCGTATATAAAAATCATCTAATAATGCCAACAATGCATTATATTCAGCAAAGTTAATGCTCCCCCTAAATATGTGCATCCAATGCATCCTTTCCATGTGACCAAAGCTCCCCCTTTGCTTGTACATCCTGAACACTTTCAATAGCAAATCATCAAGGCATCTTCACCCAAAATCAGATAAAAATAGCCGAAATACCACCAGAGACTCCAAAAAGCATCAGAGATACCAAACAACACCATAGCTTGTGCTGAAGAAATGCTGACCCAGAAAAATTGTCAGCAACCAACCATACGCGGTTTTCTGTGTATGAACTCGCGTATATACGCGACTGTGTTTCAGGAAATCCGCGTATCCAAATCCATCTTCTGCATTTTAACCAGATCTGATCCTCTGTGAGGCAGAGACAGTTTTTCAGCTTCTTTCTGAGATAATTGAATGCTTCCCTGGAATATCTAAGAGCAGATAGATAGTACAATGTAGTAATGTCTTCAAGTGTCATCCAATGAATGTAGCATAAGTATATTGGTAACCAAGTCTTTAGACTCTTTGCAGCATCAACATATTCTTCCCAAGAGGAATTATCATACCAGAACAACTTCTATAGTAGACAATACATGTCAAGCAACCATCCATGTGATCTGATATCACCAAGATCTTCAAGATTTATTATGATCAGGAGCTAGCATGTGTAAGGAGTAAAATAATCTTCAACCTTTAGGGAGCTCTGCATGGTTACCCTTATGCCTGGAATCCTGAAGACTTCCATCTCATGAAAGCAAAAGAATACTCTTCATCGGAAAAAGCAAATATGGTTCATCCATAATCACGAAACCATGTAACATGTCATCATCATTTTAGAACTGATAAATAAATCGACACATTGTCAAAAATACAATCATTGATAGTGGGGCCAGTGCTCCCCACAGACCTTTACTCCAGTCTTCGGTACATCGCCACAAATTTTCTTGTCATAAATACATACGCGACTGTGTCTGCTGGGCCTTTCATGATGCCTCGCGACTTTTTGTTCATAGTACCCACGTATAGAAATTTTTACATTTCTTCATCTCCCCCTGAACTTGTCCTTGCTGTACCTGTCTTCTTCATATCAGATGTTCAGTCAAAAATACATATAACCAAAATCACCAAAACAACCATGGGATTTACCATACATCGCTCCCCCTGTGACAATACATTACTAAGCTCCATAATGTATCTCAATTTCACATCATTCATACGATCAACCAAGAAATAAACCGGAGAGCGGATAGTATGATAGGGTCGTTATGCCTACGTTTATTTGGTTCTCCTTCCTATTCCAGCTTTTCTTGACATTTCTAATTGTGTGCTGAAGATTATCCAATTTCTTAGATTTTCTCATCCTGCATTCTTTTTCCACATGTCCATACTTGTTACAGGCATAACATCTTATATGACCAGAAAAGTAAGCATAAGGATCATAGTGTGTTTCTCTGTTCTTTATTCTATTGCAATAAGCTGCGTTATGGCCATACTTGTTACATGAAAAAAAATATCCTTTGAAGAAACCAGAGTACCTTTCTGTGTAGAATCTGTTAGTTTGTGGCTGAAACAATCTGCTCCTGCAATTTGCTGCAACATGCCCATAATCATGACAATTAAAGCATTCAACATTATTGAATGATTTCCTTTGAGAATTCATGATTGTAGGTTGACTTTTAGTTTCTTTCAACACTTCAGGTTTTATTTTTACATCCTTTGAATCTTTAGTACTTCCTTGTGAACTAGATTCTCCTTTGATCGTTTCATGAAAACCCAGACGAAGTTTGATAGAAGGAGACCTTTGACTACTAAGAATATTGTCCAAAATCTTAGTACTATCTTGAAACCTCAAAAGTTTAACCTTTTCTTCGAATTTACCTTCGAGAATGTTTACCTCCACCTCCAAGGCTTGGCATTGCTTCTTCACGCTTTCTTCTTTCCTTCTTCCGTCTTCTACTTGGTTATTTAGATTTAGAATCTCTTCTTTCAACCCATTTTCTTGCTCTCAAAATGTTTGTAAGAGTTCTTCATTCTTATTCTTTGATGCTTCGAGATTTACTTTCAGAGATATGTTTTCTGCTTCAAGTCCTGCATTCTTTTTATTTGATTTATCCAGGTCTTCTTTGAGGGAAATGATTTTTGCTTCAAGAACTTCCTTTTCAAATGACTGTAGAGGTTCCTCATTCTTCTTATTTGATGCTTCAAGATCAGCTTGTAGAGAGATGATTCCAGCTTCAAGACCTTCATTCTTCCTTTTTGATATTTCGAGATCTGCATTTAGATCGTTGATTTCTGCTTCTAGTCTTTTCATTCGATTGGATGCATAAGCATGAAACCTTTGATACTTGTCTATAGATTCATTCTCCTTAGATGATTTTTGCTGATCTTCATCTTTAATCTTGACAGCTTCTTCTAGATCCATACTGTCACTTTCACTATCATTGCCTTTGAATATACAGGTAAGTGAAATACAAGAACAATGATCAATACCTGTTTCATCTCCTTCAATTTCTGCTATACATGATTTCTGAGGTATCTCCTTTCCTTGAGTAACCTTCTTCTTTTGCTTCTTTTCCATGAGCACTTGTAGAGCTTGGTCAGAATCTTCTTCATCTTCACTGGACACTTCATCATCATCTTCATTT
This sequence comes from Pinus albicaulis, assembly GCA_034641835.2. NCBI lineage: Eukaryota > Viridiplantae > Streptophyta > Pinopsida > Pinales > Pinaceae > Pinus > Pinus albicaulis. The sequence continues at coordinate 570,941,940 of CM076584.1, read as the reverse complement.
GCATAATAACTTTTTCTCTTTTCAAATTGTATCCTTTACCATGTTTTTCTCTATAAGGACATTTAGCAGCATAGTGACCAACTCTTCCACAATCAAAACATTTGAAGGGAAGCTTACCTTTGAATCTTCCAGTTCCTAGTTGGAGTTTTCTCACAAAATTTGCTTCTTCTTCTTCTGATATATAATCTGCTTCCTTGACATCTTCCTTGTCTTTTCTTTTTGCACATGCCTTAAAAGAAGCTACTTTAATTTGAGAGGGACCTCCTTGTCTCATTTCATAAGCAGTTAGGATACCATTCAATTGAACAATAGTAAGGGTTTGCAGATCTTGCCTTTCTTCAATAGCTGCTACTTTTGACTCAAATTTTGAAGTCAAAGATCTTAAGACTTTTTCAACCAGAGTAGTATCAGTTATAGTTTCACCCAAACTTCTCATACGATTTACAATATCATATAGACATAAAAAGAAACTGGCAATACTCTCATTACTATGCATCTTCAAATTTTCATATTCAATTCTGAGGGTTTGGAGTTTTGCACTTTTTACCTTACCTTTGTATCTCCTTCATAGCTCAGAATGATTTTGTCCCATATTTCTTTTGCTGAATTTAGCTGCATCACTTTAGCAAATTCTGGTTCATACATGCTTCCTAATAAGACATTCACTGCTTTGGCATTGATTTCATACTTCTTCCTTTCAGCCGCATCAGTAGGAATACTTGCCGGATATTGATAGCCTTCTTCCACGATTGCCCATACTTCTACACCAAGACTTTGCAGATATGCTTTTGTTCATACCTTCTAGAATATTAGATTGTTTCCATTGAATAGATGTGGCTTTATAGACATTACTCCTTCATGACTTCCCATTGCGACGGATCTCCTTCAAGCGATCAAGCTTCTGCAGAAGGACCTGCTCTGATACCAATTGTTGGGAAAAATACTGAGAGGGGGGGGGTGAATCAGTATTTAGGGCATACTCAAAACTTTTTACTTTTTCTTACTTGAAAACACATATGCTACTTTCAGGTAGCTAACGCGCGTATACACGTGGATATACTTTATAAAACATGCGTATGTCTAGCAATCTTATTATGCAGATAATTATTCACTTATATCATTCCATCATTCATTCATTATATGTTCAATAAACAGTAAGCATGACCAGTAATAACAGAATAAACCATCACACATAAGCAACACACATGAACACCAGGATTTTAGGTGGAAACCCAAGTCGGGAGAAAACCACCGCTGTCGTTGTCTCAGCCTTCAATATTTTATTATAGAGAAAACATCTTACAACCATGTACTGGTGCAGACTCATACCAGCATGCAGGCACCCACCTGCAGAAGGCTACAACCTTATCTCGTTCACCAGCCTCTCCTGGAAGGGAGCTACAACCCCCCGCTCTTTACCAACTCTCTCTCCTGGAAGGGAGCTACAACCCCCTGCTCTCGTTTACCAGCCTCTCCTGGAAGGGAGCTACGACCCCCTGCTCTTGTTTACCAGCCTCACCTGGAAGGGAGCTACAACTCCCTGACTGAAGGCTACAACCCTCAGCACCACCATGGACCACGTTTCATCAATTTTCACACTGGATCCAATAGCTTCCATACAACATATCTTGTAGGCCACTTTTCATCAGATTTTCAGACTGGACCCACTCCACACATTTAAGCTCAACATTCATCAAACTGAAACTTATAACCCCATCAATTCATTCATTGAATCATCAACCAATCAACCAACAACTTGATCTTCAATTAACATAATGAGCAGCATATTCATCATTAAAACAACCCAGTTCTTTATGAATACATCATTGACAGATAGCAGTAAAACAACAGAACAGATTAGATATTTCATACCACATATTTCAGTAAAACCCTAGATTCCATACGCACTTTTACTTCACTGAACCTGCGTATGTACGTGCTTTCATATAGACCAACCCGCGTATACTTCATTGCATTCTTCAGAAAATCCTTTCTGCCCATACGCGCTTTTCCTTAAGCAGACCCGCGTATACACGCGCTTTTGCTGAAGCGAACCTGCGTATACATCTGTAACTTTTCAGGACTGTGCAGCTCTTCAAATCAAATAAACAACTCATATTTCATCCCTTACTTCAGAAAGTATTTCGCCTCATCTCAGATCTAAACAATCCATAATTAGATCTAGAAAATACATATACATTTCAGATCTAGAGATCCCTCTTCATCATTTTCTTCATAGGTGCATCATAGATTCAGATCTATCAATCAAGAATAGAGTTCATCCATGCAGATATTCCTTAGAGAGATTTATTCATTCACAACCCTTACTCATGCACACCCTTGCACTATGGTTTTCTTCTCCTTAAATAGATTTGGTCTTTATCAATACCATGAGCCAAAACCACACAACTTCCGATGGTATTCTTGGACGGGATCAAATAGATAATCCAACACTCAATACAATGGGTCAATACCATGGTAATGCCCCTAAGTATCATATTTTTTAGAGCGCAAAAGGCATACGCGACTTTGAGCGTGCGTATTCGCATGTATACGCAACTTTGCCTCATAAAAACTGCGTATATGCTAACCCTGAATGTATACGCGGGTTCCCTTCACAAAAGTAGAGTATATACGCGGGTTGCCTTCACAAAAGTAGCGTATACATTGTGACATATTATATTTATCATTTTTCTGGCACTTACTGGAATTCTTTTCTCTGCCACAACTGAACTAATCTGAAGATACATCATTCTTACATCTTTAGCACATAGGTTGCTTATCATAGGCAACTCATCGAGTAGATTTCCATCAAAGAAAACTTCATCAAGTAGGTTGCCATCATTCATCAAAATGTTGCCATTCAAGGACAACAACTCTATCAAATGGGTTGCCATCATGTATAACACTGTGATCATATTACAACATGATAAACAGATTCATGTTTTAAATCAATAGAAAATTCTTGGCTATAAACATTTTACTTCCGAGAGTGATGATACCTAATCCTATTTCTATTTGAAGGTCGATCATTTCAGAGGATATGGTTCCATCCTTCTTCTTTGAGATACGAATTTCCTTCTATCTCCAAATATGTATTGAGCAACCGCCGTCAATATACCACACATCTTTGTTGTTTTGAGCCTTGAGAGTGAGAGCACAATTATCATTCTTCTTCTTCTTCCATGTTCGTTCATTCTGTGGCTTTGAAGATTTTTCCGGAGGATTTTTCAAGTCTCGGCAGTTTGGCTATGTGTCCAAAGTTCTCGACATTTGTTACATTCCATATTATTTCTTAAATGTTCAAATCTATCGATGTTTTTTTGAGCTCGGGAGGTTCATATTTGAAGGATCTCCTCGGAATTGTATCGGGTTCCTAGGTACGTGCGACATTCTACGTTGACCAAAATTCTTTCATATGAATAAATAACATGAAAAATATGTTTGTATCTCTGATGGAAATCTTCGTTGAGGAATCATCTTCCAAGTATGTGTTAATCTTGTCCAATGAAGTTCACATGCATGTCAAATCTCATAGGTTCATCAGATTTTGTTGTAGAAGGTCCTCGCTTCTTCTTTGTAATAGAGGCTAGTCACGTTGTAAGATCGTTGATTTTTGTTGATTTATTCTGTTTCTCCTTGAGCCGTTAGGCATAGTTTTGGAAACTTTTTCCCTTCTTCACTTCCATATGCAACGAGACTACTTCAAACTTCCTTCTAATGCTTCCTTTCTTGGTTGCTTTCTTCCAACTTATTTTGAAGTGACTCTTCAATACATTTGTGTTCTTCAAATTCAATTTGGAGATCTTCAACTTGTTCTTCAAGAGTATTGGAACAGATCTTCTCTCATTTCTTGAACTCTTTTATGTTTGATCGCTTTCCCTTAGAAAATTATTCTATGGTCAATACTTTTTTGTTTGATACCTCTTTTTATCATGGCTTGGCCATAAAAAATACTCTCTCATTGGCTTCTTCTTTGCTATCATTGTCTTCATCTGATGATGAGCTATATTATTTAGAGAGAAAATTCCTTTTGGATCTTTGCTTTTTGAATTTCTTAAAGCCTTTCTTTCCTTTTGAGTTTCCATCACTGCTCGAACATTTTTCTACAAAATCTAACCTCACCACAAATTAAAACATATCAATGGAAGTTTACCTTTGAATTTTCCCCTTATCAATTTTTATTTTTCTCGTAAAGTAAGCATATTCTTCATCTCGAAAGAACTTCTCCATCATCTCCCTTTTCTTCACACTTGCATGTCTTTTCAATTGAAGGTTGTTTGTCCTTATTGGTTTTCTTTGATGCAACGAACGTAGTTTCTAGGATGCGAAGTAATTCTTCTTCATCAAGTCTCATTTCATATGCTATGAGAACTCCATTTAATTCCTCTTTTACGAGTTTGTCTAGATTTGCACTATATTCTAAGACCGATACCTTTGGGTTGAATCTCCCGGTAACATTCCAAGAATCTTTTGTATAATAGTCTTCTCATCAACTGCCTCTACAATCATTCCAGTATTGGTTATTTCATCAACATATTGGAAGTATGCATCAATGTTCGCAATCTTCTTTCATTTCGAGTTGCTCAAATTTTACTTATGGTATTTGAAGCTTTGCTTCTTTGACATTTGAGTCACCTCGTAGATATATATTCTCAAGCTTTTCCATACATTTTTGGCGGTTTTACAACCTTAACACTTTATGATAAGAAGATTCAATAAGTCCACTAATAATAATATTCTTTGCTTTTTGCATCATTTACCAAATTCTTCTTACCTCGTCTTCATCTTCTATATGCATGTAAATCCATTTAGAACAAGCATGTCCCATAATTCAACCTTGCACCAAGAGATAGACCTCCATTCTTCCTTTCCAGTGCATAATTATTTTCATTGGAAAGAGGTACACCATTCTTGGTATGCTCCATGACCTCCTTCCAAATAAGAGTTAAACTGCTATTGAAGGAACCAAGCTCGATAGCAATTGTTGGAAATAATTTTAGAGGGGGGGGGGTGAATATGTATTACTTTCAATTAGAGCATTGGGGTTAATCTTCAATTATTATCACGTTGATTTTGAAATGATAGGAAAACAAAAAGAGCTAATAAATGCACACAGCTTTTAAGGTGGAAACTCCACTCCGGAAAAAACCACCTAATGATTTTCTAATAATTTTTTAATATTCAACTCCAATTGAAAATAAAGCTCCAACTTCCTAGAATATAGAAAAGCATTCTTCTCCAAACCTCCCACCGGATGGACACTTCAATGCCCGAGATTCTTCGCAGTCGACCGAATGGATACCCGAACACCCAATGAGCTACAACTCACACTAGCACCACCCTACCACCCTATAGAACAATAAAAGAAGAATGGACTCCATAGCAAGGTGGAAATGGTCCACGTTACAATGAAATAGAATGATGTAGAAGAAGACACACTATACCATAACCCCAACTATGACAACCACCATGATGATCCTAGACCTCCCGATACTACCTCTTCAACTCTTGCGTATAGACACAAGAACAATTTTTACAATAATGTATTTACAATGACTTAGTACAATGATACGCTTACAATGACTATATGTAATGCTGCCCACTTGAAGACTTCATGTGATGAAATTATTGCTACCGGTTTCCGCACCTTGGTTGCTACTCTGTCATGCTAACCTCTCCGTTGCACCTTGCTTTGCTTTGCTGCCCCAGAAATTTCGGTCCTCATGTTCTCGACAACACATGATCTAGCTTTTTCTTGCCTTCTAGGAGCTCGATATTGAATCTCGGTGTATCTCCGTTATTTCATATCCCCAATATCTTATTTTTAGTCCCGTATTAGTCCCTCCGAGTTGCATTTCCAATGCCATAGTCCGAATTTGGATTCTTCAAGAAAGATTTATGCCCAATCTCTCACAATGCCCTAATTATGGATTGTTTCGCAGAGCGAACTTGTACGGAATTCCACGTGTCACCGTTACTTCATTCAGCTCTAAAATTGATAGAGAAAACACTACAAATTCATGCACTATCTATCCATTTTTACATAATTCCAATCCGATAATTTCAGAGAGAGAGTTATGATGATTTTCCCAAGGTCACTTTCCGAGATGAATTTCGTGAGCCCGCAAAAAAACACCGAATTCCACAGATCATATCTCGAAAATATTACACACCTTGATCTAAAATTTTCACAAGATCTTCCTCAGATTTCGCTTTGCCTCATCAAAATTTCAGATTCTGAACCTTCATAGAAAACAAGTGAGTGGTAAATTCCACGATGACCTATTTCGATGGCGAAATCCATTTCATAAGGAGGATATGAGGATCACAATTTATATAAATTCTTAGGTTGGAGAGGGGCTTCAACAAGTGAACCTGGAGGGATTTAGAAGCTTAAAAAATATTAATAATGACTTTTCAATGACCCATGTCCAACTCCCATGGGGTTTTAGCTCACTAATCCGGGTTACAAAATTAAAACATGAATATATCTCAAACCGCGTGAAGAATTATGTATGCAGGCTATATATCAACGGAAACATCTCTGACAAGAAGAAACCATAAAAAGCATTGTTGAATCAGAGCATATTAATTTGGCAGGTCAAAATTCTATGAAATATTGGGGTAGCCCTGAAACGCTGTTGACATCAATGACAACCGCTGATCAACATTTTTCTATCAGGTAAAAAACCCAAGGTAATTCTAACTTCTACTAATTTATACAATTCGATCATGGAAATTAAAAATTTGTTAGATGATTATGTTGATATAGTTGTTGATGAATTACCAAGTAAATTTCCACCTATCAAGTATCATCATCACATAGATTTACTACCTGGTGCAAGTTTACCAAACAAAGAAGCATATAGAATGATTCTAGAGATCGAAGAAGTTGGAAGATAGGTACATGAGTTGTTAGATAAAGGACTACTCAAAGAAATCCTTAGCCCATGTGCGTACTTACTATTCTTAGTCCAAAGAAAGGAGGTGAGTGGCGCATGTACTTATTCCAAAGCCATAAACAAGATCACTATCGTATATATTTCCATTGCGATGCATAGATGATTTGTACGTGTTTAAGTGGGTCAAAGTATTTTACTTAAAATAGATTCAAGAGTGGATACCATCAAATAAGGATTAGAGAAGGAGATGAATGAAAGACTACATTTAAGAGGTCAGTGGAGGAGTGGTTAGTGGATGGCCTTTGGCTCAGCTAATGCACCAAGAAAATTTATGAGATTAATGAATGAGGTCTTGAAAGAGTAAGTATGAGGAAAATTTGTGATAGTCTATCTTGATGACATTCTGATTTTCAAATTTATAAGGAGTATACTTGGAGCATGTCAAGCCGGTGTTAAATACTTTGAAAGGAGAAACTTATTATAAATTTGAAGAAGTGTAGTTTTATAAAAAAGGAGTTCATTTACTTGGGATTTATACTCTTAGAAGAAGGTTTGATGATGGACCCGTAAGATCTAGGTATTACGAGATTAGCCAACTCCGAGAAGTGTATTCGAGGTAAGGATTTTTCATGGTCTTCAAGTTTTTAATATAGTAAAGTTTATCCGAAGTTTTAGCTCAAATTTGTGCACCAATAATTGACAAAATAAATGAGAGAAACCGATCATTTAGGTGGAAAGAAGAAGCGCATCAAAATTTCATGTTGTCAAAATAGAAGATCATTGAAAGACTAAGCTTTTGGCCTTGCCAAATTTAGATAGAATATTCCAAAGTTGAGACAAAGATAGGATATCAATTGAGCCGTCTTGAGTCAAGAGTAGAGACCGATAGCTATTTCAAACGTTGAAAATTTAAATGATGCCAAGAAGAATTATTCATCCTATGATAAGTAGTTCTATGCTATTGTGCACTTTGAAGAAATGGGAGGCATTATTTCATAGCCAAGGAATTTGTGTTGTATTCGGATAATCATGCACTACAGCTCATAAATAATCACCTGACGTTGAACCAAAAGCATGAAAAGTGGGTGGATTTTTGCAGAAAGATTTACCTCGTAATCAAACACAAGTGGTATGTCAAATAAAGTCATGATGCTTTGAGAAGAGTAAATTTACATATGAATTGAATATTGGAATTTTTGGGTTTTGAAGAAATGATTTATATGTATGAAGACACAAGCCGTACTTCAAAGAAATATATGAAATTGTTAAAAATCTTGTGATTCATAAATTTAAGTCGTTGTTTAGACTACTTGATTCAAGGAGGATTGTTGTTCAAGAATAATAAATTATGTATACCTATGTGCTCCATGAGGGAAAATCTCATTAAGGAAAACACAAGCAGGACTATCCGGATACTTTGGATAGATAAAACATTTTCTCAAGTAAGTGATTTTTATTATTGGCCAAAAATACAACCGATATAAAAACGTTTGTTGACAAGTGCGCATTTGTCAACATGCCAAAGGGAAGAACCCAAATCACTAGGTTATATCAACCATTACCAATACCCAATAGACCTGGGATGTTGTCGCATGGATTTTGTTTTAAGTTTGTCGAAGACTCAAAGAGGACATGATTCTATCTATGTTGTCAGAGATAGGTTTTCTAAAATGGCTCATTTTATTGCTTGTAAGAAAACTAGTGATTCAACTCACATTCATAATTTCTTTTTCTCTCACGAAGTTATAAGATTACATGGATCGCCCGTGAGTATTGTTTCCCGTATAGGGATACAAATTTTGTAGGACACTTCGGGAGGACTCTATGGAAAAATCTAGGTACAAACATTAGTTTTAGTTCGCCCGATCATCCCGCCTGGATGGACAAACTGAAGTGGCGAACATGAGTCGGGAAACATATTAAGGAGAGTTTGGTTTACAAAATCCAAAGCAACGGACTTAGCACTTTCTCAAGCTGAATTTTCCTATAATGATACTCCTAACTAGGAGCACTAAGATGAGTCCATTTAGATTGTTTTTGAATGCATCCAAGAGGTATGTATGAAATTCAAGATTTTGACTAAACAACGACAAGGAGTGCAAAGGTTGAAGAATTTTTAGAATAGATACGTATTGGGCAGAAGATGTCAAGGGTAGAGCTTACAACATAAACACCCAAAACTATAAATAAAGAGATGATATTAAGAGGATTGAAAGAGAGTTTGAAGTATGATTTAGTCATGGTTTATCCGAGGAGGGAAAGGTTTCCACGGACTTATAACAAATCGAAAAATGAAAAAGATAGGTTATGTAGAAATTTGGAGGAATTTTTTCAAATTATATGAGATTGAGTTACCAACAGAATTGGACTCAACCATATTTAATGTTGTATATTTGTACACATACAAAGGAACTAAAAGAAGAACCTACAGATAGGAGGACCAAACTTTGAATTGAAGGAGAAGATGCCAAATACAACAAAGAAAGAAATGGCGCCATTCGAGAAAAGAGCAACAAAGGCACTGTGGGACAAACCTATTATCATCTAGTCGATGTGAGCATCGGAAGATGCCAATTGAATGAAACAAAGTTACAAAATTTTAATGTAGATATTGAAACATTGATGGATCAATCTTTATTCCTCGGGAGTCTCGATGCAGATATCTTAATTTAATGTAAAGAATGTGATTGTGTGTTCATATGTTCGCTAATAAGAGGTGGAAAATTTGATTATTAATATTTTTTCAAGTTTTAATTGAGAGGATTTAGTTTTTTTTATTTATTAAATTAAATAGGAATAAAAGAGAAAATGGGTTCTCCCCGCGAGGAGATTAAGCCAAATAGAGTGGATCATGAGGATAGGATATAATTTGTTGTTAGAGGAACTAATAGAAAGAAAAGACCGAAGAATTACCAGAAGATATATATAAGAGTGAATAGGAATAGATATATAGAATAAGGTTAATAAGTGTGAGGGAAGAAGGTACGAGAGGAGTGGTAGAGGAGAAGACAGAGAGGGGAGAAGTCAATGTAAAAATCCAACATCAAAGGGCTCAACTCTCCAGATTAATTTTTGATTAATTCCAAATGTTTTGTATTTTAAGTCGGTTGTCTAGTTTAAACCGTTAATTTTTGTTTCTCTCGTTAAATATTATCGCATTGATCACACAAGCAAGGTCGATTAGTAAATAGAACATCAAAAGGTGTTATGATATCTTAAAAGGTTTTATGTGAAGTTATTGATTCAAGAAAGCTTCGAAGTTTATACATCAAATTATCGCGCATCGCATGTTTTAGAGTTACATGTTAAGAATTTACACAATAGAAGGCTATTGATTTGCGACGTGAAGCAGAGACGTCAAGAAAGGAATATGGGAGACTATTGATTTCCCGCGAGGTCAACAAAGGGGGTACTTAAATCACACCACGGTATTTCGCACATTCACAAGTTTTGATTTTATTGTTAAGACTTGCATGGTAATTAATTTGTTTTGCGATATGACAGGAATTAGATCATAGATCGACAGATAAGGGAATGGTCATCGTTTAACCTTTGGAAAGTTGTGATGTGTGATATGGAGTTCACTACGAATTGTGAAATCAGAGAATCGCAAGCATTGCTAAATATTTAAATTGGTGTTGCAAAGAGGAAAGTTTAAAGTTGTGAAATTTTATTTGGTTGTGATTGGTCACCGTGTCAGGGCCCATAAAACCCACAAGTTCCATGCATATTCTAGTGCTCAGAGGCGTGCTACATCAATGGTGTAGCTTTAAAAGCAAATGTGATTATCTACTACTAACCTTGAAGGACACCAAAATTTAGTTATGATTCCTCTCCAAAAAGTTAATGATAACTTTATGAGTAGCATTCCCGCTAGGTATTACTTCACCATTTGGTGAAGTAATCGCTTGCAACAAGAATCCAACGATGATGTCCACTTGAAGGTGGATGAATTTTCCAATCAAATCTAAGCTCCATTATTGAAACGTGCGTAAAATACTATGGGCTTGAGAGGAAAGATATCAAATATTTCTACCGGGAGAAATTTCCTTGACATTTTTCACATGATCTCACTCTCAAGATATACATCGGGGAAAATAAGCTTGTGCCAAAAAAGCTAACTCTCATTATTTTGTATGAGTTCTCAATAATCATGACCTCAACACACACTACTATGCATGTCAAAAATAAGTTTCTTGGACTCATTTGGGTCAATGCATCCGGTGAAAAACAACTCCGTAGGTTCTTTCCAATATAAACATTTTTTTTTTATGTAGAATTTAATGTAGCTTTCAACTTCAAATATTTTATTTCACTTTTATCATAATTTCAAGGAGGTTTAAATGTTGTGGAAAATAGATGATACCTCTATACTAGTTGAACTTAGAAAGATTTACATCCACCGCCATGTTGTCAAAAGGTTCATAAATATACCCTTCAAATTTTTCATCCATGAAATTAAAGCCCAAAACTTTACAATTTTCTTCACTAGTAGTTTGGCTAATCCTTGACCTTTCGTATCACTTTTAGTAGGTTTTATCTCTAAATAAAACTCAAGAAATTTAGTCTCCCACTTAATTCTTTCCATCAATATTAGGCTGAATTAATATCACTCTAATACCAGATGAAGGTACATAGACAATAACTTTGACATGCGTAGCATAAAACTGGAAGTCTTTAGAGGTTTCACACGACAGTATTGCTTTTCCAACATTTCATACTTCAAGTCTCCAAGATTCAAGAGGTAAGTTGTAAAATGCTACTTGGGTCTTCCTTATTTTCCGAAAATTTTTGTAACAAAACAACAACAATAGTATCTTTGAGAAAATGAGAAGATCAAGAAAGGTTTTGAATATTCGTGGCTTATTAGTTGAGTCACTTAACATGATTTTTTGATCACCAAATGAATTCTCTGCCTACCTCCACATGAATTCCTTGCCCTTCTTCAACATGCAAGTAATATGCTTCACCACTTGAGAAAAAATTGGGAATGAACCTTATTAAGAAATTGATCTTACCAAGAAAATATTGAATCTCTTTCTGATCTTGGAAATGTTAAAACTCTAATTTCATTCACTTTTAGGATCAATTTTATCTCCATATTTAGAAACTATGTGACCCAAAATATTACCCTATTTGAGAGAAAATGAGACTTCTTTGGATTCAATGATATACCATATTTTTTGCATTTAACAAATAATTGTCTCAAGTGATGAAGGTGTTCTTTAACTGGCGTCTAAAAATAGCAATATCATCCAAATAAATGACCAAGAATTTGTCCTTTCCTCTAAATGAATGCAAAGTCCATAGCACGTCGAAAAGTAGCTTTCCGTAACTATAAGCCCAAATGGAATCTTTGCATACATGAATGTTCCTGAGAATAGTGAATTTTTTTCTTTCTCTCCGTCTTCTAACCAAACAAAAACTTGATTGTACCGGGAAACCATCTAACATGGAAATTCTATCTAAACTAGTTACCTTTTGAAGAATATGCTCCATCTTTGGCAATGGATAATTGTTTTTCTTGCAACATTTGTTATGATTCTTGAAATCTACACATAGTCCGACTTCACCACTTTATTTCTTACTAGAACTAGATTAGCAACTCAATATGAGTATCTCAATGGAATGAAGATCTTGGCATCCAAACATTTTTCAATTCCTTCTCCATTACCGGTAACAATAGTGGATTAATTTGTCTTAATTTTTACGTTAATAACTTAGTACCATCCTTCAATGGTATCCTATTTCCAATGATAGTTGTATCATTTGTCTTAATATCCTCATATTTCTAGGAAAAAACATCAACAAATTCATAAAAAAACAACTTGTGATATTCAAATTTCTCTTTTCTTTCTGATAAAGAGCGTTTTCTTACAACTCTAAAGATACCTTGGTTCTTTTTTCTAGACCCTCGTTAAACTCCTTTAATTTACATAATCTCAAGGTGACCGATTATTTATCGTATCTTTCATATTGAAAATAATATTCCATGGTCAGCTATTTACTTCCAAAAAAGAAAGGAAATCATGACTGCCTATAACTTCAAAGGAATCAATCTTCCTTTCAATTCAAATATGAGAGGAAAGTGTTGTCAGATAAGGTGTAATGGTGAGAAAAATTCATTTATGCCTTCATTCATCTCATTGCATTCTATTTTTCCTTCATTTTTCCATTTTCTAAAGTCCCACACTTAATTTATTTCAAACTCCTTTTTAACTATAAAAAATTCTATTTTTATAGTTAACATAGGAGCTCCGCCCACCACTAACAAACATATTATTTTCCCATTAAAACTTACCGTATATTTCCTTATTCGTAGATCCTTAGGCTGGTTGAATATATATATATATATATATATATATATATATATATATATATATATATATATATATATAATAGACCGTGTACCTTTACCTTACCCCTTCTATTCCTTCACGTCGGCACTTCGCAACGATCCTAGCCACATTCCATTTGCCACTCGATAACTCGCCGATGTGATATAGTGGGATCCTTCCCCGCCATGTCACCCTATTCGTCACACGTCGCAATTGGAATTTTTTCATGTTTACATGTTAACACATCATAGGTTAATTGGTTTGGTGCGCGATGCGATAAGAAATGGAGTTGTGATGTGATGAGATCGCATATCACACATGATAAAGGCTCCTTGTTTTTGTTTCTTGTTAAGATATGCAAGGAGCGATAAAATGTACAATGTGTGATAAAATTTGAATATTGCAATTTGCGATGTTGGTGGGCTACCACGCACGTCACATTCCGCAAGTTTTAACATTTACCTCTCGTTGCTCATAACAAAATTTGCGATATGAGGGTCAGCAGTGGGCCCACCTCATTCCCATGTCAGTATCCACCTTTATAAAATCCTTACACATTGCCACCATCTCCACTCCCATCTCAGCATCCGCCGATGATCTCCACGTATTTCACACCCCCTCAAATGCCTTCGAGCATTAACTAGGGGGATCTGAAAATGGAGTTATCCCATACCACCATCTCAAGCATGGCGTGCCCATACAACCTCACACCCCCTACCACAATACTACCTACCACCCACTACCTCCCGAAATCCGATGTTCCCTCCTCTCCAAAACCACTCCCGCCGTTGTTGCGTCACGTCGACTCCCACCACCTCTCCGGCTTCCTCATCCATCCACTAGTCCGTTGATCCATGTCGTTGCACATCCCCATACCAAATTTTGATGCCACTACTCCATCAAATCCTACCTATGCTATTTCTCCACATCATTTTCCCCGCCAATCCATTCTAAGGTGTGTTAGAATTTCGCCAATTATTAAAGGAATAGTAGATTTTCCATTCAACCCACTACAACAAGAACTACCGGCTGCAGGACAAAGCCCATTTAGAAAAAAGTGGCCATCATTACAACCAACATATTCTACAACCATTTTGCACCAAGATAGAGCCAAGATGCGAGAGCCATCATTGCCTCTTTGGCATTAGACAAGACAAGGGAGTAATCATTTCACAATCAATCCCAGATCGCTAAAGCTACCGTTTTGGAAAAAATTATCTTATCACCGCTTGCATGATTTCACTTGTCAATTTCTTCCTAAATTTAATTAATGATAATCACTGCGTAGGTAGAGTAATCGACTTAAGTTTTATTTAAATACCGCATGCATTAGCAAAAGAGAGAGGTCGAGAGAGCCGAGAAGGGAAAACCACTGTATTAGGCTCATCTTATTGTAAACAATATTTTTTTGAAGAATGAAGGGATAATCGTTGTTTTGGTGGATTCTTGTGTTAAGTGATATGTGGTAAAGTGCTTCTTTTCTTCTAATTTTCATTCTCTAGTTTCACATACTTTTCTTTCTTTACCTGAGAATTCTCGAAATTTTTCAAGTGTGCTTCACTAGGGTACCCAAAATTTTATTCTTGAAACAATAATTTATGTTTTCTCAAAATTTGAATGCAGAATTCAGAGATGGTCTCGCTCTATATCCACATTGAACCTTAATCTCTCTCTTCCTTTCCATTTCGAAGCTATAAAGATCTATTGGCATGACTAGCTTTCCGGTTACACATGATTTTGGTTATTCATCCATTTGAATCTATTTACACTTGTTTGACTCCCATAGACCAATTGTCTTCTACCGCCCCAACCACAAACTTTCAAAAACCCCTATAAACTAATATCTAGCCTAAAATTCCCAACAACAAATCTACATCTAACAAAGAGAGCTCCCAGCCCCATAGGAAGAAGGTTAGTCCCAGATTCAAAGCTGATGTTGGCCCTCCGGCATTTTGTCTTTAGCCTTAATTACTTGGTGCTAACATAGTGGTGACCATAATCGGGGATGAACTATCTTCGTAAAGAACTTAAGTTTTGGGCTTAATTTGGGTGGTGAATAGAGTCACTGGTTGATGTCTCCATTCCACCTCGGAAACTCCATCGACAAGAAATCCAGAAATAGAGATTCACTAGTGACTCTACAAGCTCGGGGTAAATGGGATCAGCTATAAGGAGATATGCTCCAATGAACAAGAGATCGCATTCCCGACTTCCCAAAAAATGCCTGATAAATCAAGTAAATAAATTTTCCTATTTTTCAAGATTAGAATGTTGATGATGTTATGCTACATCTCATTAAATTTCATATACATTGATGGAAGTTATAATCAAATGAAGGAGGATTGCTCATGAAGATGTTCATAGCATTAGAAGGGAAAGTGAGGAGAACAGGTTAATGTGTTTAAATACAGCTAGTAGTTTTTTTTTTTCTTTAAAATATTTCCACAAGGTGTTTTATGAGCATTATAAATAATATTTCCATCTTTATCATTAGGTAAAATTGTTGTGACTGGCCCTGAGGATCTCATACAATACCTTTGAAAATATTGATGTAATATATAGGAAATATGCACAATGAGGATCTCTTAGAAGAAATTTATGGATTTATTTTCATAATTATCAAAGGATAACTAAGAGTTAGTTGAAGCCGAAAGCAATCAATAAATGAAAGTAGATCCATAAGATCTCTCTATGGAGAGAAATGACAATTCATCTATTCTTTTATATGAGGCTAACGAAGACATTCAAAATCCGAAATGGGTGGCATCCCATACCACCATCCCCTCGCTATGTGGCGCGCCCATACGATTTCGTACCCCCCATCCGATACCGCCTACCACCCACCCCCCCCCCCCCCCCCCCCCCCCAAAAAAAAAAAAAAATATGCTTTTCCCTCCGCTCCAAACCACTCGCCACCGTTGTGTCACACGACCCCCGCCACTCCACGTTGACCTCGCCACCTTTTCTCCTCATCCACCACCATCGATTCATGTTGTTGCGCACCCCTACCAAATTCGATGCCACTACTCCATCAGCTCTCACCCTCGTGCTATTTTCTCCACATCATTTTCCCCGCCAACCATTCCGCCAAGGTTGTTTTGGAATTTCTAACACTATTAAAGGAATGGGGCGGATTTTTCATTCAAAATCCACTACAAGCAAGAACTGTGAAGGGACATAGCCCATTTAGTAGAAATTGGCCATCATTATAGCCATTACATTCTTCTCAACAACCTTTGCACCAAGGTAGAGCTAATATGCGAGCCATCATTGCCTCTTTGGAATTAGACAAGCTAGATTTCGATCATTTCACAATAAATACCCTGACTACTAAAGACACTTCTTTGTCCATAATATCTATCACCACTTGCATGATTTGACTTGTCAATTCTACTTGAATGTAATTAATGACAATCAATGGCAGAGGTGCAGAGTAACCAACTTAAGTTTTATTTAAATACCGCATGCATACGTAGAGGCCAAGAGAGCCCAAAAGGGGTACCATTGTAATAGGACTGCTTCACAAACACTCTTTTTTGACAAGTGAAGGGACACCGTTGTTTCCATATTCTTGTGTTATGATCTATGGTGAATTTCTTCTTTTCCTATAATTCTTCATTCTCGAGCTTCACATACTATTTTCTTACCGTGGAGAATACATTTTTGTCTAGGATTTACCATAGGGTACCTAGCTCAGTCAAATATAATTTAGGCTTTTCCTTCGAGATTTGAATGCGTAATTTAGAGACTAAGGTCAAGCCCGCATTCACATTGAACCTTAATCTCCTCCTCCTTTCCATTTCGGGTTGCCGTAAAGATCCATCGGAATGACTAGCTTCCCTGTTACACATGATTTCGGTTATTCATCCATTTGAATCTATTTACACATGTTTGAATCCATATCCCAATGGCCCTCTTCTACTACCTCAACCGTAAACTTTAAAAAATCTCTATGCATTAATATTACCTTCAAATGCCCAACAACAAATCTACATCTAACAAAGAGAGCCTTCCGAGTCTAGGAAGGCTAGGTCTTAGATTCCAAAGTGGTTTGATGTCGGCCCTCCAACATTCTATCTTCAGTCCTTCGTAATTACTATGCTAACATAGTGGCGACCATACTGGGACGAACTATCTCCAATAAAGCACTTCAAGTTTCCGCTTTTACTTTGATGGTGAATAGAGGTCAAACACCGTAAGTGTTCCATTCACACTGGTGACTCATTGGTAGAAAAATATAGAAACAAAGATCACCAGACTCTGCTGCCCAAAATGATATCGCTATGGTGAGATATGTCTTAATGAACAGAGATCACATTCTCGGCTTCCCAAACAAAATGCCTTAGGCAAATTGGCAAAGAAATCTTCCTATTTCAAGATGAGAATGTTGATGATGCTTTATTACATCTCATTAGATTTCATATACATTCATGGAAGTTGAAAGTTGAATGGCATGAGGATTTCCTCATGAAGATGTTCATGTTGCTATGGAAACATTAGAAGGAAAGCGAGGGAATGGTAAGGAAGGTTTAAACCTTCCTCTTCACTGTAGTTTTTTTTTTTTTTCTTTAAAAAGATTTCCACAAGGTGTTTTATGAGCATTATAAATAATATTCTCCATCTTTATCATTAGCCGAAAATTTTGTGATCGCCCTCCGAGGATCTCATACAATACCTTGAAAATATTGATGAAGATATAGGAAATATGCACAATAAGGACTTAGAAGAAATTTATGGATTTTATTCTCATGTTAACTATCATGATAACCAAGAGAATTTAGTCAAGATGAAAGTAGATCCATAAGATCTCTCTCCGTGAGATAAATGAAAATTCATATGTTCTTTGTATGAGGGTAAAGAAGACATTCCGTTGTATCAATCTTCACGAGAGTGAGAAAAAAATTATTGTTTAATCCAAAGGAAAAAAATACTACCTCCTCCTTTAATAGAAGAAGAATATAATCAAATTCTAAGCTGCGACATCCAACCTCTCCTCTCAATATTTATATGATCATAAGATTAATTATATCTATTCTATTGTTGATTTATGTATTGAGTCCTTCCTCTTGTATGAACCGATGTAGAGCAAGTGATTGATGTAGATTTTTTACATTCACAAAATAGAAGGCTTGTTGGTAGAAAGTATCAAGTACTTGCTCATCAAAATAGAATTTAGCAATCCCAATCAAGATATATCAAGCTTTCTTAGGGACAACATATCTAGATAATAAATGAAGATGCCATATCGATGACCCTTGAAGAATTTTATATATTATTTTTGAGAATGACCCCGAGCATAATAAATTGGAACAAAGAGTAGACCTAGATGCAATTGGTTATTTGAATCAAGACCAGGCTGTTCCAATATCCTTGGCCTTGTTCATCTAGTCATGTGGCAAGCAGACATGAAATTAAAGGTTTGTCGTAAGATTTAAGGATAAATTTGAACACTTATGTTCAATGGAAATTAGGATGGGAGGGTCATTTTTTTTCAAACTCGCTCAAAAGGGTGAACAAGAATCAATCATGTAGTTAGTTAATTGATTGGTTAGATTGGAAAGAATAGTTCAGTTTAGTGTATATATCATCCCTGGGTTAGAGTAGATAGTGGTGTGTGAAAATAAGCTCAAGACTATGAGCATCTTTCCGCTTTTAAATTTCAAATTATTTTCTATTTTCAGCTTCAAGTGTGTTCCGTACTTTAGTTTGCAGAGAGTGTTGTTTTCAACTTGAATATTTTCACCACAAGAGGTTTTATAGCAAATCAATTAAACATTTGGGATCAACCCAATGGATTAGGCCACCATTCTATGGTGTTTTACACCTCCTAAAGGAGCTATCCCCACCGAGCCACTGCTAGACTAATCCCCGTAATTTGCTGCATCTCAAAGTCACCGATTATTTCTTAGATCTTTCATATTGAAAATAATATTCCATGGTCAGCTATTTATTTCAACAAAGAAAGGGAAATCCTCACCGTCTAGGACTTCAAAGGAATCAATCACTTTTCAATTCAAATTTCTGAAAGAGGAAAGTGTTGTCGATAAGGTGTAATGGTGAAAAACTTCATTTCTTCCCTCATTCATCTAATTCACCCTATTTTTCCCTTCGTTTACCCATTTTCTAAAGTCTCGACGCTTCATTTCTTTCAAACCCTTTTTAACTTTTAAAATTCGATTTTTATAGTTAAAAAAAGTAGCTTTGGCCACCCACTAATAGCCATGTCATTTTACCGTTTAAAATTACCCTATATTTCCTTATTCATTTCTCCCCCCCCCCACTTTAGACCACTTGAATATATATAACATATTTGGCATAAACCACGTAGGCCTTACCTTACCCCTTCCTCGCATTTTCACGTCTAAGACTTCGCAACAATCCTAGCCACATTCCATTTGCCACTTTATAACTCGCCAATGCAATATAGTGGGACCCTTCCCCGCCACGTCACCCATGTTCTTGTCACACATCAAAATCGGTGCTTTTTTTATGTTTAAATGTTAACACATCGCAGTTAATTGGTTTAAGTCGCTATGTGATAAGAATGGAGTTGGATGTGATGAGATCACATCACACATGATGTAGGCTCCTTGTTATCGTTTCATTTTAAAATGTGCGAGGTGATAAAATGTTCGATGTGCGATAAATTTTGAATCTTGCGATTTGCAATGTTGTTGCGCTACCGCTGTACGTCGCACCCACAAGTTTTAACATTTACCGCTCGATCATAACAAAATTTGTGATTTGAGGGTCATGAAGTGCCCAATAAAATTACCACTTCACATCCACCTTTAAACTCCCGCACATTGCCGCCATCTCCACTCCCATCTCCGGGATCCGATGGTCTCCGTGCATTGCCGCCCCCCTCAACCTTCAACCTTTAACCACAAGGGGAGCGAGGAACTTAAATGGGTGGTATCCCATACTATTGTCCCTACCACGTGGCACGACAACTTTTCGTACCCCCTCGCTCTCCGGGTACCGCCACCACCCACTCGCTACCCCCCCACCCCTAAAATATTATTTTCCCTCAGCTCCAAAAGCATTCCCACCGTTGTTGCATCATGTCAACCTCTCTCGCCGCTCCACGTCAACCTCACCCACCTCTCGCTCCTCATCCATCCACTAGTCTCCGATCCTACCAACTTCTACCACCGAATGCCTCCATCAACTCCCACCAGAGCTTCATCATTTTTCCGCTGATCCTATCCAAAGGGTGTGTTGTAATTTCTACCAATTATTAAAGGAAAAATGGATTATCCATTCAAACTCCACCGTAGCAGAATCGATGGCATATGGGATCTGAGGTTGTTTAGAAGAAAGTGGCCATCATTACAACCAATACATTCTCGTCGAAGAACTTTTTTCACCAAGGTAGAGCTAAGATGTCGAGCCATCATTGCCCTTGGCACTAGACAAGCCAGATTCTTATCATTTCACAATCAATAATGGATCAATAAGCCACAGCTTTGGGTGGACTGACGGACACCGTTGCATGATTCCACGGCTAATTTCTCCTCGAATGTAATTAATTAAGGCAATAAAATGTAGTAGATATAGCCTAACTGACTTAATTTTTTATTTAAATACTACATGCATTAGTATTAGATCTCCGAGAGAGCCCGGAAGCGAAAACCATTGTAATAGTCTCATCTAGTTGTAAAAACTTTTTTTTTGGATAAATGAAGGGACATTGTTTCCAAATTCTTGTGTTATGATCTATGGTGAAGTGCTTCTTTCCTATAATTTTTCATTCTCTAGTTTCACATACTGCTTTCTTTCTTTATCAGGATAATAAATTTTTGTGTAGGATTTAACATATACCTCATTTCGTCTTGAAACGGTCATTTATATTTTCCTCTCGATATTTGAATGAATAATTTAGAGATAGTCTCTGGTGTATTCACATCGAACTCCACCTCCTCCTTTTCATTTCACAAGCTATAAAGATCCATTGGCATGACTAGCTTTCCTCGTTACACATGATTTCTATATTCATCCATTTGAATCTCTGTTTACACCTATTTGACACTCATAGCCCAATGGCCCTCCTCTTCTACAAAATTTCCCTCAGCCATAAACTATCAAACAAACCCCTATGCACTAATAGCTAGGCTAAAAATTCTCTAAACAAAATTCATCTAATAGAGAGCCCTCTCGAAACGAGAAAGGTTAGGTCCCGAGTCCAAAGCAAGCTTATGTTGGGCCCTCCAACATTCTCGCCTTTCAAACTTTGAATGACGAGGCGCTAACAAACCCAAATTGAAATATTCCAATTCTTCTATTTCAGCTAACTATGGTTTGATCAAGACATCATTGTGATCAAAGATCTTTTCAAGTGGGATTAACCTCTTGGGAATATGATTGGTAGGTAGTTGAACGATAGGCTGATTAACAATATATTTTTGTAGATTTTTGTATCTTGTAAATCAATATCATCCTTCATGATATCTTCATCTTAATCAATGTTTAGGGGACATCCAACTCTGCTAACAACTTCAATGAATATTCTAATCTCCTCAGCATCTTCAAAATATTTCCAATGTGTGACATTCAGGAATGCTAGTGTTGAAATATGATGCAGAGTGTTGTCCCCGATGGCAACCCACTAATGGAGATGAAGACATGCGTCTATTGACATGTTGTCCTTGATGGCAAACCACCCGATGAAGTTATGCTTGACTTGATGGACTTAGTAAATGATGTAACTGATATGATATAATGTGCTGCTGATCTTGAAAGGCAACCCACCTCGATGAAGATGATGACAACTCATGAAGTTGTGCTTGAAAGTACTATGTTCCCGATAAAGGAAATCAAGGTATCTACAAAGATTTGGCTGCATACAATGAAGAAAGGATTTCAGAATACTCTAGAGAATGATGAAAAAGAGCATGTCTTCGTATACGCGGATTGGCCTAGGGGGCACGTTGCGATGCACGCGGAAAGGAACGTTACAAGTCGCGTATGGGCTAAAGCGCTCAAGTGCAAATCCAAGGGTAACCACCATGGTATTGACCCATAGTATTGGGTAATGATCCGCCTAATTGACCCCGTCCGGTAGTTTTTGGGCTTATGGTATCGTTTTGGTCCATGGTATCAAAAAGGGGCTCATGGTGAATAAAAAAGGATAATCATATAAAAGGAGAAGAAATTCATTGTGCACAACATGAGTGTGAGAGCAAGATGTCCGTAGCTTGAATGAATACTTCTCCTGCTATATCCGAATGGAAAAAGGGTTACACTTGAATGATAAATCTGAATGTATGATGCACCAATGATGAAGAAGGAGATCTGATTCAATTGCTCTTACTTGCTACAGATCCGATTATGGAAGGCTTAGATCCGTGATGAGGCGAAAATCTAGGCGAACATCTCGTCCGTAAGAAAAGGGGTTGAATCCGAGGTGAATAATGTCCGATCCGATGAAGTATGTCGCCCGTAATGTTTAAAGATCTATGCCGCTATCACGGAGGAGCGAAAGCACAGATATACGTGTTTCTTCAGCGAAGAGAAAGGGCCGTATGCGAAATAAAACATACACCGAGGCACGCTTGTTTGGACTATGCGCCGTATACACGCGACATCGTTGAAGCGGGAAAGCGCGTATGCAAATCCGTGCTTGCTGAAGCAAGGGGTATGAAATATCCGATCTATTCTCGCCGTGTTTCTCGCTATCTCATCCGTGTTGATATGTATCCGTTGGTGACGTATGTTTGTGCTAAAAGTATGGAAAGGGTCCAATGTGAAAACATGATGAAATGTGGCCTCGCAAGTGGTGTTCTATTGAAGTTGTTGGATCCAAAGCAGAAAATTATGAACGTGGTCCAAGGTGGTGTCGAGGGTTGTAGCCTTCTACTGTGGGTCGTGTTTCCTTCCGTGAGGCCGGTAAACGAGACCTGGGTCGTAGCCCTCCAGTGAGGTCAAACGAGTTCGGGTTGGAGCTCCCTTCCAGGAGAGTGGGCCGGTAAACGAGCGCAAGGGTGTCACATGTCAAGTCCCCATCACATATGTTGTAAGATGTTTTCTCTATAATAAAATATTAAGGCCGATAACCGCAATGGTTTTCTCCCCCGATTTGGGTTTCCACCTAAAAACTCGGTGTTCATGTGTGATGCTTTATAGATGGTTTATTCTCGTTCTTATCAGACCCGTTTACCGCTTATCAATATCCGAAGAATGAATGATGGAATGGTTTCTATGAAGACTTAATGACATATCTAAATCTCACGCTAGTTTAATAAAAGGACTACAGATATACGCTAGTTTACGAAGTAAAGTAGCGT
This sequence comes from Pinus albicaulis, assembly GCA_034641835.2. Lineage (NCBI taxonomy): Eukaryota > Viridiplantae > Streptophyta > Pinopsida > Pinales > Pinaceae > Pinus > Pinus albicaulis. The sequence continues at coordinate 570,918,411 of CM076584.1, read as the reverse complement.
ATGGGTTTTAAGGAATGAAAAGTAAAAAAGATTTGATTATGCAAGAAATACCGATTCACCCCCTCTCAAGCGTATTTTTCCCAACAATTGGTAATTTGTTTATATCCTTCTACGTGCTTGATCGCTTGAAGGAGATCCGTCTACAATGGGAAGTATACATACAAAAGCTCAATAATTTTTGTGCAAAAGTATGGGCTCTCGCAAAAGAATGTGATGAAGAAAAGGGAAAATTCTTTGTGGATTCTTTAGAAGACAATAATCTCTTGAAGAAAACATTCAACTCAAAGTAAGCCTAGAAGAAAAGAACATAATCATCGAGACTTTTAAAATCACTTAAGCAAGAGAAAACGCATGGAGGATCTAGAATGAAGTAGTAAGTCTAAGGAAGGATAATGAGAAATTGAATTCTCTCAATCTCGCATTTGCTAAAAGTTCGTAAACCTTGATGAGATTATCAAGGTACAACGGTCTCCTTTTATAAAAACAGTCTTGATATACTGGGAATCTTCTCGTAAATCAAAGACTAAATTCTCTAAAAGCAAATTTCCACCGCCGGGTTCTCTACATCTGCACCACCAACAAGAGAACAAAGGATCTTTACAAAGCAAGATCACCTCAATTCAAGAAACACTAACAGGGAGATCTTTCAAAATGGCTACAACCAACAGTAAAGTCTAATAGAAGATTTCATGATCAATGTAAATTTCTACTTCAATGGTCAATGTTTCACATGTCACAACTTTGGTCATAAAGCTATTCAATGTGTTGCATATAAAACCATCAAGGACCAGAGAAGCAAGAAAGATCGTGATGAATGATGAACCAAAGAAGAACACCTATAACAATTTTTCTCCTCTCCAAAATGAAGTTGAATGTACTTATTGCAATAACTTTGGTCATGAAGAACTGGACAAGTAGGAGCAAGGTCCAAACAAAAGAGCATGTTCCCCGTTCTTAAAGTATGGAAAAAGAAAGAATTACCTATTGAAAATTGTGGGATAGCGTTATTTGCGTAGGGTACAGAGAATCAATGGTATATTGATAGCGGGTGTTCAAGACACATGACAAAGACAAAAGCAAACTTCATACTTATAATGCTCTAGAGGAAGGAAAGAAAGTTACTTTTGGAAATGATACTCCCGTCGTTATTAAAGGAAAAGGTCAAGATTTAAAAGAAAAGGTGAAGGCTAAAGATGTCATGTATGTGGATGGATTAAGGCATAACCTATCGAGTGTTAGTCAAATGTGTGATCAAGGAGCAAGGGTCTTCGGGCCCAAAGAATGTGTGGTTCGTGGATCTCGATACGTAAAATCATTATAAAAGGAAAAAGAAATCCAAGAACTCCGTATGTACCAACGCATAGAACAATGTTACTTAAGCAAATCTTCGAAAATTGGCTATGGCATCGAAGATCGGGACATCCGAGTTTCTCAAATCAAGAAAGCAAGCAAACTTCAAGCCGTTCGTGATCTTCCCAAGATCAATCTTCCAAAGTACCATATGCAAAATCTTGTCAATTTGGTAAAGGCATCGTAGTCCGATTTAATGCCAAAGAAGGTTCACTGGCAGCCTACCTCACCGACATCTCTGTGGACCCATGAGGAAAAGTCATTACGTGGGGAATAGTATTACATCCTATTTATTGATGACTACTCCGTAATGTGAGATCGCGTTTATTAAAACACAAAGATGAAGCCTTTGAAAAATTTCAGAGCTTCAAAGCAATGGTTGAAAATGAATTGGATTTAAAAATCAAGTGTCTTAGAACTGATCGAGGAGGAGAATATACATCAAATGAATTTCTTGAATTTTGTGAACAACATGGCATAAAAAGACAGTTCTCTGTAGCTGGCACTCCACAACAAAATGGCGTAGCAGAATGAATGAATAGAACAATTCAAGATATGGCCAGAGCTATGCTTGATGACTCTGAAACACCTGACACTTTCTGGGCAGAAGCAGCTTTCACAGCAGTAAATATTCACAAAAAATCTCATGTTCGAGTAAACAGTGATAAAACTCCTTATGAACTTTGGTATGGAAAAACTCCCACTGTAAAGCATTTTAGAGTTTTTGGAAGCAAGTGCTTTATCAAAAATAATGATGAAAAGCTTGGCAAGTTTGAACCTAGATCAGATAAAGGAATAGTTCCTGGTTACTCATCTACAAGCAAAGGATACAAATGTTATAATGAAAGGCTTCGAAAGATTGTTGAATGTGTTGATGTTGTTATTGATGAGTCTCCTGCAGCCCCTAAAGAAGAAAAACAAACAACAAATGAAGATGATGATGACTTATTTCCTTCTGCATTAGATGGAAATGATATAGACAGTGGATCCAATGAAGAAACTGAAAATGATCTATCTGGAAAAACTCCATCCAGATATGTTCAAAAGAATCATTCTGAATCTCAAATCTTGGGAGACAAGGAATCAGGTGTACGAACAAGGAGAACTCTTGTGGGATCTTCCAGTCATCTGGCACTTCTATCCACAATTGAACCACACAATGTCAATGAAGCTAGCAAATATGAATGTTGGAGGCAAGCCATGGATGAAGAACTTGTTCAAATTGAAAAAAAATGACACTTGGGATTTGGTTCCAAGACCTCATGATAAAAATGTCATTGGAACTAAATGGATTTTCAAGAACAAGTTAAATGAGAATGGGGATGTTGTAAGAAACAAAGCTAGACTGGTTTGCAAAGGGTATACTCAACAAGAAGGTATAGATTTTGAAGAAACTTTTGCTCCTGTAGCTAGACTTGAAGCCATAAGAATGTTTCTTGCTTTTTCAAGTTTTCAACAAATCAAAGTTTATCAAATGGATGTTAAATCTACATTTCTCAATGGTGATCTAGAAGAAGAAGTTTATATAGAACAACCAAAAGGATTCATTTTGGAAAATGATGAAAATCTTGTTTGTAGACTTAAAAAGGTTCTATATGGTCTCAAACAAGCTCCAAGGGCATGGTATTATCGCCTTGACAAATATCTTAAGCAAATTCTGAAGAAGTATGGCATGGAAGAATGCAAACCTGTAAGTACACCAATGATAACCGGATGCAGTCTCAGTTCTAATGATGATTCTCCCACAGTGAATCAACCAGAGTACAGATCGATGATAGGAAGTTTACTTTATCTCACTGGGACTAGACCAGACATTATGCATGTTGTTGGGATTGTTGGATGATTCCAAGCTAATCCAAAAGAGTCTCATCTTCAGGCTGTTAAAAGAATATTCAAATATCTTCAAGGAACTCAAGACTTTGGTCTATGGTATCCAAAGAATGCTAATCTTACTCTTCATGCTTACACTGATGCAGATTGGGCTGGAAGTGTTGATGATTGGAAAAGCACTAGTGGTGGTGCATTCTACATGGGGCCCCGGTTAGTATCTTGGTTCAGCAAGAAGCAAAATTCTATTGCCTTATCTACAACAGAAGCAGAATATGTGGCTGCCGCATCTTTTTGCACTCAACTCCTTTGGATGATGGAAACCTTACAAGATTTTCAAATGAAATGTACTCCTCCTGTCCCCATTAAGTGTGACAATACAAGTGCCATCAGTATTTCAAAGAATCCTGTTATGCATTCAAAGACCAAGCACATTCCCATCAAGTATCACTTCTTACGTGAACAAGTGCTTGAGCAAACAGTGAAGTTGGAGTATGTTCCCTCCAAAGAACAAGTTGCTGATATCTTTACCAAACCTCTGCCCAAGGAAGCGTTCGAGTATCTAAGACAGAAGCTGGGAGTGTTCTCTGCCAGTCAAAAGAACAAATCTGCATAAATTTAGAATATGGCAGTGGATACGCGGGTTTCATGAAACACAGTCGCGTATATACGTGAGTTCCTGCACAGAAAACCGCGTATGTCTGATTGCTGACAATTTTCTGCTTGGAGTCAGCTCTCTTCAGCACAGCTGCAGTGCTGTTTGGTATCTCTGATACTGTTTGGTATATCTGGTGGTGTTCCAGCTCTCATAATTCTTTTCTCATGTTTTGATAAAGATGCCTTGATGATTTTTTGGTGAAAGTGTTCAGGATGCACAAACTAAGGGGGAGCCTTAGTCATATGGAAAGTATGCTTGGATGCACAATTTCAGGGGGAGCTTTAGCGTTGCCGAGTATAATGCATTGTTGGCATTATGATGATTCTGAAATATGTTCTCCTTCTTGAGAACTTTCTGGTGTTGGTTATGAAAAGTCACATTTGTAATTTGATGAAAAGGTCTTGTTAAGACCCATGATGTAAGATTGTAATATTCAGTCTTGTAAGGACTTGTCGAATTTGTAAACCCACTTGGTTGGGTAGCTGAGTCAATTTTTGTAAACCCACTTGGTTGGGTATTTGAGTCTCATATGTAAATCCACCTGGATGGATATTTGATGTAAGTATGAGTCATTGGTGATAGGAAGTTCATAGAGTCATGTACTTCATTGAAAAATATGCTTGAAGATTCAGCATGATCTCAGGGGGAGAGTATGATGGTTTTGGTCCGCCCTTTGCCCTTGATGTCAAAGGGGGAGAGTGACATGGTGTTTGAATGGTGTCAAAAATGGAGAGAGTGACATGGTGTCATTGTATTCTTAATGTACCTATCTGTTGTGGTAGCCAAACACCATTGTGGTTGCCATCAAGTCCAAAGGGGGAGATTGTTGGCAAATATGATGCAGAGTGTTGTCCTTGATGGCAACCCACTTTGATGAAGATGATGACAACGTACTTGATGAAGTTGTGCTTGATAGAATATGTTCTTAATGAAGTAAATCTGATGTATCTACAGAGAGTACAGAAGACAGTGAAGAAAGGAATTCAAATTGTGCTAAATCTATGGTAAAAGAGTATGTCTCAAGGAATACGCGGATCTGTCTAAGGGAAGTCGCGTATGCACGCGGAAAAGAACGTGCCAAGTCGCGTATGGGCTAAAGCGCTCTAAAAGTGCAAAACCAGGGGTAATCACCATGGTATTGACCCATTGTATTGGGTAATGATCCGCCTAATTGACCCCATCCAGGAATACCATCGGATGTATTGTGGTTTTGGGCTCATGGTATTGAAAAAGGGGCTCATGGTATTGACAAAGGGTAAACCTATATAAGGAGAAGAAATTCATTGTGCAAACGATGAGTGTGGTGCAAGATCTCTGAGCTTGAATGAATACTTCTCTCTGAAGTAGATCTGAATAGAAAGGGTTACACATGAATGATAAATCTGAGTGTATGATGCACCAATGATGAAGAAGGGGATCTAGATCTGAAATGTGCTTGTATTTGCTAGATCTGTTTATGGAATGATTAGATCCAAGAAGAGGCGAACATCTGTCTGAAGTGAAGGGTTAAATCTGTGTGAAGTATCTGTTATGAAGAAATGCAATGACCTAAAATATCTGAAGAACCATACGCTAGTTCGCCGAAGAGGAACCACGTATATACGCGGCTTCGCTGAAAGAAAAGAGCGTATGCGTAATTAAATTGGTTCTGTAATATGTACAGAAGTATACGCTGGTTTGTGTGAATGGAAGCGCGTATATACGCGACATCAGTGAAGTGAAAGCGCGTATGCAAACTAGGGTTTGCTGAAGTCTGTGGTAAGAAATGACTGATCTATTCTGTTGTATTGCTGCTATCTGTATTCTACTATTCTGAGTTGTCTGCATCAGTTTGGTTGTATGATTGAGCTTAAATCTATGAAGAGGGTCCAGTCTGAAAATATGATGAAACGTGGCCTACAAGTATTGTTCTATTGAAGTTGTTGGATCCAGTGTGAAAATTGATGAAACGTGGTCCGAAGGGGTGGTGAAGGTTGTAGCTCTCTGGGCTGGTCGTAGGCCTTCCAGAGAGGTCAAACGAGTCAGGTTAGCCTTCCAGAGACACCAAAATGGAATGTGAGCTGGGAGCCCAGGAGAGGCTGTAACCAGCAGTAAGTTCGCGACTGCAGGGAGTCCGCACCAAAGACATATGTTGTAAGATGTTTTCTTCATAATAAAATATTAATAATGAGCAACTCATAATGGTGGTTTTCTCCCACTTGGCTTCACCAAAACCCAAACCATGTGTGATGCTTGTATGTTCTAGCCCTCGTTCTTACTACATGTTTACTCGAGTTTACTAAAGTTTAGGAAATAAATATGTTATTAGTAGTAGAATTAATAGACGAGTTAGGTTTCTGCAAATAACACAGCTAAAGGAAGACTGCGATATACTGCGTAGCCTCTAGAAATATGTATTTAGCAAAGAAAAGTAAAAAAATTTTAATATGCTGTAAATACTGATTCACCCCCCCTCTCAGTATTTTTCCCAACATCTATTACATTCATTTCAAGATTTGGTCAAAGAAATTCCCAAAATCTGTGGATCAATATGAGCTAGCTCAAGTCTCTTATGGAGACAAGAGTCATGGTTTTTTCTATGAGCCTTCAGTCAGGGGGTCGTAGCTCCCTTCCAGGAGAGGCTGGTAAACGAGTCAGGGGGTTGGAGCTCCCTTCCAGGAGACGCTGGTAAACGAGTGCAGGTGGGTGCCTGCGTGCTGGTAGGAGTCTGCACCAGCACATATGTTGTAAGATGTTTTCTCTATAATAAAATATTGAAGGCTGAGCAACTGCAGCGGTGGTTTTCTCCCGACTTGGGTTTCCACCTAAAAATCCCGGTGTTCATGTGTGATGCTTTGTGTGATGGTTTATTCTGTTCTTACTGCACATGTTTACTGTTTATTGAATATCTGATGAATAAATGATTGAATGGTTTAAGTGAAGAATTAATGACATAATTAGTTCTCTGTATATACGCGAGTCTTCTTCAAGAAAGTAGCGTATGGGTTTTGAAGTAAAGAAAAGTAAAAAGTTTTGAATATGCTGTAAATACTGATTCACCCCCCCCCCTCTCAGTATTTTTCCCAACAGTTTGAGGGTTGATATTGAGATCTAAAGTTCATTTCAAGATTTGGTCAAAGAAATTCCCAAAATCTGTGGATCAATATGAGCTAGCTCAAGTCTCTTATGGAGACAAGAGTCATGGTTTTTTCTATGGGTTGATAGGGTTTGTTCTACAAAAATTAGAAGTACATATGCCCAGGCATTGAGAGGGAAGGATGCCTCTAAAGGCGTAATTCCATGGGGAGATACCATTCGTGATCCATGGATCTCCGATCGGGAAACCGTATCCAAGCCCCGTTGATCACTTCCTCACTAAAATGCATGAATGATGCCTAAAGGTATTTTTCCTCACCAGCATGACGCCACTAACCACTAAATAAATAGGAGAAATATACAGTTGAGTGGGAGCGCTATGAAGAGCATAGAGCCTATTTGTCATAGAATGCCCTAGTTAGGACAATTTCCTAGCATGTTTAGTTCATAAGGTATGCCCTTAATACTGTGACAAATTTTATGTAGAAGAAGAGCCATTGTGACCCTTAAAGTGAGGTTTATTTATGCAATATAAACTATAGATATGGAAGATGGTTTCGATATTCAATATGTGTGGAGATAGCAGATCTAAAAGAGGGTGGAACCTGAGCGAAAGATTGAGTATGCAGAAGAAATGTTCCATATGAAGAATGGATTGACATGCAGAGGATTTGATTTTGGTGGAATATTCGTAGAGTTTTAGACAGAGATCTGAAGCAACCTATAAAAAATTAGTCAATGGACTATTAGTGGCGGATTTGTGACCCTAGTTCATTCATCTACAGATTGCTAGAAGAATGATAAGAGGAGTAGTTCAGTTTTGTTAATAGATTGGACAAGAAAGATCATATTTTCGATACACAAGAACAATGATTTTGAGTGGACTCAAACCATTGTTAGGTGGAATATTTGAAGAGCCCTAGATGAAGGAAATATTGTGGGCCCTATATCAGTAAAAATAATTGACTGTGGTTGGGAAAATTGATGCTAGTCCAAGTACAGTTGGAGGGTTGTTAGGTGGCTTTCAAAGAAGAGCCTTAAATCCTGTAGTTGTGAAGGACAAAAAGGTTGGTATAAGGGCTAGTGTATAGGGCCTAAGGATGTGTAGAATTTGAAGGACTAAAGTAGCAGTCAAGTGGGCCAGCCAACTAGCCCTAGTTCACTATATTGTAGAGGATTGATTTAATGAGAAGAAGGGTAACCTCCATATCCCTAGACTTCTCATCTTGGAGCTATAGTATTGAAAAAGTGGGCATACCAAAGAGTTGTTCACAAATGGAGTTTTTAATAACTTCTTACCATTCAAACTAGTAGTGGACCTAAAAGGGGTTCCTAAGAGGGCAACTTCTAAGACAAGGGCAATGGTGGAGGCTTAGCCCATTGTCACCACCGCTAAGGCTCCTTGCTCTTCATGAAATTTCACCAATGGGAGGAGTCCTCATATTTTAGGAAGTCACTTGTAGAGTGTAGGACAATGAATAGGTGGGAAGTGACCTTAGAAACCCTTTCCCTAAGATAGAATAAAGAGTGGGACTTGAATTCCTTTTAATCAAGGGACTTGATCTTTTAGGGAGAGAGGAGGGGGATTGAAGGGTTGGCGGAGGAGAATAAGACTTATGAAGGAAGTTATCAATCCCTTAAATCCTTTGGGAACTTGGATTCCCAAATGGTCCTTCATGAAAGGCCTTTGACACCAAATGGGACCACGTGGGCCCAAGTGGACCCAGCCTAGGTTCGGGGATGGAATTTAGCAACCTATGATGTTCCTATCCTCGAGAAGGTGAGGGGAAAGGATTAAGAAATAATTTTTACTTCGATAAATAAAATTTATTCTGCTAGGTTCTAGCCTTGGGAACACCTAGACAAAACTTGATCCTAGAGCTAGGGCTTAAGGTATCTGGAGATTCCACTGTTGGAATTGGCCCAAATTCTAAGGAGAGTGAGGGGAACCACTGAGCCAGTTTTCTCTAGGATATTAAATTTTTCCTCTGGCTATAGCCTTGGGAAATTGATGACGTAGTTGACCTAATGAGTTTAGACCTAGGGAAAAATGGAAAATTGTGCAAAAAGGGGGGGAAATCATCACCCTTTTCGAGGGACTAGTGCCTAATTCACTTGGTTATATGGATTTAGGGATGATAATGAACAAGAATTTTATTTCTTGATCAAGGAGGCACATAAAGGAAACTTTATCCAATGTTATAGGAAAAATAAAAGTGACCTTCAAGCATTTATACTTCATACAAATGGTGCAATATTATTGAGATAAAATTATCTCTAGGACATTTCATTCATCTAACAATTTACCATACATTAAATAATCTAAATAGATACATAATTCCACATTTCCATCATGCAACAATGAGCCCTAGTTATAGTGAAATTCAATAGTATGCAGAAACAAGAAGGATAAAGTTAAATTTGCAGTCACAATGTTAGAGAGTATATCCAACCAGCTTCACATTTGCAAAAGCAAAGTTGGAAGATAAAAATAGCACAAATCCACACATCAAAAATGCATCCATCATCCAAAATAGTCCTCCAAGGAAAAATACAAAGTTCTCTAAAGATAGAGAGATCCCAAGTCAAGTAATGATACAAATGAATCCAGTTAAATCCTATTTATACACTGATAAAGATTTGATCGAATTAGATTATGGGCCCACATTATCCCCTAAACATAAAATAATATGCAAGTAACCCTAAATTTTGGTGACAATCCCATGAAACTAACTCATACATTGACTAATAAGCCGCATAAGAGGTTAAATGATGTCTTAGGGGCTTATGGGAGGCATACTGAGGTCCATGAGTTCTACAATGATGCATGAGACACATCAAAAGTGCTGAAAAAGGGGGTGTCCCCTTGTTCTCCAAACATTATAGGCGTGGTGCTCTCATTAAACATGTGGACTAAAAGGGTTGTGTGTGGCCACCATTATCAAGTAGGTCAAGTATTGTCTTGTTCAAGATAGATTACTTGTCAAAGGACTAACACCAATCCCTAGTTATATTCCTTGTATCAGTGTGATTGTAAAGGGTCACGATCCATGGTACAAGAGCTCTAGCCTACTGTATTGTATTTTGCAATATAATGAAGAAGGGTTTCAAAAAGGTAGAATTATCATGTGCACTAGTTGATTCCTTGATTTGTGTAGATTTTGTTGTGCATTAAAGTAGATGTGCTATGGCTATTGGTGTCCAGATGTGAATAACATTCAAACTCTTTTTTCACATAAATTATCAACTCGAGGGCATTAGTTATTTCAAGACTAACGACACAGTATATGCAGGAGCAATCAAATGATCTACTATAGATCACAGGCTTAGATCCATAAAAACATAGAATACTATAACAACAATTAAAATGGATTGCAGAATTAAAAACAAATTCACAACAATTTAAAAGATTATACTGGAAAAACAGTAACAAACAAAACTAAAACATGAAAACAATGGAAAGAAAGGTAAGATAGAACATAATCAGAAGAGTGGGCCCAACTCTCTGATCAGGGCTGCGACAAATTCACAAATTACAGGTGAAAAAAGAGGATGTTGCGTATTCAATTAATTGTGGAATATACTGTTACAAAATATGTCTGTAATGGGCTTAACCCTGATTCATAGCCTGCAGACCCTCTTTATACAACTGTTCAGGAAATTGCAGATTTCCTCTAACAACTACATATTTACAATTATACAATTTGTTGCAACAACAACCTAATTGCCAAAAGGAAACTATGAAAAATCATGACATGTCACTGGGGTGAAATGGAGTCTGTTGCGCTATAGTAGCAAGTGAAGGCAATGCTGGGAATTAGAAGATGCTCCAAGACTCACAACTGTAACCTTCCCGCTTTAGCCAAATCTGTAAAAATGTTGGAGTCAATATTGCAAAAAGGTAAAAAATGCTTGAAAATCACTTCATTAATGAAATATCCCATGTAAATTAAGAGAAATGGGTTTACCTTGTGTGTTTAAGAATAGTAATGACACAAAGAGGTAGAAAGGTGGGCGAAAATGGGAGAGAAAAATATACAAATCTAGTACCCAACATCTTCCCCCAATTGGTCCATATACATGTCCTCATGCAGCTCGTCGTCTCCTCAGATCTGGGTTGGACTCACTATGACTGGCATGAAGCTGTGTGAGATCATATTCTTCAGCCATTTTCATCCCAGGGGGTTTCTAACCTTCCATCAAAACAACATCCTTCACCAATTTGGGTCAACGTTGTATGCATGGGTATATTTCTCGACTAACAACCAAATAAGGGGAAATTGGAACCTTGGCCCCATCCATATGACCCCAAAGGTCTAAATGCATGCTACAAAATGTGGCATCCTTTCTAGAGCCCGTGAAAATTTAGGTGCCCCAAATGGTTCTCGTCCTTTGACCGCTGAGGATGACAACATTCACCTTCGCTGACAACTGTCCAATGCTTCCTCACTGAATAGTGTGATCTATCTAACACATAGGTCAACACACCATTTCTGGGTTGCCAACATGTGTTCTCTACACCCCTCAGTCTGTAGAAATGTATAATGCTTGCTATAAATGTTTGATGATTGGCCATGCTCCTTCCTCATCATTAGCGGCCTTATGACTTGGTTCTCTTCGAACGTATTACAAAAATTTCTCCACTTAATCTGATTGATGGTATAGAAGTTAAAAGCTCTTAAATGAATGTCCCCCATGAATAGAACAGGGTTAAAATATTGATCTTGGCTCAAGAAGTACCCATGAATGTAGAGATTGCACATTAATTGTTGTCCTATGATATTGTGAATTTTTAAGATACGGAGAATTTGAATAGGGTCCTCAATATCGTACCAAATCTCCTTATATATATTTCAAGACAAAAGAAAAGAAATTATTCATGAAGGAATAAGGCATAGCTATGTGCAAGAGGTCTGCAGGCCATTACCTGCTGTGCCAGAGAGAGCATATTCTCCTGATCTGATTGTAGCAACTGCACTTGTTCTTCCAATTCTTCTATTCTTCGCTTCTTTTTAGCTTGCTTTAGTCACACCTTATCTAACTGGTCTATGTATACTATTTCGATCCAGATAGCCTATTCTCAAACTCAAATAATTTCTTTCTTATGGTCACTCGCACCAGATTGCCACTTCTGGATCTTAGCGGCCAAGAAAAATTCTTGGCTTTCAAACAACTCTTCAATCGTGCTAGTCTATGTAGCAGCGGAGGAGACCTCAAATTTTGGCTTTATTGCCCTCCATTTTTAGATTTTTGCCTTCTTTTTCAACCGGGAAACTTTCCTTTTTAACTCCCGAACCTCCCTCTTCAATCTCATGGTTTCACTGAACTATAGTTGATACCTCTTCTTGAGAGGTAATCTTCTTTTCTCACACTGTTCAATCCATTCCTGTTTGACAATAAATGTAGTTTATGGGCCTATGACAGGCTCAGAAGGTGGTGAAATGTTTCCGGTGTTATCAGTTGATTGTTTTGTTAAGCCTTTATGTTTGGGCTCCCTATCCTCAGGGGCTTCTTCCTCTATATTCACTTAAGGGACTCCTGTCGTCTAGTCAACATTTCCATCGACCACCCTGTGTTCTAGTGTTTCCACTGGAACCCTATCTTCGTTGCGAGCTTCTGAGTGCTCCAACAAAGATTCAACAAGGACTGGGCCAATATTGGCCATGTCAACAAATTTAAGCACTGGTGGAACACCTACTTCCTTCATTAATCGTTGGGGTGAGTGGAATCCCCTCACCCCTCTTGGCATCATGGTCTGGAACATAGAGCAAGGAGTAACTTCATCATCCATATTTCTATCTTGAGCCAGATTTTCATGTGTCTTTTCTTCATTCATGGTCGACGCTAGTTCTTGTGGCACAATGTCAATCCCAAGGGTTGTTTCCCTTATGTCCTCCTATTCTTTGTGCATTACTTATTATTCTGAAGTCGATACTAGTTCTTGTCGAATAATATTGACCTCGCGGTTTATTCCTTATCTATTTTCACGTTCCTCATTAATTTCTTCTCTGTTTCCCTGTTCTAGCTGAATCCGGGGTGGTTCTTGTGTAACACCCCCAATTGTTTCAATATCCATATCTGCTCAAGCAGGTGATGCTCTTTCTTGCAAAACAACATCACTCGCCATCGCTCTGTCTGCCATTTAAATTTCCTATTCTTCATTGAAAAAAGTTGATGACTATATGACAGTATCGACTTCACCCATGATATCCATAATTCCTTCATCTATGGGATTCTTAGGCGAGGTTGGTTCTTGTGTGGCAGCCTCGACTATGTCGCCAATTATCTCCTCTATTCTCATTTCTTCGGGCTCTTCCTGATCAACCTCCATTTCCAATTCTTTGGGTTCCTCCTGATCAACCTCCATTTCCATTTCTTCTGGTTCCTCTTGATCAATTCCCTCTGAATGTTCTTCTTTTTCTAAACTAGCCAGAGAGGCTTGTTCCTCTTCTCTAGCAGTGATAATGGCTGTTATATCTTCTTCTAAAGATCCATAGAGTTACGACTAGGAGACCCAGAATCTGTTTATTGCAAGCATGAACAGTAAGTGTACCAATCCATGGTTGGAGAGCACTGTATGCATCTGGCGTGAACGCTGAGCGAACTATGCCATGTGCTACAACTATTTCAATAGGAAGAAGGGCATGTTTAAGGCATGCACCTGAGCTTGTGGAAATCAAAGGTGTGTTATAATTTTAAAATGATATTTAAACAGAGTTGTGGCCCGGCCTTCGCAAGTTATGTATTTCATTACAAAACTTGCAACTTCGTTCTAAGGATATGACACATTCTTGCGCTCATGTCCTCTGTCCAATTGAACGACACTTCCCCTACCTTCAAGAATAATTTAGGAAACTCCGGGAGAGAAACTCTCTAAGCTAACCATTTCTACCCTTGCTGTCTCAACTCGCTAACTTCTACAATTACCTCTTCTGTGACAGAAACTTCAGTCCTCTGACCCGCGAGTGATTCTCGGCCAAATTAAGAGAAAAATCCATTGTGATTCCCCTGTCAAAGCCCTGCAATCTGTCAAAGTAGGTATCCCACCCTACATTGACACAAATTTTCCATGCCTCTGGATTACTGTGAACTGAAGCTGTATTTTCAGGCTCATTCTACACAACCAGTACGCCGATAATGTGGGGACTCATATCAACACTTCTTAGAACAATAGACCATTGGGCGAAATGGTGGATACCAAATTTGGAAAAACTACATGGTGAAAACGAAAGGTGGTAATAGTAAATATGGATGGTGACTCTCACAAACCAAGAAAAATCATAAAAAAGTATGGTTCGTGCAGTAAATAAAATATAAATTATTTCATATGGAGTGGAAAAGACATGTTAAGGATCCCAAAATGCTTTTAATGATTATACAGAGTATTTTTTAGGATCATAAGATGTACCACACACAGATTTATAATAATGGATTACGGAATCATCATTACGCCGTCATTAAACTATAATAGAACCCCCCCCCCAACTTAAAGTTTGTCGTATGCGGCATTAAAGTCTTCACATGGGATATTTAATTAAATGGGTAAAAGTCACGTGGAGACATACATGGCAGCCTACTTGGACAAAGTGACAGATGGTAGGATGACGGCGTAGTAGTGATGCAGATGGAGTAACATCAATATGAGTAGTAGCATCCGGAGTAACAAAATCTGGAGTAGCAGTAGTGTGAGTAGCAACATCCAGAGTAACAAAAGTGCGAGTAGCAGCATCCGGAGTAACAATAGTGCGAGTAACAACATTTGGTGTAACAACAGTGCGAGTAGCAGCAATGCAAGTAGCAGTATCCGAAGTAACATCAATGCAAGTAACAGCATCTAGTGTAACAACAATGTGAGTAACAAAAATGGTCAGGGAGTAACATCATCGAGTAACAACACCCGAGTAACAACACCATGAGTATTAACAACCGAGTAACAACACCATGAGTAGCAGCAACCAAGTGACAGCACCATGAGTAGCACAAACCAAGTAAAAAAATCATGAGTAGCAACAACCAGTTAACAACACCATGAGTAGTAGCAGCCGAGTAATAGCACCATGATTAGCAGCAACCAAGTAACAACACCGTGATTAGCAGCAACCAAGTAAAAACATCATGAGTAGCAGCAACAAAGTAACAACACCATGAGTAGCAGCAACCAAGTAACAATGCCGTGAGTAGCAGCAACTGAGTAACAACATCATAAGTAGCAGCAACCAAGTAATAACATCATGAGTAGCAATTGATACTTGGAAAAATCTTCTTTGATTTTTACTCCTTAGTAGTAACTCCTGCAAAAATACAACAAGATAAATTGTAACAATATAATTCTTTATTTTTTTTTTGTTTTTTTATTTTTTTTTAGGGTAAGGATGCAGAGGAAGAGTTCTCTGCACTGATGACCTTCAAACCATATTTCTCGGAGAGGTTTTTGATGAAGGCATCCTTAGAGGGTGGGCGGTGGTATAATCCTAGGCGATGTCCATTGGGCATGAATGAAGCACGTGTATCATCAATTGTGACTAGCTTGACTGTTCCATTATCAAAAACAATGTCCACTGCATGAGGTCCCATCCAAAGAGTGCAAATCTTTCCCTTAAAATCTTTGAAGAGAGAGTCATAGAGTAGTGCCCAATCTCCCCTCTGAAACACCTTATTATTAATAAACTTATTGTGCCATTTCATTCTTTTCTACTGAATAGCAGTAGTTCTCTAGACAACCATTGAATGGATTTCATCTAGTTCATTAAGCTGGGCCAGTTGATGTTTCTGGGCATCTGACAGATCCAAACCAACTTCAAGAGCTATTTTGAGCGTACTGATTCCAAATTATATTGGAAACAAGGGGGATTTCCCATAAACCGACTCAAATGGATAAAACCCAATTATGTTCTGCCATGTTATTCTATATACCCAGAGAGCTTCAGGCAGCTTCTAAGCCCAATCCTGATGATGTTACGCCATAGTTTTGTCAAGATATTTTCCAATGTCTTGTTTGTGCTTTCCACTTGTACATTCGCCTAGGGGTGGTATGGAGACGTCACCGTGTACTTCACCCCATATTTTTGCATAAGCTTTGCTCTCATGTGTGATGTGAATTATGCTCCTCCATCTAAAACAATCTCTCTTGGAGTACCATAACGAGCAAAAGTTTCTTCAAATAGAAAATCCAAGACTACCTTCTATGTTGCTTTCGCCATAGCTTTGGCTTCTACCCACTTAGTCACGTAATCAGTACAAACCAAGATGTGGACCTTTTGCTGGGAAGGTGGGTTAAAAGGTCAAACGAATTCAATAGCCCATTTTTCAAAAGGTTCGAGGACTACTTGTGCCTGCAAAAGCATTTCATCAGCTCGACCAGGCTGTCCCATATGTTGGCAATTATCACACCCCCTGACATAATTCTGTGCATCCCAAAAGATATAAGGCCAGTAATATCCCATTTGTAGCACATTATGGCCTGTTATTTTATTTGCAAAATTCCCTCCATAACGGCCATCATGGGCAGCCTTCAATACTTCATAAATATCATCCTCAGATACACAGCTTTGAATCTTCTTATAAGCTTTTATATGAAAAAGGAACCCTGCCATCCAAGAATAGCAGGCACTATGATGAATAATTTTCCATTGTTCCCTGTATGAAAAATGAGGAGGCACTTTCCCTGTAGCAAGATTGTTAGCAATATCTGCATACCACAGAGGTTTAGTAGAAACTAAAAAAAGATGTTTGTCAAGAAAACCATCTTCTATAGGTGTGCATTCATCATTGTTATCCATTCTAGAGAGAAAATCAATGACTGCATTATCTTTTCCTGGTTTTTCTACTATTGTAATATCAAATTCTTGAAGCAATAGCAACCATATTGTAATACATCCAGGAGTGATAGGTTTATTCATCAAATATCTAATTTCTGCATGATCAGTATGTACAAAAGTAGGATACCCAGTGATGTAGTGCCAGAACTTATTGACATCATAAATTACAGCCATGAATTTTTTTCAGTCACCGTGTAATTTAGTTTAGTAGGAATTAAATTCTTGCTGACATAGTAAATTGCATACGGTGTTTTTTCTACTTACTGTCCTAAAATGGCTCCTACTGCTATCTGAGATGCATTAGCATGTATGTGAAATGGTAATTCCCAATCATGTCCTCAGAGGATTGGAGCCATACAAATTGGCCCCTTAATTTTCGTGAAATTTTTCTCACAGTCTTCAGTCCACAATAATTTTGCGTCTTTTGTTAGCAATTGAAAAAGTGGATGTGCTATTTTAGCAAAAATTTCTATAAAAGTGTTTATAATAACCAACACAACCAATGAAGCTACGTACCTGTGTGGGTGTTTTGGGTACCTCGAAGTGTATTATTACCTCTACTTTGGCCGGATCAACTTGAATTCCAGCAACCAAAAGCAAATGTCCCAGTACTATTCTTTCTTCCCTTATCATATGGAATTTGACTGTACTCAGAGATACATGGGTCTGCTTACATTTTTTGATTACTTTCCCTAGATTTTCCAATCCTTCCTCAATTGAGTTTCCATATGGAGTAAAATCATCCATATATATTTCAATGTTATCATAGATCAAATCAGAAAATATTCGTAGAATTTCCCTCTGGAAGGTGGCAGGAGCGTTACACAAGACAAGTGGGAGGACCCTGTAAGCAAAGGTTCCCCATGGCATGTGAAAGTTTTTTTATCCTAGTCTTCTGGGGCTATCTAGATTTGGTTATATCCACTAAATCAATCTAGGAAGGAAAATATTTTCTTCCTAGCCAAGGTATCTAGGACTTGGTTAATGAATGGCAAGGGGAAATGGTCTTTTTGAGTTGCCTTATTTAGCTCCCTGTAATCTACACAGATCCTCCATTTACCATTCTTTTTGGGAACAATCAGTACTGGAGATACCCATTGGCTATCTGAGATGCGTTAAATGAATCCTATATCCAATAATTTTTGTAACTCTTCTTTGATAATGTTCTTGAGATCAGGGTTCATTCACTATTGGGGATGTCTTACAGGGCAGAAATATTCCTTAATATAAATACGATGAGTATATAAGTTAGCAGGGATCCCCTTCATGTCCGTATAATCCACGAAAAAGCTTCGTGATGATCTTGAAGGACTTTCAAAAGTTGTTTTATCTGGGGTTAAGACAGATTTGGGTTGATATTAAGTGTTTTCCCTGGTTCAATCTCAATTGGGATACTATCATGTGATGAGGTTACAGGAATGTCTTCAATTTCACCTTCTGGTTCAATGTTTTCCTGTGTTTCATAGCTCATTACAGATTTTAAAACTTGAAGAGTTGAATTGGAAACAGAGCTGGAATCATTAATAAAAGCGTTAATGGAATCATCCTCGGTTTCTGTTTTAAATTGAACGACCTTCCCAATAGTGAGGACTGGTCTAACTTATTCATTTTCAGGTTCAGGCTCTTTTATCGGTAGAGGTTTCTGACTGGTTAATAATTTTTCAGATGGTTTAGGTTCCACAGGAGGATAAAGGGTAAGATTGTTTGTAGTTGTCCCATTTGATATGATAATATGCCCAGATCGACACCCTATGTAGGTGTCTGCATTATTGAGCCAAGGTCTTCCCAGGATTAATGGATGACCACCAACTGAAGATAGATTCTGTAATATAAGGAGGTCCACAGGATAATTCCATGAATCTACCAAAATAATCATATATTCCAATTTCCCTACTGGTTTAATTGTAGACCTATTTTCTAGTTCTAGGATAGTAGGGGTTGGTTTAATGTTTCCAAGATCTAATGTGTTCATTGTTTCAGAGGTGATAATGTTTATGGAAACTCCCAAATCTACCAGTACATTTGGGATTTCAACCCCATTCATCTGTACTATTAGAATCGGGTTTCCAAGGTCTCCATATTTTACAGGCATGATCTTTCCTAACATGATGTAGGATAATCTACCCATCACATGAATGGTTAATGGATCCTTAGTTTTCTTCCCTTGTTTATTAGAGCAGTACTCTTTGAGAGTTTTTGCATATATAGGTGCATCCGTCATAGCTGGTAGCAGGGGTATTTTAACAAAAAGGTTTTGCAATTCCCCTAGGAAATCAAAATCTGGTTGAGGGGTTGGTTTATTCAAGGTTAGTATTTCAGGATATGGAGGAGAAGTTGAATGACCTTGATTAGGAACAGATTGGGGAGGTGTCTGGTTCATTATGTTATGTTTTAGTCTGACTTATCCCCAACTGTCCTCTGTTTTGGTTATGTATCTTCACTGTCAACCTATTCTATAATAATAGGTGAAGTGGGAGAATTTAGTACCCATCCAAATCGTCAGTCATTAAGTCCCACGATAGAAATTTTATAAGATGCAAGGTTAAGAGTACCTCCTTGTTGGACCCATTTATTATTAGGATTCGGATTGGGCTAGATAGGAGGCTGGGGTCTAAGGGCTGGGTTTTCTGGCAGTACATTGGAGGGAAACTGAAGTTGCAGTTGAGGCATAGATTAAGGACACTGACTAGTAGGAGAGGGTCCATGCCAGTTTTGATTCCATGAAGGATTTGGACTGGCCTGGGGAACCCATTTTTTCCAAGGGGGATACTAATATTGAGACCACATAGCTGAAAAAGGAGACCATATTGAAATTATTAAAATAATGAGATGGGTCTTGGAACATACCTGGATTAATAGCTGGTGGTTGAGGTTGCCATGGCTTCTTCTTCCCCATGAAGTACAGCTAGTCTATCACATTTTCCTCACTTGCCCCTTGAAAAACTGCCTTTAGTCTAGGCAAGGAAGGACACGATCTGGTTGCATGAGTCTATTCACAGATTGCGCAGGCTTCCACTGTGTTTAATGTGAATTCCTTCAAAGGATGCTTCTTTCTACACTGAGGGTAGAATATAGCCATAGTATTTTCCAACTCCATTTGTTTCTTATTTTCTTGTAGAGTGTCCATCTGGGTGGATAATGTTCTCATGATATCAGCCCTTATGTTATCCAATATGTTTCCAATTTATGCCTTCGTAACCCCTCCACCAGAAGTCTTTGATGAATGAATTCCTTGACCACCACTTGCAGCCCCCCGTGAACACAATGCAATAGTCATAGATAGCGTCGAATTCTTCTTTCCAGATTTCCCCTTTTCCTACTATATTAAAAAGTTGCAGGGAGTCTTTCCTAAGTGCTTGGAGAAGAATGATCTTCAGAATGTCCTTATCTGGGTCACTATGGCCAGAACTCTACAATATGTGTTTGAATCGTTCCACACAATCCTCCATGTTTTCATCCTCTTTCTGTGCAAACTTAAAGATTTCCTCCTTAATGTCACGGGATTTACAGTAATCTTGGTATTTCTCTAAGAATGCTTCTTTCATCCCCTCCCATGAGGTAGTCATGCTCCCTCCTAAACCCGTGAACAATCTTAGGGTTGTCCCTTTTAATATAGAAGGAAATATTTTCAATTTTTGAGCATTGGTAATATAATCATATCCTCGACAAAAAAATTCAAATTCGAAGAGGAACATATCAGGGTCTTCAGAGGAAAGCCCATGGAAACTAGGAAGAGCTGTTAAAGGGATGGGTCTCATCGGTGCATCACATGCAATGTTTCTTATTGGAAAACCAATAAAATAACTACCATAAATACCCTCCAATACTCACTTGGGATTTCAACTGGTACCGTAACTGGTACTTGGAGTGATTCAAATGTAAGAGGCTTCACCGTACTTCGCTAGTCCCTTGGTGACAAAAAATCCTTCAGGAATTCTCTCTCCAAATTTTAATTTCTTAATTCGACTGCAGGAATTTTTACAGCGCTCCCTTGGTCTCGTGGTGATGAAAACACTTTTGGAGGTTGTTTTTCCCAATTAAAATTGCTCAGTTCCTCTGACCCTCTACTTTCTATTTATTCCCCTTCTACTGATGGCAATGATGTCTCCTCCACTGGTACCCTATTTATTAATTGTCCCACTGTCGAAATAATTCACTCTGGTACCTTTGATGGCACTAGTTGCTCCACAGACTTCCCTTCGGACTTCATCTGAACCCTTACCCTGACAAAAACGCATGATGATGCCTCAGATTTAGATTTTTCAATGATCTCCTGAATATATGTCTTCCTTCCGATATCCTTTCATTTCTTTGGGGGTCATCCTCTGCCCCTCTTACTCAGATCCTTATTCATGCAATTTTTGAAGAGGTTTCATCAAAGTAGCAAAAGCGCTCCAGACCCGGAGTAGGACAAATAGCTTCCTCCCCAGGACGAGAGAGTAGGTTCAAACAGAAAATAAAATAAAAGAAGAAAATCAAATTTTAGGACCTGAAGTAGGGTAATAAAATACCCTCCTCGGGACGAGAAGTTGGCCCTTTTAGAAAAGAATAAAAAAAAAAAAAAGCTGAAAACTATGCCAAGGACTTAGTGTAGGGTAACAAAATTCCCTCCCCAAGTTGAGAGATCAATAAATAAATAAAAGTAGAAAACATAGAGCACTATGCTCAGGACTCAAAGTAGGGCAATAAATTCCCTCCCCAAGATGAGAGATCGACCCTTAAATAAATTTCAGATCATTTTCTTGCACCTGTTAGCCTTCCCCAGCAACGACTCGAAAATGTTGGTGTCCAGATGTGAACAACTTTTAAACCCTTTTTCCACATAAATTATCAACCCGATGGCATTAGCTATTTCAAGACTAATGGCACAATATATGCAGGAGAAATCACATGAACTACTTTAGATCAGAGGCTAAGATCCATAAACACACAGACTATTGTAACAAAAATTAAAAAGGATTGTAGAATTAAAAAGACATTCACATCATTTTAAAATATTATACTGGAACAATAGTAGCAAAACTAAACTAAAACATGAAAATAATGGAAAGAAAGGTAATGCAACACCTGATCAGAAGAGTGGGACCAAGTCTCTGATCAAGGGCTGCGACAAACTCACAAATTACAGGTGAAATAGCAGGATGTTGTGCATTCAATTAATTGTGGAATATATTGTTGAAAAATATGTCTGTAATGGGCTTAACACCAATTCACAGCCCATAGGCCCTCTTTATACAATTTTTCAGGAAATCAAAAATTTTATCTAACAACTACATATCTACAATTATCCAATTTGTTGCAACAAAAACCTAATTACCAAAAGGAAACCATGAAAAAGCATGACATGTCATTGGGGTGAAACAGAGTCTGTTGCACTGTAGCAGCAAGTGAAGGAAACACTCGGAATTAAGAGTTCCTCCATGACTCATAGGTAAAACCTCTCGGACTATTACTTTTTTCATCAAATATCCCATTTAAAGTAAGATAAAGGGGTTTGCCTCATGTGTTTAAGAATAGTAATGACACAAAGAGATAGAAAGGTGGGAGAAAATGGGAGAGAAAAGTATACAAATCTGGTACCCAACAATGGCACTTGAGTGTGTTGTTATCAAAGATTCTAAGAAAAAAACCAAATTATTATGTGTCGTGTAAATTGAACATATGCCTTGTTCACATAAGAACTACCTATAACTCATCTTATGCTACTCATGTCCAATGTCAACTCACCCAACTTAGCAAGTTACCAAGACAAGGCTCACATCCAACCGTGGCACTAAAACAACTAAGAAACACAGTTTACATCTTAACATTCCATATCACCTGGCACATCTTAGAATTCCTTGGAATTATGTGGCACGTGTTATCATCCCCTTCTATCAAAATAGTATTCAATTTTTTTTGGCTAAGAAGCCACTAGGGTATCTATGTTACCAAAATTGTCAACTATCACCTAGCCCAAATAGTAACAAATAACCCTCTTCATTACAAGGTACATCAGTGTTCAAAGGATGAACATGTCATAAGAGGGACTCAAAACACAACACAAGTTTATGATCTCCACTGAATCCATCCCCTCTAGTTCCACAGTGTTGGCATAAAGAATTTGAGCTACTGGTTGCTCTTTGGGAATCCTTGAAATTCATATACCTTGGCTCATTACAGTGATGAATTAGACAAGTGGATAATGTGATTTCAAAGATACCTTTGCTCATTTTAGGTTTACATTGATTTAAAAAAGTGAGTAATGATATTTCATGTTGCTTACTCTACTACTCTCTCTTCAAACAAAATTCCTTCCTTCCACTTCTGCCACAACCCCTTTAGCTTGGCAAAGAAATACATATTTCAAGATCACTGGCTTCTTGGGTTGATTATATGGAATTCCAACTATGGAGGCATGCGTTCTCTCATCACGAGGAAGAATGTAATAATGAAAAGGAGATAACCTCTCCAAGAAAAAGTATATGTTATGTCTCCCATGCATGAGGATCATGTGTCTTCCATATAACATTTTGAGTTTGGACTTGCAACATATGATCAACAGGGTAGACGAAAGAGATTTTAATATAGCTTGGTTAAAAGATAAAACCTCTACAAGAGACATAGGGCAACAATGATATATTGGGTTATAAGAGGTACCCAACCCGTGATAATAAATCCCATGCGATGTTGCCGTATGGGGTTTCAAGATAACTCATGCTAGATTTGTAGGCAACTCCCTTCTACCAGCTCCATATAGAGGGCCATATTTTCCATACAGAGAGACATCCCCTAGACCAAATCCATCTCTTTTACCAAAATTTCTATCTAGAGCCTGAGATGGTAGGATAGATTCCCTTTTGACTTTAGAGGAATACCCTTTGTTTGACAGTGGGCATTCGATGCATTGATGCTTATCCTATAATTTCTTCCAGAGATTTTCCTTTATTCTTCTTATCATTGTGATAATCATGCTTAGATCTTTTCAAGTAGGATCGATTCTTGATTTTATAAGGGTGGCCTTTGAAATCCCACAATGTATTGCCACTTATGAATTGAGAATTCTTGTTGATGTAATTTTGGTAATTTTTTCGGCATTAAGTAACCTATCTTACCTTCCCAAGGACTCCCTTTACTCTTCCACTCTTGGATTCAGCTCTTGTTTTGCTCCTCAAGCAATCTTCTTGGAGGTTATTATATTATTTATTATACTTTTTTTTTATAACAGTTTAGCATAACATCAAAACCTACCCTGACTGCCATTTGAACTCATGAACATTCAATAGTGGGGCCTTTGCGTTGGGATTTGAGATAAAAAAATTTGCAAAGCATGTTCACATTCTACAGTATGGGGTCATTACAGTTCAACCCTCTTGGATTGACACAATTCTCATAAACCATTGCACTGCAAATAATACATGATTTAGTTTTTTATAATCCGGGGGTTAGAACTAGAATTTTAAATTCTCCAGGTCATAAATTCACTTACAAACACAAATGGGGTGATTTTATGTTTGGATAGTTGGAAAGATCTTGTTGTTTATCATTTTTATTTGTGATTTAGTATCAACTATTTTTCTTCATTAGAATTAAGTCCATTTTTTACTGGCAGATAATTGAACAATTTTTTTTTTCCAATGTTTTGTAGTCTTAAAGTGAACTAATTACTGTATTATTGTTTCGTGTTCACTGCTAAAAAGAGATACCCTTATTGTAATAATTTTCAATATTTTTTATTTGTTGGTTGCTGACATGTTTGTAGTGCAGAATTGTGAAATTTCAAATCGTATGTCACTTTATGTGAAGGGTATATATATAATTTTCTTTTTTTTTCCTGTGGTTCCCTCGAGCTCTGTGTTACATTTGCACAAAAAATTATATATCATTTAGATATCTAAAATTTCTAATTTTTAATTTGAATATTTACATGATAAAGGAAAGAAAAAGGTCCCAATTATAAAAAGTCACCCAACAACAACATTGGGATTTTTCTTTCACTCAACATGTAACATATTGCATCTGTCTTCATCAATGCTCTTCTTCCATATGCTATCTACTTGTGACATTTCCTTTGCAATATTTCATGCATTTACGAATTATAGGTCATTTGTAGGCTATAAATGTCTTCAGAGTTTCAATTTGAATTATGTATTCAACTAAACATATTTATTAATTTTCCCTCCACCCACTTTTCATAACTTCCATAACCATTATGTAGAGACCTGCAGATTCGATGATGTTTTCTGTGTTTAGTAAAATATTTTCGAGACTTTAATTTATTGAAAGTTTTATAATTTACAATCTATAAAGTTTCAAGATATAATTTATAAAAGTTTAATTCTTTAAAGGGTGCTAGTTCAATGGAAGAGCACCTGCTTTACAAGAGGAGGTTTTTGGTTTGATTCCATCATGCCATGATATTCATATGGAATGGCGACGATCAGTTTTTGGTGACATAGGCTCTTATGAAAATCATCAATGAGCTTATGGTGACATTTTTCGACCGTCAAAAAAATATTAAATGGTGATGGTCAATGAATGCCACCATATATATGCATCAATAATGACGACCATGAAAGGTCCGTGACCATAAATCATTGTTGTTGACATGAAATCGTGAGGGTCATTTTTTGTCATTATAGTCATTATTCGTGATAGACCTTGATGTCACCAATGAGCTTATGATGACATATTTTGACCCTCACCAAATATGAAATGGTGAAGGTCAAATAACGTCGCCATATATATGCACCAATAATGATGGCCATGAAAGTTCCATCACAAAAAATCGTTGTTATTCATATGAAATGGTGACAGTCACTATCCATCATTATAATAAATATTCGTGAGAGACCTTGAATGTCACCACAACACATACTTTCAGTGATGCCACCTTTGGTGACGTTCATTTTTTTTGTGACGAAGGCTATTTTCCATCACCATTGGTCATATGAAATGGTGATGGTCACTATCCATCATTATAAATCATTATTGGTGACAGATCTTGAATGTCACCACAACACCTATACTTTCGGCGACGCCACCTTTGGTGACATTCAATTTTTGGTGACGAAGGCTCTTTTGACCCTCACTAATGAGCTTATGGTGACATTTTTCGCCCTTCACCAATGTCCTTTTTTATTGTAGTGTGCGTTTTTCACCTCAGAGAGGAATTCTCATTGTTCTGAGAATCTCCACATGGTCAGTGCCTTCTAGAAGAGTCCATAGGTGTCAAAATACCAAGTGTCTATTTAACACATCTAAACTTGGAAACATGTCTTTCCTATTATTAGAAAGCCATTCATTGAGAAACTACCATCAGTTTCCCTATAATTTGAGCACTCATCCTAGTGCTAGGGAGGAAGAATTTTGTGCAAAGTTATTCTTTTGGATTCTCATTTGATAAGAGAGTGAAAGTACTGATATGCTGCTAGGATAATGTTGGATGTGATGAGGCTGGAATGAATTTGGAGCAGGTTGACAAAAAAATGATCCATATTGGTTGTAATCTTCTCCTCATTCTCTTTAATAAATATTGTTGTTCATTTTCCCATACATATGTCTCTATTTCTTGTGTAATTTATTCTTTAATGATGTATGTATTTCAGATCTGATTGGTTTGATTTGAGTAAGATAATTAGATAATTGCATATTGCATGTTTTTTGGTGTTCTCTGTTTGTGTTTTCAGGAATCGATCTAGCGACTTGAGTTGGATTGAGAGCGATGACAGCAACGACAGAAGGAGAAGGAGAAGTGAAAGAATCACAAGTAGGCTCCTTTCCAATTCTATATATCTTCTTGTTTTAGAGAAAATAATAGTTATTCCTTCCTCTGTTGTTCTAAGTGATAAACACCAAACTTAGGGAATTTTATCTATCCGTAGATAACAATTCCGTATAAAAACTACTAAGGTAGTTTAACTATTTTGGATATTTTAGTGCTTATCTTATTAAGATTGTGTTGTAATGTTTGTAATTATCATCGCATATTTATGGACTATTCTGCTGGATGTTAGACACAATTTTTTTTTTATGCATGTATTTATTATACTCTCACCTCTCCCTTAGAGGCTCACTTTCTCTCCCCTCTATTATATAAGAACCTTGATGCACCTGCAACCGAACATTCAGCATGGACACTTTCTTGTTTTTTCATAGGCACATATACGATTCTATGTCTTTCCGGAAAATAAATCCAAGGAATATAGTTACGTGGACAAAAGCCAATTTGTATTCCAGATTGGGATACTATACTGAATGGTGTGTGTTCAAATTGGGACCGCATATCGGGGGGACCCCTTTGACTGTTGGCAGTTCCAACATTGTTAAAATTTCTTGTGTTGAGAGGAGGGAAAATAGATTTTTATGTCTGATAGTTCCACCCAACCACACCATACATCTTTCAGAAAAGGTAGCAACATTCCCAACACCTCTCTGACTCATATTCTTGAAGAAGGTGATATTCTCAGCTTGACCCAAAACAGATTTGTGAATTTTCCTATGACCACATCCGGGAAATTCAACCTATAACCCATCGATTTGCATATGCTATTGGATTAATTTATGGGGAACATAATATTACTTATTTTCTAAAAAAATAAATAAAAAACTCCTACCAGTATATAGTGGTTTCTACAATGGAAGACTTGGTTTTCACTATCATTGAAGAGTTGGTGAAATTTGCAGACAACACAAAAAAGTTAGAGAAACCCCCATCTTAGAATGAGGAGGATGGGGACAACATTTTGTTCTCATACAAATATTTCCATGGGTTTTATGGCCACAATTAACATTCCTAAGATTCTAAATAAAAGGAGGAGCATATAGCAATAACATGGTATACCAAGGTCTGAATCGGATGTATTAAGGTCCACTCACACTTTTGGGTATTTTATATAAGATGCCAAAAACCTGGAAATATTGTTAATGAAATATGACCCTGACAAGGCAATCAAATTGGACGACCATTTCGATAACTTATATCTACACTTGTATATTCTTGAGGTACGTTATGAAGATGTTGTATGTATGCTCTTTCCTTTTACTTTAGATGGTATTTCACTTGTTTGGTACCATAGTCTTCCTATAAATTGAATTTAAAATTGGAATGGGTTTAAGAAGTTCTTTCTTGAAAATTTTTCTGCTGAAAAAACCCTAGCCATGTTATTAAAGGAGTTAGGGAATCTAAATATGGAGAAAAAAGAAAAGGTTGAAGATTTTAATCAGAGATTCAATCACATATTGAAAAAAAATTGCGAAGATATGAAGCTTCACAACTACATCACAATTGATTATTACAGTTTTTCCTTGCCACAAAGCATTGCACAGTTCATGAAGATAATTGCGAAAGAAATTTTGGCACAAAATTTCGAAGAATAAATTTCTATTGAGAAGGACTTGCATGCAATTAGATTCATTATTGATGATTAATCATCTAAAGACTACAAGTAGACCGGAAAAAGGTCTTTGTCCTCTTCAAGAAAGTCCAAATATAAATAAGCTACTAATATAGAAATCTTGAGCTAGACTATCAAGACTCTATCCAATGAGTTTCAAGACTTAAAACAAAGGACAATCGAGACCATTGTCAGCAATGAGACCTGAAATTTTACTTCCTAAGGAGGACTAAAAACAACAACAACAACAACAACAATAATCAGGCGGCTAATGCTACATAGAGCTTGAACACCATGTTGAATATCGAGAGCATGGAAATGTACGAATACTATTCTCTTCATCATGAATATCATTCAGAAAATACATGCCTGTAATGGAATAAAAACATGAACACTGTGGTTATGCACATTATTGCCTGAGTACTTTTAGATGAGAAGGTTGAGAAAAAAGAATAAAATAAAGAATCCACTATGGATGAAGAAATTGCGGGTGTCAGACACATAATAAATACTTTCAGTCATGTGCTCACTGTTGAGGAGAAAAAAGTTGAATAAATACTAGTAAATGAGGCCTTGGATAAAAAACAAAAAACAAACATAAGTTCAGAAGCCAGGGGCATATTCCTAAGAAATAGCTGAGAAGGAAAAACTTAAAGAACACTTGTTAAGAAACATAACACCATCCATCAACGAAGCTCAAAACAATTATCTTGATTCTACCACAACAATGAACACTTCTTCCAACTAAAAATGGAAGTATACCATTACATAAGTTGCGAACAAGGTTAGAACTCCAAACACTTGAGCAATGTCTATTGTGTTGGATTATAAAATAGTGTAAGATATGAAGAAAGCTCATTGAAATATTCCAATATTAAATGTAAAAAGATATCAAGCTAATGAGAACTTCTTGCCTAAGCCATTTCTCAATCCTCATCAAGTGGTAATGCTTCTTCCTCTTCAAAGGTCTTTGGTAAGTTCTATGTTATCTTGGATCCAGTTGTAAATGTTGTAACATTAGACAGTAATACTCTTTGCCCTGTATTTTTTATTATCTTTTTATATTTTCAATTACAATGTTCACAATTTTTTATTTTCTTCTGTTTCGTTTGTAAACATAATGCCATTATATGTTGCCAAGAAAATCAATGCCAAATGGGATAAGAATGATGCATATATTATTTATTTAGAAAGGTCTCTTGTCCAAGCTATATATGAACTCAAAAATTTCCGTATGCGCCTATCATCCGATCATAGAGTTCACCAGTGTATAAACATAGTGATTGTTGACAACTCAGAAGCTGATGGTGTATTTCTAATTAGATACTACTCTAGCAGACTATAGGGGTATTTTTCTACCGATTTGTCACATTTATGGATTCCATATAGGGGAAAGAATAACAAAAAATAAGTGGAATCAGAGCCTTACATGAAATATTTTCTTATGCCCTTTGAAGGGAAAAATAAACATGTTGCTTTTGGAAAACTATTTTTTGGAAACTTCTTTTTAGAAATTGGATTTGGATGTTACCTTGCACAACCATCACCCATTCCTCCAGATACACTACTGGAACTCCTATCTTTTTCTCCACCTATTGAAAATGACCTATGTAATATATATGTTCATAACAGTAATAATATGATTATTAGAAGGAATAATAGTACAAGAAATAACTTAGTACCTTAAAATTTTTAGATTCTTTATTTTTATAGTTCTAAGATGCAGGATAGTTCTGGAGATGCTTATGTAGTTACAAACCTACACAATAAGAAACATTTACTTTCATGCCATATGGAGTTCTAGTGGACTAATAATGCTACAGAATATGAAGCACTCATACTTGGATTGGAAAACTCTATAGACCTGAAGGTAGAGATCCTAAAGGTAATTGGTGACTTAGAGATAGTCACTCATTAGGTATGAGATAATATACATTGTATTTCACCTCATCTTAATAACTACTAGTAGGAGGTATTTCATTTGAAAAACCATTTTAAAGCTTTAAATATTATCTATGTTCCAAGAGTTACAAATGCAACAATATATGCATTATAAAGTGCTGCTACTAGGATGTCGCCATTGAAAAATGGTTTCTCTATTCAAATTTTATCTAAAACATCTGTACTAGAAAATTATACTAATTTACACATTTTCAATGATGAACAACACATACTACACATTATGGCGAATGTTGACATATTTAAAGACACCTCCATGAGGATGATGATCACGAGCAGGATCTGGAGGAGGCATCCAAAGAACTGAAAGGAAACATTGTTCCAAAATGTCTGGGGTCCCTTGAGAAATTATATGACTTGAAAAGCCAATTAAAAGGAAAAACTAACACAAAGACTCAAAGTTTGAAGCTCAAATCTGAACGAGTCGACCTTGGAACCCCAGAAGATGCAAAATGTGTGAACCTCAGTACTTGTTCTTCACCATAGGAATATCAATTTTTTATTCACCTATTCCAGAAATATTTAGACATTTTCACATGGACATATTTTGATTTAAAGAACTATGAAACTTCTATTATCCAACACGTAATTCCTATAAAAGAAGAGGTGAAACTGTTTGAATAGAAACTATGAAAAGTTCATGCAACAATGGAACCCCTGGTTCAGAAGGAATTGACAAAGATTTTGTATGCCTGTATCATCTTAAAAGTTACAAATTCCTGTTTTGAAATAACTCTAGTGAAATACACTTATGTGTTGATTTCCAAAATCTTAATCGGGCTTTGACAAAGATAACTATCGAATGCAATCCATGGAGTAGATACTCTAGATAGTATTGAGGTCTGAAATGTTTTTGCTAGTAGATGTATTTATAGGATATAAATAGGTACTAGCAGCAAAACCAACAGATTGAAAAATACATTCTATACTATGTGGGGAATGTTCAATTTCAAAAGAATTTCATTTTGACTAATCATTTGCAGTGAAATTTTTCAAAGAGCGATAAACATCACCTTTCATGGCCTTATAGGTCAAATAATTGTTGTCTATTGAGATGATGCTACTGTGTTTACAAATAAAAGGTCGGATCATGTACGTCATCTAAAGGAGATAGTTGAGCGGTGTCGAAAATATGGGATTTCCCTTAATTCCAAGAATATTATCTTTGGTGTGTCTGAAGGGATTCTACTAGGGAACATCATAGCGGAGAGTGGTATCAATATTGATCTTGAGAGGATCAAGGTTATTACATATATCCCATTTCTAGTGAAGAAGAAATCCATGTAGTCTGTCTTAGAGAAAAATAATTTCCTCATAAAATTGATCTCTAATTATGCTCAAATAGTCAAACCTATACACGAGATGATCAAGAAATATGAAATATACAAATGGAACAAATGGGAAAATGTGATTTCATGCAATATCAAACAAAATATCGTCGATGCACCTAGACTATTAAGTCCAGACTATGAAAAATATTTCTTTCTATATACGTTTTCTTCATATTTATCAATTGTTGTTGTGTTGGCTCAGAAGGAAAATGAAGGAAATTTATGAAATTTTTCTTTTATGAGTGCTAGTCTACAAGGACCAGAATTAAACTACCCCCATCCCCCCCCCAATTGATTAAAAACCACATGATTATAGAAGAAAGTTAAATATTTTAGGCCATATTTACGCAAAGCTCATATGACTATATTTTTGCCTCATACAGTAGTGAGAACACTTTTTTACAACAAGAGTTGGGTGAGAAAAAGGATAACTGAGTGACCTATCTACAAGAATATGACCCAAAATTCAAACGAGTTCATACAGTAAAGGGTCATGGCCTATTTATACTAGAATTTGAAGCTAAGGATTCTCCCAAAAAATATCTTTGATGGTGGGAGAACGATATAGAAATGTTGAACATTGATCATGCTCCTCAATCCACGTCTACAACGCCCTAATATAGGGAATTATGAAAATATTTGGAGCATGGCAGTTTTCACTTGCATTTATTGGATAGACAAAAAAGGGAAATGATTTTAAAGGCTCAATCATATCAATTCATCCATGGAGTGATTTTTTGGAAGCACAAAAATGGATTTTTTCCAAGGTGCCTTGAGTTGCAAGATACAAAAAAGGTCATTAAGGACTCAAACGATGGACCGATAGGTGGCCACTACACCAATGACATCACAACACAAATTCTGATCCTGTCAAAAATGCGTTAGTCATGATCAAAGGTTAGACACTCCACTACTCCGAGGAGTAGTCGAAGAACCAATCCAACAGCGGGGCCATGATTTTTTTGGAGAGATATTCCCACACTCATCAAATAAACATGGGTATATCCTTACAACCATAGATTAATTCACCCAAGTGGTTGGAGGATTTTCATTTCAAAAAATTAAATGAATAGGAAGTCATTAATTTTTTGCAATACACACTACAAGAAAAAAGCACATTGTTGAGGGTCATGCTTGTGACGGACCTTTAAGGTCCATCACCAATGTCACATATGGTGGCGGTCCTTAAAAAATTGTCACTGCAAGTGTATATAGTGATGGTCTTTTATGGTCCGTCACCAAAGACATTTTCAATGACACTTTTGGTGAGGGTCGTTAAAGGCCCGTCACTAATTCTCTCTTTGGTGACACTTCTAGAGACGAACTTTTAATGACCCTCGCCAATGCTCTTTTTGTTACTTTTGGTGACAGTCAAAAAATGTCTGTCATCATTGATCATTAAAAAACCGTTACTGTAAGTGTATATAGTGATGGTCCTTTATGGTATGTCACCAAAGACATTTTCAATGACACTTTTGGTGAGAATCGTTAAAGGCCCATCACTAATTCTCTCTTTGGTTATACTTCTAGTGACAAACTTTTAATGACCCTCACCAATGCTCTTTTTGTTACTTTTAGTGATGGTCAAAAAATGTCCGTCATCATTGATCATTTGTCAAAAGATAATGATTTAATACCATTATTGTGGAGTATTTTTTATAATATGTCCGAGGCCATAATGGTTAGGGTCAGTCAATTTTTTAAGAAGTAATTAGTGTGTATCATTTCCTTAAAGTAATGCGTAGTTGAATAGAGATTTCCTATGAGTCAACACATAATTCATATCTATTAAGTTTATTATCTAGAAAATTCCCTTCAGATAAAGTTCCACTATTGTGTGTAGGAAATATATTATTTAATACGTAATAAAGCTTTGACAATTCTATTAATGAGAAAGACCTAACACTCCTCAACAATCTGGGCACACCTTAAATTAATGCTTTGGCACACACTAACATTACTTATCACCGCACATGTCTTGGAACATCTTTGTTCCTAGAACATATTGCGATGACACTGATGCCCAAGCACATGGTGGCATGCGCTAGCAAAACATGGAAATCTCCTAGCATGTGTTGACATGCTGCATAGAGTCCCCTAGAACACCTTGGTTGAATGCATTACCATACATTAGCACTTGGCACACAATGCCACTTGGCATGTATTGGGACCTATTATTAGTGTGCCTAGCATGGCCCTTTTTAGAAAGATAAATTCCTGACTTATTAACCCTATTATTGGTTCTTCCTTTTGTTGCCTTGACACATATTGACATACCCTGGCACCCTGCGCCACATCCTTAGCACCTAACATGTATTGGCATATCTTGGCACTATTAATTGGCACATGATATAATTAGCACACCCTGGATCTCCCAAGCACACTTTGGGAATTCTTGAAATTCCTTGATATTTCCTAGCATGCCTTACCAATGGTTAGCATACCTTGTCACTCCCTCCTTGGCATGACAACTTACAATCATTAACACTAGTATCTAGCATATATTCCTCATATTCACTAACTTCCATGAATTTTTACCTAGTGCTCCCTTCATGTTTTTTCCTAGTACTCCTTAACAGTCATCAACGTGCATTATCACTGTCTAGCACACCTTAGCACTCTTCAACATTCCCTTACACTTCATAACATGCATAACACTAGTCCCTGACACATATTGGCGCTTGGCACGTGTTGGCACTTGGAAAGTCTTAGCATGTATGGAATACGTTGAGATGCCTTGGTATGACTTGGCATGGTTTAATATTAAATTTATTTATGATGATCAATTGTTGGAAAGTAGATGAGAAGCAACAAAGGAATACTTGGCACTTAGAATGCACTAAGACTTTGCACTTGGCACCTATTGCTGCCTAGTGTTGGTGTGCCTAGCATGCCCCTCTTGGAAAAGGTAAATTGATGACTTATTAACCCTCTTATGTGTTCATTTACTTGTAGTTTAACTTTTTTCTCCCTTTTGTTGACTTGACAGTCCCTGACATGCATTGACACGCCCTTTCACATCTTGGCATGCCTTATCACTTGGCACATCTTAGCATGTTTGACATGTAATCCCACTATCTGGCACATCAAGGGGGTGAAGAGAGATGTGGTCCTAAAGTAGGTCGAGTACGAGGGCCGAGTAAGGGTTACTAAAGGGAGGTCATGATCATCCTCCTAAGAGCAAGATCATCATGTGAGGGTTCATAATAATGTTGCATACCTTAAAGGTTAGTTTGTGCTAGGAAGTAGGATGGCATATTGTTGGTTCTCTTTTGGCAGATCGAGCTTAAGAGAGGTTTCTCATGAGAATCTAGGCATGTGATTTCAATTGTGTCTTTGTGTGAAGGCCACATAAAATTATGAAATGTTTAATATTTGCAACATGAAACAGTGAGATTGAAAACCAGAAAGGACAAAAAAAATGCACCCACACTGGTGAGGAATTTTGATGCATCAGGAGTGAGGAATGTGGGGTGTGTAATTTATTTTTCCCTTAAATAAATTGGACAATAAATTGTAATTTCATCTCATAAGAACTTGTGTCAGTTAATTAAGTCACGATGACCGATTTAGCTCAAGAAATTAGAGTTGAGGGTCTAAGATAAAGCATCTAGAGGGATTATAATATTTTTGCGGTCCAGTTGAAGTTGATGCATTAGTGGGGTGCAAGTGTAATTAACTCAATTAAATGAGTTAAAATCAGTTTAACTAGTTCTAACTAAGTGATGAGCTAGTGAGAGGTCCAGTGAATTAAATTAAATTAAATTCACAATGAGTGATCAATCATATAACTGATAATTCACTATTAATAGTTGCATGCATGTCAGTTTCAAGGAATACCCAATTGAGATAGAGGTTAATGGGAACATAACTATCAGTTGTATTCAGAGAAAATTTTCCAGGTGCAATTATAAAGTCATTGGGATGCCATGAAGGGTTGTGCAATCAAGCAAGACTGATTTTACTAATTAATAAGGAGTTAATTCCCTAGGAATTGCATGAGAAAGGCAGGCTAAAGTAAGGATGAGAATTGGCTAAGTACTAGACCGAGTTTGCCTAGTTCAACGAGAGCCAATTGACAGAGTGCTGGAGAATTTCATGAGAGATTAAGCATTGTATTGTTTCATGATTCCTTAACTTAATACATAATAGAGATAGAGGGGTTTTGAGCATTTGATTTCCCCAAATACATCATGTTGTTGTGTGATTGATAATTTATTTCTCTTACTTATATCTGATTGTGCGATCGTGTTTTGTTTCTGCAAATTGTAGGAAGGATTCAGTATCTTGTTTTAGTAGATTACAAGATCAGATTGAATCTCATTGGTTAGATTTTCTACATGTTATCAGAGTAGGAATTTTTTGGGCGACGAGTTTGCAAATAATATCTAAAGATTTTGGTGTAAAATTTTCAAAAAACAATAGAATATTTGGATTCCTTGTGAAAATATACCCAAAAAATAAAATAAAATAAATAAATAAATAAAAATAAATAAATAAATAAATAAAAAATTGGTCGAATCGGAGCTCATATGAGGGAGATATCATCGATTTAAAATCAATTCTTTTTTAGAAACTTTTTGTAACATCGAGACAATTACACTGTGCACGAGTCAAGAACCTATATGCACTTGAGGTAATAGATGCATGCAAAGCTTTGAGGAGAAAGGAAAAAGTTAGAGACTTGGTGGTTTAGAAGGAGCATAAATTACCTCTCAACATGCATCCTCATGAGAAGCAGTCTCAGAAGGTTGTGGAGTAGTTGCCACAATTGTAGAAGCAGAAAGGAGATAGAGTGGAAGTGTCCACTCAAGAAAAGACCTCCATGAGGGGGAAATTATGAGCCAGATGGGAAGAGGGAGAAGCCATACCTCGAGGTGTAAGGTGGGGTGATGTGTAGACATAATCCAAAGATAAGAAATTTGGGCAAGGTCCATTGAGATGGCGTGTCTCATGGATCGAACCTAGCTACGAGGAGCCCACAGTACAACAGTAGTAGGAAGGATCAGTAATATTGATGTAGTCAGATGTCAGCAAGATAGAAATCAGAGTGACATATGTCAAATACTGGAGTACAAATCAGAGTTAGCAACAATTCAAAGGGCAAGGATGCAGATGTGAGCAACAATGCGGAGAATCCAGTACTAGACAGGTGCAGTAGCTAGCAACAGTTAGAAGACTTTGATGACAGATTTATTATACTGATTCAGTTGTTTGGAGGCTATTTAGTCTCAGGATTTGCAGGTGCAAACAACACTAGAGAAGTGTAGCATGAAAAACATTCCAAAGGTATCAGATGGGGATAGATTGAATTCCTTTCTTGTTGAGAGGGAGTGTTGAAATTTGAAACAAGAAACAGTGAAATTGGCAACTAGAAAGGACAAAAAAATATGCACCCACACTAGTGAGGAATTCTTATGTACCAGGAGTGAGGAATGTGAGGCATGTAATTTATTTTTCCCTTAAAAGAATTGGACAGTAAATTGTAATTTCGTCTCATGAAAACTTGTGTCAGTTAACTAAGTCATGATGATTGAGTTAGCTCATGTAATTCGATTTAAGGTGATCGAGGTGGATATTGGTGGCCACACACCTATTCCACTCGGGCCCTTGCCATTGTCTCTTTCAGTTTTTTAGTTTCCTTAATTATAGAAAAAAATACTATTTTTGTCAGTTTTTCGGGTCTTGAACTTCTGGAGCTGTTTTGAGGCCCCAAACGACATTTTTTGGGCATGAAATGTTTGGCGATTTCATAGAAATCGCATCAACAATTGTAGTCCTCAGAGAGATCTTTCTAACGAGGTATCATGTGCGTCAAAGGAAGATCATATGACCAAGATCATTTCATCAAATACCCTGGTGAATGGGCCTTACAAGCTATTTTCGTACACAAACCCCATAGAAGTTGTGTGATGGAAAAATATTCACACTATATTGAAGAAAACACTTACCAAATAAGGATGACATTCAAATGGGGGAAGAAACTGTTAGCGCTCGAATCTGCCTTAGGCTGAAGAAGGCGAGGCTCGAGGCAACATAATACCAACCTTAGCCTCGTAGCTAGCCCTACGAGGACAGGAGAGGGCTCTCTCCGGGTCTATCTCGGCGGAAAATTTTCAAAAGGGTTGAGACGACCGATAAGGAAAACTGATCTTAGGATAGTAAATTGATAGAAAAGGGTTTTTAATAAATGATGGGGTTTTCTGGGAAGCATGGGATTAAGAACAGCTTGAACAGGGAAATATAATCAAAAACACAGATTATCTCCTGAGGCAAGATAAGCAAGAAATTTAACATCAAATTTGAAATTATATAGAGTGAAAGACCGCTGCAAGGTTGACAAGGGCATAGAAGATGAATCCTTGTCAAACAGAAGAAAACATTAAATATGAACACTTCCTCAAGATAGAGCAAATAAATCGACCTCGCCTTTCTCACTTAAAAGTATTCATTTAGAAATGAAATGAAATAGAAACACAACAGTTACATAAGGAAACAAAGGATGAGACAAATGTTAAATTTCATACCACAGAATCTCATGGCCTAGCCGCATTTTTTATTAAAATCACAAACCGTACAATAAAAAAGCTCGTTCTTCCTCCACCACCTTCGAACTCTCTCCTCCTCCACAAAATGTTTTTTTTAATACCATAAACAGCTCAGAAGAAAACCGATCCATGAAAAGATGGAACTGTTTCGACTGGCAGTATGAAAAATAGTAAAAAGCCACTCATCGGTTCCTAAAGATCAGCGCATACATATCTATGACCAATAAAAAGGCGGACACTGTAGTGTGAACCCTCCAAATCATAACTGAAGACTAGGATAGGCAATCTGTCCCTATTTTTCTGCTCAGGATCGATGCCTTCGTTCTAATTTTGTTTTCGACCTGGACTGCCACGTTATACTTTCCATTCTTGCTGTTAGACCAAAAATGGCATGTGGAATGTGGAGGTCGCCTTTTTGACAAGCGCATTGCAAAATCAAGCCACGTTACTATTTGAAACAAAATCATTTTTACATACAGTAAATAGACCAAGAACCTTTCCCCTACAGGTCGATGAAAAACCATTTTTTCTAAAAATAGAGCATCGTTTCCCTTGAATTCCTCTGATGGCTAGCAAACTGGAGCGCAGATCCCATCGAATCAGGACTGAAGTCATTAGTAGGAGATCGTCATATTTGGATCCATTTCAGCGACAAGCTATTCATTGCTTGTATCGATGAAATCAATTGATGCAAAGCTATGCCATTGAAATAATCACTTATGTAACGACCAATAAATGCAAGGCACTTGGACGGATCCTTTGGATCCCATTCGGCATGAAAGCAGGTATAAACTGTCCTCTTTGTCACTTTCTCATAGTCCCAAATACCAATTTGACCTTTCTTATCTCCTGACATGATAATATTGTTCTTAGTCGGGTGAAATTCTAAGCAAGTTATCCGTCTACTGTGTAACTTGATGATAGCAGAGTCAACCTAGTTGGGAATAACATAAGTTGGCTTGATCATATTGATATGATTTCTGATTTTCCGTTCAAATACAAAGTCAAAGCCACTCTGGACATATTTGCGTCGTGGTCAACCCCATATTCTCCGTCGCTTTGTGCGATGTGGGCATGTCATCGTGGTGTGCTCAGGCCGTTTACATAAGAAACATGGATTTTGAAGGCAATCAATATAGGGAGCTCCTTTGAACCCTGCCTCATGGTATTTCTGTTTACACACCTGTTGGGCCATATTCATGAGCCAGCTATTGCTACCCAAATCACTGCCTCTGCACACGCATAAGGTTATACAAAGATGCGTTCATTCCACACTTATTATTGCTTGATTTGCATATTATCACTTGCGCTTGGCTTATCGATTCCTTTGTACCTGCGATGGCGAACCAATTGCAGCTGACACCTATGAAATATATCAATGTTTTCGACTATTTGAAGTGTTCACCTTCATTTGCAATGACAGTGAAAAGACCTGATGCCACTGCCACCTGCAGGTCCATTGGTATAAAGAGTTTCAAATTCTAAAATGAACTGCATGATCCTTTTCAGTGTAAAACTCGGAAGCAGCTACATCCATCGAAGTTCTGGGCAAAATTCCCAGTGCGTAGCGCGCTTAAAAGTTGCACCAATTTCCAGCAAAACGCACACGAACACTGCCATTTTCCTTGATTCCTCCATATATATCTGAAAATAACTTGAAATGAAGAGAGTTTATGATGGATTGTACTGTTTCACCATTGGGTTGCCATTCTAATGTGTTTAGAGAAGGCAGAATATTCTCTTCAAGGTGCCCACGTAAACTGCTTTGTGAAAGAAAGTAGTTATACTTATAGAACCAAACACCTTCATTTTTTAGCCATGTAGGACTTTGACCTGCATAAAGAAGCTCCCCAATCTGCGAATGGAAAACTGCAACACACCAGTTACATAGAAATTTTTGGAAAGTTGGGTTATTTACATATATTGTAATGGTGATGTCAACGAAAAGAATGCCAATGCTGCTATTCATAGAACTGAACTGAGACACATATCGAACTGAACCATATATACAATACTGCTATCATACATTTGTGATGCTCTGCAATTGATCATGCCATACATACTATATAACAGAGCCGAGACTCATCTAGTGCTGAAACAGGTCGATATAATAGTGACGCTGAGACTATAGGAATGTCGGGAGAGTGTTTGTGCCAACCATATAAGTACCACTGACCATAGACATTATTCTATATGTATATATGAATATAACTGCTAGCATAGATCTGTAGAAACAATACACCCATTGCAGAATAGCGTTGAGACCTCCATACATATCACTATCACCATAACGCAGAGACAATATATTGTGTATCAAATTGCAGAGAGTATACGCCCAATCGAGAGACATAGATGCCATGATATAGTAAGATGCGAGAGCCATAGATGATGTTTCACTGAGCTAAATGCGAAGCACTGAGACCCATATATAATGGGACCATTCAGGGTTGAACCATACGAATCATACGAGCCTCAAACCATATGATCTTCAAAACAAATCGAACCATTAAAATCATAGATGCAAGCCACAGGTACAGGGATTATATACGATCCTTGGATGCCACAAAGTGCGATGATATGAACCTCAGAAAAGCCATATGAAAAATATAAAGAAGGAAGCTGTAGAACTCCAAGAAAAGAGAGAATTAAAAGTAAGGGGTGACAATCCATGAACCAAACCAAGCTGTGAGAGACACCAGCAATACTCTTCATATTCAAAAAGAAATATCTCAGACATTGATGACCCATGGAATTCCACTCATGCCCATTGAAAATGTTGCAATATAATCCAAAAGACCAATTAATGATAATTTTCTTGCAAGTAGTAGAAGAGAAGACCCATTAAAATGTCCCTGTATGTAAAACGATCCAATAATAAAGCAGCTTATTCACATTCCTCCTGCAGCAATCATTAGAAGTGGACGCCTTCCATATTTGTCCATAATCAATGATGAGAACACCGCCACCATCTGATGAAATCCTCTTTGCAATATTCTTTGCCAATTATGCTCCAACACATTATTACAAACTCTGTTTTCTAATTCCCTTTTTTAAATTTGCTGATTTTGAATGAGGGATTTTTCTTTGTCTACTTGCAGGGATAGGAGTTGATGAAACCACTGCCACTTGAAGAGCTGGAGAATTTGATACATATTCTAAAAAACACATTTAATGATTTCTTCTTCAAAACAGGGTTTTGAAGAAGAATCAATTTCACATTGATGACATTCCTGAAATAAACACCTACTGAATCTTCCTCTAGCTTGTGAGTGTTATTGAAACATTCTAAGAACAAGCTCTGCAAACATCTAAATTGCGGTGGGTGAAAGCTGATGGCATTTTGGCCTGCATATTGAACTGAGACTTTGACAGCTACCCGTCTGCATTTGACTCTGACAGAGGACTAGACAAGACGGAGTCTAACATTGGCTCCAATGGGGATGGCAGCTGCCGCTTCTTGGAGGTGCCAAGAACCGCAGAGCTTTGGGAGAGCAGACAGTGCCTCCATCCATTGGGCTATGGAATCATGATTAACTTATTAATTGAAAACTAACTGAAATGATTTGAAAAATTGACTTGGCAAACTTCAAACTAAAACTGCGATGAAACTAGAATGAAATGCTGCCGTTTAGACTGCTTATTTATTTACAAAATCTACCCTACTCTGCTATAAAAACAATAGATCAGGTAATACTGAAATGCCAGATCAACCATTCAAGTAAATCTGAGAAAAACGCTGCTTGAGAGTGCTCCAACCAGATCACAGATATAATTGTTGGCAGCCCTTCATGCACATAATGAGCCTGGCTATGTATCAGACAGCTTGATCTATCAGTCAAACTGAAAAACATTTCCATGTATGCTGCAATAGGATCAGAAAAGCCAGACTCTGTTTGCTGCCCCAACTCTGCAATACATACCTCCAGCTGCACACTGTTAATGCAAACATCTGTAGGCAGCTCTATTGTTTCCTGTTTTGAAGGAGGAAGAGTTTCCAAGAATTTTTTGGGATCTCGGAAATCGTATGACTGGATCTGATCATTTAAACACTGAATCTCCTTCTCAATTCTTTCAACAATTAACTCACAGAACCTAGTTTTAGTTTCAAGAGGAAACTTCAGAGATTTCAAACATTGAAGCAAGACATTAAAAAATT
The DNA here is from genome assembly GCA_034641835.2 of Pinus albicaulis. Taxonomy (NCBI): domain Eukaryota; kingdom Viridiplantae; phylum Streptophyta; class Pinopsida; order Pinales; family Pinaceae; genus Pinus; species Pinus albicaulis. The sequence goes on along the minus strand of CM076584.1, from coordinate 570,876,314 downwards.
CTTCATTAATTTCAAAATCTGCTAACTGATCTCTAACCTCTTTTACAGCTTCACAAAGTGCAGGGTTTGCCACATACCCTACCATTGCATGAATGGATCAGCGAGCACTGGAATGTCTGGATCGAGTCGGAGTCACCAGGTGAAAGTTTCAGCCTTCATATGTGTCCGACTGCTGTCCACCATCAGCAATCGGATCTGAACTTGATTTGCTTTACCGGGGAGGACTTCCCCAGTATGGTCGCCACTATGTTAGCGCTCGAATCTGCCTTAGGCTGAAGAAGGCGAGGCTCGAGGCAACATCATACCAACCTTAGCCTCGTAGCTAGCCCTACGAGGACAGGAGAGGGCTCTCTCCGGGTCTATCTCGGCGGAAAATTTTCAAAAGGGCTGAGACGACCGATAAGGAAAACTTATCTTAGGCTAGTAAATTGATAGAAAAGGGTTTTTAATAAATGATGGTGTTTTCTGGGAAGCATGGGATTAAGAACAGCTTGAACAGGGAAATATAATCAAAAACACAGATTATCTCCTGAGGCAAGATAAGCAAGAAATTTAACATCAAATTTGAAATTATATAGAGTGAAAGACCGCTGCAAGGTTGACAAGGGCATAGAAGATGAATCCTTGTCAAACAGAAGAAAACATTAAATATGAACACTTCCTCAAGACAGAGCAAATAAATTGAATTCTGCCTTTCTCACTTAAAAGTATTCATTTAGAAATGAAATGAAATAGAAACACAACAGGCTACATATGAAACAAAGGATGAGACAAATGTTAAATTTCATACCACAGGAATCTCAAGGGTCAGAGCTGCATTTTTTATTAAAATCTCTGTCAAACTGTACAATAAAAGCTCTGTTCTCTCCTCCACCAGCTCTCTGAACTCTCTCCTCCTTTACAAAATGTTTTCTAATACCATAAACAGCTCAGAAGAAAACCGATCCATGAAAATATGGAACTGTTTCGACTGGCACTATGAAAAATAGTAAAAAGCCACTCATCGGTTCCTAAAGATCAGCGCATACATATCTGTGACCAATACAAAGGCGGACACTGTAGTGTGAACCCTCCAAATCATAACTGAAGACTAGGATAGGCAATCTGTCCCTATTTTTCTGCTCAGGATCGATGCCTTCGTTCTAATTTTGTTTTCGACCTGGACTGCCACGTTATACTTTCCATTTCCTCTTGCTGTTAGACCAAAAATGGCATGTGGAATGTGGAGGTCGCCTTTTTGACAAGCGCATTTCAAAATCAAGCCACGTTACTATTTGAAACAAAATCATTTTACATACAGTAAATAGACCAAGAACCTTTCCCCTACAGGTCGATGAAAAACCATTTTTTCTAAAAATAGAGCATCGTTTCCCTTGAATTCCTCTGATGGCTAGCAAACTGGAGCGCAGATCCCATCGAATCAGGACTGAAGTCATTAGTAGGAGACCGGTTGCTATATTTGGATCCATTACTTCAGCGACAAGCTGTTCATTGCTTGTATCGATGAAATCAATTGGATGCAAAGCTATGCCATTGAAATTATCACTTATGTAACGACCAATAACTGCAAGGCACTCGGACGGATCCTTTGGATCCCTTTCGGCATGAAAGCAGGTATAAAAACGTCTCTCATCACTTTGTCATAGTCCCAAATACCAATTTGACCTTTCTTATCTCCGACATGATAATATTGTTCTTGACAGGGTGAAATTCTAAGAAAGTTATCAGTCTCTGTATAAACAGTATTAGCGAGAGTCAACACGGTTGGGAGAATAACATAAGTTGGCTCGATCATATTGATATGATTTACGATTTTCTGATTTGCCGTTCAAATACAAAGTCCTAAGCCCTGCGGACATTTTTACGGGGGCCGAGAGGACAACCCCATATTAAATAAGCTATGCGAATGTGGGCATGTCATCGTGGTGTGCCCGGGCTGTTTACATAAAAAACATGGCTTTGAAGGCAATCAATATAGGTAGCTCCTTTGAACCCTGCCTCATGGTCTTTCTGTTTACACACCTCTTGGGCCATATTCATGAGCCAGTTATTGCTACCCAAATCACTGCCTCTGCACACGCATAAGGTTATACAAAGATGCGTTCATTCCACACTTATTATCGCTTGGATTTGGCATATTATTACTTGCAGTTGGCTTATCGATTCCTTTGTACCTGCGATGGCGAACCAATTGCAGCTGACACCTATGAAATATATCAATGTTTTCGACTATTTGAAGTGTTCACCTTCATTTGCAATGACAGTGAAAAGACCTGATGCCACCGCCTATGAGTCCATTGGTATAAGAGTTTCAAATTTTAAAATGAAGCTGCATGATCCTTTTAGTGTAAAACTTCCGGGCGACTACATCCGCCGAGTGCAGGCAAAATTCCCAGTGTGGCAAAAGTTGCACCAATTTCCAGCAAAACGCACACGAACACTGCCATTTTCCTTGATTCCTCCATATATATCTGAAAATAACTTGAAATGAAGAGAGTTTATGATGGATTGTACTGTTTCACCATTGGGTTGCCATTCTAATGTGTTTAGAGAAGGCAGAATATTCTCTTCAAGGTGCCCATGTGGGCCCCCGCTTTGTGGAAGAAAGTAGTTATACTTATAAGACAAACACCTTCATTTTTTAGCCATGTAGGACTTTGAACTGCATAAAGAAGCTCCCAATCTGCGAATGAACCTTCACCTTTTACAGTTACAAATTAATTTTTGGAAAAGTTACGTTATTTACATATATTAATGGTGATGTCCAGCGAAAAGAATGCCAATCTTTGCTATTCACTTAAGCCCAGGATAGAGACACATATCGAATTGAACCATATATACAATACGCATATCATACATAAGCGATGCTGCAATTGATCATGCCATACATACAGTTTATATGACAGAGCCTAGATTCATCTAGTGCTGAAACATGTCGATATAATAGTGACGCTGAGACTATAGGGATGTCGGAAGAGTGCTTGTGCCAACCATATAAGTACCGCTGACCATAGACATTATTCTATATGCATATATGAATATAGCTGCTAGCATAGATCTGTAGAAACAATACACCCATCGCAGAACAGCGTTGAGACCTCGATACATATCAATGTGACCATAACGCAGAGACAACATATTGTGTATCAAATTGCAGAGAGTATACGCCCAATCGAGAGACATAGATGCCTGTGATACCAGTAAGATCCCGAGGCATAAAAGATGATGTTTCACTGAGCTAAATGCGAAGCACTGAGACCCATATATAATGAGACCATTCAGGGTCGAACCATACGAATCATACAAGCCTCAAACCATATGAACTTCAAAACAAATCGAACCATTATAATCATAGATGCAAGCCACAGGTACAGAGATTATATAAAATCTTTGGATGCCACAGAGTGCGATGATATGAACGTCAGAAAAGCCATACGCAAAATATAAAGAAGGAAGCTGTAGAACTCCAAGAAAAGAAAAAGTGAGAGTGACAATCCATGAGCCAAACCAAGCTGTGAGAGACACCAGACTGCCAGCAATACGCTTCATATTCAAAGGAAATATCTCAGACATCATGACCCATGGAATTCCACCCATGCCCATTGAAAATGTTGCAATATAATCCCAAAAGACCAATTAATGATAATTTTCTTGCAAGTAGTAGAAGAGAAGACCCATCAAAAGGTCCCTGTATGTAGAATGATCCAATAATGAAGAAACTTATGCACATTCCTCCTGCAGCAATCATTAGAAGTGGGCGCCTTCCATATTTGTCCATAATCAATGATGAGTGCACCACCACCATCTGATGAAATCCTCTTTGCAATATTCTTTGCCAATTATGCTCCAACACATTATTACAAACTCTGTTTTCTAATTCCCTTTTTAAATTTGCTGATTTTGAAGGAGGGCTTTTTCTTTGTCTGCTTGCAGGGATAGGAGTTGATGAAACCGCTGCCACTTGAAGAGCTGGAGAATTTGATACATATTCTAAAAAAACACATTTAATGATTTCTTCTTCAAAACAGGGTTTTGAAGAAGAATCAATTTCACATTGATGACATTCCTGAAATAAACACCTACTGAATCTTCCTCTAGCCCGCGAGTGTTATTGAAACATTCTAAGAACAAGCTCTGCAAACATCTAAATTGCGGTGGGTGAAAGCTGATGGCATTTTGGCCTGCATATTGAACTGAGACTTTGACAGCTACCCGTCTGCATTTGACTCTGATAGAGGACTAGACAAGACGGAGTCTAACAGAAACAATAGAGAGATAGACATCGAAAAAGTTAAAATGTGTAATATTCCTTTTTCTGAAATATCACAATCTATTCTAGAGATTGACTATAGGGGCATTTACTGGATATGTCACCTTATAGAAAGGATGAGATCGAGAGGCTACATGGCCCTCTACAAACCCTACCTATAGATCTTGTAATATTCCTCCTACAGGAATTGCCCAAATAATGGGGCTGCAATGATGTATGAACATACAATGGATTCTCTGCGTTATTTATCTGAGCCTGCTTATAAAAAGAAGTAAAAAACCAACATATATGGTTATATCAAGAAAATTAATGCAATGAATTGAAGAATCAGTCATTCAATAAAGATAATACAAGCCTCTCATTACATGCATGATAACCATGAAGAACATTTCTATATGGAACAAGCCCTAGGCTATGACTGCATTTTTTATAGAGGCACTGCTGCATAAAATATAAGATACAAGGATATAGCAATATGAAGCTCAAATAAAGTGGGGGAGCATGATCTCAACCCCTGAAAATACAATACATCAATCTTCTAGAAGGATTGGCTATAATACATGTACAAAATGGAAAATACAAGAATGTCGGAGTTGTTGGGTAGCAGCAACTCATAAAAAAAATAGGAGGAGATGGCTGAATATGATCTGCAATATGAAATGGCCTCCTCCAATGGAAATCTGAGGTGAAAGGCTGATCCCTTCACCTAAGATCTCACCCTCCAAATGTTTGCTAATCTCTCACAGCAAATGCTCTCCAATAATAACGTTGTCTAAGAGAGGGACTGCGCTGCATATGATGGCAAGTGGTTGGCCTGCTGCCAAATATGGTGGAATAAGCTCAAGAACCTCCTTTTCTGATCTCCGAAATGGATGGAAGCTCCCTCCTCTGAAAAACAAGCCAAGGATGGTGTTGTAGAAAACCTCCCTAGCAACACCCAGCAACACTGCACAATATCCAACTGAAACTACGTTGATGATGAAGGATAGTGCTTCACCTAAATGTCTAAATATGGGGAATACAGTGCAATCCTCCAAGAGCTACTCAAGAAGGAGAGGAAATCTTAAACAAGAATTCCCTCAGCAATTTTTGCTAACCAGCAAGATGTTGCGGCAAGTCCAACAGACCAAAGATGAATAATTCTCAAGATGATTTGCAATGGCTACCTTGCCCTTCTTTAAACAATGTGATATCCCTCTCAATGGACCCCACTCATTAGGTTTTCCTTCCTCTAGAAGCTTCCCTCCTTATCCCACTGTGATGGCTCACAATGTGCTCTCCACCTCATGCTACTACGCAGTTTGACTTAGTCTTCTTGCAAAAGCCCCCTTTCACACATGGAGGTGTGAAATCCAGCTCTATAAGTGATCCTCCTTCATACCAAGATGATTTTTATTACCTATTCATGAATTGAATGGGTCTCGTACCCATTTCATTCTTCTACTATGTGGAAATGGAAAAAATTAATGTTCCATAAAAATTAGGAACATTACAGTCCTCCCCTCTCAAATATTGCTTGTCCTCAAGAAAGTACAAGGATAGACTGGTTTATTTCCCCTTACCTTCCTTGTAGCATACATGCATGATAAAATCCTCTAAGAAAAGGATTCCATATCATCAATCAAGTGTCCAAGTTGTCCCTCCAACATATGCAATCCAGCTTTTGGTGAAAATCCCCAAATAGCTGTCATGTAGAAACAAATATCCATGAAGGAACAATGGGTTTTCTAAGGGCCTTTTTGAGGCATGATATATGATATAAAATGGGACTCATCATCCCCATATGAATCTCCCATCCCCAAGCAATCATCCATACAACATAAGTTGCCTCCCAACATCGCAACTCACATAAATCTCTCTCCACCTTTAGCTCCGGAAATGAAGGTGGGTTGCAAAGCTGAATATGGAAAGCCTCATAGCTTGCCCCATGTTGTCCTCCTCTCCACTTATGATAAGTGTAGAGTGTGTTTTGATCATGGGATGCAAAATTATTTCCCTCAAGTGGAAAAATAAATAGAAATCCTCCAAGGATTTCTCCTCCATCGATGATAATTTGACTGGCCCAAGACATTTCATCTATGATGAGTAGGACATGGTCATCATAGAATACCCCAATGGCGTGTTTTTTTTAGGTTATACCATGTGAATAAAGGTACAAACAATTTCTCATAGGGTTACAATGCATCCTCATCCACTGCAGCTGCAGAAAATAACATGGCAAACATTGTACAAAAAATATCACCTCTACTACTGAATAGTAAGTAGATGAGTGAATTAACAATACGAAATCAAATACATGCCCATATACATACAATGGATGGAAATCATCATCAAACTCATGGCCCACCTCCAAAGAAGACAAATAGGTGGTTGTGGTGGCCATGTCTCTCCTCATGTTCCCATTAGAACATGCCATGTAAAAACTGTGGGAATCATCTTCCCTCAGGGACACACTAAATTCATGTGTCAATATTTCGATCATGCTTCCAATAATATGGAAAATATCAGCAAATGGAAACATGCTCATCATAAAAATAGAGTAAGTACTGATGGTTTCATATGGTGCTGGAAAGTACCAACAATCTCCCAAGGGTGCATAACGCAGTTTTGCAAACTGTTACTCAAGAACTGTACAAGGAAAAATGTTTTGAAATATAATGCTAATCATATGAATTAGCTGAACATGTGTAGGATGGAAAAACATTTTTCCAAGGCCATATAAAATATGGCTGCCTCCATCATATGGTTTGGCCCAATTTTTCTCCTGGAGCAACATGAAAAATCTGCCCCTTTGAGGAGCCATGCACTGCAACATAATGATAAGAGTATGTAAATCAACAAATGTAAACACAATGATATTACCATAGGATGGAAGTAAGATGATAGATGGATCCATGTATATGATCTTGCTCCCAAGTGTCAATGATGTGAGCTCATTCAAAAAGGCTCTTGCCCATGCCAATATTTGTTTCTTGACATGCTCCTTGTCAAGAACACCTCTGGTGATGCTGCTGCAAAAATGAGGCGTTAACCAAGATAGAAATGCCTCTCGATAAGTCCAAGCTAAGGAGTCATCCATTGGCACTATGAGAGTGCCCTCCTCTACTCCTGCAACATCATACATCATATGAGAGAAAATTTTCTTCTGCTCTCTCTAAGATATTCCAAGCAACCCAAGTGCTTGCTGCCTTCTCATGCTTACATCATGTAACTCATGTGATGAAGGTGTTGGCAATATGATGCAGAGTGTTGTCCTTGATGGCAACCCACTGAATGAAGATGAAAACATGAGATGGTTGGCATGTGTTGTCCTTGATGGCAATACACCTGATGAAGTTATTCTTGACATGATGGACTTGGTAAATGATGTTTGTTAGCAATATGATGATGAATGTTGTCCTTGAAAGGCAACCCTCTTGATGAAGACAATGGCAACTTACTGGATGAAGTTGTGCTTGATAGAATATGTCTTAATGAACTAAAATTGATGTATCAACAGTGAGTATAGAAGGCAATGAAGAAAGAAATTTAGCATGTGCTAAATATTTGATGAAAAGAGTATGCCTCAAGGCAATTGCGGATATGTCTAGGAGAAGTCGTGTATGCACGTGGAAAAGAACGTTCCAAGTCGCGTATGGGAAAAAGCGCTCAAAAAGTGCAAAACCAAGGGTAACCACCATGGTATTGACCCATTGTATTGGGTAATGATCCGCCTAATTGACCCCGTCCAGGAATACCATCGGAAGTAATATTGTTTTGGCTCATGGTATTGAAAAAAGGGGCTCATGGTATTGAAAAAGGATAAACCTATATAAAGAGATGAAATTCATTATGCAAATCATGAGGGTGGGTGCAAGATGTCTCAGCTTGAATGAATACTTCTCTCCGAAGTAGATCTCGAATGTGGAAAGGGTTACACTTGAATGATAGATCTGAATCTATGATGCACCTATGAAGAAATGATGAAGCGGGATATCTAGATCTGAAATGTATCTGTATTTGCTAGATCTGTTTATGGAGTGATTAGATATGAAATGAGGCGAACATCTGTCTGAAGTAAAAGGGTAAATCTGAACTGAATATCTGATCTGAGTAAGTATGCTGCTCTATAATGATTGAAGATCTATACGCTACTTCGTCGCAGAGGAAGCGCGTATGCGCAATAGAATTTGTACTGAAGTATACGCTGTTTTATGTGGACGGAAGCGCGTATACACGCGACATCAGTAAAGGGAAAGAGCGTATGCAAACTAGGGTTTGTCAAGCCGTGTAAGAAATGTCCGACCGTTTTGTTGGTTTATCGATATCTCGCTGAGTTATATGACTGCTTAGATGGTTGATCGAGTTAAAAAATATGGAGTGGGTCCAGTCTGAAAATATGATGAAACGTGGCCCGCAAGTGGTGTCCTAAAGGAAGCTTTGGATCCAGTGTGAAAATTGATGAAACGTGGTCCATATTGGTGCTGAGGGTTGTAGCCTTCAGTCAGGGGGTCGTAGCTCCCTTCCAGGTGAGGCTGGTAAACGAGAGCAGGGGGTCGTAGCTCCCTTCCAGGAGAGGCTGGTAAACGAGTCAGGGGGTTGGAGCTCCCTTCCAGGAGAGGCCGGTAAACGAGCGCAGGTGGGTGCCTGCGTGCTGGTCAAGTCTGTGCCAGCACATATGTTGTAAGATGTTTTCTCTATAATAAAATATTGAAGGCTGAGCAACTGCAGCGGTGGTTTTCTCCCGATTTGGGTTTCCACCTAAAAATCCCAGTGTTCATGTGTGATGCTTTGTGTGATGGTTTATTCTGTTCTTACTGCACATGTTTACTGTTTATAGAACATCTAATAAATGAATGATGGAATTATGTAAGTGAAGAACTAATGGCATAATTAGATCTCTGGGTATACGCAAGTTTCATGAAGGATATCCGCGTGTATACGCTAGTTGGCTTCAGCAAAGTAGCGTATGGGTTTTAGAGAATGAAAAAGTAAAAAGTTTGAATATGCTGTAAATATTGATTCACCCCCCCTCTCAGTATTTTTCCCAACAATTGGTATCAGAGCAGGTCCTTCTGCAGAAGCTTGATCGCTTGAAGGAGATCCGTCGCAATGGGAAGTCAAGAAGGAGTAATGTTTATAAAGCCACCTCTATTCAATGGAAGCAATCTGATATTCTGGAAGGTACGAACAAAAGCATATCTGCAAAGTCTTGGTGCAGATGTATGGGCAATCGTGGAAGAAGGTTATCAATGCCTAGCAAGTATTCCTACTAATGCAGCAGAAAGGAAGAAGTATGAAATCAATGCCAAAGCAGTGAATGTCTTGTTAGGAAGCATGTCTGAATCAGAATTTTCTAAAGTGATGCAGCTACATTCAGCAAAAGAAATATGGGACAAAATCATTCTAAGCTACGAAGGAGACACAAAGGTAAAAAGTGCAAAACTCCAAACTCTTAGAATTGAATATGAAAATTTGAAGATGCATAGTGATGAAAGTGTTGCCAGTTTCTTTCTCCGTCTAGATGATATTGTAAATCGGATGAGAAATTTGGGTGAAACCATAACTGATACTACTCTGGTAGAAAAAGTCTTAATATCCTTGACTTCAAGATTTGATTCTAAAGTTTCAGCTATTGAAGAAAGGCAAGATCTACAAACTCTTACTATTGTTCAATTACATGGTATTTTGATTGCTTTTGAAATGAGACAAGGAGGTCCTTCTCAAATCAGAGAAGCTGCTTTTAAGGTGTCTGCAAAAGGAAAGGAAAAGGAAGTTGTCAAAGAAACTAGCTATATATCCGAAGAAGAAGAAGCGAATTTTGTGAGAAAACTCCAACTAGGCACTGGAAGATTCAAAGGTAAGCTTCCCTTCAAATGTTTTGAGTGTGGAAAAGTTGGTTACTATGCTGCTAAATGTCCTTATAGAGAAAAACATGGTAAAGGGAAACAATTTGAAAAGAGGAAGAGTTTCTATGCAAATGAAGATGATGATGAAGTGTCCAGTGAAGATGAAGAAGATTATGACCATGATCTGAAAGTGCTCATGGCAAAGAAGCAAAAGAAGAAGTCTACTCGAAACAAGGAGATCTCTCATAAAACATGGTTAGCAGAAATTGAATCAGATAGTGATTGGGGTCCTGATTGTCTCATTGGTACAATGAATGGTGAAGATAGTGAAAGTAAAGTTATGGATCTAGAAGAAGCTATCAAGATAAAAGTTGAACAACAACAAAAGGAAATTGATAAGAAAGATTCTATCTACAATGAGATGATCTCTCAAATGAAAGATCAAATAGAAATTCTGAATGGATAGGTGGAAAAGTATCAAAGGTTTCATACTTATGCATCCAATCAAATTAAAGAACTAGAAGCAGAAATCAACGATCAAAATGCAGATCTCGAAAAATCAAGCAAGAAGAATGAAGGACTTGAAGCTGCAATCATCTCTCTGCAAGCAGATCTTGAAGCATCAAGTAAGAAGAATGAGGAACCTCTAAAAACATTTGAAAAGGAAGGCCTTGAAGCAGAAATCATCTCTCTCAAAGAAGATCTGGAAAAATCAAATAAGAGGAATGAAGAGCTGCAACAAACATGTGAAGAAAACGAAAATTGGTTGAAAGAAGAGATTATAAATCTGAAGGATCAAGTAGAAGATGAAAGAAGGAAAGAAGAAAGCATGACAAAGCAATGTCAAGCCTTGGAGGTTGAGGTAAACATTCTCAAAGGTAAATTAGAAGAAAAGGTTAAACTTTTGAGGTTTCAAGATAGTACTAACATTTTGGACAACATTCTGAGTAATCAAAGGTCTCCTGTTATCAAACTTGGTCTTGGTTTCCAAGAAACTGTTAAAGGAGAATCTAGCTCACAAGGAAGTGCTAAAACTTCAGAGGATGACAATGAAAAACCTGAAGTGTTGAATGAGACAAAAGGTCAACCAACAATGATGAAATCTCAAAGGAAATCAGTCAATAAAGTTGAATGCTTTAAATGTCATAATCATGGGCATGTTGAAGCAAATTGCAGGAGCAGATCATTTCAGCCTCAAACAAACAGTTCCTACATAGAAAGGTACTCTGGTTTCTTCAAGGGATATTGTTTTTCATGTAACAAGTATGGACATAAACCAGCTGATTGTAAAAGGAGGAAGATTAGAAATACTCATTATGATTCTTATGCTTATTTCTCTGAACACATGAGATGTTATTTCTGTAACAAGTATGGACATGTAGAAAAGGAATGCAGGTTGAACAGATCTGAGAAAGTGGACAACTTTCAGCACACAGTTAGGAAGTTCAAGCAAGTTTGGAAAAATATGGAGAACCGATCAGAAACATAGGGAATTCTAACCCTACTGCAGTCATCCGCTTCTGAAGCTGACTTTTCTTATTGACTGCAGGAATGATGTGGGATACATTATGAGATTTAGTAATGTATCATCACAGGGGGAGCAATGCATGGTGACTCTCATGGTTTATTTGATTATTCTGGTTATGTTTACTTCTGACAGCGCATCTGATGTGGAAAGGACAGGTACAGGAGGTACAAACTCAGGAGGAAATGAAGGAAGATGAAAATTTTCTATGCTTCACTTTCCATACGCGGGTTATATTAACAAAAGTCACGTATACACGCGAGTTTCACCAGACACAGTCGCGTATGCATTGATGATAAGAGAATTTATATGCTAGCTGAAGATCTGGAGCAGAGGCTCAGGGGGAGTAACAGTCTGATTGTTAATAAAGAAATAAATCATGCGAGCTAATGGATACTTTGGTTGAGACCTTTTGCCTACATATGTTACTTCATGTTAAATCTTGAAGATCATGGTAATATTGGACCACATGGATGATTACTTGACACATATTTGAAGATGTTGTTTTGGTATGATAATCTCTCTTAGAAAGGTTGTATTGATGCTGCAAAGAATATGAAGGCTTGGTTACTAATGTGCTTATGATACAACCATTGGATGACGCTTGAAGACACAACTGCACTGTTCTATCTATCTGTAGTCCAGAGAAGCATTCAAAAGAAGCTGAACACTGCCTTTTTCTCATAGAGGATCAGATCTGGTTAAAATTTAGAAGATGGAATTGGATACGCGGGTTTCCTGAAACACGATCAGTATCACTCACCCAGCGAGTTAATGAAAACTGCGTATGTCGATTGCGACATTTTTCGGTTTGGAGTCGGCTCTCCTTAGCACAATTGCGGTGCTGTTGGTATCTGCGATCTTTGTTTGGTACCTCTGGTGGTGTTCCAGTTCTCATAATTCTATTTATAATGTTTTGATAAAGATGCCTTGATGATGTGTTGGTGAAAGTGTTCAGGATGCAAAAACTAAGGGGAGCCTTAGTCATATGGAAAGGATGCTTGGATGCACAGATTCAGGGGGAGCATTAGCTTTGCTGAGTATAATGCGTTATGATGGTTCTAATATATGTTCTCTTTCTTGAGGACTTTTTGGTGTTGGTCATAAATGGTCATATTTGTAATTTGATGAAAAGGTCTTGTTGAGACCCGTGATGTAAAATTGTAATATTCAGTCATGTAAGGACTTGTCAAATTTGTAAACCCACTTGGTTGGGTAGATGAGTCAAATTTGTAAACCCACTTGGTTGGGTAGTTGAATTGAAATGTGTAACCCATTTGGTTGGGTACTTGAGTCTCATATGTAAATCCACTTGGTTGGATATTTGATGTAAGTATGAGTCATTGGCGATAGGAAAGTCATAGAGTCATATACTTTATTGGAAAATATGTTTGAAGATTCAGCATGAACTCAGGGGGATCTTGGTCACTTCTGTTTATATCAGATCTGCAGAACACTTCTTCCACATGAGGAGAAAAGGGGGAGAGTAAGTTGGCTTTGGTCCACCCTTTTCCCTTGATGTCAAAGGGGGAGAGTGACATGGTGTTTGAGGTGTTTGAATGGTGTCAAAAATGGGGAATGTGACATGGTTTCATTGTATTCTTAATGTACCTATATGTTGTGGTAACCAAACACCATCGTGGTTGCCATCAAGTCCAAAGGGGGAGATTGTTGGCAATATGATGCAAAAAGTTGTCCTTGATGGCAACCCACTGAATGAAGATGAAGACATGCGACTATTGACATGTGTTGTCCTTGATGGAAAACCACCTGATGAAGTTTGTCTTGACCTGGTGGACTTGGTAAATGATGTTTATTTAAGCAATATGATCTTGAGTGTTGTCCTTGAATGGCAAGATGATGGCAAACTTACACTTGATGGTTGTGCTTGATAGAACATGTCTTGTTGAACTAAATGTGATGTATCTACGGTGAGTGATGTATCTACGGTGTGTACGAAGGAAATGAAGGACGAAGGCAATGAAGAAAGGAATTCAGCATGTGATAGATCTATGATAAAAAGAGTATGTCTCTAGGCATACACGGATTTTCCTAGGGGAAGTCGCGTATGCACGCGGGAAAGAACGTTCCAAGTCGCGTATGGGCAAAAGCGCTCATAAAGTGCAAAACTAGGGGTAAATACCATGGTATTGACCCATTGTATTGGGTAATGATCCGTCTAAATGACCCCGTCCAAGAATACCATCGGAAGTAATGTAGTTTTGGCTCATGGTATTGAAAAAGGGGCTCATGGTATTGAAAGAGGGTAAGCCTATATAAGGAGAAGAAATTCATTGTGCAAATGAGGAGTGTGGGTGCAAGATGTCCGAGCTTGAATGAATACTTCTGAAGTATATCTGAATGGAAAGGGTTACAGTTGAATGATAGATCTGAATGCATGATGCACCAATGAAGAAAATGATGAAGAAGGGTATCTAGATATGAAATGTATTTGTACTTGCTAGATCTGTTTATGGAATGATTAGATCTGAGATGAGGCGAACATCTGTCTGAAGTAAAGGGTTGAATACGGCCGAATATCTGATCTGAAGAAGTATGCTGCTCTATAATAGTTGAAGATCTGTACGCTAGTTTTCCACAGAGGAAGCGCGTATATACGCGGCTTCGCTGAAGAGAAAGCGCGTATGCGCAATAAAATATGTACATATACGTGGTTTATGTGGACGGAAGCGTATGTCTGCGACATCGGAAGAAAAGAAAAGCATATGCGAGCTAAGGTTTGCTGAAATGCAATGGTAAGAAATGTACGTCTGCTCTGTTGGTTTGCGATATCTGTTATTAAGTTATATGTCTGTTTCATGAGTGACTGTGCTTAAAAGTTGGAAAGGGTCTAGTCGAAAGGGTCTAGTACGAAAATATGATGAAATGTGGCACGCAAGTGTTGTTGGCACGCAAGTTGTGTTCTATTGAAGTTGTTGGATCTAGTGTGAAAATTGATGAAACGTGGTCCATAGAGTCTTGAGGTTGTAGCCTTCGGTCGGGGGTCGTAGCTCCCTTCCGGGTGAGGCGGGTAACGGAAGCGGGGGTTGTAGCTCCCTCGGGTGAGGCTAATGCTTGGCGAGATCAGGGGGTCATAGCTCCCTTCCAGGAGAGGCTGGTAAACGAGTCAGGGGGTTGGAGCTCCCTTCCAGGAGAGGCTGGTAAACGAGCACAGGTGGGTGCCTGCGTGCTGGTAGAGTCTGCACCAGCACATATGTTGTAAGATGTTTTCTCTATAATAAAATATTGAAGGCTGAGCAACTGCAGCGGTGGTTTTCTCCCGACTTGGGTTTCCACCTAAAAATCATGGTGTTCATGTGTGATGCTTTGTGTGATGGTTTATTTTGTTCTTACTGCACATGTTTACTTTTATAGAACATCTAATAAATGAATGATGGAATTATGTAAGTGAAGAACTAATGGCATAATTTAGACCTCACATGCTGTATTTTCAATGACACTACATACGCCTGCTGGCTTCCTAAAAGCATGCTTATGGTTTAAAAAAACAATAAAAGTAAAAAGTTTGAACATGCCTAAAATAATTTATCTCCCAATTTCTCTAATATTCTTCCTGGGGCGAATCACATATAAATCACTCTATCTAATTTATTCATTTTATTATGTTCTTAAATGAACCTTGTGGGTATTTAACTGGTATTCTTTATATTTTAACAACATAATGAGTAATAGATGATTCTTGCCCCCAAACCCAATTTCTTTAACTAACTTTAGATATTAAATTTCTTTGCATCCACCGCCAAATAATGTCTATTTCTTGTGCTTAGAAGTTATCCCTATGTGAAATAATTCAACTCTTTTTTATCCTCATCCTTGATGATTACAATAATACATGCAAAGTATTAGAACTGAACTATTGTTAATTTTTTCCTGCTTAAACCATTACAAGCAGAGCCTTTCATCACCCTTTATGTCAGAGTCCAAATCTTATGATTGCATACATTAGCCTTATTTTCATCTTTATTTTTCTAGTCCTCTTGTCCGAGGCTCATGTGAAGTTTCCAACATCCTCTGGATTCATCATGTCTCATCCTCCTCATGAGTACAAGTAGGTCTTTCTCACTTTTCCTTCGAGTTGTCATTTTTTTCTTTCTCCTTCGAATCCACTCTTCCTTTTTTTGTCTTTGGAATCTCTGATTTCCAACTATTTGGCTGTGTCATGGAAACTTGAATGGTTTGCCACTCGATTCAATATGTATGGCTTGAACACACACTACATCAAATTCAATAGATTAAAACATCAATAACATATGTTTGGAAATAAGAATGTAAACTACCAATGTAATTACTAAAGCATCACGTGTATCCAATGGAATACCAAGTTACCAAAGATTTATTCTAAAACCTTGCAACCTCGAACATTCTACCTTTAACTGCCCCAAATGCCGCCAATCAATAACACTGGTTTCATCTCAAAGGATAGAATTGTTTTGTATGATTTTAAAACTATACCATGAAGAGATGACTTTACATTTCCACTCTTTAATTCTACTTCTGAGTTTTACTTTCCCACCGTATTAAAGCTAATCGAATTTTTGTTCTTTCTTCTTAAACAATTAATTCTACAATACACTTTTCTAATCGCTTAATCCAAATATTCAACTTTTCAGGATTCATTTCACCATCATAAATAGGTAGTTCAAATTTTACATCAAGTTTCCAAGAGATGATTTTTGGAGGTTTCTTTTCTGCTTCAAAATCTAAACTGAAGAAGAAGAAGAATATGATGGAAGATGATGGATATATATTATCAGGTTTTCTTTTTTCCTTTTCCCCATCTTCATTTCTTTCGAATATGAAGCTACATCTCTCACCTTCTATTCATAGAGCGTTATCCCAATATCCGTCGCATGTTCAAAAATATTTGTTGAATATTTTCCTTCCGATGAACTTCATCAGAGTCGTCCACATCGGATCCTCCCATTATCGATCGTTGAGTGACTTTCCACTTTCCAACTTCCGCACCATTCCTGAGTGCCATTTCTCCATGTAGCAACTCGGACCTCGGTTAGCATTCGCCGGAAAATTCTCACAAAACGTAACCTACTCGATACCACAATATATGATCCGAAATAGATCCGAAATAGGACCTGAATATTTTCCAAAGTGAATTGATTGTTAACTTGATCGCTAGGTCAGAAGATCGAAGGAAATCAATTGATTTTAGGACTTAATCTTAACTTAAGAAGTAATAATTAAACATTAATTTTCAGCAAAGAACATAGATAGAAGACAAAAATATTGATGCAGTTTTTCCATGTTGGACTATGTCTTCCAGGTTCGCTTTCAAGATGTAAGTCTGCTTTCATTAAGGAATGATCCAACGACACGAAAGAAATACACCGCATCGAATATGCTCTCCAAGCACTCTCTAGTCTCTATAAACATAAATTCTCCCTCCTATCTTTCTACGTTCGTCTCAAATACTCACCCTCGCTTCAACAATTGCTGCAGACACTAAGAAAATTGTCTCTCTTATAGTCTGGATACAAGCCTTCAAAAACACTTCTCCATCATGGTACAAAGGTGAAGTTTAAATAGGTTGGGGCCAAGGTTCAGCTTCTAACCTTTGGCCCAGTACATGTTTAGTGTGGTTTTACATTTAATGAAAAGAAGGTCTTTGGGTACAATATGTTAGACCACCCAGAAAAGGTTACATAGCTGGTCAATTAATCATAGTGCACATAACCATAAAAACCAAAAATAAAACATAATAAAACAGACACTCCATTTATCCTGCTAACCGCATAAAAATATGACTATGGCTAATCCATGTGATGTTGCTCCAACAACACTCTAACCGGCCACTCTTGGCAGGTGTTAGGTCTAGCGTTCTCTCTGCCCCGCTAGGCGTGCTTGCTACCCTCATCCATGTGACAACACAAACCTCTCACTTCGCTGTGGTCTTCTGTGCTGGTCAATTCCATAACTACGTGTTAACATTCTAATCCATTCACATGTTGCGCCTTCGCTCGATTTTTACTTTCTCCCCACTACTAACAGTATGATATGAAAGGTTTATTGGTGGCATGCTTATAACCATAGTTTTAACATATTTTGAAACTTATAACATGGTTTATAAACCTATTAACATAGATTTTGACCATAGGATTGTTGCTGCCTGGTTAGGTTCCATTGGTACATGTTTACCAGGTATTAGCTTTAGGATGAGACAGGTTTTTCACATATCACACAATTACAGGTTTAAATTAGGATTAATACCATGAACCTTTAACACATAATTTCCAAACCATGAAGTAACTTTCACCATGAAACTACATTTACTTTCTACCATTTAAAGACTTCATCGTATCACCGAAGAAATCAAGATTGGAATCGGACTTCCTCATTCGTATTCAACCGACTGATCCTCGTAGATCAACATGAAAGTTATTTGAAGTACAAAATTAATATGATGTATTTGCTGTTTGTCATATTAGCGAGTGTTGACTAAAGTTTTCATGCATATAAAAAACTTGAAAAAAGAAGTGGAAGAAAATATTGTTTGCACAATATGTGGAAAATATAAAAGTGTTGTAATTTTTGTAGGTATATTTACGCTCTCTTCCAACATACAAGGTATTTAAGATTGATCACCCCTTGATCGAGGAGCATAATAGGCCAATGGTTCCTTTCGTAGGGGCTTATGGCAAAGCTCCCTTAAAGAAAATTTTGGGTATTTTTTTGCTGTTTTATGTTTTTTCAACCAATGTGCGTTTTTGGTCCATTATAAAATAATTCCAATTATGAATCGAGTTGAATCTAATCCATGTATGTATCGGATTTGGATGCTATGGAATACTTAAATATTGCATTTAAATGTTGTTAACTCATTGAGATGGGAGAGAGATGGAATTTCGCTAAGGTTATTTTCAATTAAGGATTTTCAAGGTAAATATGTGTAATTGTACATGTACCATTGGTATTCTTATGCTATATTTTATTAGTACACTTTTGGCAGGGTTTCCACAAACTATTCATTTTTTTTTATGGAAATGTTGCAAGCATGGGAATTAGGTGAATCAAAAGTTGCAACAACATAAAGTTTTTCTTGACTTTTTAACTAAGAATGTCTCCTTTCTTAAAATAATAGCTGTTGTTACAAATATTTGACGCCACTCAAAAGTTGAATAAAATAAAAAAGAAAATATAAGGTCAGAGAAGAAAATTACAAATGATGGAAATGATGATGATTACAAAATTGTTGTGTGATATTCCACTAGACAGTTTGTTACTACATATTCTACACACATTAAAATAATAAAATAGGCAATGAAAATATTTTCAGACTTGTTGACAAAAATAAATTAATATTTATTGTATGTATACAATTATAATTATGCATAAATAGAGAAAAATAAATAAAAATTCACAAAATCGCAATTGACACAAGATATATCATGGAAAAACTTCTGGGAAAAAAAAAAAAAAACCTAGCTAGAAGGGGTCGCACTACTCTCTTTTTTTGAACAGAAATTGTTTTCAAGTAAAAAGTAAGGATTATGGCTCATAGACATTATGTTTTTAAACAAATTAATCTCATATTTTCTCCTTCCAACTAATTTTCTGTGTATATGTGGAATAAATTTCCTCTAAAATTATGGTACCCCTTTCTCCTAAAGGGCTCAATTTCTAACATAAATTAATAAAAATTACCAGTGGTTAAGCTTGACCCTTCAACTCTTAACCAAAACTAAATATTTTTAGAGTCTTCTTCATCATGATCACATGGATAACCCCCTTTTACATTAATAATGGGGTTGACATGCAGACCCTCAAATTATGATGGACAAAGGTCAACTTTCGAATGACATAAATTTTTTCATGCATAATCTAAATGAGGCATTTATTGTGTTGTTGGAAAGGTATTTGTGTGTAGAATATATGCTGTGTTGTGTTAAATTGAAAAAAAAATTTTACCCCCCAAAACACATTTTTTGAGGGCCTCAAAATTCTCCCATATACCCTAGAACCCAATTTTCCAAATTGGGTCCTACCTGTAAAATGACCTGTGAATTTGATTCCACCTTTTCCACTCTAAAAATAAATATGGATGAAAACATAATTATTCAACCTAAATAAACCGTTGGAAGTCAATGATAGTCAATTTTGTTTATCAAGAGAAAAGGAGGGATATAGTGAAAATAATGTATACTATGTTCTTTTCACTTACAACACAAAAATAAATTCAATTCACATGAATCTTGCCTTTTGATTTATAAATCCACCCTAATCATCCCAAATAATTTATAATGTTCTATAAATAAATTTAATTTCCATATTATTTGTATATGAAGTAGAAAGAGGCATGAAACTCAAAAGGCACCACACACAATGTAGTTTTTGTTATCGCCTACTAACCAATGTCATGCTAAGTCATTGACCAATCATCTCTGTCCAACTAATATCTCCAAATGTCACCCCAAGATATGTTCATTTGGCTTCCATGTCATAAGGAGATATGTAAAAATAACTTAGGATAAAAAATGATATGAGAAACATGCATACGAGGTTGAGATGCGATACCTGAAAATAAGCTAAGTGTGAAAGTAATGGTAAATAAGGGTACGGTGAAAAGTTAAAAAGTAAATAAAGCATGGAGGGAGAGAGGTGTGGAAGGAAGAATAAAGGTAAAATTGGTTAAGTAAATAAAATATGAAGTGTCGTAGGTGTGTGGACATTAGTGGTGGCGCAGGAACATGGTATATGGAGTGTGAGAGGTGTGAGGTTAGTGATATGTGGAGGAACATGGTATAGAGGCAGGGAGGGAGAGGTGTGTGTATTTTTATTGATGTCTTAGGAACATGGACATGGAAGAATATGTGCATGCATTAAAATATGTGTAAGGGAAAATGAAGAAGGGAGGTGTGCGTGAGAACATATGTGTAGAGTAAAGTGTGATAAAGACAGAAATATGTAATGGGGGGGGAACATGATAATGGATGTGTGGAGGTGTGCGGAAGGAAAATTTTGTGGAGTAGATTATGTTCTATGATTGGTATATGGGGAGTAAACATGGTACTGATGTGCATATGTGGGCGATGAAGCTATGTAGCAAGTAGAGTATGTGCAAAGGAATATCAAGTATTGGGAGGAACAAGGTAATGGCGGGAGTTGAAGGCGGTGGAGTGGTGTATGTGAAAAGGAGTATGGGAAGGGGGGAATGGCTTTATGTAGGTCCTAAGAAAAACAATAATAAGTAAAAAGGGGAGAAGTGAGGTAAATTTTCATGAAATAATACTTAATTAGGAAAAATCGAAAATAAAGAAATGAAGGAATAATGGAATAATGATAAAAAATAAAGTGAATAGATATATAGGACAAAAATGATATATTTGGAACATGTTTTTTATTATTATGTAAAATGTTGAATCACGCTTATACATAGGATATAATGAGATGAACATGAGAAAATTTTATTTCTTTTTAATATCCTTTATTTTCTTCCATCTATTCAATAAGAGAAACCACTCGTCGACCTTGTGTGGAGAAGATTTGAAATATTGGAAAATTGTAAGAAAATATTAATAGGTTTGTAATTAATTATTTTTATATGTGACATGAAAACATATCAAGAGTGAATTAAAATTAAAATCACATAAAAAACCTAATTAATATTGTTAGAAAAACATAACTACACATATTATGTATTCCTTGCTATGCAATGTTATTTTGAAGTTTTAACCTTTTAGTTGCATGGAGATGAGTTTATTAGAGAACATTTATACTCGTGGTAATATTTTTTAAAGTTTCAAGTTTTTTTGGATTTGTGTTTGGTTATATCGACTCGTCTATTATTGTTGTAGTGGTGGAGGAAATTTTCAAAATCCTTTGTAGATGAGAATGAGATAAAGTGAAACATTCATAATTTGGCCCATCTATTAGAAATTGGTTCAATATGGGAGGGAGGAAAGTAAAAATATAGAGAGGGAGGAAAAAAGAAAAGGAAGTGGGAGAAGCCAGGAAAGGAAGAAGAGGTGGATGCATATGTCAAGTTTACAACATTTCACTCTATCTTTCAATATATGGCATAAGTCTTGAGCAAGAGGTGTTGTATCATGGGTAATCTTAGTCGATTAGATTTTAGTTGGTTTATTGATTGGTTGATTAAGATGACTAGGAATGAAACTAAACAAGTATACTTTGGAATATCAAGTCAATAATGGTTGAAGTGAAGTTTGATAAAATAGTCAAAGTCAGAATGATGAGAAGACAAGTTGACAAATAGTCACTGTGGATAATCATCAAAGTCAAGAGTAGTTATTTTAGTTCAAAATGACTGTAAGTAAATATGAAAAAAATTGATAATCAACAGAGAAGAAGGGATTATAGTTAGAATAAAAATGAACAACCAACATGGTGGTTGAAGGGAAATTGACTACAATTTTCTAACTTTTCAAAAATGGTTTGGGATCCTAAGATTTCCAAGATCTTGGAAATTTATGTTCAACCACCTATATTGATTCGAGAAGCCATGAATTAGAGTTTTATGTGTCACAGAGCGAGGTACCCTAAACTAAATTCTCGATACATTTTTTGGAATATTTTGAGTATTTTAGTCAGGCAAAAGACAAGCTAAGGGACTTTAAAGGGGTCAAAGTCCTCATGCATTTTAAGGGGAAAAAGGGTAGATCTAGGGTCACAAACTACTGCTTACGACCCTAATATAGTGGTGACAACATATAAATAATAGTCTAGGATGAGTCGAAGTAGTAGCTCATGATTATGGCACATATGTTCATGATAGATCCGATTTGAGGTTTTTGTCTACGTAGGGCTCCTGGCCGTGTGCGCCTAAGATGTGAAGAGTCTCGTAAGAGGAAATCGAATTATTAATGAATGGAACACATTTTGCTGACATGAGCCCGGTATCCGTGATATATTATGAGTTTCGCTACATTTATTTCCCTATTATCTGTTATTGGAATATTTTTAGTAAGCGGATCGTACACATGCATTAGATGTTTAAAAGAACTGTGAATGCATAGATTCGATGGTATTGGGTTATATTTTCCCGATTAATTGGGTTATCTTATGAGTTATGGGTTGCACGCAAGTCATTCTGTTAAGTATATTGTTAAGGGTTTTTTGGTTACGAATTTTCTCTGTAGACCCGTTCTAGATCTAAAGGCACCCTTCATTAAAACAACCTTCAGAAAGCAACTCAGTTCCGCACCCTCCCATACTACTTTGCAGACCTAACTTGCGGTTGTGTCATCGCCGAAAGGGCCAATAGAAAAGGTTTGTTGGTTAACCTCAAATTGAAACCGTCAAGACCTCAAACAAAAGCAAAATGGTTTCTCATGGTTGGATAGCAAGATTTTTGAGAGAGAGAGCAGTGTGATGATTCAAGGTTTTAGCACCTAGGAAAATATGAAATTGACGGAAAGGTTCCAAAAAGAAAATCCAGTGAGTTTGCCCTAAAAGAAAATAAAAGTAAGAAATTGTCTACTAAAGAGTGGAATAGAACATACATATTTACATAGGTGCACGATCTTCTTCAGACCTTTCCACACACGCAGTCGTAGGGAGTGGTTGTCGAGACTAGTGGAGTTCCGCACCTTTTTGAAGAACGATAGTTACACAAAGGACCCCTGGACTGATCCAACAAATGGAGAAGACCGATAACAAATCACCGAGACCGTAGATCAATAACATAGTATCTTTAAAAGATTTTTACCAGAGTTTGTGATAGATAAGTTTCAGTTACATCAAGTCGAAAGAATATTGCGATTTGAGAGGTAAATTAGCGAACATTAATTTTTCTCACTCCATATCATTTAGTTGCAAGGGTGTTTTGTGCAGCCACACCGGAAAGTAATGCACTAGGAACATACGGAAATCAATACGCACAAAGAAGAAGTATTATCGCATCATCTTAAAGGGAAAGATCTCAACACATCTCTTCGAGGATTCTGCTAGATTCATAGAAGGAACCGAGGCTACATGTCGTAGGTAGCCCTCTTGCTACACCATACTCGAATTGCCAGAGGGGACTCAAAGAGCCTCCCCATTCCGCCCACTCCCCACCCACATATGGCTGCACACATGAATATACCCACCTTTCGTGAGTGTGGGTATGAGTGAATATAGATTACCCTAGTTTGTAGCCGAGCTAGTATGGACCCTGCAAACGTTAACACTGGCGTCGTGAAAAGAGTGCGTACTTCATGGCTTTTTTAAACCAGACTACTTTATGGGACATTCGAAACAAAATGCCTCTCACTATTGATGATATCAAGAAGGAACTAAAGCGTGCGCTTTTCAAAAAAAAGCTAAAGTCTTATGCACATGTGTAGTGGTAAAGCTAAAGTATCTTCCAAGAAAAGGAGAAAAATAATCACCAGAAACCAATCACACCACTCAAGCAACTATCAATGATGGAGGATTTTTTTACAATGATGACAAGCATCGAGAATAGTTCATCGCCATGTTGTTACCCTATCCTAGGTCCCAGGACAACAGATTGCGCCCGAAAGTAAGCTCCGGATATCACTAGCAGTTGGAGGCGCCGAGAGAATATTCCTTCACCTACAACCAACGAAGCCAGTTATGCACTTAGAGACACAAGAGCTCACGAAGAGACAGAATAAGGGCAGGGGAGGAAAGAAGAGTGTATGGTGCATTTTATTGTAAGGGAGCAAAGCACACCAAATACTTGCACCAAAGTTTACA
This sequence comes from Pinus albicaulis, assembly GCA_034641835.2. Lineage (NCBI taxonomy): Eukaryota > Viridiplantae > Streptophyta > Pinopsida > Pinales > Pinaceae > Pinus > Pinus albicaulis. The sequence goes on along the minus strand of CM076584.1, from coordinate 570,851,995 downwards.
AGAGACACCGTGAGTTGGAGGACCAAATTCAGTGCCTTAGGGAGGTTGTGGGACCTAGCAACACCACCCTATGGTGCTGATTGCCGGGTAGTTGGCCACATGACATCGACCACCGCCCGCAATGAGTTTATGTGCTTAATTGAAGCAACAATTTTGTAGATTCTACTTCCTCTGTTGTCATGCTGGCACCAATACTCAACGTATGTTGATGATAGATAATGAACTTGTATAGAGAACAACCCTCTTCGCCAACATCTCCCCGTACGTGGAGGATCCCCTTACAAGAGGAAGGGGAGGGGGGAGAGGAGGAGGCGTAGGTTGAGGAAGATGTAAATTAATATTCTATAAATGTGGAGATCTAGGACATTATGCACACAATTTCCCTAACTCCTATGTGGAAGTCCTGCAAGCACCGTAGGAAATTTGATCACATAATTGATGGGTGCTGTCCCATTCTGCTAGCTAAGATGTAGGAAAAGCAACAAACACCTATGAATAACATACAAATGGCCGAAGGTTGAGCCACATGATGATTGCCCTAGTACACATGCAATAACACACAAATGGTTATGGCCACTAGAGTGACCCGTAGAGCAAGTCAGTCATGAGTCATGAGATTAGAAAGGCATCTGACAAGATGAAAGGCTTTGACCTAAACAAAGTTAGCAGTGAAAGTCCTTTATGAGGATAGAAGGGAGTTTTCTCCACAATGGAAGCATCAACATCAAAAGTCACATGAATTCAAAGGTCGACAGCAACAGTTTTCTATTCTTCAAGCTCGTATGAAGTTACCGCGTAACCAAAAGGCAAGAGAGAATTTCAAGAATTGATAGATAGCTACGCAGAAAAGAAGCCCCTCGAAGGAGATTAACATTGTAAACAAGGTTTATAAGAAACAGAGGACCGGTCAAGAGATGCATATGACCTGCTAGAATAGGAGAACAAGGTGAGTGATCAAAGCCATCATGGATCTACGATCTTACAATGTCTCAAAAAACTTCGCAAAGGATGGGAGAGCTCAATTGATTGGTCCACCATTCAACTATGGATGGCTAAACGAAGAAAAGATACACCCACTAGGAAGGCTTACAAGGGTAGACATCATGAGCGCAAAGTGAGGAGTGCAGACCTGCATAATCCATATTGTGGATGATGTTGATGCTTACCATGTGACATGAGGACCGGATTTTGATATTGACATGGGAGGTATCATCAACCCGAAAAGGAGGAGCATGGTATTTGAAAATGATGGTACACAGAATAATCCCTTTCCGACCCACCAAGGTGAAATATATATAAAGCCAGCAGCGATGATATGAAGTTGGACTATATTTTACAAACTAACCTAGTTCTGATGATGATTGGCCAGAATTCTACCACCGATGGCATGTTGAATTGGGAAAAAATATAGCTCATGCTTCTCGTATTCGGATGGCGAGATGGAAAATTGGAAGAACAAAGTTGCATGACGTATTTGGTAATGCGTTGCCTCAAGATAAAAGAGAGCTTGATGCATCTCTCAGGTAAGATAACCGCCTAATTCTCTAATGGTTATGGTAGTGTTAAGGAATTTCTTGAAGCATTGGAAAAATATGTCCTCGAAGAATGGAGATTCTAGGCACTCTATTTGGCCACATGCGAAACCCGTGTGACAAACAAACATAATAAGGGGGCTTTTCACAGATCATGAAATGCTTAAAAAATGATGATCTTGCACTTTGAAACTCACCAACCCACCCATGGAGCCTTTTCAGTCATGGGGATCCCACACTGCTATGTGGATGGAGGTATGAAATGAAAGGACCCGGGAATGAGTGGGGTCCATATGTTTATTCATTCATTAGGGCCACCCCCACCACCCAGACGAGATGTGAGCCACCAACACACTCGCCCATCGGGATACAAAATGACAGAGGATTTCCCATGGTGACGTTTTCCAGTTGGAGCCATTAGTAGAAATTGATGTAGCCTCGGCAGATATAGATGCTCTTGTCTTTGATGAGTCTTTACCTCGAAAGGAATGTGTTGTGCTAGCTTTGGGATGCACACAAAGATATTATCAACTATAGAAATTTTACCAATAAAGGACAAGACAAAGATCCTAGGAACATTACAATCCCATAATTGGAAGGAGAGGGCGGCAGCTACAGGACCCTTATTACGACAACAGACATACCAACCACTGTTGAAGGAAGTTAACATCGGGGATGGAGGAGTAAGCCCAATTTCACAAAATTGGGACGATGATGATACTATTGGGAAGATTGTGGAGCCGCCGACAAAACATAAAGATATATTTCCTACAAATTTCCTTTTTCATTTTAAGGGAATTTTAGGAGATTTGGGTGTTATGAGGATCACTCGAAGTGACACATCCTTTCAAGAAATGACCCAATCGAATGAACCCTAAATATACTTAAATTCAAGGAGGAGTTAGAATAAGATGGTGGTCGTAGGAATCATTGATCCCCTAGAACATTCGATTGGGTAAGCCCAATGGTATCTGTGAAAAGGAAATCCAAGGAGAGACATAAGATCACATGAGACCCTGCAGCAAGTCGGGACCATGCCTCTGTCGACAATCCCTTCCCTACGCCATTCTCTACTGAAATAAGTTGACAACGCATGGTGTCAAGTGTACTCATTCACTCTAGGATTTACTGGGTACCATCGTATCGTAATTCGGTGCACCAAGGATCGTTAAAGAAAACTTTGCAACCAAATGAATTCTTCAAGACAATCTTCATGCCATTCGGATTGAAGAATTTCCACAGCTTTCGTGTAGTTGTGCGTATTCAAAGAATTCATCCATAAGCTTCCGTGAGTTTCATTTTTCATGACCGGACAATATTCGCATTGGTAAAGAAGCATACCAGCCTGCGTATGATGTTGATGGCTCCAGAAACACCAAGATTTTGAACTTGCTGAAGTGTATATTTTTTGTGTACCTTTTGGAATTTTGTTAGGGCAATAATGGTATGCCAAATAGGGATTGATGGTTTACCTAATAAGATTGTATACCATGAATTTATTAGTCCCCACCAATGAAAATAGTTTCTCCATCCTAGGACACATAAAAAGTTATTGCTGTAAAGTTTATTCATGGGTACGCCTTTCGATCATTGTTATACGAGAAAGTTTGCGAAAGAAGAGATGTAAATATTTTGGGATGAAGAATGTTAGAAATTTTTTTGATTTGTTGAAGGAAAGGATGGTCACTACACCTATTATAATATTTCTATATTGGACCAAGGTCTTTTCATGTTCAGTGACACCAAGAATATTTTAACAAGCCCTATGTCTTAGTGATATTACCTGATTTCATCCATTTTTTGCCATGGTGACAAAATTTTACGTTTACAGTTATTAAATTATTCGTCTACCTAAATAAAATGTTTTAGAAATGGTGGTGTTCCCCCAGAGAAATACACAAGAACTATTTATTGGGAGGACACTTTAAAAATGTTCACTAACCATTCAAATTTTAAAATACCCTAAGAAATGTTTCCGTGTTGGGGGGAAATATTTGCAGATGGTTGTCATTGCCGAGAGTATACTTGAGACGGTCAGAAGCATGGGAGATCGAATGCAAGACTTGACAAATTGGTCTCGAATTAAGAATGGAGAAGCCAACCAAGTCTAATAGTTGATTACCCGATGCACAACTTCTTTCTTTCAAGGTGGTTTATGAGCACTTTTGCGACATTATTCACTTTCATGTCCGGAACGACACCCACAGAATATCTGGTATTGCCGTCGTGACAGAAAAGAGTTGGTGGCCTACTTGGGAAACGATTTCCACTATGATCAAGAAAGTCACCTTATGTTGCGTATGAGGTATTGTGGAGGCTATGATGGCAGCCATATATGTTTATCCGTTGAGGCTCATGGAGGGGTGGCGGGTGATATCATACGTAGTAAAATCCACCTATCAAAAGGTGTTAAAAATGGGATACGTGTGGCCAACATTTCATAGTGATGCACATGCGCATCGCCGAGCCCGTGACGATGTCAGTGAACCAAGAAGCTCTTCACACAAGAGATGAAATTCTCCCCCGCAATCCAGATGGATTTGTAGGCATTCGTTAAATGGGCTATAGACTTTGTAGGAGCGATCAACTTCGTGAAAGAAGACTAGCACATGTTATATCAATATCGCTAATAATTATGGGACCATGGGCAAGAGGGTAAAGGTTGTTAAGGATTGTACCATAGACACCGCCGTAGTATTTTATCCGTGAGCATATTCTCGACTAGATTTATTGCTCAAGTGACCTTAATGACATAGAAAGATGAATTTTGTTAATGAAACTATTGAAGCTTGGATTGTGGGACCAAAATCCATTATGCAAAAACCAATTTCGTATCAACGCATGTTACCAAAGGCGTAGTAGAGTCGAAACAAAATCTTTGGAGAATGCACCGACGAAGGTCTATAATTCCAACTGTGAATGAGTGGACGCAACATCCCTTCTTGCTATGGGCCTATAGGATTACATGCAAGAATCGACTCCGGGAAGACTCCTTTTAGGATGGTATATGGACAGGAGGCCATCATGCCCATGGAATATATTATCCCTAGCATGCGCATTGTGGCTTTACAAATATGCATAACCCAACATCATGGAGAAATGCTCCTGCGTAGCTGGTTTCCTCGAAGAAGATCGGTTTATTGATGAATTTCATCACAGCACACAGAAGGCACGTGAAAAATCTTAGCATGACCAACACATCTCGATGTGGTTGTTTAAGGAAGAAGAGTTGGTTTTTTCTATGATAACAATTTACGCACCACCTAGGGAAGTTTCGAAGAAGAATTGAAGTTGGAACCGTATATAGTAAAAGAAATCATCGATGGTGGTGTGTGCTTAGCCATGTCATGGGTTCTACCTTCCTGTGCACGTTAATGGAAGTCATCTAAAGCCCATTAGGGGACAATTCCGATGCTCACAAAATGACTATATGGTCGAAGCATCAGCATTGAGGATTTATATGCGCTATGCGAGAAGGAAATGACAAAGCATTTAAGCGCAAAGTGGTAGCGTAGGTAAAGAAGTGCGTGAAGGTGCGACCCAGGCATAGGGGTCGTGCGCCTAGAAAACTAGCCGGGAACAAGAAACCGCGTAGCAAATACCTCATGTATTGCATGAGCAAAGCTAAATTTAATGCAATTACAATGGAGGGTTATTTATCGTTTCTTCATGGTAAGTTGGTATTTAATGGTAATCGAACCGTTTTTACCCATGGTGGCTTCATAAAAAGGGTGCAGGTCATAATAGTCTTTGTCGTCCGACGATTTCATACTTTCGCTTTAAGCAATCCTCGTTTTTCCCGTTTCCACACAACTGGGAGTCCTGACAAGGCACTTTCCGACAAAGTAGCATCCCAAGTTTTTGTTTCAGCAAGGAGACAACCACTAATCCACAAAGTTGCCACTAGTTACGGCCCACCGAGTTGGGGTCCAAAGATGTCTTTGAAGTCACCCGTGAAGTCAAGAGGCCGCGTCCACACCGGCTATGAAAATTCGTTAGAAAAGGAAAAGAAGAATAAGGAAAATAAAAAGGAAAAGGAACTATTAAACTAGGCTTCAAAATGGCCGCGCACTCTCAAGTATTGTGTACTCTCCTCAAAGAAAGCCCCCGGCGCGCTCACCCGTGCACAACCCATCAAAGTGCCACTTTTTTGTGAGAGTTTTCAGACAATGTGCGCGCAGGCGCGGACTAGGCACTGTATTATTCTAAGGTATTGTTATTAGATTTCCCTAGTCGCTTTCGGGGAGATGCTTTGAGGGATGCGGTGCAGTTCTCAGCCCTGAAATCCTGTGTACAGTGTGAGGGTGCACCATGCTATCTATGGACCCAAGGACCCACAAGAGAACTTGCGAAACCAAGGTGTTTTAAAAGTTGTTCGAAGGTGCATCGTCGCGTAAACACACCCCAGGTCACTTAATCGGGCGTCTGTGTTAGTATGATAAATATAAATTGCTAACATCGTCAATCCTCCCCCCACGTTACTATGCACACGAAAATTAGGCGCGAAAAGATCCAGCATGGTACAATCTACCCTATACTGTTTATAAAGGCAACCGTAATAGCAACATGGCCACCCGCATGGAATATTGGGCTCAACCATCACACAACAGCAAATTCAGAAAGACGCAATTTCAAAATATACCCGCTTCCGCTAATGGACAGAATTGCGCTCAAAGAAAGCGAAGCCACCAAGACCACCAAAGAAACTACAAGGAACCTAATCAGGAGTAGGAGCAAGACATTAGACCGAGGAGTTACAAGGTGTGGATTCCCCACAAGGTACAAAGTGCATCATATTGTTGAAGCCTAGAAAATCGCTTCAAAATATCAAAACCACCTGGCCGTGACCTTGTGACAAATTTTTCTCCATGCTTATGGTGTTCGACTAGATTTAAAGGACCGGTTTCTCATATCTCAATGGGTTGGTGATGGGTTGATTTGGATGAGTGGAAGTAGACTAAATTGGATCAAAAAATAAAACTATCTAATTAAACTAACAGAAAGAAATTTTAAAATAACCTGCAATCATATGTGAATTAAATTAAATTATTCCACTTAACATTTACAACTACAAAAATGTATTAAAGTTTAATTGAAATTACAAAGAAGAATAAAGATAACTTCCGTTAAGGAATTAAACAGTAGTTATATTAGCATATTGTATTCATCATATGTTCATCTATATATGCTTATGAAAGACAATATTTCAATTATACCTTTAAATGATATAAAAAGAAACGTTATGAAAACCAAAATATATATAAATGATATAAATTTTAAAGCGAATATCATATGACAAAGGAAATCATCAGTGAATGTGACATAGCATTCATATTCATCTGAAGACTTTCAAAATGAAATCTCGACATTTCTAATCCAAAGAATCTCCGATGCAAAATCAGTTCAAAGGTGTTTTAAACAAACACTTTCCAAAGATATCAGCATGAAAATCACCACATCTTAAAATATAAGAGGCAATGGAGAAGCAATGTAACTTCCAAGTCAAAAATATTACAACCTCTTGGATGCTTTCTTCTAAATGCATGAGAGGGATTTAAATAAGAAATTACATAAAAACAGTAATCCTACTACCATCACACAATCTATCAAATTAAAAACAGAACATTATCTTAAAATGAAATTCATCTATTGCTTTTCGCTGATGTAGCCAAGCTGCACTTTAGCATATCTTGGAGCTCTCGTGATGACTCATCTCGTATTGTAATCGTCAGCCGTATGTGGTCGAGAAAATTCGACTCAAGTAATCGAACAATACTTGAAAGGAATTTAATAGCTATTTGTTGATTGTTTGGCTTAATTAAATAAGTCCACATATTGTCCCAAGATATTGCTTGAAGTTTGTTGATCTCGTTGAATTTTATTCATCATTTTCCTTTCCATCTACAATTTGCTTTTGACCTTAGAAAACTCATTTGGAACACAATCTCATGAGTTAAGACTGAATTCAAGTCACATTGATAAATTGCGTGTATTGATTTTATCATGCTTCTATTTTGGATATTGTTTCCTTCTTGCCATTAATCGATGTTCCCATTCGTAAACAAGATTTCTTTATGTCTTTCTTCTATCCCAGGAAGATTAGCTTTCTTCCTTTTTCTCGTATCTTGCCAAGTAAGAAATTCAGAAATCTTTTCACATCAGCATTCATCAATTTCTTGCCCTAGGAGTAATGTTCTTGACTTGCTGATGATGTGATATCACAAAATGGTTCTCGCTTGTGATAATTTTGCAAATTCATTCAATTGATGACAGTTTATTAACTTCAAGAGCTTCCATTTGGAATTTACCTAATTTTGTAGGGAAATCTTTGAACCCATTTAAAGTCGTCGGAAATTATTTTTCCCACGATCTTTCGCATTCTTCATTGGTACAAATCTTCAGAATTTCTGGAAATTTCTTGATTCAATTGTCATGTTTTGGGCCTGCCCATCAACTTCTTCTTCTCGTGGCAAGTCGTTTTCTAACCCTTAGATCCGAGTTCTTGATCCGTAATTGTTGTTCCAATCGAGCACCTTATTTACTTTCATTAGCTTGTTCTTCAAGCAAAGCGATGACATTCGAGCTTCAAGAACTCGAGGAAACTTCTTGTGCCTCTTTTATCTATTGTTGCACTATACGTTCCCGCATATTGGGACAACTTAAAGGAGATCTCGTATGGATTCACTTCAAACATTCTTGCACAATATTCACGAACTCCTCTGGAGTGGAAAACATACCCGATCCATCTTCCTTTCTTTTTTCTTCGTTTTCAACACAACCTTTAAAGTTTAGGCTATAAAATATATCCAAAGGAGGACTTCAATCACATAATCGTTCGTAGGATGCTCCTTAATGATTTTACAACCGATCTTCTTGCTCTTTATCTTTATCCTACAAACTTAATTGCTAAGCGAACACCATATTAGCTCAACACCGAGAGGAAACATTGGATCAAACAGTAGTTCAATTTTCTCGCATTTTTCCAATTGTAACCGTTCGTATTTGTTCCCTCCTCAATGGCTTGTTATCTCGATTCTCCTTTACCAACAGTATCGTACTTGGCATTTTTCCTGCTTGAGCCGTGGACCGATCGTTAAGCTACATCGACGAGTTGCCGCATTTTCGAACATCAAAGCCATTGCTCTGCTGGCCACCTTTTTCAAGAGGCAGAATACCGTTAGTAGCCGATCGTGTAGTGACCAACAAAGAGCTTCTCCCCAAATGGCCAAGGCTCGTTTCTCGACCCTCAGACAGAATTTCGCTGAGCTCAGAGGAACTTTCAACAATTTTGGACTTCTAAATAACAAAAAATTATTCATTTTTCCTTCCTGAATTTAGACTTGGCCAAATCATAAACTTGGAGGAAAATCATTCAACGAAACAAAAAAATCATCAAACTCATCTGGTTCATGCTCAAATCGAGCAATTGAAACTGAAGCAGTAACATTAAAGGCTATCTGTCGCGGATCATACTGTCTCCCTGGAATGGTTGCAAATTTACAACCCTTTATTTTGGTGACTTCCTTTTCTGCATGTTTGAAGTCATTTAAAGTAAACTGACCACAATTGAATGGGAATTGAGGCCACATTCTCTTCTTACTATTGTTTAAAGCTCTGGATATTCCTTCAACTGTTAATTGATAGGAAATTTCCTGGGCGAGAAGTTTGTCTGGAACAATAAGAGGAAGAACATGGGGTTCCACAATACTCCCAAAAATCTTGATGTATGTAAATTTCTCCTCTCCAAACCAATATCCTATTGAGGATAAGTCGGCTTTAGCTTTATCAGAGAATCTAGGAGGGAAGCGATTGAAAATGGTTTGAAAGACAGGGATAAGGAAACCATGGCATATTCTATACACATTATCTTGGAAATGAACTTTCCAAAGAAGTTTATGATATATATGAATTGGGGTAGGGTCTTTGGGATTCCATTTCCATCCTAACAAGGGAAACTCGAAATTAAAACAAAGAGCGTCTAGAATATAGGCACAAAAGAAAAAAGGAGTGGAATTTCCAGCGGTTTTATCTTGTCTGTACTCGAGTATTCTATTAGCCATTCTATCAGAAAGAATAACAGCCCAGTCCATAATGTCAGAATTGACAACAGCTAAGATTAATGGGACCATTTGTATAGAAAACCTAGCGGAATTATCATTACCAAATAATCTACACATCATGGCAGCGGCATAGCAATACGGAGGTAAGAGGGAATCTACATAATACATACCGGATGCTTCATTTCTGTGCTTCTCAGGATTTTTCCTCCAATCTTTGATAGGATCGGATTGAACTTTATTATTATCAACAAACTCTTTGATAAATTCTTTGTTATACACCTTCTGCGGATCGGGAAGATGATACATTGCCTTAATGTCTTCTGCTTTAAACGACCCAAAAGACACTCCAGAAGCTGAAACAAACGTTTTGTCCTTTATTTTCACACTATCGATGACCCATCGAATTACATCATAATAAGGCATGATGCTTGCTCTGGCTGCAATTCGATGCAAAAATGAATTTGCAAGTGATTTTTCAGTAATCTCAGAGTCGGAATCTGAGCTATCTTCATCCGGAACTGATGCCTTTTCCACTGTGACTTTGGGGTTTTCTTTCTCCAATAGATTGTAAACTCCTTCCCACGTCATTCTTCCGAGCCCTTGGCATGATGTATCTGTAACTAATCTCAGTTTTGTTGGCTTCTCTTTTGAGACTGTAGGAGTCTCAAAAAACTTAACAGGAACAGCAGTCTTGGCTCTCCTCGCTCTCTTCGACATTTCTGTGTTTGATACTATTTCCCTTTGTCTATGAATGAAAGGGTTCAGTGTTCCTTGGCTCTGCAAAACAATAAACTTTCAGTCGTGACAAACAAGCAACTTGAACGGAACGATTATGAACTCATGATTCGTTATTTATTGGTTTCGTATAGCGCGTAAATGTTCTTTTTGGGTCACACTCACGTATTAAAAACGAAATCATCAACCAATATTCATTCGATTTGCTATTGAATACCCACGTACAAATGGAGATTTGGTGCTTGTGAAATATTATAATATTCACCTATCCTGAACTTTTCGAATGTAATAAATGTCATTTATCAATCGCATCGAAAGTTTTCAAATGGCACATAAATATCACAATACAAATTTCTCGATTTGCCGATTGCGATTGTAAACTTTTGCCGATTTCGATTCGATGGTTATAGATTGCGATCGGGAAGTTTCAATCAAAAAAGATTATTAATAGCTTTCTCCGATTTCTGATGGTGGGGTCTACCATAAAAAATTTCTCATTTAAACAAAAAAATGTTTGTTTTCTTTTTGAAAAGTATTTTTATAATAAGCGCGCATCGCATCGAAGAATTTTAATTTGACCGCAAAGATTTATTAGAAAATGTTCCGATCATGCGATTGCGATTGATCGCATCGCAACGGAGATATGTAAATAGATAACTTTAAACCTCAAGCGATTGAAGTTTTGCGATCGAACTAATCGCATCGGAGGATTTGGGTTTCTATGTTAGATTATCCTCTAAGGATTTTCTTCGATTTCCAATTGCGATTACTATTCATTGGACTTTTACATTTCGACTTGTTTTCTTATGATAAGGTCTTTTATACTTGATTGGGTCGGAAGTTTTGAATGTTGTATTTGGTTTGTATACAAACAAAGATGAGCTTTTTCAAAACAATGAATCTTTATTTCTAAGTCTTTTATTTCTATAAAAAGAAAAAGGGACCCTATTTCTAAATGAATTTTATTCTAAAATTAAGAAAAAAGGAGGGTTGTTGTATAGTACAACAATTGGCGATTCACTGAAAGAACCAGTTATCTCTGAAAAAATAAAATGAATACTATATTTTTAGTAAGTAAATATTTTTAAAGATAATGAAAACTATCCTAGGATAATCAAAAATAAAATCTAACTTATGAAAAAGAATAAAAATTATTTACAATTTCTTTCTAGTTTCTTGAGAATAAAACATTTTGGGTTATCACAAGCTTTGATTGGTATTAATAATTAAGTAAGTGGATTTCTCCAAGTTTGGTTTTATAATATACTCTATTGTCATAGGTATTGCCTCTGCTACCCGCAAACGTTCATAGTTTCGACAGGGTTACCTTTTAACCATTAACTATTCATTGTCCCATCCAACTAAGATTATGACTTTTTAAAAGATAAATTCATAAGACATATTATCTCATGTTTTTTTGTCTTTTATTTATTTTTTATTTTTAAGAGCCATTGTTCTGGTTTGGTAGCCAATTAATAACAATGCCATTCAATAGTTGTAATTAAACTGAACAAGCTGGCTCGTGATGAGACCCCTTGTCTTATATTTATAAGCCATTACCCTGTTTTGATGTGCAGTATTGGTAATGTCAGTTTCATTACTTCTTATGAATATGGTAAGTCGGCTCATGATGAGACCTCTTATCTCTTAAAATTTTTACATAATTTCTTAGAATTACATTCTAAAAAATCACAACCTAAATGGATGGGGTGAAATAGTTTTATCCTTAAGAATCAATGGATGACAATTTTTCAGAGTTTTTTGAGTACCAAGACTTGAATAATCTTTACTTTTATAGATAACCTCTCTCTGCTTAATAAACTTATAATGATTTACATTTCCCTCAAGTTTTTCAAAAGATCATGCAAATAATTGGTATAATCTTTCAAAGTTTAACATCTTATTTAAAACTATCAGAAGACTATGATCATTTCTTTAAAAATTCTTATTTACACAAAATAAATATTTATAATATTCTTCCTAAGAATTTTTCTAACAAGTAAACAATCAATTAGAGACTTATTAACAACCTTTATTTGCAAAAACAATTAAAAACTTTGCAGAAGGGAATATGTACAGTTTAAGAAGGGGTTACCTCCTTATGAAAAGAATTTCTTCAAGATAAGCCCATTTACAGGAAGAGATTCTCTCTTACCTATTAGATCTTGGAGTATGAATGTATTTGAGCCTATCTTTTCAACGATCTGAAATGGTCCAAGCCACATTTTCTGAAACTTGGTATGCTTACCTTTTTCTTCGTGTGCTTTATCCCATTTCAGAACAAGATCACCAATTGACAAAATTTTTGAGCCGGTAGAACTTGCATCAAAAGAAGATTTTACAAGTTGTTGATATTTTTCATGAATAATTTTTGCTTTATCTCTATCTTCTTCTAGTTTAAGGATTTGATCATATCTCAATTGAATGGATGAAGAAGGATTTTCTTCAATAAATTGCACTAGGGCTAATGATGGAAGAGTTAAATTTGATGGTATCACAACTTCTTTTCCATAAACTAAATTAAAAGGTGAAGTTCCTATTGAAGCTTTTTCAGTGATACGATCGGCCCATAATGCAAAGATTAAAGACTTGTGCCAATTCTTTTGATTTTGATCAATAGTCCTTTTAATGATTTTGATGAGATTTTTGTTAGTGGATTCAGCCAAACCATTACCTTGTGGATAATAATTTGCTGAATATTTCAGTTTAAAACCTCTTTTGACTGCAAATTCTATTAAAATATTTCCGGAAAAATAAGATGCATTATCAAAGACAAGAGCTTGAGGTACACCAAACCTGGTTATGATGAATTGATCTATGAAATCAATAATTGCATCAGAATTGGCTACCTTCAAATGGATTGCCTCTACCCATTTTGTAAAGTAATCAGTTGCAGTAAGGATGTACTTGTGCTGTTTGGAAGAATGAGGTAATATCTCACCAATAATGTCAAGCCCCCATTGTTCAAATGGTTGTTCAATAATCACTGGTTGCAAAGGAAAAGCTGGTTTCCTTTGTCTTCCACTTGTAGTTTGGCAAATTCTACACTTCCTTACATAGTCATGTGTATCTTTAAAAAGGGTAGGCCAGTAATAGCCAGCACGAATTATTTTGTGAGCTGTAGTATCACCTCCAAAATTACCTCTTGCTGGTCCATCATGCAACTCCTGCAAAACCTTTTCAGCTTCAGTCTTTTCAAGACATCTTAATAAAATTGAATCATAATTTTTTCTAAATAACACATTATCAATGATCTCATATTTAATAGCCTTTAACCTTAAAGCACGTTTTCTCTTATAGCTGAGATTAGAAGGAGCATACCCATTTTTCAAGTAATAGATGAGATCAGCATACTGAGATTCAGAATCTGTAACACTTATCTGACTTACTTGAATATCTTGATTTTCTGGTATGTTATGAGCTCCTGCTAATAGTCTGCAAAAACCTTGTCCTCTAACAATCTTAGCTGGTTTAATATCAACATCATATTCTTGCAAAACTGTTACCCAGTTAGCTCGTTTTTCTCCTACTTCTCTCTGAATTAATAATTGCCTCACTGCAGAGAATGGGACAATGATTTTTGTATGAGTTTTCAAGAGAAAAGGTCTGAAATTCTTGATTGATTTAAACACAGCGAAGGCTTGTTTTTCAACATCGGAATAATTCAGTTCAGCTCCTTGCAGATTTGAGCTAAAGAAAGAAATTGGTGCTTCAATTTTCTGATCATTGAGCTGTGTTAAAACAGCTGCATAGGATGTCTCAGTGGCTAAGGTATACAAAATAAAATCTTTAGAAAAATCCGGGGTACTCAATGCTGGTGCATTAATGATCACTTGTTTGATTGCCTCAAAGGCTTCTTTCTCTTTATGCCCCCATTTGAATACTGAATTCTTCTTGATCATATTTTGCATAGGTAAAACAATTAAAGAAAAATCAGGAACGAATCTTTTTACAAAATTGATCTGTCCAAGAAATGATTGCATGGATTTTTTGTTATGAGGTAAAGAAATATCAGAGATCTCTTTTACTCTATCTGGATCAATGTATATACCATATTTTGACACAACAAATCCTAAGAGTTTTCCTTCATTCAAAACAAAGAAAGATTTCTTTGGATTTAAGGAAATACCAAACCTTCTACATCTTTCAAATATTTTCTTTAGATCATGTAGATGATTGGTTCTCTTTTTTGAAAATACTGTTATGTCATCAAGATAAACAACAACTGACTTATTGATCAGACCTTTAAACGCTATGTCCATGGCTCTTTGGAAAGTTTCTCCTGCATTTATTAGTCCAAAAGGCATTTTTTGATAAGCATAAGTTCCCCATTTTTTTCTGAAAGTTGTTTTCAATCTGTCATCTAGATGAACTAAGACTTGATTATAGCCTGAAAATCCATCAAGAAAGGACATAAGTTCAGAACCAGCTACCTTTTGAAGTATCTGTTCCATGGTTGGCAATGGGAAATTGTCTTTTAAACATGCCTTGTTTAAAATTCTGAAATCAATATAGATTCTTATATCACCATTCTTCTTCCTTACAGGTACCATATTGGAAACCCAATTGGAGTGCCTGACAGGAAAAATGATTTTGGCTTTTAAAAGTTTATTAAGTTCTGATTTGATTTGTCCTTCGAGATTAGGATGAACCTTCCTTAGCTTTTGTTGAACAGGTTTAATATCAGGAAGCATTGGAATTGTGTGTTGAATAACCGAAGTATCATACGTTTTTAAATCATCATAATTCCAAGCAAAAACATTTTTATATTTGTTCAAGAGTTTAATGAAAGCATTCCTTTCCTCTGGTGTTAAATTGAGTCCTAAATTAACGTTTTGAGGTTTGGAATCAGAACCAAGATTTACTAATTCAAACTTCAAAGTGGAACTTTGAAGTTTGGAATTAGTGACTTTCTTGAATCTGTCTTTAATATCATATAAGTCCTCCAATTTAACAACATATTTCAGAATGGGATTTTCATTACCTTTTGAAGAAATTTGTAAATCATGATCATTTTCATCAATAATTTTCTCATCATATGATTTCTCTGAAGTCATGAAATTTAAAATATCTTGATCATGATAGAAAACTCTCCAATTTGTGACATTGTCTGGGACAGATGGACGAAAAATTAATTCTACAGAAAACCTATCAGGACTGCAGTCTTCAGTAGGTAGGAGTTTAGATGCAACATTAGCTAACAAGTCAGCTGATGTATTCTGATTCCTAGGAATAGGAGAAATATTAAATGCTAAAAAATGAGTGGTGAGATCTTGTACTAGGGTTTGATAGTGTTTAAGATGTCCTGAAAGGCAATGAATAGTATTCCTAACTTGTTTTATGAAAATTTCAGAATCACCAAAGACTTTCAAGTATTTAACATCTAACCCTATAGCTTTATAAAGTCCTTGAACCAAGGCTTCATATTCTGCAGTATTGTTAGTACACTCAAATTCTAGCCTACATGACAGCATGGTTTTCTCTCCATCTGGATCAATTAAAATGCATCCTACTCCAGCTCCATCACTAGACTTTGATCCATCAAAATATAACGACCAAAATAAAGATTTATCTATTGACTTATCTACAATTACATCAGAAGTATTTACAATTCTGGAAGAATCGGATTGTGAAAAATTTTCTATTTGAGAAACAAAAGTATTTACAGAAAAAGGTGATTGGGGTGCTTCGAAGTTTCCAAGAAATGATTCAGCAGAATAACCTCCAAGAATATTATTGTTGAATGCCACAGGTTCATTAGGTTGTTCAAATTCAGTGATAGTGTGTGTCATATGTTTTTCTCGTTCGATTTTGATTTGATTTGGTTTCCCTTTGTAGGGAAGCCACATATGTGAATAATCAGTCGAGATATAACCATTAAGTTTCGCAGACCAATCCCTGCTTAAAATTAATCCATAGAATTCAGGAATATCAGCAATCAAAATATCAATTCTTTGGACAATTCTAGGATCGAAAGCTAATCTGATAGTAACTGAATTGATTTCTCCTACAACTTGAACTTTAGAGCGATCCAATTGAACAATATGTACTGCCGATTTCTGTGGTTCGATATTCAATTTGGCACAGACAGAAGCAGGCATTATGTTGGAGGAAGCTCCAGAATCAATCAAACAATTATGTAGATTCTTATTGTACATTTCATAAGTCAGAAGAAAAGGAGGAGTTTGAGAATTTGACTTTTCTCCAATGAGCACAGTATCAGTAGCATCTACCTTATCTGGTGGCTTACCAGCTCCCCTAGCTGCTTTTGCAACTACACCACTTGGTAAAGGAGCAATTGGTGTAGTGTTTAATTCTTTCAATAGCAACTTCTGCTGGTGTTTTAGTTTGCTGAGTTCATGTAAGGAAATGTTGGCTTTGATCTTTTTCATGTCTTCGACAATGTTGTACTCCATAGGATCTGACACCACTAAAGTCTTTGTTGTTGATGTGGGAGGATTAGAAGAAGATGGCTGATTTTGAGTAGGTAATGGAGAAGCTTTCTTTGCAGGGGATTTTTCTTTGGTACTTGGAGTTGTGATTTTCTTTTTAGGAGCTGTTTGTACAGGCTCTGATGTAGATTTACTCCTAGTACTTACAGGCATAGCTTCTTGTTCTACCTCACTATCAGAATTAGGGAGAATAAAATCCCACATTCCATGTAATTCAACTATTTCTTCATTCTCATCTTCCTCATCTGATACTAAAGATGTATCTTCTTCTTCTTCTTCTTCCTCTGATTATGCATTAGAGATTGCATTAGGAGGTTTAGATTCAACTTGGTTTCTTCTAAAATTTCGGAGTGGTTTTTTGGTAGAAGTTTCAGCTACTTGTTTTTTAATTTCAACCATTTCATTTGACATGGTTTTAAGAACTTTCTGTAAACCCTCCATGTCATATGGATATTTGGCCTTTTTCTTTGAATCATCTTTGAAGCTGACTTTCTTTGGGAGTTGTAATTTTCTTTTTAGGAGCTGTTTGTATAGGGTATGATGTAGATTTACTCCTAGTACTTACATGCATAGCTTCTTGTTCTACCTCACTATCAGAATTAGGGAGAATAAAATCCCACATTCCATGCAATTCAGCTATTTCTTCATTCTCATCTTCCTCATCTGATACTAGAGATGTATCTTCTTCTTCTTCCTCTTCTTCTGATTCTGCATTAGAAATTGCATTAGGAGGTTTAGATTCAACTTGGTTTCTTCTGAAATTTCGGAATGGTTTTTTGGTAGAAGTCTCAGCTACTTGTTTTTTAATTTCAACCATTTCATTTGACATAGTTTTAAGAACTTTCTGTAAACCTTCCATGTCGTATGGGTCTTTGGCCTTTTTCTTTGAATCATCTTTGAAGCTGACTTTCTTTGATTTCCTTTCCTCAATAGCATTTTTCTTTTCTAGAGAAATAATTCATTTTTCTACTGCAATAGCCTCTTTCATATTCTCGGCTAATGTAGGTTTTGCAGCTCTATCTACAAAAATTGCTATGTTCGAAGGTAAGGCAGTTATGTACCATTCACTTCTGACTTGTTCACTAGGCCTTGAATCTGTGTGAATTTTGTTCAAAAGTTTGTTGAATCTAGCGTTGAATTCTTTAATGGGTTCCTTGGGTTCTGCTTTCAAATTTGAGAGATCGTTGATTAAAGTAGCTATTGATCTGTCATCTCCAAATTTAGTTAAAAAATGATCTGCAAAAATGGCCCAACTTGTTATGGATCCCGAAGGTAAAGAAAAGTACCATGATCCTGCTGCTCCTTGAAGAGTATAAGGGAATAGTCTGACTACAACATCTTAATGTGTGACTCCATTCAAATTTATAGCCAGCATAAAGTTATTGATATGTTCTTCAGCTTGAATGTTAAGATCTAGGCTAAACTTTGGAAGCCATTTTCCAGGATTGTCTGGTAAATCATGTAAAGGTGCAGCCATGTTGACTACCCCTGGAGTAGCCCATGGTCTAGCCATTATTGGAACAACTATTGGAGGGGTAATAGAAACTGGTGGTGTTTGAATAGAAGTTGTTGGAATAGATGATGTTGAGATTGATGAGGATTGAGCGGATGATGATTGAGGAGATGATATGGAAACAACTGTACTTCGTTGAGTTAGGATTTCGGAAACAGGTATTTGAATATTAGATGTTGAACTT
This sequence comes from Pinus albicaulis, assembly GCA_034641835.2. NCBI lineage: Eukaryota > Viridiplantae > Streptophyta > Pinopsida > Pinales > Pinaceae > Pinus > Pinus albicaulis. The sequence goes on along the minus strand of CM076584.1, from coordinate 570,833,519 downwards.
ATATCACTTAATGATTCCGATTGAGTTTTTCTTGTCTTACTTCTACTAGGTAAAGGGAATTCTTTCGGAGAAATACCAAGTTTTTCACTTTGAAGCCTAGTAAGAGGTTTGGAAGAAACAAATTTTGAAGTTACACTACCTTCAGATATTTCAGACTCTTCTAGAGATAATGAGAATCCTTTCAATTTATGAATTAAATCTTGAACTTCAGAAGACTCAGGATTTTGATTGTCTGAATGTTTTGAGATTTTGGTAGTGGGTGTATGAATATTCTTCGCAATTTCTTCTATAGAATTTTGTATTTCAGAAGAAATTGAAGAATTTGATGAGGGTGTTTTGCTCTCAGAATGGCTTGTGGGTAAAGATTTACTTGCCATTCATAGCTCATGCCCTCCTTCTAGCGCCAAAAATGTTGAGGCCTAGAAAATCTCTGCTTCAAACATTGGGAAAAATCACCCGGCTGGGACCTTAGGATAGCTCCTTTTCCGTTTGGTATGGTGGCTCCGACTGGATTTAAAGGACCAGTTTCCTTATAACTAAATGGGTTGGTGATGGGTTGATTTGGATGAGTGGAAATGAGACTAAATTGACTGAAATAAAACTATCTAATTAAACTAAATGCTGATAAAGAAATTCTAACACTAACCCGGGTAATTATATGTGAATACAACTTAAGATTGTTCCAATTTAACAATAACCATGAAAATGTCTTATTATTTAAATTGAAATGTGCAGAAACGAATAAAGATAACTCTGTTTAAGAAATTAAACAGAGTTATATTAGCATATTGCATTCATCATTGTATACCATCTATATATGCTTATGAAAGATAACATTTCAATTATACTCAGAAATGATATATAAAAAGAAACGTTATGAAAACCAAATATATATAAATGATAGCAAATTTTAAAGCGAATATCATATGACAAAGGAAATCAATAGTGAACAGATAGAAATACCTCATTCATCTTGAAGATTTTCAAATGAAATATGATACTCTAATCCAGTAACTCTGATGTAAAATCAAATCCAAAGGTACAGAAATGCAACACTTCAAAGATAATTTCAGCACAAAATCACCAGATGTGATCCTTTATAAAATATAAGAGGGAATGGAGTACAAAAATGTAAGCTCCAAGTCAAAAATATTACAACTCCGGATCCCTTCTCTAAATGCATGAGAGGGATTTAAATAAGAAATTACATAAAAACAGAATCCTACTACTACTGCTACAATCTATCAAATTAAAAACATAAATACTATCTTAAAATGAAACTGATTCATTGCTTTTCTTTCTCGCTTGATGTAGCCAAGTTGCAAATTTTCAGCATATCTTGGAGCCTCGGTGGATGACTCATCTCGGAATGTAACTGTCCAGCATATGTGGCATCGGAAAATTCTGGAATTAAACAATCAACAGCATTTGAAAGGAATTTAATAGCCATTTGTTGATTGTTTGGCTTAATTAAATAAGTCCACATATTGTCCCAAGATATTGCTTGAAGTTTGTTGATCTGTTGACTTTTATTCATCATTTCTTCCTTCCATTTGCAATCGGTTTCTTTGACCTTAGGCAAACTGCCTGGAACACAATCTGAAATGAGATTAATTGAATACAGGCTGTCATTGATCAATTGCGTTATATTACTCATCATGCTTCTAGCTCTTGATATTTCTCTCTCGGCTTTCATTAACTGATGTTCCCATTCTGTAAACAAGATTTCTTATGTCTTTCTTCTATCCTAGGAAGATTAGCTTCTCTTCCTTTTTCTGTATCTTGCCAAGTAAGAAATTCATAAATCTTTTCATCAGCATCATCAATTTCTTGCCTAAGAGTAATAATGTTCTGGATCAAGGATGATGTGATATCACAAAATGGTTCTTCTTGTGATAATTTTGTACAAAATTCATTCAATTGCTGAGACAACAGTTTATTAACTTCAAGAGCTTCCGATTTGAATTCACTTAATTTAGGGAAATCTTTGAACCTATCTAAAGCTGCTTGAAATTCTTTTTCCTGTACAATCTTTGCATTCTTCTCATTTTGCAACAAATCTTGTAATTTGGAAATTTCTTGATTCAATTGTTGTTGTTTGCCTAAGACCTGCTCATCAACTTTCTTCTTTTCTTTCGCAAGTTGTTCTTCTAACTCTTTAGACTTGAGCTCTTGATTTTGTAATTGTTGTTCCAATTGAGCAATCTTTTGTTGATTTTCATGAGCTTGTTCTTCAAGTAAAGCTATATGGAGATCTTTTTGAGTTATTAACTGAGAAACTTCTGGAGCTTTATCTATTGTTGCAGCACTATATGCTCCTGCATATTGGGACAACTTAGTGAAATCCTCAGATGGATTCACTTCAGTATTCTTGTAAACAATATTCATGAACTCCTCCTGTGGAGTTGAAAACATGTCCTGATCCATCTTCCTTCTTTTTCTCTGTTTTCTAACAACAGCCTTATGTTTAGGGCTATAAAATACATCCAAAGGAGGGATCTCCTCAATATTCAATACAATCTGCCCTGTAGGATGTTCAGGAATGATTTCGACATCCTGCTCTACTTGCTCTTTATCTTTATCCTGCAGTCCTAATTGCTGAGCGAATTGATCATATTGTTTCAAAAATTGAGAAGAAACATTAAGATCAGCAGAGTCTATAATTTTCTCGGTAGTTTCTTTTCCTTCCAATTGTGTATCTGTTTTCTCTGTATTTGTCCCCTGCTCAATGGTTTTGCTATCTGATCCTCCTTTTTGATTATGCACATTAGTATCAGTACTTGTGTATTTTTCTTTTGTTTGAGCTGTGGACTGTTGATCGCTATTTACATTGGATTTGCCATCAGTGGTCCCTTTATGAGCATCAAGTTTTCCATCAGTGTTCACCTTTTCAGTATGTACAGTTGGCTGGTTAATAGCCGATTGTGTAATGAATTTACCGACGGATGTTTCTCCTGGTGTTTTGACAGATGTATCCTCTGTCTCTAACCCTTGTATAGGAATTCTCAGTTGGTCTAGAGGAACTCTCAACAATATTTGACTTCTGAATAACAAAAATTTATTCATTTCTTCCTTCTGGAATTTAGACTTGGCTAAATCATAAACTTGAGGAAAATCATTCAACGAAACAAACAAATCATCAAACTCATCTAGTTCATGCTCAAATCGAGCAATTGAAACTGAAGCAGTAACATTAAAAGCTATCTGTCGTGGATCATACTGTCTCCCTGGAATGGTTGCAAATTTACAACCCTTTATTTTGGCGACTTCCTTTTCTGCATGTTTGAAGTCATTTAAAGTAAACTGACCACAATTGAATGGGAATTGAGGCCACATTCTCTTCTTACTATTGTTTAAATCTCTGGATATTCCTTCAACTGTTAATTGATAGGAAATTTCCTGGGCGAGAAGTTTGTCTGGAACAATAAGAGGAAGAACATGGGGTTCCACAATACTCCCAAAAATCCTGATGTATGTAAATTTCTCCTCTCCAAACCAATCTCCTATTGAGGATAAGTCGGCTTTAGCTTTATCGGAGAATCTAGGAGGGAAGCGATTGAAAATGGTTTGAAAGACAGGGATAAGGAAACCATGGCATATTCTATACACATTATCTTGGAAATGAACTTTCCAAAGAAGTTTATGATATATATGAATCGGGGTAGGATCTTTGGGAGTCCATTTCCATCCTAACAAGGGAAACTCGGAATTAAAACAAAGAGCGTCTAGAATATAAGCACAAAAGAAAAAAGGAGTGGAATTTCCAGCGGTTTTATCTTGTCTGTACTCGAGTATTCTATTAGCCATTCTATCAGAGAGAATAACAGCCCAGTCCATAATGTCAGAATTGACAGCGGCTAAGATTAATGGGACCATTTGTATAGAAAACCTAGCAGAATTTTCATTACCAAATAATCTACACATCATGGCAGCGGCATAGCAATATGGGGGTAAGAGGGAATCTACTGAATACATACCGGATAATTCATTTCTGTGCTTCTTAGGATTTTTCCTCCAATCTTTGATAGGATCAGATTGAACCTTATTATTATCAACAAACTCTTTGATAAATTCTTTGTTATAAACCTTCTGCAGATCAGGAAGATGATACATTGCCTTAATGTCTTCTGCTTTAAACGACTCAAAAGACACTCCAGAAGCTGAAACAAACATTCTGTCCTTTATTTTCACACTATCGATGACCCATCGAATCACATCATAATAAGGCATGATGCTTGCTCTAGCTGCAATTCGATGTAGAAATGAATTTGCAAGTGATTTTTCAGTAATCTCAGAGTCGAAATCTGAGCTATCTTCATCTGGAACCAATGCCTTTTCCACTGTGACTTTGGGGTTTTCTTTTTCCAATATATTATAAACTCCTTCCCACGTCATTCTTCCGAGCCCTTGGCATGATGTATCTGTAACTAATCTCAGTTTTGTTGGATTTTCTTTTGAGACTGTAGGAGTCTCAACAAACTTAACGGGAACAACAGTCTTGGTTCTCCTCGCTCTCTTCGACATTTCTGTGTTTGATACTATTTCCCTTTGTCTGTGAACGAAAGGGTTCATTATTCCTTGATTCTGCAAGACAATAAACTTTCAGTCGTGACAAATAAGCAACTTGGAAGGAACGATTATGAACTCAGGATTCATTATTTATTGGTCTCGTATAACACGTAAATGTTCTTTTTGGGTCACACTCATGTATTTAAAACTGAATCATCAACCAATATTCATTTGATTTTCTATTGAATACCAACGTACAATTGGAGATTTGACGCTTGTGAAATATTATAATATTTACCTATCTTAAATTCTTCGAATGTAATAAATGTCATGTATTAATCGCATCGAAAGTTTTCAAATGGTACATAAATATCATAATACAGATTTCTTTATTTTCCGATTGCGATTGCAAACTTTTCCGATTTCCAATTAGATGGTTTTAGATCGCAATCGGGGAGTTTCAATCAAAAAGATTTGTTAATGGCTTTTTCCGATTTCCGATGGTGAGGTCTACCATATAAATATTTTTTATTTAAACGAACAAATGTTTGTTTTCCTTTTGAAAAGTGTTTTTTTTTATAATAACGCGCGTCGCATCGGAGAATTTTAAATTGACCGCAAAGAATTCATTGAAAAGTGTTCCAATCATGCGATTGCGAGTAGGCGTATCGCATCAGAGGTATGTAAATAGATAACTTAAACCCTTTGCGATTGAAGTTTTGCGATCGAACTAATCGCATCGGAGGATTTGGGTTTCTATGTTAAATTTTCCTCTAAGGATTTTCTCCGATCTCCGATTGGGATTATTATTCATGAGACTTTTTACAATTGACTTGTTTTTATATGATAAGGTCTTTTATATTTGATCGGGTCGGAAGTTTTGAATGTTGTATTTTGTTTGTAAACAAACAAAGATGAGTTTTTTCAAAACAATGAATCTTTATTTCTAATTCTTTTATTTCTATAAAAAGAAAAAAGGGACCCTATTTCTAAATGAATTTTATTCTAAAATTAAGAAAAAGGGAGGGTTGTTGTATAGTACAACAATTGGCGATTCACTGAAAGAACGAGTTATCTCTGAAAAAATAAAATGAATACTATACTTTTAGTAAGTAAAGATTTTTAAAGATAATGAAAACTATCCTAGGATAATCAAAAATAAAATCTAACTTATGAAAAAGAATAAAAAAATTATTTACAATTTCTTTCTAGTTTCTTGAGAATAAAAACATTTTTGGGTTATCTCAAGCTTTGATTGGTATTAATAATGAGGTAAGTGGATTTCTCCAAGTTTGGTTTTATAATATACTCTATTGTCATAGGTATTGCCTCTGCTCTCCGCAAACGTTCACAGTTTCGACAGGGTTACCTTTAACCATTAACTATTCATTGTCACATCCAACTAAGATTATGACTTTTTAAAAGATAAATTCATAAGACATATTATCTCATGTTTTATGTCTTTTATTTATTTTTTATTTTTAAGAGCCATTGTTTTGGTTTGGTAGCCATTTAATAACAATTCCATTCACTAGTTGTAATTAAATTGAACAAGCTGGCTCGTGATGAGACCCCTTATCTTCTATTTATAAGCCATTACCCTATTTTGATGTGCAGTATTGGTAATGTCAGTTTCATTATTTCTTATGAATATGGTAAGTCGGCTCATGATAAGACCTCTTATCTCTTAAAAATTTTACATAATTTCTTAGAATTACATTCTAAAAAATCACAACCTAAATGGATGGGGTGAAATAGTTTTATCCTTAAGAATCAATGGATGACAATTTTCAGAGTTTTTTGAGTACCAAGACTTGAATAATCTTTACTTTTATAGATAACATTTCTCTGCTTAATAAACTTATAATGATTTACATTTCCCTCAAGTTTTCAAAAGATCATGCAAATAATTGGAATAATCTTTCAAAGTTTAACATCTTATTTAAAACTATCAAAAGACTATGATCATTTCTTTAAAAATTCTTATTTACATAAAATAAATATTTATAATATTCTTCCGAAGAATTTTTCTAACAAGTAAACAGTCAATTAGAGACCTATTAACAACCTTTATTTGTAAAAATAATTAAAAACTTTGCACAAAGGAATATGTACAGTTTAAGAAGGGGTTACCTCCTTATGAAAAGAATTTCTTCAAGATAAGCCCATTTACAGGAAGAGATTCTCTCTTACCTGTCAGATCTTGGAGTATGAATGTATTTGAACCTATCTTTTCAACGATCTGAAATGGTCCAAGCCACATTTTCTGAAACTTGGTATGCTTACCTTTTTCTTCATGTGCTTTATCCCATTTCAGAACAAGATCACCAATTAACAAAATTTTTGAGCCGGTAGAACTTGCATCAAAAGAAGATTTTACAAGCTGTTGATGTTTTTCATGAATAATTTTAGCTTTATCTCTATCTTCTTCTAGTTTAAGGATTTGATCATATCTGAATTGAATGGATGAAGAAGGATTTTCTTCAATAAATTGCACTAGGGCTAATGATGGAAGAGTTAAATTTGATGGTATCACAGCTTCTTTTCCATAAACTAAATTGAAAGGTGAAGTTCCTATTGAAGCTTTTTCAGTGATACGATCAGCCCATAATGCAAAGATCAAAGACTTGTGCCAATTCTTTTGATTTTGATCAATAGTCCTTTTAATGATTTTGATGAGATTTTTGTTAGTGGATTCAGCCAAACCATTACCTTGTGGATAATAATTCGCTGAATATTTCAGTTTAAAACCTCCTTTGACTGCAAATTCTATCAAACTATTTCTGGAAAAATAAGATGCATTATCAAAGACAAGGGCTTGAGGTACACCAAACCTGGTTATGATGAATTGATCTATGAAATCAATAATTGCATCAGAATTGGCTACATTCAAAGGGATTGCTTCTACCCATTTCGTAAAGTACTCAGTTGCAGTAAGGATGTACTTGTGCTGTTAGGAAGAATGAGGTACTATCTCACCAATAATGTCAAGCCCCCATTGTTGAAATGGTTGCTCAATACTCACTGGTTGCAAAGGAAAAGTTGGTTTCCTTTGTCTTCCACTTGCAGTTTGGCAAATTCTGCATTTCCTTACATAGTCATGTGTATCTTTAAAAAGGGTAGGCCAGTAATAACTAGCACGAATGATTTTGTGAGTTGTGGTATCACCTCCAAAATGACCTCCTGCTGGTCCATCATGCAATTCCTGCAAAACCTTTTCGACTTCAGTCTTTTCAAGACATCTTAATAAGATTGAATCATAATTTTTTCTAAATAACACATTATCAATGATCTCATATTTAATAGCCTTTAACCTTAAAGCGCGTTTACTCTTATAGCTGAGATTAGAAGGAGCATACCCATTTTTCAAGTAATAGATAAGATCAACATACTGAGATCTGGAATCTGTAACATTTATCTGACTTACTTGAATATCTTGATTTGACTCTTGATTTTCTGGTATGTTATGAGCTCCTGCCAATAATCTGCAAAAACCTTGTCCTCTAACAATCTTAGCTGGTTTAATATCAATATCATATTCTTGCAAGGCTGTTACCCAGTTAGCTCTCTTTTCTCCTACTTCTTTTTGAATTAATAATTGCCTCACTGTAGAGAATGGGACAATGATTTTTGTATGTGTTTTCAAGAGAAAAGGTCTAAAATGTTTGATTGATTTAAACACAGCAAAGGCTTGTTTTTCAACATCGGAATAATTAAGCTCAGCTCCTTGTAGATTTGAGCTAAAGAAAGAAATTGGTGCCTCAATTTTGTGATCATTGAGGTGTGTTAAAACAGATCAGCATACTGAGATTTAGAATCTGTAACACTTATCTGACTTACTTGAATATCTCGATTTGAATCGTGATTTTCTGGTATGTTATGAGCTCCTGCCAATAATCTGCAAAAACCTTGTCCTCTAACAATCTTAGCTGGTTTAATATCAATATCATATTCTTGCAAGACTGTTACCCAGTTCGCTCTCTTTTCTCCTACTTCTTTTTGAATTAATAATTTCCTCACTGCAGAGAATGGGACAATGATTTTTGTATGTGTTTTCAAGAGAAAAGGTCTAAAATGTTTGATTGATTTAAACACAGCAAAGACTTGTTTTTCAACATCAGAATAATTAAGCTCAGCTCCTTGCATATTTGAGCTAAAGAAAGAAATTGGTGCCTCAATTTTCTTATCATTGAGATGTGTTAAAACAACTGCATAGGATGTTTCGGTGGCCAAAGTATACAAAGTAAAATCTTTAGAAAAATCTGGGGTATTCAATGCCGGTGCATTAATGATCGCTTGTTTGATTGCCTCAAAGGTTTCTTTCTCTTTATGCCCCCATTTGAATACTGAATTCTTCTTGATCATATTTTGCATAGGTAAAACAATAAAAGAAAAATCAGGAATGAATCTTTTAACAAAATTGATCTGTCCAATAAATGATTGCATGGATTTTTTGTTATGAGGTAAAGAAATATCAGAAATTTCTTTCACTCTATCTGGATCAATATATATACCATCTTTTGACACAACAAATCCTAAGAGTTTTCCTTCATCCAAAGCAAAGAAAGATTTCTTTGGATTTAAGGAAATACCAAACCTTCTACATCTTTCAAATATATGCTTTAAATCATGTAGATGATTGGCTCTCTTTTTTGAAAATACTGTTATGTCATCAAGATAAACAACAACTGATTTATTGATCAGACCTTTAAATGCTATGTCCATGGCTCTTTGGAAAGTCGCTCCCGCATTTATTAGACCAAAAGGCATTTTCTGATAAGCATAAGTTCCCCATTTTGTTCTGAAAGTTGTTTTCAATCTGTCATCTGGATGAACTAAAACTTGATTATAGCCTGAAAATCCATCAAGAAAGGACATAAGTTCAAAACCAGCTACCTTTTGAAGTATCTATTCCATGGTTGGCAATGGGAAATTGTCTTTTAAACATGCCTTGTTTAAATTTATGAAATCAACACAGATTCTTATATCACCATTCTTCTTCCTTACAGGTACCATATTGGAAACCCAATTGGAGTGCCTGACAGGAAAAATGATTTTGGCTTTTAAAAGTTTATTAAGTTCTGATTTGATTTGTCCTTCGAGATTTGGATGAACTTTCCTTAGCTTTTGTTGAACCGGTTTAATATCAGGAAGCATTGGAATTGTGTGTTGAATAACCGAAGTATCATACATTTTTAAATCATCATAATTCCAAGCAAAAACGTTTTTATATTTGTTCAAGAGTTTAATGAAAGCATTCCTTTCCTCTGGTGTTAAATTGAGTCCTAAATTAACGTTTTGAGGTTTGGAATCAGAACCAAGATTTACTAATTCAAACTTCAAAGTGGAACTTTGAAGTTTGGCATTAGTGACTTTCTTGAATCTGTCTTTAACATCATATAAGTCCTCCAATTTAACAACAGATTTCGGAATGGGATTTTCATTACCTTTTGAAGCAATTTGTAAATCATGATCATTTTCATCGATAATTTATTCATCATATGATTGCTCTGAAGTCATGAAATTTAAAATATCTTGATCATGATACAAAACTCTCCAATTTGTGACATTATCGGGGACAGATGGGCGAAAAATCAATTCTACGGAAAACCTATCAGGACTACAATCTTCAGTAGGAAGAAGTTTAGATGCAACATTAGCTAGCAAGTCAGCTGATGTATTTTGATTCCTAGGAATGGGAGAAATATTGAATGCTAAAAAATGAGTGGTAAGATCTTGTACTAGGTTTTGATAGTGTTTAAGATGTCCTGAAAGGCAATGAATAGTATTCCTAACTTGTTTTATGACAATTTCATAATCACTAAATACTTTCAAGTATTTAACATCTAACCCTATAGCTTTATAAAGTCCTTGAACCAAGGCTTCATATTCTGCGGTATTGTTAGTACACTCAAATTCTAGCCTACATCAAATCATGGTTTTCTCTCCATCTGGATCAATCAAAATGCATCCTGCTCCAGCTCCATCACTAGACTTTGATCCATCAAAATATAACGACCAAAATAAAGATTTATCTATTGGCTTATCTACAATTACATCAGAAATATTTACAATTCTGGAAGGATCAGATTGTGAAAAATTTTCTATTTGAGAAACAAAAGTATTTACAGAAAAAGGTGATTGAGGTGCTTCGAAGTTTCTTAGAAATGATTCAGCAGAATAACCTCCAAGAATATTGTTGTTGAATGCCACAGGTTCATTAGGTTGTTCGAATTCAGTGACAGTGTGCGTCATATGTTTTTCTCATTCAACTTTGATTTGATTTGGTTTCCCTTTGTAAGGAAGCCACATATGTGAATAATCAGTTGAGATATAACCATTAAGTTTCGCAGACCAGTCCCTGCTTAAGATTAATCCATAGAATTCAGGAATATCAGCAATCAAAATATCAATTCTTTGGACAATCCTAGGATTAGAAGCTAATCTGATAGTAACTGAATTGATTTCTCCGACAACTTGAACTTTAGAGTGATCCAATTGAACGATATGAACTTCTGATTTCTGTGGTTCGATATTCAATTTGGCACAGACAGAAGTAGGCATTATATTGGAGGATGCTCCAGAATCAATCAAACTATTATGCAGATTCTTATTGTACATTTCATAAGTCAAAAGAAAAGGAGGAGTTTGAGAATTTGACTTTTCTCCAATGAGCACTGTATCAGTAGCATCTACCTTATATGATGGCTTACCACCTCCTCTAGCTGCTTTTGCAACTACACCACTTGGTAAAGGAGAAATTGGTGTAGCGTTCAATTCTTTTAATAGAAACTTCTGCTGGTGTTTTATGTCTTCAACAATGTTGTACTCCATAGGATCTAACACCACTAAAGTCTTTGTTGTTGATGTGGGAGGATTAGAAGAAGATGGCTGATTTTGAGTAGGTAATGGAGAAGTTTTCTTTAGAGGGGATTTGTCTTTGGTACTTGGAGTTGTAATTTTCTTTTGAGGAGCTGTTTGTACAGGCTCTGATGTAGATTTACTCCTAGTACTTACAGGCATAGCTTCTTGTTCTACCTCACTATTAGAATTAGGGAGAATAAAATCCCACATTCCATGCAATTCAGCTATTTCTTCATTCTCATCTTCCTCATCTGATACTAGAGATGTATCTTCTTCTTCTTCCTCTTTTTCTGATTCTGCATTAGAAATTGCATTAGGAGGTTTAGATTCAACTTGATTTCTTCTAAAATTTCGGAATGGTTTTTTGGTAGAAGTTTCAGCTACTTGTTTTTTAATTTCAACCATTTCATTTGACATAGTTTTAAGGACTTTCTGTAAACCTTCCATGTCGTATGGGTCTTTGGTATTTTTCTTTGAATCATCTTTGAAGCTGAATTTCTTTTATTTCCTTTCCTCAATAGCATTTTTCTTTTCTAGAGAAATAATTCATTTTTCTACTGCAATAGCCTCTTTCATATTCTCGGCTAATGTAGGTTTTGCAGCTCTATCTACAAAAATTGCTATGTTCGAAGGTAAGGCAGTTATGTACCATTCACTTCTCACTTGTTCACTAGGCCTTGAATCTGTGTGAATTTTGTTCAAAAGTTTGTTTAATCTAGCATTGAATTATTTAATGGGTTCCTTGGGTTCTGCTTTCAAATTTGAGAAATCGTTGATTAAAGTAGCTATTGATCTGTCATCTCCAAATTTGGTTAAAAAAAGATCTGCAAAAATGGCCCAACTTGTTATGGATCCCGAAGGTAATGAAAAGTACCATGATCTTGCTGCTCCTTGAAGAGTATAAGGGAATAGTCTGACTACAACATCTTCATGTGTGACTCCATTCAAATTTATAGCCAGCATAAAGTTATTGATATGTTCTTCAACTTGAATGTTAAGATCTGGGCTAAACTTTGGAAGCCATTTTCCAGGATTGTTTGGTAAATCATGTAAAGGTGCAGCCATGTTGACTGCCCCTGGAGTAGCCCATGGTCTAGCCATTATTGGAACAACTATTGGAGGAGTAGTAGAAACTGGTGGTGTTTGAATAGAAGTTGTTGGAATAGATGATGTCGAGATTGATGATGATTGAGGAGATGATGTGGAAACAACTGTAATTTGTTGAGTTGGGATTTCGGAAACAGGTAATTGAATATTAGATGTTGAACTTATATCACTTACTGATTCCGATTGAGTTTTTGTTGTCTTGACTCTACTAGGTAAAGGGAATTCTTTCGGAGAAATACCAAGTTTTTCACTTTGAAGCGTAGTAAGAGGTTTCGAAGAAACAAATTTTGAAGTTACACTACCTTCAGATATTTCAGACTCTTCTAGAGATAATGAGAATCCTTTCAATTTATGAATTAAATCTTGAACTTCAGGAGACTCAGGATTTTGATTGTCTGAATGTTTTGAGATTTTGGTAGTGGGTGTATGAATATTCTTCGCAATTTCTTCTATAGTATTTTGTATTTCAGAAGAAATTGAAGAAGTTGATGAGGGTGTTTTGCTCTCAGAATGGCTTGTGGGTAAATATTTACTTGCCATTCATAGCTCATGCCCTCCTTCTAGTGCCAAAAATGTTGAGGCCTAGAAAATCTCTGCTTCAAACATTGGGGAAAACCACCTGGTCAGGACCTTAGGACAGCTCCTTTTTCCGTTTGGTATGGTGGCTCCGACTGGATTTAAAGGACCAGTTTCCTTATAACTAAATGGGTTGGTGATGGGTTGATTTGGATGAGTGGAAGTGGGACTAAATTGACTGAAAATAAAACTATCTAATTAAACTAAATGCTGATAAAGAAATTCTAAAACTAACCCGGGCAATCATATGTGAATACAACTTAGAATTATTCCAATTTGACGATAACCATAAAAATGTATTAAAGTTTAATTGAAATTGTGCAATAACAAATAAAGATAACTCTGTTTAAGAAATTAAACAGAGTTATATTAGCATATTGTATTCATCATAGTATACCATGTATATATGCTTATGAAAGATAACATTTCAATTATACTCAGAAATGATATATAAAAAGAAACGTTATGAAAACCAAATATATATAAATGATAGCAAATTTTAAGGCGAATATCATATGACAAAGGAAATCAACAGTGAACAGATAGAAATACCTCATTCATCTTGAAGACTTTCAAATGAAATCTGATACTCTAATCCAGTAACTCTGATGCAAAATCAAATTCAAAGGTACAGAAATGCAACACTTCAAAGATAATTTCAACACAAAATCACCAGATGTGATCCTTTATAAAATATAAGAGGCAATGGAGTACAGAAATGTAATGTCCAAGTTAAAAATATTACAACTCCGGATCCCTTCTCTAAATGCATGAGAGGGATTTAAATAAGAAATTACATAAAAACAGAATCCTACTACTACTGCTACAATCTATCAAATTAAAAACAGAAATACTATCTTAAAATGAAACTGATTCATTGCTTTTCTTTCTCGCTTGATGTAGCCAAGTTGAAAATTTTCAGCATATCTTGGAGCCTCGGTGGATGACTCATCTCGAAATGTAACTGTCCAGCGTATGTGGCATCGGAAAATTCTAGAATTAAGCAATCAACAGCATTTGAAAGGAATTTAATAGCCATTTGTTGATTGTTTGGCTTAATTAAATAAGTCCACATATTGTCCCAAGATATTGCTTGAAGTTTGTTGATCTGTTGACTTTTATTCATCATTTCTTCTTTCCATCTGCAATCGGTTTCTTTGACCTTAGGCAAACTGCCTAGAACACAATCTGACATGAGGTTAATTGAATACAAGCTGTCATTGATAAATTGCGTTATATTACTCATCATGCTTCTAGCTCTTGATATTGCTCTCTCGGCTTTCATTAACTGATGTTCCCATTCTGTAAACAATATTTCTTTATGTCTTTCTTCTATCCTAGGAATATTAGCTTCTCTTCCTTTTTCTGTATCTTGCCAAGTAAGAAATTCAGAAATCTTTTCATCAGCATCATCAATTTCTTGCCTGAGAGTAATAATGTTCTGGATCAAGGATGATGTGATATCACAAAATGGTTCTGCTTGTGATAATTTTGCACAAAATTCATTCAATTGATGAGACAGCAGTTTATTAACTTCAAGAGCTTCCGATTTGAATTCACTTAATTTAGGGAAATCTTTGAACCTATCTAAAGTCGCTTGAAATTCTTTTTCCTGTACGATCTTCACATTCTTCTCATTTTGCAACAAATCTTGTAACTTGGAAATTTCTTGATTCAATTGTTGTTGTTTGCCTAAAACTTGCTCATCAACTTTCTTATTTTCTGTGGCAAGCTGTTCTTCTAACTCTTTAGATCTGAGTTCTTGATCCTGTAATTGTTGTTCCAATTGAGCAATCTTTTGCTGACTTTCATTAGCTTGTTCTTCAAGTAAAGCTATATGGAGATCTTTTTGAGTCATTAACTGAGAAACTTCTGCAGCTTTATCTATTGTTGCAGCACTATATGCTCCTGCATATTGCGACAACTTAGTGAGATCCTCAGATGGATTCATTTCAGTATTCTTGTAGACAATATTCATGAACTCCTCCTGTGGAGTGGAAAACATGTCCTGATCCATATTCCTTTTTTTTCTCTGTTTTCTAACAACAGCCTTATGTTTAGGGCTATAAAATACATCCAAAGAAGGTATCTCCTCAATCTTCAATACAATCTGCCCTGTAGGATGTTCACGAATGATTTCGACATCCTAATCTTCTTGCTCTTTATCTTTATCCTGCAGTCCTAATTGCTTAGCGAATTGATCATATTGTTTCAACAATTGAGAGGAAACATTAAGATCAGCAGAGTCTATAATTTTCTCAGTATTTTCTTTTCCTTCCAATTGTGTATCTGTTTTCTCTGTATTTGTTCCCTCCTCAATGGTTTTGCTATCTGATTCTCCTTTTTGATTATGCACATTATTATCAGTACTTGTGCATTTTTCCTTCGTTTGAGCTGTGGACTGCTGATTAGTGTTTACATCGGATTTGCCATCAGTATTTCCTTTCTGAACATCAGGCTTGCCATCAGTGCTCACCTTTTCAGTATGTACAGTAGGCTGGTTAGTAGCCGATTGTGTAGTGACTTTACCGGCAGATGTTTCTCCTGGTGTTTTTCCAGATGTACCCTCTGTTTCTGACCCTTGTATAGGAATTCTCAGTTGGTCTAGAGGAACTTTCAACAATCTTTGACTTATAAATAACAAAAAATTATTCATTTCTTCCTTATGGAATTTAGACTTGGCCAAATCATAAACTTGAGGAAAATCATTCAACGAAACAAACAAATCATCAAACTCATCTGGTTCATGCTCAAATCGAGCAATTGAAACTGAAGAAGTAACATTAAAAGCTATCTGTCGTGGATCATACTGTCTCCCCGGAATGGTCGCAAATTTAAAACCCTTTATTTTGGCGACTTCCTTTTCTGCATGTTTGAAGTCATTCAAAGTAAAATGACCACAATTGAATGGGAATGGAGGCCACATTCTTTTCTTACTATTGTTTAGAGCTCTGGATATTCCTTCAACTGTTAATTGATAGGAGATTTCCTGGGCAAGAAGTTTGTCTGGAACAAAAAGAGGGAGAACATGGAGTTCCACAATACTCCCAAAAATCCTGATGTATGTGAACTTTTCTTCTCCAAACCAATCTCCTATTGAGGATAAGTCAGCTTTAGCTTTGTGGGAGAATCTAGGAGGGAAGCGATTGAAAATGGTTTGAAAGACAGGGATAAGGAAACCATGACATATTCTATACACATTATCTTGGAAATAAACTTTCCAAAGAAGTTTATGATATATATGAGTCAGAGTGGGATCTTTGGGAGTCCATTTCCATCCTAACAAGGGAAACTCAGAATTAAAACAAAAAGCGTCTAGAATATAAGCACAAAAGAAAAAATGAGTGGAATTTCCAGCGGTTTTATCTTGTCTGTACTCGAGTATTCTATTAGCCATTCTATCAGAGAGAATAACAGCCCAGTCCATAATGTCAGAATTGACAACGGCTAATATTAATGGGACCATTTGTATAGAAAACCTAGCAGAATTGTCATTACCAAATAATCTACACATCATGGAAACGACATAGCAATACGGGGGTAAGAGGGAATCTACTGAATACATACCGGATGATTTATTTCTGTGCTTCTCAGGATTTTTCCTCCAATCTTTGATAGGATCGGATTGAACCTTATTATTATCAGCAAACTCTTTGATAAATTCTTTGTTATAAACCTTCTGCGGATCAGGAAGATGATACATTTCCTTAATGTCTTCTGCTTTAAACGACCCAAAAGACACTCCAGAAGCTGAAACAAACATTCTGTCCTTTATTTTCACACTATCGATGACCCATCGAATCACATCATAATAAGGCATGATGCTTGCTCTGGCTGCAATTCGATGTAGAGATGAATTTGCAAGTTATTTTTCAGTAATCTCAGAGTCGGAATCTGAGCTATCTTCATCTGGAACTGATGCCTTTTCCACTGTGACTTTGGGGTTTTCTTTTTCCAATAGATTATAAACTCCTTCCCACGTCATTCTTCCGAGCCCTTGGCATGATGTATCTGTAACTAATCTCAGTTTTGTTGGCTTTTATTTTGAGACTGTAGGAGTCTCAACAAACTTAACGGGAACAACAGTCTTGGTTCTCCTCGCTCTCTTCGACATTTCTGTGTTTGATACTATTTCCCTTTGTCTGTGAACGAAAGGGTTCAGTGTTCCTTGATTCTGCAAGACAATAAACTTTCAGTCGTGACAAATAAGAAACTTGGAAGGAACGATTATGAACTCATGATTCATTATTTATTGGTCTCGTATAACACGTAAATGTTATTTTTGGGTCACACACATGTATTTAAAACTGAATCATCAACCAATATTCATTTGATTTGCTATTGAATACCAACGTACAATTGGAGATTTGACGCTTGTGAAATATTATAATATTTACCTATCTTGAATTCTTCGAATGTAATAAATGTCATGTATTAATCGCATTGAAAGTTTTCAAATGGTACATAAATATCATAATATAGATTTTTCGATTTTTCGATTGCGATTGCAAACTTTTCCGATTTCCGGTTAGATGGTTTTAGATCACAATCGGGGAGTTTCAATCAAAAAGATTTGTTAATGGCTTTTTCCGATTTCCGATGGTGGGGTCTACCATATAAAGATTTTTTATTTAAATGAACGAATGTTTGTTTTCCTTTTGAAAAGTGTTTTTTTTTATAATAACGCGCGTCGCATCGGAGAATTTTAAATTGACCGCAAATAATTCATTGAAAAGTGTTACGATCATGCGATTGCGATTAGGCGCATCGCATCGGAGGTATGTAAATAGATAACTTAAACCCTTTGCGATTGAAGTTTTGCGATTGAACTAATCACATCAGAGGATTTGGGTTTCTATGTTAAATTTTCCTCTAAGGATTTTCTCCGATCTCCGATTGCGATTATTATTCATGAGACTTTTTACAATTGACTTGTTTTTATATGATATGGTCTTTTATATTTGATCGGGTCGAAAGTTTTCAATGTTGTATTTTGTTTGGAAACAAACAAAGATGAGCTTTTTCAAAACAATGAATCTTTATTTCTAATTCTTTTATTTCTATAAAAAGAAAAAAGGGACCCTATTTCTAAATGAATTTTGTTCTAAAATTAAGAAAAAGGGTGGGTTGTTGTATAGTACAACACACATCTACCAAAGGCCAGTGCAAGAAGTGAAAGGGAGATAAGTCCAGCGGAGATGCGGAGGTCACCTTAACCAATGACGAATTGGAGAATATAGCCGATGAAATCACGGCTGCGTCAGAGGACATATGGGAAACCCTAGAAGAGAAACACAAGGCCGTGGTGGAGGCCTTGTAGTCCGAATTATAAGTGTTGCAGCTGGAGGAAGACACCTTGCAAGGGAGCGTGAATCAGGTGAGGCCGATTCAAGCGAGCCTGCTAGCAGCAACCCTGATCATTGCCGCTGAAATTAGAATTTTCCCCTTCCCAGGTGCAGCCATGATAATAGAGAAACCAGCCTTGTGCACATAAGTCCAAGCATGCACAAAGGCCGACCTTGATCTCGCAAGGATAATGAGTGGGAAAATGCACACTCTCCACTTGTTCAACTCTGCTGAGCTACAAATCCAAGAGGCACTCCAACAGTAGCTGAGCGAGGCAGAGCAGATAATCGCAATGAAGGCAGCAGAATCTACCCAAGCACAGGAATTACAGTAAGCAGTGGTCACACAACGAGCTGAGCTAGAGCACTTAATCGACTGGTTGTGCGAATAGGTGCCTATAATCATTCCTACCTCTGCTACACCTTAGAAAAAAATTGAGAGCTTGGTTGCTACATTGAAGACTTCCAAGTTTGAGGTCCTGACAGTTAAAGCCGACTTTGAGCAACAGATTGATGCACTGCAGGAAAAGCTGCAGCCTGAGACTCCTCCGGAGGTACTAGCTCAGCAAGTTGCACTAGTTAAGGAATCCACCAAAAGTATTTCGGCCAACATCGCTAAAGGTTCTCAATTGCTGGACACTGCTATGGAGCCATGGTCATCAGTGCAGCGAAACTCGCTTCTCCAACAATTCACTCAGGATCTGTGCCACAACGAGCAGTAATTTGATCAGTTGGAGGTAACCATGCCCACCCTTGTTGCAGCCCAGTGACTGGCGCATCTTTGCACCAGTCATGCTCTCAGAGATGAAATTGAAGGGCTCCGTCATAAAAAGCAAGTTCTTAGTGATCATTTTAAGCCTTGGGCGGACAAAGCGTAGCATAAGTTAAGAGACTTTGGGGCGGGTCAAAGTACCTCATGCATTGTAATGGGAAAAAAGGGTAGATCTAGGGGTCACAAGCCACATTTTGCGAACCCTAGTATAGTGCAGGCTAAATATATAGATAAGAGTTTAGGATGAGTCGAAGTAGTAATTTCAAGTAGGATTATGGTACGTGTGTTCATGATAGATCTGCTCTGAGGTTTTTCTCTAGGTAAGGGCTCCTATTGGCTGTGTGCGCAGAGAACCTAAATCCTGCTGTGTGCGGACCCACTGGCTGTGTGCATGGGTATGTGAAAGAGTCTGTAAGAAGAACCTGAATTATTAATGAATGGAAAGATGATTTTTGCTGATATTGAATGTCTCTATGATATGTTATGAGTTTCACTACATGTTATTTCCCTGTTATCTTAGTGCTATTGAATACTATTAGTAAATGGATTGCACACATGTATTAGATGCTTAAAATAACCAGGAATGCATAGATCAGATGGTATTGGGTTATATTATTCCTGATTAATTGGTTATCTTATAAGTTATGGGCTACGCGCAAGTCATTATGTTAAGTATATTGTTAAGGGTTTCAAGTTAGGAACTTCTCTGCGCAAGCCTGTTCTAGATCTAAAGGCACCCCCTTCATTAAGTCTATCTCTCAGGGTACGGAAACCTAATTCTAGCACCCTCCCAGACTACTTCAGGTGAGACCTTGACTTGTGCAAGCAAGTCATCACCGAAAGGGCTAGTAGTATAGGGGTTTGTTGGTTAACCTAAAATCTGAGCCTGGGTCAAGACCTTCAAACCAACATGTGCCCATATAAAGAGCATAATGTAGGGTTGATGGGAAATGATAAGATGTGAATATTGATTATCATTAGAGGTTGGGTGATGTATCAAATCATTGGTCTTAGGTGTGGACCAAGTTCGACATTCATTGTAATATGGATTTGATATTTGGTTGAGAATATAAGAATAAAGAACCTGAAAGGGTAGCTAATTTTCTTGGATAAACGTTTCAAGGGTATAACCTATATTTGTTGTGTGAATATTTATGGTGTGCCATTACCTATTTTATATTCTCTAAGTTCCATCATGTGCATTTAAAGGTTTATGTTAATTTAGCTTCTAGCCCAATTTATATGTTCAAATAAATATATATTCATACTTTTAGTATTTAAGGTGTAAATCAGGTGCCTGAAGCCCAACATCTGCCATCAAAGCCAATTTTGGTTGTAGAGGGATGCCTCTACTATCAAATGTTGAGTATATTTAACTCGATTCTATTCAAGAACATCATTATTAATTAGATGAAAGATACACCTATTTGAGTGGTAGTCTTAAGATGGATTTTTAGTTAAAAAAGGATTGATACCAACATAATAATTGAGATTGATAATTTTAATGTCCATAATTTAGATATTTGGAATCTTAAAATGGAGGATCCCCGCATAGATTGAGAATAGTGGATCATTGTGCATCGAAAAACACCTCCTATTAGCATGTTCAAAAAATATTGGGAGAAACTTGAAAGAAAATAAAGGTGTATGATTTGAATTTGTCATGCAGATTTGGTGTCATAGAGGAAGATACAACCAATCAATTGGGGAATAATTTGAGAAACTTATAGTCGTCAAAATAGTTAGTCAATAGTTTTTTATTTAGAAGAAACTCTACCTTCCATGGACGAGAGAGGGTGATTTAGTAATAGAACACCTATATGCATTCAACATTGTGATTGGTCAGATGTTGGGTGTGGGTATATTTGTTATAAAACATGAAAATGTGTTAATCTATTGGTTTCTTCTCCAGAGTCATGGGATATTCTACTCATGGATATTGGGAGTAATATGAAGACACTAAATCTTGATGATGTGTTAGAATCTATATTATTAGAGGATATGAGGTGAAGGAACATCCAACGATCAAACACATATGTGTTTTCAATAAGAGGTCAAATGATTGATAGAGGTAAAGGAAAACTCTCCAAAGCAAGATCCATGTTAAAAGGAATATTTAAATCTCCTGCTAATTTAATAAGAAGATGTTGGAGATTCAGTAAAGAAGGGAATTACAAAAGAGAATATAAGTCAAATGTTGCTAAGAAAAACAAGGGATATTATGAACATGGTGATTGAACAGAGAACTTATTCAAATGAAGGAGGATATGTGCGTTTAGTTTCAAGAAGTATAGTCATATCAAGAGGCATGGTTGATTGAATTAGAAGAATCCTATCATATGAAACCCCACAGAAGTGGTTATATGATTATAAAGAATATGATGGAGGGTAGTTTTACCAAGGGGATGATTTGACAACTAGGATAATCAATTAAAATTGAGTTTGATTAATACTAAAGGATGGATAGAGTGAAACATAGTCAAGGGCACTACATATTTTGGGTTAATCAAGAATATGATATTTTTTAGTTGAATGGGTGATGCAAGTGTGCATATTGTATTGAAGAAATATTCTTGTAAAATGGTTCATGGTGTCGATGAGAGATTTTGAAATTGGGACATTATACAAGCTGTTGGAGCACATCAACCCAAGGGGTTGTAA
Source organism: Pinus albicaulis (assembly GCA_034641835.2). Taxonomy (NCBI): domain Eukaryota; kingdom Viridiplantae; phylum Streptophyta; class Pinopsida; order Pinales; family Pinaceae; genus Pinus; species Pinus albicaulis. The sequence goes on along the minus strand of CM076584.1, from coordinate 570,811,685 downwards.
TAGTATAATTACTCTGGAATTGATGGGTCAACCTATTGCCTAATCAACATAACCATATCTAGAATTAGATTATGGGACACATTATATAGAAAATATTATGATCTATGCAAAGAAATGGTATATTCAAAGCTTTACCTAGGGAAAAATGAATTCTATAACTAGTTCATAGCGATGCATTTGGGAAAGTAATAGTATAGTTACTAGGTGTATCTATATATTATTCTTTATCCATTGATTATCTCTAGGATGACATGGTTTTATTTCCAATGGAGGAAGTCCAAGGTTTTTGAGAAATTTTAGGAATTCAAATCTCTTTTGGAGATTCAGATAGATAGAAAGATAAAAGGGATAAGAGTTTTTTGGTAAAGAGTTTAAGAAATTATGTAAATAAAATGGGAAGGTATGATAAAAAAAATAATCCATACAATCTTTAGTAGAATGGACTTGTTGAAAGAATGAATAGGTTGTTGAAAAAAAAGGTAAGGAGAATGATTAGTAGTACAATACCAACACAAGAATTCTAGGCAGAAGCAGTAAACATTGCATATTACCTACTAAATAGGTTTCCATCATCACCATTGGTTTCAAAAAATCCATATGAAATGTGGTTTGGTAAAATTCCATCACTCTCACATCTCAAAGTTTTGGTTAAGAGACATGTGTCCATGTTCCAAAGGGAAAGAGAAAAAATTTGGATTTCAAGGTAGTTGTATTTTCATTGGCCTTAACGATGGAATGGATGGATATAAGCCATGGGATATGATGACAAGGAATATAGTTTATATTTGAAATGTGAAGTTCTAGGAATTTAAGTGTACTTCTAGGACGAAAGGGACTCTAGAAAGGAAGATAGTTTATATTTGAAATGTGATCTTATAGGAATTTAAGTGTACTTCTAGGTTTGAACCGACTCTAGAAAAGGAGAAAGAAAAACAAAAGTTGGTAATCGATTTGAGGTCAGAGGAAAGTGACTCATATGAGTTGTTTGAGTCAGACAAAGGGGTGGAACAATAACTCTATTTCTAAGGAGGTTTATTCAAGTAAGAAAAAAAGTTAAAAGGTATACCCCACCTGATTTTTTTGTCTACTTTTGTGTTATCTACCACTTATGATGAACCTAGGTCAATAGGGGAGATAGTTGACTCGATAGAGGGTAAATTTTGGTAAAAAAGATCAACGAAGAAATGGATTATTTTCTTAAGAATGAGACATGATATATTGTAAAATTACTTGATGGAAGGAGTCTTGTTGGTTTCAAGCAAGTGTCCAAGAAAAAGTTAAACATAGTAGGTAAGGTTCATAAGTACAATGTGTTAGCATAGTTCTTTGCTAATTCATGAGTCCATTTTAAATTTTTTGTTTTTAGGATTAAAATTTGAAAATTTCAAAAAAAAAAAAGGTCGTTGGTAGCGGTTGTTTTAGCCTTTTAGGATAGTCTATTATATTCTTGTTCCTGTATGTTTTTATTTTATTTCGATGCTGCCGGAAATTCCAGTAACATCCTCTATTTTTAAAAATAAATAAAAAAATGCATCCACTTTTGTCAAGCCACGTGTTTTAGTGTAAATATGTTTCAAATATATTTTTAAATGATTTATATATTGTGATAGAAGTCATATTCAGTCAGCATAATTTAATTCAAGTCATGGTATATGTGTAACACTTAGGTCTCAACCCGCAGTGATACACCCAACCGTTAATCATGTCTTGTCTGTCAACCAAGTCAGTTAATCTCATGTCAAGATACACATTTTTTGAATGGAGGAGATCGTGGATCATCAAACTTAACGCAATGACCGTTTGGCTGGTCACACAGAAGCGCTGCCAGAAATTTCAGCCAATAATCAACAAGACAGCGAAGGTGACTGCTAGTCACAGATTCGCTTGCCTCAAGCCATATGTAGCATTCCATACGAAGATATGCAACCAACTGAAGGTATGGATGGCCATCACATGGTGCACACTATGATCAGGAATATTTTCCATAATGAAAATTTCTTTTCATGGGGTGATGAACCATGGTTGTTGTTTTAAAACCACAGAAAAAGTAGGAGAACTATCAGATTGAGAGTTTAGTTGTTGGATATCGAATTGCATAGAGTTATAGTTTGAGGAGGAGTCTGGATTTCAGACAGGATTTCAGAGGGAAAAAAAAGTAACACATGTAAGGTGAAGCTCTTTTAGCTCTGCCACCCATAAGTTTCAAGAGACAAAGTCATTAATTTTTGAAGATGACTAAAAGAGGTGAGAAAATAAAATGAATTGAGCCACAGGGTGTAGACCTATTGGATGCAAATTCTAAGGTGAGAAGCTTGTTTATCCAGATAGGGTGGTATTATTTGTGCACCATATTAGGAAGCTCTCACACAAGAGTAGCTCAAGATTTTGCAAAACCTTTCAATGGAAAAGAAGCCATGGTCTATGGTCTTACATTTCAAGTTTCAGAAGACTCAATTTTTGAGGCATTTAACCTTCCACAGGAAGGAGAGAGTTGGTTTAAAGGTTAGGTTATCACTAGAGGAGACCTCAATAGTTTCCTCAAGGATGCACAAAGAGATCCAAATTCAGCAAAGGTAATTCCAAGCAGCTACCTAAAAAATGACTGGGTAGGAGCTGTTAAACTTATCAAGATATACCTCACTTGTGAAATGAGGTATACAATTGTGTTTCTTTATCATATGAGGTTTCTTTTTAATTTTGTAGGTATGAAGACCTTAAATCTGCCATACTTATTACTGAAGAGTCTGAAAAAGATGTCAGCAAGGATCCAAACTCACGTTGTTGTTTCAGAATATAGCTTGTATCATCAAGCTCTCATCAAGTTTCTAGTTGAAGAAGAGTTAAGGAAAATAAATCAAACCTGGGACTATTTCTTGTTTTACAAGGCAGGCTAACCTACTCCTACACCTCTAGCTTCACAACAACACCCTCAGCTTGCAAAAAGAACCAAAAGGAAGGCCAAAAAGGAAAACATTCATAAGGCCAAGAGTAGGAAAGAAAAGGCTTCTGTAATCAAGGCTAAGAGAAATTTGGAAAAAGGAGAGAGCTCCTCAGAAAATAAACCCAAGTCTTTGAAAATGGTGCCCCCCATTCCTCCTTTTCCTAATTTCTACACCAGAGCCCGAAGAGGAAGGTCTACAAATGCAGATAAATCTAAAGCACAGATGCTAACGGAAATTTTGGAAGCATATATTCAGCAGAAGATGCAGAAAGAGTATCGGCCTATAAAATCTGATGAAGAACTCCTCAAAGATGTTGGATATGATATCAGTAGTAAGAAGAAGAAAGAAGAAGGAAAACATGTTGCTGGTACTAGAAAAAGGCATACTAGAGACAACAACAAGTTCATACTTAAGTCCAAGGATCTACACAATCCAAGTTTAATGTAAAAGGTCATTGATATAGAAGGTAAATATAAAGGTTTAAAGACAGAGAAAACCAAGAAAAAAGACAAAAATAAAACCCCTTCAAAGCAGCACTCAAAGCCCTCAAAGAGAAGGAAGATACAAAAGGGTTCTAAGGAGGAGAAGGCAATTGTCAAGGAAGCAGCCACAAGAACAACAAGATCTAAATCATTTTCTGACAGCAAGATAGACTTGGATAAGCTTGCTGAAGCTGCAACCCACATGGAAGGAAGGTAAAAAAAATTTTTGCTACAAATACCTTTTTGCTTATCAACCACAATTTTTAACAACTTAGATGTCAAAAAATATAAGTCTGCACAGGTTTTGTAGCGTTTTCTATGCATTTTTTAAAAAGAAACAGAGCGCTACCGGAAATTATGGTAGCATTCTAGTTTTTGCACGGTTACAGGTTTCTTCCAGAATTTCTGGTAGCGCCTGTTTTAACTGAATTTTGACACCTGTCAGCAAATTTTCTAAGCCATTTAAGGAAGGATAAGGACCCATAACAAAATTGATATAACAAGTGATGGTGATAAGTGGTTATGAGGTTGTTGGAGGTCATACTAAATGAAGATACATGGTTATTTAAGAACCAAAGACATAAGGAGACAAATCAGTAGAAAAAGGGGAAGCATGAAAATACACTCAGAATTTCAACCCATATTTCTTCTCTTCTTTCTTATACATCTATCCTTTTAGTTAGATTTCGATGGGATATGGTTGTAATTTATTTTGGCACCTATGTAATGTTAGGAGTAATGTTTCCTTCTTTTTAGAAGAGATGGAGTTGGTGACTCTCTTTCTATATATACCATTTGTAAATACCATTTCTAGGTTGGATGTTGGTCTACCTGAAGACTGAATATACAAAAAATCCTTTTTTACTTCATGCTAGAGGATTTTGTGATTAAGGACCATATAATGTATGGTATATCTTCTTTCTTTGTTATTTTCTTCTAAATTATGAGTTGCAATAGCTAGTAAGGTGTGAGTGAGAAACTGTTAAAGGATTTAATAGTAAATTATCTACTTTCAGGTTTCCGAAAATCATATATGTGTTGTTGAACATGTTAGTGAAGATTTCATAAAGTATTTGTGGAATACTTTATGCATGAAATATACTTTCTGGATGTTGTTTAATTTTCATAAACATAGTTTGTGTAAAGAGCCATCATTATAGCTGTGTGACTGAGTTAGAATAGGAATATTTCCTAGAATAGGTACCAGCTATCCATATTCTTCATTTGTTACGCTCTGCTCAATATACTACCAATTTATCCATACAATTTATACTTGCCACAACTTTCCAAATGCAGGGAAGTTTTAAAGAATAAAAAAAAATCATTTCAAAAATATTTGAGAAGCCATCCCACGCAAGAAAACTTTTAAAATTTGAAATGAAATATGATGTGTAAGGCTTACTCCTTTTGCAGTCAAGGAGTGAATCCTTGCGCTAACATCTTTGGTATCATTTTCAAGGAGGCGAATTGAAGTTTATCCCTGGGTGAATTACAAAGTTATAAGTTTGGTTCTAAGGTGTACAGTTCCAGCTGTATTTTAATTAGACTTATTTACACCTAGAGACTCCATTGTTGAAGTTATGGCTCCTAGAAGAATTAGAACCTGGGCTAACCCATATTCCCCTTTGAGAATCCCAATGTCTGACCCTAAAAATCCAATCAAGAAAAAGAGTAAACGAATTTTTTTTTCCTCTGATATGTTTTTTCTCGAAGGTTGTCCCTAAATAAGTCCTGCAAACGTTATCCCCTGATTTTGCAAAAAATCTTGCACCTCCCTTTTTTTCCAACCAAAAAACAGTCTCTACATCACAAGTTGGTGCTTCATTGTCTGTTGTTTGCAATCCACCAATTTTTGTTCCACAAATCCCAACAACTCACACCATGGAAGGTCCAAACCCACCCCCTAACCGAATGGATGCAATTGTTGCTGCAAGGTATGCCCCTTTGGTTTTACCTCAGCCTATGAATGCATTACCTATAGGAGATTATCTCAAGTACATGCCTAAGTTTAGTAGTGAGGGAGAGGTAACAGCTGAAGAACACCTTGCTGATTTTTATGCCTATGATGACAATCTGAATATTGAGCATGAAGATATTTGGATGAGAGTTTTTTTTTAGAGTCTTTAGGGTGATGTTAGGAAATGGTTCAGATCTTTGAAAGCTGGTAGCATCATTGGAATTGAAACCTTATATGCTACATTTTTAAGAAAATGGGGTGATAAGAAATATTTTATGTATTATATCACTGAATTTGGTGCAATAAAAAGAAAATAAGGAGAATCAGTTTCTGATTTTTCTAAGAGATTCAATAATATGTATAGAAAAATACCTACTAAAATCAAGCCCACTGAAGCTTCAGCCAAAATCACTTATGTTGGTGCCTTTGATCCTAAATTTTGTTTATTATTGAGAGAAATAATATCCACGACACTAACACAAATGCAAGACAATGAATTGGAGGTAGAATCTAATGTGTTGGTAGCTGATAGGCTCAGAGGAATTGAAAGAGTAAAAAGAAAGCAAAAAGCTGAAGTTCCTACTTCAGGAACTTCAGACATAGATCCTAAGTTAGATGAGCTGACCAAAATGGTCAAGTCATTGACCACTTAGATGTCCAAGATCAAGATGGAAGCAAGACCAGCTACTACTAGAAATGTTTCATTTGATCAGCCTAATAGAAAAAAATTTAGAAGACCTATTTCTCCTCAAATTTTGCAGCGAGAAAGAAGAGATGACGATGATGAAAAAGTTCAACCTCCTTTGTATAATGCTATATTTGAAGATGAAGAGGAAGTTGAAAGGTTGGGAAAATTTGTTGATATCAATTTTCTAAGAGATAAAGAAGGGTTGATCCATATTACACAAGTAGAGTATTAATATTTCATGTAATATACTCATAATAATGAAGTGGTTCTTGATAATTCCATGATTTTGGTTGATCATCAAAGCAGATATAATCTCAGATCAAATAATATTGTTGATAATCCAAACCCTGTTGCCCAACCCAAGAAGAATAAGGATGCAGTTAAAATTCTAGCAAAAAAACAAGTTGTTGAACCAAGCAAACTGGAAATTCTGGTAGAAGTTAATACTCCTTCACTTGAGGTAAAAATTGCTCTCAAACTGCCCCCTGTTTTCAATTTTGAGAATGAAATACAAAATAAAAATATTATTGTTCCTCTTGTAGAGCTCATGAAAAATGATGATTTCAAAAAGACCTTTATAAAAGCTCTTCAACCTCCACCTACTGAAGTAGCTTCTAATTTTGTTAACCTTCAATATGACAATCCCACTGTTATTTTAGGTCCATTGGTAGAAGACATAGATGACTCTACCCCTCCCTTATATCTATCTCTGAATATTCATGATAAGATCTTGCATAATTTCCTAATGGAATCTGAAGCCTCTCATAATTTAATGCCCAAGGTAGTTATGGATGAACTAAGTCTTGAAGTCACTAGAGAATACCAAGATCTCTACTCCTTTGATTCTCGGAAAGTTCAATGTCTTGGTGTCATCAAAGACCTTGCAGTAACCCTTTTTTATTTAACCATGAGAGGGGTGATGATGGATATTGTTGTAGCTAACATTCCTCCTAGATTTTTCGTGTTACTTTCTAGGTCATGGATTAGAAGGTTGGGAGGAACATTGTAAATGGATCTCACTTATGCTACTGTTCCTGTTTTTGGAGGAGAACAAAGAAGACTTTATAGAGAAACTCTGCTGGCATATATCATTAGTGACAAAAAAGACCCCACTAATCATCCAATTTATGCTAGAACAACTGATGTTGGTTCAAGAATTTTACACATGGATAATGATGTCCTATCTACAAAAAATTTCCAGATTTTGAAGCCTGCTGAAAAACAAATTAGTCATGAGGGTTCCTAGTTATGGAAAATTTATTTTTATGGCTCATGTTCCAAAGAAGGAGCTGGTGCAGGAGTAGTTATCATTTCTCCTTTGAAAGAGAGCTCCATTTTTTCTTTCAAACTTGAATTTGAAGCAACTAACAATGTGGCTGAGTATGAAGCTTTATTGATTGGTTTAAAAACAATAAAATATATGAATGTTTCGGAAATTTCTGTTTTTGGAGATGTTGAACTTATTATTCAGAAAATCATAAATATTTATCAAACTAAGCATCCCAAACTCAGAGATTACCGGAATGTAGTATGGAGAATTGTAGAAGACTCATTCCTGGATTTTAACATTTATTTTGTTCCAAGAGAAAGTAATATTTTGGCTAATTCACTTTCTATTTCAGCAAGCTCATTCAAGATTCCAATACCTATAAAGCTGAAATAGGAAGTGGAAGTTAGGTTTAGACCTAGTATTCATGATAATGTTAAGCATTGGGAAGTTTTTGAAGATGATCAAGAGATTTGAAGATTCATTTAAGCTTCTGAAGAGTTTTTTGTCCTAAACATTGATCAAGATGAAGATATCATGAAGGATGATGTTGATTTGCAAGACACCAAAAATATGCAAAAATAGATTGTTGATCAGCCTATTATTTAGTTGCCTACCAATCACATTCCCAAGGGGTTAATTCCACTTGAGAATATCTTTGATCACAATGATGTCTCAGTCAAACCACAGTTGGATGAAACAGAAGTATAATTGGAAGATTTCAATTTGGGCACATAAAAAGAACCAAGGTATGTGAAGTTGTCAAAATATTTATTGTGAAGTTGTCAAAATATTTATCAGAAGAAAGAAAGATTGAATACAATAAGTTGTTTTGTGAATTTTTTGATGTTTTTTCCTAGAAATATGAGGATCTTAAGACATATGATACAACTATCATTGAGCATAGAATACCATTGAAGGTTGGTACTAAGCCTTTCCGATAGAAGTTAAGACAAATCAGTCCACTATTGTTACCAGTGATGGAAAAGGAAGTGAAGAAACTTTTGGATGCCAAAATCATCATTCCATTGAGATACTTAAACTGGGTTGCTAATCTAGTTCCAATAAGAAAGAAGAGTAGTGAAGTCAGACTACGTGTAGATTTCATAAATCTTAACAAATTCTCCAAGAAAAATAATTATCCATTTCCAAATATGGAGCATATTATTCAGAAGGTAACCGGTTTAGACATAATTTCCATGTTAGATGGTTTCTCTGGGTACAATCAAGTTTCATTTTGGCCAGAAGACAACTTTCACTAATGTATGAAAAGATGCAATTTTTTCCTATGAATTCCGGAGCTACTTTTCAGTGTGCTATGGAATTTTCATTCATTGGAGAAAAGGATAAATCCTTGGCCATCTATTTGGATGATATTACTATTTTTTTAGCTTCAGATCAGGAACACGTTCAACAATTGAGATAGGTATTTGTTAAATGCAGAAAATATGGTATATCATTGAATCCAAAGAAATATCATTTTTCTCTCAAAGAAGGTAAGATTTTGGGTCACATTGTTTCTAAAGATGCAGTGAAAATTGATCCTAAAAGAGTGATTGAAATTCAAGATTTAACACTTCCAATATCCAAGAAAGAGGTTCAATCTTTCCTTGGTAAGATCACTTTCTTAAGAAGGTTCATTCCAATTTTTTCTGAAGTGGTGAAGCATATTACTTGCATGCTGAAGAAGGAAAAAGAAGTCAAATGAACAATTTAATCCAAAAATTCACTTAAGCTGATAAAAAAAGCTATCATTGAAGCACCTCAGTTGGTAAGCCCTGAATACTCAAAGCCTTTCTTGATCTTCTCATTTTCTTCTCAAGATACTATCGTTGCTGCTTTGTTACAAAAAGATTCAAAAAATAAGGAAGCTACCATGGCATTTGTTAGCAGAGCTCTTAGAGATGCAAAAATGAAGTATGAAATGTTGGAAAATCATGCCTATGCATCAGTGAAAGCTCTGAAAGCTTTTAGAGTTTGTATTTTGCATGCTCAAGTTATTGCCTATGTACCTTCATCTGTTGTTAGAGATATATTAATTCAACCTGATATTGATGGAAAAAGAAGTAAGTGGGTGACTAAATTTCTTGAGTTTGATTTAGAGATAAAGCCTACTAAAGTAATCAAGGGTCAAGGATTAGCCAAACTACTAGCTGAAGAAAATTGTAAAGTTTTGGGCTTGAATTTCATGGATGAAAAATTTGAAGGGAAGATTTCTTAACCTATAGACAACATGGCAGTGGATGTAAAGCTTTCTGAATGCAACTGGTATAAGGATATCATCTATTTTCTGTAGCATTTTAAACCTCCTCCAAATTATGATAAAATAAGAGTGAGATATTTGAAGCTGAAAATTGTTAAATTCTGCATCAAAGATAATTGTTTATATTGGAAAGATCTGTAATATCCCAAAAGGGAGAATGCAGTAATAATGAAACACAATATAAGAACTACAACAGAGTAAACAATAAATCTATATACACATCAAAATGCACAGAAACAACTGAGCCATTTTATTATATGGGAGGTGAAAAATCAAGTACAACAGTGCTCAAAATATGAGACACTCAAGCCTAAGGGATGGCTTAGAATGACCCTGCAATGATACCACAAGAGGGACTGTGTAACTACTGAATTGCTGGAAGGTAAACTGTGTTGTCCCTATTGCAATTGTTGGGACTACAACTGCCAAAAAGATAGAAAGTCAGATCTAGGTAGTATGGGAGCTCTGATGATGCTGAAAATAGAGATTCGGGCTCTATGATGGATACCCAAGATAACCCAGAAAGGGTTTCTCAGATCTGTCAATCTAAGAAAACCACCCTCTTAGGGCTTGCACATATAAGTTGTTGGGTTTGAGATCTGCTACATAATATAATGATATGATGGCTGCAATGAGACACAATCAGATCTATGCAAGAAGGGCTAATCCCTTCTCTATATCCTTGGGCTAAAATCTCAAGATCTAGCTCCTCCAATCTCCTCCACTGAAAATAGCTGATGGATGAACAAAAGCTTCAGAAACTATGCTGTCAGAGAGGGAGGCTCAATAGCCTGCTGCTAGATATGTCAAATCAGCTCTTTAATGATGGAAACAATAGATCCAATGTGAGGAGATGATCCCTCACAAGATTTCCATTTGAAATACTGGAAACTTCCTTCCTCCAATAGATCTTCAGGACTGGACTGCGCAATCCTTGAAGGGACTACTGCTGCATGGAGGTAAAACCCAATGGCCTGAATGCCAAATATAGATCTATTTCTCCTGGAAGCATGAATGTGAATAACAAAGTGGTAGGATGAATCCTCCACCAGTTTCCTAGCTGAATGCTAGAAACAACCTCATGAAGATGGCACCAATTTCTGATAAGGAAAGTAGTACAAACCTCTTCCTTAGATATCACTCAAGGGAAGAGGTGGGATTCCCGCTCAGGAACACCCTGTGCTAAACAAAACTACAAACTTAGCTAAACAACTCAAAAATTCATATAATTGTCCTAAGACAAATCTAGATCTAAACAGATCAAGAAATGAATAATCCAAATCATGCCTTCTATTGTGCCTTCACCTTCATTATATAGATATGAGCCTTCCATAGCCTAGGCCCACTCCAAAAATGCGTTGTACATGTGGACATAAGTCTCCATGGTTGACTTCGATGTTTCTCCATGTCCTCCATCATGTTCACATGGGGTGACCACCCTCTCCATCATGTGTGCATTAAATGGATCACTTCCTCCACTATCCAATCATAATTGCTTTATGATCTTCCTTTGAATGCATTATGATCTCATTTGACCGTATCAAAGATCCTCATGATTTTACATTTAAGATCCATGATCTTATTTGACTCTTTCATCCTCCATAATCTATCTCATAAATGAGACATGATCTCCATTAATGGAGCTGCTCCATTACTCTATGATTTTAGATCTAGTTGTAGAATCTCCACATACACACATTAAAAGTGGATTTTATTCATATTTTAGGATTATGGTTCCCTCCACCCTTTTATTTACTTAATTCATTAAGAAAATTAAAAACTCTAATATTCCAAATATCATGTGAAAATTTGGGAATATTACAGTCCTCCCCGGAAAAATGTTGCTTGTCCTCAAGCAACTACAAAAGTAGGTGCAAAGCCATCCAATCCCTCCAAATGGCATCCACATAAGGAAGGCCTCCTCCATTTGTTGCAATTTGTCATGCATGTTTGGTTCCAAAGTTGTCTCTCAAGAATGCATAGAATGACTTCGCACTGTATAGTTAGATGCCCTCCTTCCACCATGAAATACCAAGTGACAACCATATGATGTCCAACATCATCATCAATACATCAGATACATAAAATAAATTGGTTCTTTCCATAAAGGAAAAGCTCCATCTCACAATACATCTCTTCATCCTTAGCCCTGTTGGCCTTGTCGGATCCAAGCATCATTCCAACATTATGCAAAAGAAGAAATAGAGATATATGGGTAGACAAAGATGTCAAACCATATTCTCCCAACAATAACCACCGGAGTAAGGCCCTTTGTTGCCATCCTCCATCTCCCCCATATAAGATGGACAAGCCAAACTCCCCCAAAAGCAACCAAAGTAACAAGAGATCTTGTTGCTTTCTCTCCTCCTCATGTGCATCATGGGTAAAAACATACTAATAGACATGTGGAATGTCACATCATCCCAATACAAGAAAACACCATCAATACACATCATGAGAGTATCATGCCAAGTTCTACCTAATACAAAGCACATAGACATAGGAGATGTCACGTGATGGCCAAAATCTCTCAAGGGCAACCAAAATGACCATGCCTTCTTTTGCTACATTCCATCATTGATACATAAGGCATGAATCAAAAAAATATGAGCTATTGGGTGGTAACCATACTCACCCAAGAGCAGCTAGCGCAGCCATGCCTTCTTCTTCATTACATGAGTTTTTTTCAAGGCATGGATCAAAGAAATAGGAGCCTATGGATAGTAACCAAACTCACCCAAGAGAAACTAGCATAACCAAGCTTCTTGCTAGCCCATTTAATATATATGCAAGTGGTTATGCAACCCCTTGTTTATCATCCTCACCCACTCATCCCAATGTGGACAATGAATTATGTACTGCATAAACATGGTATCCTCCCTTTGGAGAATACCATTCTCCTCAAACTGATGAAGAACTTTGGACTCCATGGAATGTTGAAGTGCACCTCTAATGAGATCTCTTAATGAGACCTTATTCTCATCAATGGCCCTCCAAAACCAGTGAGGTTCTGGATCTGCTACAGGTAGAAGTTTCTCTTTGAGCTATGAGATGCTTATTGAGAAAGTGTCATCTAGAAAGGAGAAAAGATTCCTCATCTCAAGATGTCTACCATTTATCATCTTTACCTCCATTGCTTCATGAGTTAAGCTACCTTCTGAATGCTCCAAGAATAATGGGGCCGCTTCATTATCACTACTACTAAGTGACATCGATGTAGATCTGCATGGTAATACATATGATGTCTCATGGCAAGGCACAATGTTGATCTCATAACCAGTCATTGTACATAGGATCATGCTCATCCCATTTTCTGAAACTCAGCACTTCAACTCAAAGGGTTGAATGTAGTTCATTAATGAAAAACTGGGATAGCTTTTCATTTCCTCCTTGATTATATCAAGGGTCCTCTGTGCTGTGATATATTGCTGCTTAAAATCATCATTTTGTTCTAACCCTTGGTTATGCATTGGCCCTGGTGGCATGTCCACATAAGTTTCAATAATATCTACTGAAACAATATGTCATGAAAGTGCATGCATACCTTGGATCAACTGATGTGTGGGAACCTCTTGCAAGACCACAAGAGTTCCTCCAACCAGGACAATGGTGTCTCCAACTGCTGGTAAGAGTGATGATTGCTCCTCTATCAATGTACCAGCGCTGGAATCTTCCTTCTCTTCCTCATGAATCTCCTAAATCATGCATGGGACTCTATATGTCAAGAGCTCAAGACTATCTAGCAAAGATGCAAGTGTCTCTTCTCCAGATACAAGTACTTCTGCAGCTGGTGGTGAATGTAGTGACCCCTTGTCCAGAGTTACAAGATTGACATCCTCCTTTGTTTCCTTAGGAAATGTCTCTTTGTGACACATCTCTAGTTTTCTCACATCAAACTTCTTTCTCAATTTGTGAAATAAATCTGAATATTTAGTCACCTTTGCATGCTTCATGTGACCAAACCACCAATCATTGGCTTCACCTTGAAGATGAAGTGTTGCAATCTAGACGGCCACTTTTTTAGCCACAGGATGTAGCCTGAAAAATGTACCTAACTCTTTCCTCCAAGCCTTAACAGTTCTTGGAGGAAGATCCATCAAATGTAGGAAAATAGAATCTATTGTGACTCTTTCTTCTATTTTTGCTATAGGATCCTATTTCTTCTTTGATTTGGAAGAATTGTTGGAGAGTTAGACTATCTTTGAATGCTCTAGACTGTGCTTTATACTCTTCAAGGTACAGACTGAGAGTATCATGAGTCTCAGGTTCTTTTCTTTCTTCATTGCTCTACCCTTCACCCTCTTCAAAGAAAGTGGGCATAGTAGTTCTATGAGGAGATATATGATTCTCCGATTTTCTTTTTTTCTGATAGGAAGTGATTGGACCTTCCTCATCAAATCTTCTTCTTGGATCCTCCTTTTTCCTTTCCCTCTTCATTTGATTGACCTCCTTGGAGAGATCTTGCATAGATCTAAAGAGAGGAGTGGAAAAACTATAATCCTCCTTCATGATAGATCTCATCTATCTTCTTCTTATTTTGATGCAAAAGATGAAGTGTCCACAAGCTGAGCCAAAGATCATACTCTGATACCACTGTAATATTCGAAAAGGGAGAATGCATTAATACTGAAACACAATATAAGAACTACAACACAGTAAACAATAAATATATATACACATCAAAATGCACAGAAATAGCTGAGCCATTTTGTTATATGGGAGGTGAAAAGGAAAGTACAATAGTGCTCAAAATATGAGACACTCAAGCCAAAGGGATGAATTAGAATGACCCTGCAATGATCCCACAAGAGGGACTGCGTAACTGCTGAACTGCTAGAAGGTGAACTGCGTTGTCCCTGCTGCAATTGTTGGGACTACAACTGCCAGAAAGATAGAAAGTCAGATCTAGGTATTATGGGAGCTCGATGATGCTCAAAACAGAGATCCAGGCTCTACGATGGATACCCAAGATAACCCAGAAAGGGTTTCTCAGATCTGTCAATCTAAGAAAACCACCCTCTTAGGGCTTGTACATATAAGTTGTTGGGTTTGTAGATCTGCTGCATAATCTGATGATATGATGGATGCAATGAGGCACAATCATATCTATGCAAGAAGGGTTGATCCCTTCTTTATATCCAAGCTTAAGATATAGCTCCTCCAATCCCCTCCACTGAAAATAGTTGTTGTATGAACAACAACTTCAAAAAAATACGCTATCAGAGAGGGAGGCTCAATAGCCTACTAATAGATATGTCAAATCAACTCTTGAATGATGGAAACAATAGATCCAATGTGAGGAGATGATCCCTCACAGGATTTTGAGCTAAAATACTAGAAACTTCCTTCCTCCAATAGATCTATAGGACTGGAGTGCACAATCCTTGAAGGGACTGATGCTGCATGGAGGTAAAACCCAATGGCCTAAATGCCGGATATATATCTGCTACTCTTGGAAGACTAAATGTGAAGAACAAAGTGGTAGGATGAATCCTCCACTGGTTTTCTAGCTGAATGCTAGAAACAACCTCCTGAAGATGGAACCAATGTCTAATAAGGAAAGTAGTACAACCCTCTTCCTTAGAGATCACTCAAGGGAAGAGGTGGGATTCCCGCTCAGAAACACCCTATGCTAAATAACACTACAAACTTAGCTAAACAGCTGAAGAATGCATAGAATTGTCCTAAGACAAATCTAGATCCAAACAGATCAAGAAATGAATAATCCAAATCATGCCTTCTATTGTGCCTTCACCTTCATTATATAGATATGAGCCTTCCATAGCCTAGGCCCACTCCAAAACTGCGTTGTACATGTGGACATAAGTCTCCATGGTTGACTGTGTTGTTTCTCCATGTCCTCCATCATGTTCACATGGGGTGATCACCCTCTCCATCATGTGTGCATTAAATGCATCACTTCCTCCACTAACCAATCATAATTGCTTTCTGATCTTACTTTGAATGTATTATGATCTCAGTTGATCTTATCAAATATCCTCACGATTTTACATTTAATGTCCATGATCTTATTTGACTGTTTCGTCCTCCATAATATATCTCATAAATGACACATGATCTCCATTATTGGAGTTGCTCCACTACTCCATGATTTTAGATCTAGTTCTAGAATATCCACATACACACATTAAAAGTGGATTTTATTCATATTTGAGGATTGTGGGTCCCTCCACCCTTTTATTTACTTAATTCATTAAGAAAATTAAGAACTCTAATATTCCAAATATCATGTGAAAATTTGGGAATATTACAAGATCCTATAGGAGTTTTTTTGAGATGCATTGACCTAGATGATTCCAAGAAAGTTATTTTTGATTTGCATAGTAGTGTGTATGGAGGTCATCATTATCGGAGAACCACTGCATACAAAATATTGAGAATTGGATATTTTTGGCCTAGCTTATTTTCTGATGTATGTGCTGAGGTGAGAGCATGATAAAAATGTCAGAAATTCACCGGTAAGAAACATTTGAAGTCTTTTCCTCTCAATCCCATAGTTTTTTCTGCACCTTTTCAACAATGGGTCTTAGATTTCATTGGAGAAATGCATCCACCTTCAAGTGGACATCATTGTTGGATTCTTGTTCCTACTTATTACTTCACCAAATCGATTGAAGCAATACCTACCAAGAATGCTACTCATAAAGTTATCATTAACTTTCTGGAGGGAATCATAACCAGATTTGGATTTCCATCAAGGTTAGTAGCATATAATGCATCTTCTTTTAAGGCTACTTGATTGGTAAATTTTTGTGAAGATTATGGCATTCATCTCACAAACTCTACAAATTACTATCCTCAAGGGAATGGTTTAGCTGAATCATCAAACAAAAGTTTGGTAATGATGCAGGGGCATTAGACACTAGCCAGCAATGTAGGAGGTTTTGTCCACATTTTGTAGCTAGGAGGGTTCAAAATCATTGAATTGTAATAGTTAGGTGTCAATACCTCAGCTGACTATTTCATTTAGATCAGTTAGAGTTAGTAGAAGTAGAATAGTTTAGCCCATCTGTCATGTTCCAGTTATTTGAATAATTGTAATTAGGTTTTTGATTTGCTAAACGGTCCTCACAGAGGAACCGAAGAGACAAATGTTTATGTATATATGTAAACCCCCGGATCTCATTGGGAGGGGAGATTTCGGCAATAAAAATTTGTGTGTTGAACAATTACTTACGGTTGAACAGATTTCAGTTCTCGTGATTACCAAATTGTCTTGAATAGATATTGTGAAGGAAATTGTTTAACTGTGAGGCGATTGAACACTGGTCTGTGTGAAATCGTTGAATAAGGTTGTTGCATAAATTCTGCATTTCTCTGGTTATTTTTTTCTCGTGAGTTATCCTCACAAGTTTTGTTGAATTAAACCCCAACCGTAAACGAGGTCTGTGTAAAATCATGGTTGTTGAACTTTGGTTAATAATAGTGGAAATCTCGCTTAATAAAGAGATAACTTTGTTTTATTGTTAATTGAATCCTAAACCGGGGCCAGACCTAAGTTAGTGAATACGGAGGATAGCGTAACCCGACTTAAACCGGGGTCAACCACTGTTCCGAAACCGTGGGTGGATTTGCGAAACCAGACTGCCATATCGCACCACTTTCCGTGAGATAAGTGGTATTTCTGAATTGGGAGAAATTCCATAGAACAGTTGACACGTGTCCCTAAGCAGCGTTGCAAAACCACTTCCACAGCGCGCCATCGTGCATTATTGTTCATGCAAGTAACCCGTGTGATATCCATTGGATCATCCGAAGCCGCGCGACGTACTCTCTGTCGTCATATGGGGAAGTTCGTTAGCACTGGGCCCCAATTTAAATTATGTTGATCGGGACCTTTTAAACTAAGGTTTGGCAGTATAATACAAATCTCGAGAGGTATATTTTAATTTTCCAAAGTTTGCTGAATGTTTTTATTTATAAATTTCTCTGAAATTGATAAATAAAATTACAAGAAATTGGAGAAAGGCTACATGGAATGAACTGGGGTTACACAGAGAAATGGTGACAGAGCGACAATAGCAGACCAACTCTCCTTGGGGGTCCAAATTCAGTTTTGTTGTTGTCATTTGTGGTATCAGAGCTATTGTTTTTAAGTTTTTTTTGCAGAGAATTAACATGGCAATCTGAGTTGGTAGAGGTGCTGGAAGAAGGAGAGGAAGACTCGTTGCCAATGCAGAAGTGTTGGGAATTTTGCAAAGGTTCGAGGCCAGAATGGATGCCATAGAGCGAAAAAATCCCAGAGATTCTGAAGACATCATTGAACCTGAATTAGAAGAAGCGGAAGAAAATGTTGAGATTCCTCCTGACATGAGGCTCCTCAGAACTGTTCTGGGGTCTGCAAATTGAAGTGTCAAGTTTTGCAGGAGGACTGAATCCAGAGGAACTGGTGGATTGGATTAATGAAATGAACAAGTGCTTCGAATATGAAGAAATAAGCGAAGATAAAAATGTCAAGTTTGCAGTGACAAAGCTGAAGGGACATGCTGCACTTTGGTGGGATGGAGTGCAGGCAGAAAGAAAGAGAGTTGGAAAGTAGCCTATCAAGAGCTGGACCAGAATGGTGGCTAAGTTAAAAGGTAAATTCTTGCCTAGTGATTATCAGCTGACATTGTTTAGGTAGATGCAGAACCTGAGACAGAGGTTGTTGACAGTAAAAGAATACACAGAGGAATTCTATAGAGTAAGCATAAGAGTTGGGAAATTTCAAGACACACCAGAGAAGACTGCCAGATATGTGAATGGTCTCAAGCTAGAGATCCAAGATGAGATTGGTCTTCTGTCTCCTAAGACAGTGGAAGAGGCCTACCAGATGGCCTTGAAAGCAGAAGAGAAACTCCTGAGGAAGCAGTCTGCCAAAAAGAGAGGTACTTTCCGTGGAAAGGGAAATCAGGGTGGTAGAGGAAATCCTACTACACCCAGGGATGGAGCTAACAGTAGCTCACCTCAGAATGCATCTACAGAGGAAAAGGAAGAGGAGGCAGAGACAGAGGCAGAGGTAGAGAATTGAGGTGCTATAGATGTCAGCAAGTGGGACATAAGCACTATGAGTGTCCAAAGAATGTGGGTGCTGGTCCAAGAAATGCTATTGTTGCCCAGGCTGGAGAAGAGGTAGAAATTGAAGAAGAAATTCTACCATAAAGGGGAGAGTCCTTGGTGGTTAACAAGGTCCTATTGAAGCAAACCAAAGAGGTCATTGAGCCTGCAGAAAGGAAGACTTTGTTTAGGAGCATATGCAAAGTCTAGGGAAAATGCCGCCAGCTAGTCATTGATAGTGGCAGCATAGACAATCTGGTTTCCACTGAGGTGATAGAGAACTTGAAGCTAAAGAAAAGGGATCATCCAACTCCCTACAGGGTGTCCTGGCTGCATAAAGGACACCAGCTGATTGTAAAAGAACAGTGTGAGATAGAGCTGCAAATGGGCAAATACAAAGATAAGGTCCTATGTGTTGTAATGCCCATGGATGTGTGTCATATACTGTTGGGTAGACCTTGGCAGTTTGACAGAGCAGCAGTGCATGATGGCAAGAAGAACACTTACAAGTTCTTCAAGGATGGGGTACATCATACATTGATACCCATGGAAGAAGGAGAGCCATCCAGTAGAGTGATTGATCCAAAGACCTTGTTGCTGAGTGGGAAGGAATATCTGTAGTAGATAGAAGAAGAAGAGGTAAGCTTTGCTTTAGTTTGCAAACCTAAATTAGTTCTTACTTCTACAAAGATTTCTGATTTGCCAATAGAAATCCAAGAGAAGTTAGACAATTATTGTGACATTGTTGTGGACGATTTACCTGATGAGCTGCCACCTGTGAGAAAGATCAACCATCAGATAGATTTTATCCCTGGTTCAAATCTTCCAAATAAGGCAGCCTACAGAATGACTCCCACAGAAAATGAGGAAATCAGGAGACAAGTATAGGAATTGGTGGACAAGGGACTGATCAGAGAAAATTTGAGTCCATGTGCAGTACCAGCAGTCTTGAGCCCAAAGAAGGATGAAGGCTGGAGGATGTGTACTGATTCCAGAGCAATCAATAAGATAACAATCAGGTACAGATTCCCTTTGCCTAGAGTTGAGGATTTAATGGATTGTTTGAGTGGTGCTAAATATTTTTCAAAGATAGATTTAAAGAGTGGATATCATCAAATTAGAACAAGAGAGGGTGATGAATGGAAAACTGCCTTTAAAACAAATGAAGGACTATATGAATGGATGGTTATGCCTTTTGGGTTGTCAAATGCACCTAGTACTTTTATGAGACTTATGAATGAAGTATTGAAAGAATTCATTGGTAAATTTGTGATAGTGTATTTGGATGATATATTAGTTTTCAGCAAAACCAAAGAAGAACATCTAAGGCATCTTAATTATGTCTTGAAGAAGCTGCACCAAGAGAAACTGCTGATAAAATTAAAGAAATTCTCATTCATGAAGGAAGAGTTGGTGTATTTGGGCTTTGTTGTCTCTGCAGAAGGATTGAAGATGGACCCAGAAAAGGTTAAGGCAATTGTGGAGTGGCCTTCACCCAGAAATGTTTTTGAGGTAAGAAGTTTCCATGGACTTGCCAGTTTTTATAGGAAATTCATAAGAAACTTCAGTAAGATAAATGCACCCATCATTGAGACAATAAAAAAGAGCAAACAACCATTTAAATGGACTGCCAAAGAAGAGAGAAACTTTAAAATTTTGAAGCAAAAGATAACTGAAAAGCCTGTTTTGATTCTGCTTGATTTTACTAAACTGTTTCAAGTGAAGTGTGATGCCAGTGGGAAAGCCATTGGAGCTGTGTCGAGTCAGGATGATAGGCCTGTAACGTATTTCAGTGAGAAGCTAAATGACACCAGAAGAAATTATTCCTCTTATGAGAAGGAATTGTATGTAATTGTTCAGGCATTGAAAAAGTGGAGACATTATTTGATGTCCAAAGAATTTGTACTATATTCTGATAATCATGCTTTGTAGTACATTATACAGTAGCCCAAATTAAATCATAAGCATGAAAAATGGGTTGAGTATCTCCAAGGTTTCAACTTTGTTTTGAAACACATAAGTGGCCAAGCAAATAAAGTAGTTGATGCTTTGAGTAGGAGGCACATGCTTGTTCAAGAAACTAATTTTGAAGTTGTAGGATTTGATTTTCTCAAGGAATTGTATAAGACAGATTCTGATTTTAAGGAAGCATTTGAGGCATGTTGTAATCCTGTTCTAACAAATAGAAGCTTGTGGTTGGATTATTTCTTGCAGGAGGACTTACTATTCAGAAGAAACCAACTGTGTGTACCAAAATGTTCCATGAGAGAAAACTTGATTAAGGAGAAGCATAGTGGAGGACTTGTTGGACACTTTGGTACTGATAAAACTTATGAGCAGCTAAGTCACTTCTATTATTGGCCTAATATGAGAACAGAAGTGGACAAGTTTGTGAAGAATTGCAAAGTCTGTCAATATGCCAAAGGAAAGAGCCAGAATGCAAGATTGTACACTTCCTTGCATATTCCAGACAGGCCTTGGGACATGGTGAGTATGGATTTTGTTCTAGGACTACCCAAGACTCAGAGATGGAATGATGCAGTCTTTTTTGTAGTGGACAGATTCTCCAAGATGGCACATTTTATTCCATGTTATAAAACTATTGATGCCACCCATGTTTCTAACTTGTTTTTCAAAGAAGTTGTTAGGTTGCATGGGTTGCCCAAGAGTATTGTTTCAGACAGAGACACCAGATTTGTGGGCCATTTTTGGAGGACACTGTGGAAGAAACTTGGTACCAAACTAAGTTTCAGCTCAGCTTATCATCCTCAGACTTATGGACAAACTGAGGTAGTGAATAGGAGTCTGGGAAATTTGTTGAGAAGTCTTGCAGGAGAGCATCCCAAGCAGTGGGACCAAATAGGAGCACAGGGCAGAGCCCATTCCATATTATCTATGGAATGCACCCCAGGGGAATATCACAGTTAATAAATCTGGGAAGAGTAGAGATGAGAAGTGCTAATGGTGAATAATTTTCTTCAGTGATCCAGGCCATACATGAACAAGTGAAACAACAATTACAAGACAACAACACCAATTACAAGGGCGGAGAAAACTTGAGCAGAAAAGAAGTTCATTTTGAAGTAGGAGATCTGGTTTTGGCACACTTGAGAAAGGAGAGATTCCCAAAGAAGAAGTATAATAAACTAAAGTTCAAAAAGATTGGGCCATGCAAGATACTTAGAAATTTTTCTGCCAATGCTTATGAGATTGAATTACCTCTTGATGTTGGAATATCTCCCATTTTTAATGTTGCAGATCTGTACAATTATGAAGATGATGTTGAATAAGAAAGATCAGCAGACAAGGAACAGATTGAGTGGGAAAAGCAATTACCTCCACCACAACCATTGCAACCAGAGAAGATATTGGATAAAAGAGTGTTCAGGAAGACAAGAGGACAAGATTACTTTCAGTACTTAATCAAATGGAAGGACAAGCCAAAGGAAGATGCCACTTGGATGACTGAAAGAATGTTGCAGAAGATAGGAAGATCAGTGGAAGAGCTCATGGACAGGAGTCCATGAAGAAAATTTCCCTCGGGAGTCTGATGCAGGGGCATTAGACATTAGCCAGCAATGTAGGAGGTTTTGTCCACATGTCGTGGCTGGGAGGGTTCAAAATCATTGAATTGTAACAGCTAGGTGTCAATACCTCAGCTGACTATTTCATTTAGATCAGTTAGAGTTAGTAGAAGTCAAATATTTTAGCCCATCTGTCATGTTCCAGTTATTTGAATAATTTTAATTAGGCTTTTCATTTGCTAAATGGTCCTCGCAGAGGAACCGAAGAGACAAATGTTTATGTATATATGTAAACCCCCAGATCTCATTGGGAGGGGAGATTTTGGCAATAAAAATTTGTGTGTTGAAAAATTACTTCCGGTTGAACAGATTTCAATTCTCGTGATTAACAAATTGTTTTGAATAGATATTGTGAAGGAAATTGTTTAACTGTGAGGCAATTGAACACTGGTCTGTTTGAAATCGTTGAATAAGGTTATTGCATAAATTCTGCATTTCTCTGGTTATTTTTTTCTTGTGAGTTATCCACACAAGTTCTTTTGAATTAAACCCCAACCGCAAATGAGGTCTGTGTAAAATCATGGTTGTTGAACTCTGGTTAATAATAGTGGAAATCCCACTTGATAAAGAGATAACTTTGTTTTATTGTTAATTGAATCTTGAACCGGGGCTAGACCTGAGTTAGTGAACACGGAGGATAGCGTAACCCGACTTAAACCGGGGTCAACCACTGTTCTGAAACCGCAGGTGGATTTGCAAAACCGGACTGCCATATCGCACCGCTTTCCGTGAGATAAGTGGTATTTTCGAATTGGGAGTGATTCCATAGAACAGTTGACACGTGTCCCTGAGCAGCGTTGCAAAACCGCTTCAATAGCGCGCCATCGCGCATTATTTTTCATGCAAGTAACCTATGCGATATCCGTTGGATCATCTGAAGTCGCGTGACGTACTCTCTTCCATCAGATGGGGAAGGTCATTAGCACTGGGCCCTAGTTTAAATTATGTTGATCAGGACCTTTTAAACTAACATTTGGTGGTGGAATACAAAGCTCGATAGGTATATTTTAATTTTCCAAAGTTTTCTTAATGTGTTTATTTATCAATTTCTCTGAAATTGATAAATAAAATTACAAGAAATTGGAGAAAGGCTATGTGAATGAACTGGGGTTATACAGAGAAATGGTGACAGAGCGACAATAGCAGACCAGCTCTCCTTGGGGGTCCAAATTTAGTTTTGTTGCTATCGGGTAAGAATCATCACCAAGCTATTGGAGCAAAACAAGAAAGCATAGGATTCAAAACTGAAGTTTTCTTTATGGGCTGACAGGGTGACCATCAAAAACTCCATTAATACATCACCTTTTCAAATGGTTTATGGAACTCATGTTGTTTTTCCAATCAAATTGGCCATTCATTTAGCTAAATTTCTACAATATCATGAAATTGAGACAAATGAGATGACCAGGAGAATTTATCATATCATAGAAGTGCAACAAAATTGAGAACAACAATATGATTTGGTGAGAAAATATTAGCAAGCTGTAAAGAAATTTTTTGATAGAGGAACCAAAAAAGAAGATTTTCAGATTGGATATCTAGTGTTGAAATGGGATGCACAACATCAAGTTCCAGGTAAGAATTCCAAATTTGATGCTTTATGGCTTGGTCCTTTCACAATCTCAAATATTCTGCAGAACAATACTTTTGAGTTGCAACATATTGATGGGACAAAACTGTTAGGAGGCCCATTCAATGGGAGCTTTCTCAAAAAAAAATTTACTAAGGTTGTTGGTGGCCTAAGTTCATTGTAAATACTGGTGTGTTTCATAATAAGACTCCATAGCCCAATGAAAAGGCACTGAAACTACAAAATATTCTTAGAGCCTCACAGGGAGAGCTCTATCCCCTGTCGAACCAATGTTAGCACAATTCTTTGCTAAGTCATGAGTCCATTTTAAATTTTTTGTTTTTAGGATTAAACTTTGAAAATTTCAAAAAGTAATTGGTCGCTACCAAAATTTCTGGTAGCGCCTGTTTTAGCCTTTTCAGACAATCTATTATATTCATGTTTCTGTTTCTTTTTATTTTATTCCGATGCTGCTAGAAATTCCGATAAGATCCTTTGTTTTTAAAAATAAATGAAAAAGTGCATGCGATTTTGTCAACTCATGTGTTGCAGTGTAAATGTGTTTCAAATATTTTTTTAAATGATTTATATCTTGTGATAGGAGTCGTATGCAGTCAGTTTAGTTTAATTCAAGTCATGGTATATGTGTAATTCTTAGGTTTCAACCTGCAATAATACACCCAACCGTTAATCATGTCATGTCTGTAATCCAAGTCAGCTAATCTCATGTAAAGGTATGTGTTTTTCAAATGGAGGAGATCATGGATCATCAAACTTACACAATGACCGTTTGGCTAGTTGTACAGTAGCGATGTTGGAAATTTCAGCCAATAATCAGCAAGACAATGGAGGTGATTGCCAGTCACAGATCCTCTTGCCTCAAGCCATCTATAGCATTCCATACAAATGTAGGCAACCAAATGAAGGTAATGATGGCTATCACATGGAGCACACTATGGTCGGGAATATTTTCCATAATGAAAATAGATTTTCATGGAGTGATGAACCATGGTTTTTTTTTAAACCACCGAAAAAGTAGAAGCATTATCAGATTGAGAGTTTAGCTGTTGGAGATCAAATTTCACAGTTACAGTTTGAGGAGGATTCTCGATTTCAATCAATATTTCAGAGGGAAACACAAGTAGAATTTGTAAGTTTAAGCTCTTCTAGCTCTGCCACCTATCAATTTCAAAAGACAAAGTCATTAATTTCTGAATATGACTAAAATAAGTGGGAAAATAAAATGAATTGAGCCACAGGGTGCAGGCCTAGTGGATGCAAATTCGAAGGTGAGAAGTTTGTTTATCCAGGCACCGTGGTATTCTCTATGCACCATATTAGGAAGATCTCAATCAGGAGTAGCTCAAGAGTTTGCAAACTCTTTCAATGGACAAGAAGCCACAATCTATGGTCTTACACTGTAGGTTTCAGAAGACTCAATTACTAAGGCATTTAACCTTCCACAGGAAGGAGAGAGGTGGTTTAAAGGTCAGGTTATCACTAGAGGAGACCTCAATAGTTTCCTCAAGGATGCACATAGAGATCCAAATTGGGCCAAGGAAATTCCAAGAAGCTATCTTAAAAATGACTAGGCATGAGTTTTTAAAATTATCCAGATATACCTCACTTGTGAAAGGAGGTATACAATTGTGTTTATTTAGGTTTATTTTTCATGTTGCAGGTATGAATACATTAAATATACCATACTTTTTGATGAAGAGTCTGACAAAGATGTCGGCAAGGATCCAAATTCACAGTATTGTTTCAGAATATAGCTTGTATCATTAAGCTCTCATCAAGTTTATAGTTGAAGAAGGGTTAAGGAAAAGAAATCAAACCTAGGACCATTTCTTGTTTTACAGGGCATTCCAACCTGCACCTACACCTCTAGTTTCACAATAACACCCTTGGCCTACAAAAAGAACCAAAAGGAAGGCCAAAAAGGAAAACATCCATAAGGCCAAGAGCAGGAAATAAAAATTTTCTATAGTCAAGGCTGAGAGAAAGTTGGAAAAAGGAGAGAGATCATCAGAAAATAAACCAAAGTCTATGAAAATGGTGCCCCCCATTCCTCCTTTTCCTAATGTTTACACCAAAGCCCGAAGAGGAGGATCTAAAACTGCAGATAAATCTAAAGCACAAATGCTACCAAAAATTCCAAAAGTAAATATTCAGCAGAAGATGCAGAAAGAGTATCAGCCTACAAAATCTGATGAAGAACTCCTCAGATATGTTAGATATGAGATCATTAGTAAGAAGAAGAAAGAAGAAGCCAAACCTATTGTTGGTACAAGAAAAGGGCATACCAGAGACAAAAACAAGTTTAGGCTTAAGTCCAAGGCTCTACACAATCCAAGTTTAATGACATAGTTCATTGATATAGAAGGTAAATCTGAAGGGTTAAAGACAGAGAAAACCAAGAAAAAAGATAAAAACAAAACCCCTTAAAAGCAACACTTAGAGCCCTCAAAGAGAAGAAACATACAAAAGGGTTCTAAGGAGGAGAAGGCCATTATCAAGGAAGCAACCACAAGAACAGCCATATCAAAATCAGCTACTGAAAACAAGAAAGACTTGGAGAATCTTGCTGAAGCTGCAGCCAACATGGAAGGAAGGTAAAAAAATTTTTTGATACAAATACCTTTTCACTTATCAATCACATTTTTTAACATCATCTTAGATGTCAAATATATAATTCTGCACAGGTTTTTCAACATTTTCTGTGCATTTTTTAAAAAGAAACAAAACGCTACCAGAAATTTCGGTAGCATTCTAGTTTTTGCATAGTTAGAGGTTTTTTTCCAGAATTTCCGGTAGCGCTTGTTTTAACTGAATTTTGACACTTGTCAGCAAATTTTTTGAGCCAGTTAAGGAAGGGTAAGGCCCCATAACCAAATGGATATAACAAGTGATGGTGATAAGTGGTTATGAGGTTGTTGGAGGTCATATGAAATGAAGATACATGGTTATTTAAGAACCAAAGAAATAAGGAGAAAAATCAATAGGAAAATGGGCAGCATAATATCACACTCAACATTTCAGCCCAGATTTCTTCACTTCTTTCTTCTACATCTATCCTTTTAGTTAGATTTCGATGGGATATGGTTGTAATGTTTTTTGAAACCTATGTAATTTTAGTAGTAATTTTTCTTTCTTTTCAGAAGATATGGAGTTGGTGCTTCTGTTTCTATATATACCATTTGTAAGTGACCATTTCCAGGTTGGATTTTGGTCTACCTGAAGACTGAATATAATAAAAAAAAAAATTTACTTCATGCTGGAGGATTTTTTTATTCAAGGACCATCTAATGTATGTTGTTTCTTCTTTCTTTGTTAATTTATTCTAAATTATGAGTTGCAGCAGCTAGTAAGGTGTGAGTGAGAAAAATTTAAAGGATTTAATAGTAAATTATCTGCTTTTAGCTTTATGAAAATCATATATGTGTTGTAGAACATCTTAGTGAAGACTTCATAAAGTATTTGTGGAATACTTTATGCATGCAATCTACTTTCTGAATGTTTTTTACTTTGCATAAACAAAGTTTGTGTAAAGAGCCATCATTATAGTTGTGTGACTGATTTAGGATATGAATATTTCCTATAATAGGTACCAACTATCCATCTTCTTCATTTGTTACACTCCGCTCCCTATACTACCAATTTACCCACACAATTTATACTTGGCACCGCTTTCCAATTGCATGAAAGTTTTAAAGAATATAAAAAAATGATTTAAAAAATATTTGAGAAGCCATCCCACCACTCAAACAACCTTTTAAAATTATAAATGAACTATTATGTGTAAGGCTTACTCATTTTGCAGTCAAGGAGTGACTCTTTGCACTAACACAATGCTCAACTAGTGGAAAATTTTTATTCCCAATTCGAGGGAGTCAATTTTGGTGATATTTTTCTCCTGTTGCAAAAATAAATTATATTAGAATACTAATGTATTTTGCTACAACATTTGATCTAGATGTTGAGAAATTGGAAGTAAAGACAACATTTCTGCATGGTGACATAGAGGAATAAATCTACATAAAAAACTAGGAGGTTTTCTAGTAAAAGGAGAGGAGAAGCTAATGTGCAAGCTAAGGAAGTACCTTTATGATATAATAAATCCGATAGGATGTGATACCAAAATTTTGACACATCCATCCAGGTATTGGTATTTGTGAGAAGTCGAGTTGATTACTATGTATATGTCAAGACATAAAACAATTGTTTCAAATATGTATGGTTGTATGTTGATTACATGTTTCTAGTTGAAAACAAGATGGACACAATCAAGCTGGTAATGATGTGGCTCTCCTTCAAATTCAACGTGAAGGATCTCAGTAATGTAAATGTCATTGTTGAAATGAAGATCGACAGGAACTACGTCACTAGGAAAATCTAGGTAAATCAGAGTAAGCACATTGAAACAATTCTAATGCATTTCAACATCTAGGATTGGTGAACCAATGAAAGTGCCGATTCCTATTGGGGAGAGACTAATTTTTAATTAGGTTCAAAAGACACATGAATAAGGAGAGGTAATGACATGTGTTCCATATGTAATTTTTATAGGTAGTTTTATGTATACAATCATCTACAATTGACAAAATATTGCTCATAGAGTGAGAGTATTAACTACATGAAAATATCTGGAAAAGAGCACTAGTACACTATCAAAAGAGTATTTAGGTATTTTAATGGAACAATTGATCATGAAATAAAATACCCTAGAGGACCTAAGGATGGAATTAAAGAAACTATATGAGGATTTTTCAATGTTAACTTGGCCAGTGATATGGGGAGAAGAAGGTTGTCTAGCATATATGTATTTAATATTTTTGATAGAGTTATTGCATGGATGAGTAAGTGATATTAAATCATGACTCTATCAATGATGGAGGATGAATACATATAAGCTACTCGTGCAAGATGAAAGGAAGAAATATGGTTGTGGAAGCTAGGTTCAAAGATTGGGTTTTCTCAACAAGAAATAAGGATAGGTTGTGAGAGTTACAATGCAATATTCTTGGGAAAGAACTAGCTTAACATTCAAAGAAAAAACATATTAATCTACAATACCATTTCATTAGAGCCATGGTGGAAAGAAAGAAGGTGATGTTGGTAAAATTAGACATGGTGAAGAATGTTGCAGAATTTTTAACAAAATTGATGAGTGCTAGTAAATACTCTTTGTTTAGAGAGGATAATTTGGGCCAGGGGGCTATTAGAAACCAGGACAATACTGAGAAATTAGGCCTAGGGGCTGCAGGAATTTTAAAAAATTTCTCTCACTTGTAACAATTTTATGACGCCATAAAAATATTCAAAAATTAATTCATATGAGCATGACATGAACCAACATGAACAACACAAATAACACACAAATATTCTTCAATATTTACTTCAAATCATTCACAAGGAAAGCTACAAATTTGTCTAGCTACAACTACCTGATTTATCAACTACAACTAAATGGAGATACAACCCAAAAATATTTACCATTTCCTACTGGAAGGATCTACAACCCCTGATATGCAAGCTACAACTTTCTTGACATCTATGCTTCATCTTTCATCCATTTTCAAACTAGAAACATGAATGCCAAATCCTTTTACAAAATACTATTGGAAATATTGTCATTGATGGAAAAGTAAGTGGCAAAGGAATTGGCATCTGAAACAGTAACTAGGAACATAGAAAAGAAACATAGCAAAGGAAAAAGGTCAGCAGAGAAGAACAGAGAAAGAGTGCATCTATAGAGAGCAGTATCAGTCAAGGAGCAAGGACAAGCAGTGAATTGAAGCAGAGTTGTCCAGAGACAATGTAGGAAGAAAAAGGCCATCAAACATAAAAAGGTTTTGCATTCTCTGTGAATTATATGTATATTCTTGATAGAATTCAGTAGGAAGGATAGTTGAGTCCCTGTGGACAATTATGAATCATTTTGAAAGCATGGTTCGTAAAAATCATAAGCTCTGTGGAAGGAGTAGATTTGTGAATCTGTATAAGATAATTTTGAGGAGTATTGATTGGACAAATCATTATTGATTACATGAATTATTGATACTGGTATCTCTCTTCGTATAATGTATTGCCAAACATTTGATTACTAAGGTCATGATACAGTGAGAAATGGGGAATGTATAACCTGATGAAGCAGCGCGCGGAGGAGTATTACTATGAAAATCCCTACCGAAGGATTGGACCGATCTCTATTGAAATAAACCTGAGGTGTAAACCTGAGTTAAGGGACCAAAAGGAATAGCGTAACCCGACTTAACCGTGGGTTGGTCATTGTCCCAAAACCACGAGCGGATTTGCGAGACCGAATTGCCCATATCGCACCGCCTTTCGGTGAAAAGCGGTATTTTCTGGATGGGGAGCGATTCCATAGAAACGTTGACATGTGGCAAGGTGGACCCACAGAAAACCGCCTGTCACTGCATGCCATCGCGCATTATTGTTCGACCTAGGATGCCCAGCGAAATTGTTGAGCGTCATTGATGTGGGAAGGGGTCATCGGACGATGTCCATTTGCTATAGATGCGTGAAGGTTACCCAAGGTACGGCGCACCATCGCGAGTTATCATCTGTGCATCATCAACAAACGATATCCGTTGAATCATCTAAAGCCGAGCGATGTGCTCTCCGCCATCGGATGGAAACGATCGTTAGAAATGGGCCCCGGTTTTAAATTATATTGATTAAGCCGTCAATTATGTATGTGGGGCCGGAACCAAAGGTTTATTTAAAAGCCATTTGATAAAAGCGTTGGTTATTAATATAAAGTTCTATCATATATTTAATTGCCAAAGGTTGTGAATAATATTTATTTATTTATCAAATTCCACGAATTTGATAAATAAAATTCCAATAAAAGAAAGAAAACCATCGGCGGCACGTTAATGTTTCTTAACCTTGGCTATAGTATTATTTGGCGGAGATAAAGATTACCTTTGGGACGATTCGTGCATGGAAGAACGAATATTGGGATTTCAATTTGGATTGGTTCGACTTTTAATATGAATACCATTAGCGGTTGAGTGGTTTTCTACTCATGGTATTGATAAAGGCAAAACTATATAAGGAGAAGCGCATTTTGATTCATGGTGTGCATGTAGAGGGGTTATCAACGAATAAATCTCTTTAAGAGATATCTACATGACTAAACTCTGATCGATCCGAATCGATGATGCACCGCTGAATATGATGAAGGTACAAGATCTCTAGATCTACAAATGTTGAATCTCTAGAAAGAGCTGCAAAAGAAATGATGAAGACCTGGCGCAAGTCTGATGAAGAAATTGAAGAAAGTTGGTAGATCTGAGGAATGAAGTCTTCAATTGGACACTTTCTGTTAGTAGAAGCTGGTGTTAAAATCAGGGGGTCAAAGCTCCCTTCCAGGAAAGGCTGGTAAACGAGATCAGGGGGTTGAAGCTCCCTTCCAGTAGCAACTGGAGAATGAGAGAAGGTCGTAGCCTTCTGCAGGCTGGTGCCTGTGTGCTGGTATAAGTTTGCACCAGCGCAAAATTGTAAGAAGTTTTCTTTATAATAAATATTGAAGACTGAAACGACAGCAGCGATGGTTTTCTCCCAAATTGGGTTTCCACCTTAAATACTAGTGTTCATGTGTGTTGATTATGTGTGATGGTTGATTCTATTGTTACCACTCATGATTACTGCTTATTAAATATCTGATGAATGAATGATGCAATGATCTAAGTAAAGAATTAAAGGCATAAAAGCAAAATGTTTTAGTCAGCTCTAAATACTGATTCACCGCCCCATCTCAGTATTTTTCCCAACAATTGGTATCAGAGCAGGTCCTTCTGAAAAATCTTAGCCGCTAGAAGGAAGATCAATCAAGATGAACAATCAAGAAGGAATAGCATCTATCAGGCCGCCGCTCTTCAACGGAAACAACTTAATCTTCTGGAAAACAAGGATGAGATCCTATCTTCAGTCTCTGGGAGTAGATGTATGGGATATAGTTGAAGGAGGATATCAATATCCAGCTGTAGTACCAACAGATCCAATAGAAAGAAATAACTATGAAACGAATGCAAAAGCGGTCAATGCTCTATTGGAAAGTCTAACTGAATCATAATTTGTCAAAGTTATGCAGCTGAATATAGAAAAGGAAATATGGGACAAAATCATTCTAAGTTATGAAGTTGATGCAAAGGTAAAAAGTGCTAAACTCCAAACTCTCAGAATTCAATATGAGAATCTAAAAATGCATAATGAGGAGAGCATTGCTAATTTCTTTTTACGTCTTGATGATATTGTAAATCGTATGAGAAATCTGGGAGAAATAATAACCGAATATACTTTGGTTGAGAAAGTTTTAAGATCACTAGCGACAAAATTTGAGTCAAAAGTTTTTGCTCTTGAAGAAAACCAGGATCTTTCAAATCTTACTGTGGTACAACTTCATGGCATACTAACTGCATATGAAATGATAAGAGGAGGACCATCTGAAGTCAAAGAATCCGTATTTAGAGCTTCTACAAAAGGGAAAGAAGTACAAGAGACAGAAGGATTAGGGTATATCTTAGAAGAAGATGAGGTAAATTTTGTAAAGAAACTCCAACTTGGTACAGGACGGTTCAAAGGTAAGCTTCCTTTCAAATGCTTTGCTTGTGGAAGAGTGGGTCATTATGCTGCTAATTGTCCTCACAAAGAAGCACATGAAAAAGGAAAAAAAGTAGCAAGAAGGAACAAGAGTCGGTTTAGCACTAGAAAAAGTTACTATACTCATGAAGACAATGATGGGTTATCAGACAGTGAGGAAGAATGTGAACAAGATCTTAGACTTCTCATGGCATTTGAAAAAGAATCTAAAGAAGAAAAGGATACCTTTATGGATGCCTTGGAGGATAATGATTTGCTTGATGAATTCAATCAACTTAAAATATGCTTAGAAGAAAGTAAAATATCCATAGAAACTCTGAAAAATCAGCTTGAAGGAAAGGAGAAACACAATGAGAAATTAGAATGTGAAATAGTAAGTCTAAGAAAAGAAATTGAGAAAATGAAGATTTTGAATCTTAGATTTGCTAAAGGATCTGAAAGCTTAGATGAGATTATCAAGGTACAATGTTATCCTCTTATAAATACAAGTCTTGGATATATCGGAGAATCTTCTCAGGCTTCAACACCAAATTATCTAAAAGCAGCTACAGCCAGCATACAACATTCTTCCACTCAGCAAGGGAATAAAGAATCTTTACAGGTAAAGTATGACCATTTCAATTCAAAGAACACTAACAAGAATACATTTCAAAGAAACTCTAATCAACAGGTAAATTCGAGTAGAAGATTTCATGATCGCAGAAATTTCTTCTTCAAAGGACAATGTTTCTCATGTCACAACTTTGGTCATAAAGCTGCTCAATGTGTTGCATATAAAACCATCATGACAAGAGAAGCAAGAAAGAAAAGGATTGATATTGGAACAAAGAAGAATACATATAACAACTTTTCTCCTCTTCAAAATGAAGTTGAATGTGCGTATTGCAATAACTTTGGCCATGAAGAATCTGAATGCAAAAGAAAAATCCAGCCAAAAGAGCAATGTCCTTCAAGCTCCAAAGTGTGGAAAAAGAAGGAATTACAGGTTGAAAATTGTGGCATAGCCTTATTTGCAGAAGGAGAAGAAAATCAATGGTACATTGATAGTGGATGCTCTAAACACATGACAGGTGACAAAAATAAACTCCTTGCATATAGTGCTCTAGAAAAGGAGAAGAATGTTACATTTGGAAATGATACTCCTGTTGTCATTAAGGGAAAAGGGTTTGTTTTTCTAAAAGAAAAGGTGAAAGCTAATAATTTCATGTATGTGGATGGATTAAAGCATAACCTATTAAGTGTAAGTCAAATGTGTGATCAAGGCGCTGAAGTTGTCTTTAGTTCAAAAGAATGTGTGGTACATGATCTTGATACAGGTAAAACAATTATAAAAGGAAAAATAACTCCAAGCAACCTGTATGTATTGAAGAACTGCAAAGAAAAATGTTACTTGAGTAAATCTTCAGAAAACTGGCTATGGCATAGAAATTTTGGGCATCTGAGCTTCTCTCAAATCAACAAATCAAGTAGACTTAACGCTGTTCGTGATCTTCCCAATATTACTCTACCTGAAAATATCATATGCAAATCTTGCCAATTCGGTAAGCAAACCAAAGTACAATTTAATGCCAAGGAAGTATCATCAAGTAAGCCTCTTGAACTCATTCATACTGATATATGTGGACCTGTAAGAAAAAAGTCACCACGTGGTGAACAATACTATATCTTATTTATTGATGATTTCACTAGAATGTGTTGGATTGGGCTGCTTAAACACAAAGATGAAGCATTTGAGAAATTTCAGATCTTCAAAGCACTAGTTGAGAATGAATTAGATCTAAAAATTAAGTGCCTCAGATTTGATCGAGGAGGAGAATATACATCAGATGAATTCCTTGAATTTTGTGAACAACATGGCATAAAAAGATAGTTCTCTGTAGCTGGCACTCCATAGCAAAATGGTGTTGCAGAAAGAATGAATAGAACAGTTCAACAAATGGCTAGAGCTATGCTTGATGATTCTGGAACACCTGACACATTTTTGGGAGAAGCAGCACATACAGCAGTAAACATTCTCAACAAGGCACATGTTCGTGTAAATAGTGATAAAACTCCATATGAACTCTGGTATGGTAATCCTCCCACTGTAAAGAATTTTAGAATTTTTGGAAGCAAATGCTTTATCAAAAATAATGATGAAAAACTTGGCAAGTTTGAACCCAGAGCAGATGAAGGAATACTTCTTGGTTACTCCTCCAGGAGTAGAGCATATAAATGTTACAATAAAAGACTTCGGAAGATTGTTGAATGTATTGATGTTGTTATTGATGAGTCTCCTGCAGCTCCAAAAGAATAAAAACAAACAACAGATGAAGACGATGATGACATATATCCTTCTACATCAAGTAGGAATGATATAGACAGTGAACCCAATTAAGAACCCAAAGATGATTTATCTGAAAAAGCTCCATCCAGATATGTTCAAAAGAATCATCCAGAATCTCAAATTTTGGGAGAAAAGGGATTAGGTGTACAAACAAGAAGGACTCTTGTGGGATCTTCTAGCAATCTGGCATTTCTGTCCACTATTGAACCACACAATGTTAGTCAAGCTAGCAAAGATGAGTGTTGGATTCAAGCCATGAATGAAGAGCTTGATCAAATTGAAAAGAATCACACTTGGGAATTAGTACCAATACCTCATGACAAAAATGTCATAGGAACTAAATGGATATTCAAAAACAAGTTAAATGAGAATGGGGATGTTATAAGAAATAAAGCTAGACTTGTTTGCAAGGGGTATGCTCAACAAGAAGTTATAGACTTTGAAGAAACTTTTTCTCCTGTAGCTAGACTTAAAGCCATAAGAATGTTTCTTTCTTTTTCAAGCTTCCAACAAATCAAAGTTTATCAAATGGATGTTAAATCTGCTTTTCTCAATGGTGATCTAGAAGAAGAAGTTTATATAGAACAACCAGAAGGATTCATTTCGGGAAATGGTGAAAAACTTGTTTGTAGACTTCAAAAGGCTCTAGATGGACTCAAACAACCTCCAAGGGCATGGTACTATCATCTTGACAAATATCTTCATCAACAAGGATTTTCAAAGAGGTCTGTTGATAGCAACTTATACACAAAAACTGAAAATGACAAACTATTGATTGTGGTTGTATATGTTGATGATATCATTTTTGGAAGTAATGAAGAGTCTATGAGTCAGAAATTTGCTTCTGATATGCAGCAAGAATTTGAAATCTTTTTACTTGGGGAACTAACATTCTTTCTTGGCTTGCAAGTGCAACATGTAACATATGGCATATTCTTATCACAAGAAAAATACCTTAAGAAAATCCTGAAGAAGTATGGCATGGAAGATTGCAAACCTGTAAGTACACCAATGATAACCAGATGTAATCTCAGTTCTAATGATGATTCCCCCATGGTGAATCAACCAGAATACAGATCTATGATAGGAAGTCTACTTTATCTCACTGGGACAAGACCAGACATTATGCATGTAGTTGGGATTGTTGGACGATTCCAAGCTAATCCAAAAGAGTCTCATCTTCAGGTTGTGAAAATAATATTCAAATATCTACAAGGAACTCAAGACTTTGGACTATGGTATCCAAAGAATGCTGATCTTACTCTTCATGCATACACTTATGCAGATTTGGCTGGAAGTGTTGATGATCGGAAAAGAAATAGTGGTGGTGCATTCTATATGGGGCCCTGGTTAGTATCTTGGTTTAGAAAGAAGCAAAGCTCTATTTCTTTATCTACAACAGAAGCAGAATATGTGGCTGCTGCATCATGTTGCACTCAACTTCTCTGGATGATGCAAACCTTACAAGACTTTCAAATCAAATTTTCACCTCCTATCTCCATTATGTGTGACAATACAAGTGCCATCAGTATCTCAAAGAATCTTGTTATGCATTCCAAGACCAAGCACATTCCCATCAAATATCACTTCTTACGTGAACAAGTACTTGAACAAAGGGTGAAATTGGAGTATGTTCCCTCCAAAGAACAAGTTGCCGATATATTTACCAAACCTCTACCCAGGGAAGCATTTGAATATCTCAGACAGAAACTGGGAGTAGTCTCTGCCATGCAGAAGAGAAGATCTACTTAAAAATAGAAGATTAAATTGGTTGTGAGGTGTTGTTGGGCATCTCTGAATGCACAGGCTAAGGGGGAGCATTGGTCATATGAAGAGGATGCATTGTTGGAATTTATAAGTCATTTTGTTATATTATGGTTGAAGATGCAGCATGATCTCAGGGGGAGCATGGTATTGTCGGTTCAAAGGATCTTGATCAACTCTTTGCCATTGATGTCAAAGGGGGAGGAATAGCAACAAAGGGCGTCTATAAGACAATTAGAGGAAGAGTATTGCCATCAATGCCAAAGGTGGAGATTGTTGGAAATATTGTCATTGATGGAAAAGGAAGTGACAAAGGAATTGGCATCTGAAACAGTAACTAGGAATAGAGAAAAGAAACATAGCAGAGGACAAAGGTCAGCAGAGAAGAACAAAGAAAGAGTGCATCTACAGAGAGTAGTATCAGTCAAGGAGCAGGGACAAGCAGTGAATTGAAGCAGAGTTGTCCAGAGACAGTGTAGGAAGAAAAAGGCCATCAAACATAAAAAGGTTCTGCATTCTATATGAATTATATGTATATTCTTGATAGAATTCAGTAGGAAGGATAGTTGAGTCCCTGTGGACAATTATGAATCATTGTGAAAGCATGGTCCATAAATATCATAAGCTCTGTGGAAGGAGTAGATTTGTGAATCTGTATAAGGTAATTTTGAGGAGTATTGATTGGAAAAATCATTATCGATTACATGAATTATTGATATCGGTATCTCTCTTCGTATAATGTATTTCCAAACATTTGATTACTAAGGTCATGATACAGTGAGCAATGGGGAATGTATAACCTGATGAAGCAACGCGCGGAGGAGTATTACTATGAAACTCCCTACCAAAGGATTGGACCGATCTCTATAGAAATAAACATGAGGTGTAAACCTGAGTTAAGGGACCAAAAGGAATAGCGTAACCCGACTTAACCGTGGGTTGGTCACTATTCCAAAACCACGAGTGGATTTGTGAGGCCGGATTGCCCATATCGCACCGCCTTTCGGTGAAAAGCGGTATTTCCTGGATGGGGAGCGATTCCATAGAAACGTTGACACGTGGCGAGGTGGACCCACGGAAAACCGCATGTCACTACGCGCCATCGCGCATTATTGTTCGACCTAGGATGCCCAACGAAATTGTTGAGCGTCGTTGATCTAGGAAGGGGTCATCGGACGGTGTTCATTTGCTATAGATGCACAAAGGTTACCCAAGGTACGACATGCCATCGCGAGTTATCATTCGTGCATCATCAACGAATGATATCCATTGGATCATCTGAAGCCGAGCGATGTGCTCTCCACCGTTGAATGGAAACGATCATTAGCAATGGGCCCCAGTTTTAAATTATATTGATTAAGCTGTCGATTATGTATGTGGGGCCGGAACCAAAGGTTTATTTAAAAGCCATTTGATAAAAGCGTTGGTTATTAATATAAAGTTCTATCATATATTTAATTGCCAAAGGTTGTGAATAATATTTATTTATTTATCAAATTCCACAAATTTGATAAATAAAATTCCAATAAAAGAAAGAAAACCATCAGCGGCACGTTAATGTTTCTTAACCTTGGCTATAGTATTATTTGGCGGAGATAAATATTACCTTTGGGACAATTCTTGCATGGAAGAACGAAGATTGGGATTTCAATTTGGATTGGTTCGACTTTTAATATGAATACCATTAGCGATTGAGTGGTTTTCTACTCATGGTATTGATAAAGGAAAAACTATATAAGGAGAAGCACATTTTGATTCATGGTGTGCATGCAGAGGGGTTATCAATGAATAAATCTCTTTAAGAGATATCTGCATGACTAAACTCTGATCGATCTGAATCTATGATGCACCAATGAATATGATGAAGGTACAAGATCTCTAGATCTAGAAATGTTGAATCTCTAGAAAGAGCTGCAAAAGAAATGATGAAGACCTGGCGCAAGTCTGATGAAGAAATTGAAGAAAGTTGGTAGATCTGAGGAATGAATTCTTCAATTGGACACTTTCTGTCAGTAGAAGCTGGTGTTAAAATCAGGGGGTCAAAGCTCCCTTCTAGGAAAGGCTGGTAAACAGGATCAGGGGGTTGAAGCTCCCTTCCAGTAGCAACTGGAGAACGAGAGAAGGTTGTAACCTTCTGCAGGCTGGTGCCTGCGTGCTGGTATAAGTCTGCACCAACACAAAATTGTAAGAAGTTTTCTTTATAATAAATATTGACGACTGAAACGACAGCAGCGGTGGTTTTCTCCCGAATTGGGTTTCCACCTTAAATATTGGTGTTCATGTGTGTTGATTATGTGTGATGGTTGATTTTGTTGTTACTACTCATGATTACTGCTTATTAAATATCTAATGAATGAATGATGCAATGATCTAAGTAAAGAATTAAAGGCATAAAAGAAAAATGTTTTAGTCAGCTCTAAATATTGATTCACCCCCCCCCTCTCAGTATTTTTCCCAGCAAATACAATTTTTCCAACACCACCTTTAGCAATATCTGATTACTAAGAAAATCACCATCTACACCAATAGCCTCAGTTCAACTCAACTCACACACTGCTACAAAACTCTTCTACATAATTTCTTAATCAATTTTGCTTATAAATAAATTTGCGGCTAAACTAGGCTTCTTTGTTTTTTATTTTACTTGCACTTGAACCCTTGCATGAAGCTATTATTTATAGATTTTTCATATTCATTTAAGTATTCTAAATGTTCTCTTCTAGTTATTGGTCATTGATAACCTTTTGTAAGAAAAAAATGATTCAATTTGCTAATTCTGGAAATTTGTAACTTTATCAAGCTTTAGCTAGAGTTTTATCTACAATTCTAACTTTAGTTGGGTGCTAAATTCAACCAAAATACCAAACAAACCTATTAATATGTACATGCCACCAATATTTCCCTTTAAGCCCTTGGCACTGACACACTAGCCCTTTTTCTGCCCATAAGACCAAGCGTTATGACCACTTCCTTAGTACTTAACTGCTTATCTATGGGCCCTTTTCATTTTAAACCCCAAGGGATTATCTTCCTCTGCACCCTCAGTCTTATCGTTGCATAGAACCTTTTCCATGTGATTTAATCCCAACACCTTATCTATGCCTTAATAGTCAACCTTTAGGGATGATCTGTCCTAGTGGGTCCCCCGTTGCACCTGTGAATCAATCATTTGCATGATAGGATTATCTGTCTCTCACACCTACTGTGTTAGCCTCGCACCTATTCATACCACTGGTTCTTCGTTTATGCACTTTAAATCCCGTTGGGATCAAGACATTAGTATGACATCATGCTCATGTCACATGTGCCACGTGGTGTTATCTAAGTGGGGACACCTGTCACCCAGAAATGGCCCATTAGGGTATCCAAAAACATTGAATATATATGACACATGTCCACCATACTTGATGTTATTCAAACATCATCTTCCATGTCATAGGAGAGAGAAATGGTCCAAGATCATTTCCTTTGCACCATTTTCCTTTATAAATTTTTCTATGGGACCCAACCATTTTCTGCGTTATGTTGCTACCACATTGCCCGACTACTAGAGAAGACCACTTGTGGTTTGCATGACCCCCTCAAGATATTTGTGGTTTTCAGAGGGGGGGTAGTGAAATAAACCTACGACATTTATCTAGTGATTGGTGGTTTGGAAAAAACACCTACTACGCGACCCCCCCACCTATTAATCTTGAAGACGCTCGACCCCGCGCACTTTCACAAATGTGTCAGTGGGGGCCCATGGGGCTCGATCAAACAAAAAACATGCATGAAATTTAACTATCCGCTCCTTCTCTAAAATATCTACTAATCAATATGCCTACCACTTCTTTTGGAGCCACATCGTCCCTAGCTCGCGTCATCCTGACTATTCCCTCATGCGCTCCTCAAGGTTCTTCTGGGGAAGACCTACCAGTATGGGATGTTAAGTGGGCTCCACCATGGGCCAATAAAAATGATTCTCACTGCTTTTTTTCCTTCCACATATTCCCATCCATTTGGATGGCCACTCTAATAAAATTCTCTTCCAACTTTGGCCACACTGCCAACAATAAACTGGTCCAAAACACTTTCACCAAACTTAACTCTGCATTTTGAATTTTGGGGTCCTTAGATTTGATTGGCCTTATATTTAGATATAGGAGGTCTTTTTAAATCTTCCACATACCACTGGAAAGCTCCTTCAAAAATTTATCCATCTATGTTGTTTCCATCTGCTCTTGAGGTGATCTGCTAGACTAAAAATTCCTTCAAAGTCTCTACACCATTTCACTATG
Source organism: Pinus albicaulis (assembly GCA_034641835.2). Classification (NCBI taxonomy): domain Eukaryota; kingdom Viridiplantae; phylum Streptophyta; class Pinopsida; order Pinales; family Pinaceae; genus Pinus; species Pinus albicaulis. The sequence continues at coordinate 570,770,874 of CM076584.1, read as the reverse complement.
CTCTGCTCATCTTGCAGCTGCCTTATGATGTCTTTTGAAAACTGCTGCCATGTTTTCCATTATTTTCCATCAATGAAAACACATTTCTAACATTCTCCCCCTTTGGCATTGATGGAAACACCTTTGATCGAATAGAAACAACATATTGAAAAAAAAACGTACATATGTTCTTGTTTATCTTTTGAAGACTACTCCCCCTATAATGTACCTCTATTGTGTTGTATGATTTCTACTGTGGTGTTGTTTTTTTTCTTCTACGCCATGAATTCACCAATAATTCACCCCTTTATCATTTTTATGGTTAGGGACAATTCTTTCTTTTGTTTGACATCACTAGGACTTCCGCCCCTTTGACATCAATGGAAAAGACACTAATAGTCTCCCCCTGCAATTTTATTCCCCTTGTCAGCAATCTTTACCTTTCATGTTGATCATGTGGACTTGGCAACTTCATTGTGATTTGCTGAAGGTATACCAACTACCTTTCTTCCTGTTGAAAGGAAGATCTAGTGGAGGGAGGCAAGAGGAACAAAACCCAATATTTGCCTCAAGTACTCAAACTAATCTCTTGGGAGTGGTTTGGTGAAAATATCAATAACCTGTTCTTTTTTAGGTACATACTCCAACTTCACAATCTAATGGGAAAAATTATATCTCAAGAAATTTTTCTTGATTGGAATATGCTTTGTATTTGAGTGAGAAACAAGATTCTTTGACATTTTTATGGCACTTGTGTTGTCACAAATACTAGGAATAGGTTGATCGTAAAACATTTGTACATATTGCAAGGTCTGATTCATCCAAAATACTATGAGTGCATCAAGAGGCTGCTACAATATATTCTTCTTTAACTGTAGATCAAGAGATGGAATCTTTCTTATTTCTCAACCATGAACTATACATTCTCCAAGATAGAAATCACCACCACTAGTGCTCTTTCAATCATCAACCTCACCTATCCAATCAACATCAGTATAAAAAATTAATGAAAAATATTTACCTCTTGGGTACCAAAATCCATAATCCATTGTGGCTCTAAGATATCTGAGAATCCTCTTGGGTGCAAGAAGATGGCTCTGTCTAGGGGCTACTTGAAATTTTCCAACAATACCAATGACCTGCAAAATGTTTGGCCTTGAAGTTGTCAAATACAATAGGATGCCATTGATAAAAATTTAGAAAGTCTGGTACACTTTTGGTGATTCATTAGTCTTGCTAAGCTTGCAACCTATAACCTTGGTGTGCTCACTAAAGATAATTCCTCTTGCTCAATTTCAGATCAAAATTCAAATGTTCAAGTCTCCTATGCCACAACCAACTCTCATGAATATTTTATAAGAAACACCTCTCTATTTTCACTTTTAGAACATAAAAATTACTTTTTGTTCTCACAACATCAACCACTATTTCAGCTATGCCTATAGACTAGTTTTGAAATCACATCATAGCCTTGATCACACATTTGAGACACACTAAGTAGATTGTGCTTCAACCAATCAACAAATAAAACATTATTAGATTTACCTATGCCATTTGATAGATTGAAAACTCCCTTACCAACAATATTACCCAGTGCATTGTTACCAAAGGTTACATTCCCCTTTCCACCTGGTTTCCATATCAAGAACTTGATTTTATCTCCTAACATGTGCCTATAAAAATTACAATCCACATGCTAGTGTCTACCTTCATTTTGAGCATACAAAACATTATCCCATTTATTTTTTTTCTTCTTTTCTCTACAAGCCTTGGGCTCTAGACTAATTTTCTCAATGGTTGGTTCATGAATATTTTCCTTAAGTCTGCAGTGAGATACTCTATGACAAAAAATTTGACATTTAAATAATTATTGTACTTGGGTCTATTACTCCTTTGTCTAACGTGTTGATTTCTTCTTCTTGTTATAAGTTTCATGTAGGATAAATTTACTCTACAATTTGCTACTTAATGGCCATAATTGGTGCAAGTAAAAAAATAACTTGAAAAAATATCAACATACCTAGAAAAATGTCTTATATTTATTGGCTGGAATGATTTCTGAGTTTTTTATTTGCCTTTCCAATGTTGTTATGTGCTTTATCTTTAATTTTCTGATGTTGATCATTATTTAACTAGCTATTGAGCTTCCTGTATCTTTTTGCTATTTCTCAGTCCCTCCTTTTCTTGCAGGTACAAGGTGATGGATTTCTTGCCCTTTGATTATGTTGTTGCATCTGATTCAACTAAAATTATAGCCCACTTCAATCTTTGGAGACTCTCTATGCTTTCAAAATCTCATTTAAATTATTAGTCCCTTTTCAAAAATTCTATCAATTGAAGCTCAAATGAGTTTTTTCCTTCTCTAATTAATTTATCAACAAAAAAATTTCACCCTCTATCCTTTCACAAGCTTCAATCTTCTCACTCAACTGTAGATTTAAATATTCTTGAATCTTCTTAGCTTCTTCAATTTGCAAGAGAAATTGTTCAACAATTTGGGCCTTTTCCTTGTTTAGTGACTACTTCTCGGCAATATTTTTCTTTCTTAGCCTTTCAATTTCTTCAAGTGCACTTACTAACTCTCCTTCCAGAACTACTTCAACATCTTATTCATCATAATTAATGGCTTCGACTTCAATATTTTCTATGGCCATGAGCATGAATTATTTTAGGCTTTCATAATCTTTGTCCTCATCCAAGGATTGGCTAACTTCACTTTTAGAGGTTTTGTCTTATTGGATGTAGAGACTCCTCTTCTTAGCCTTCTTCCTATCCTTTTGTACTTTCCTAAATTTTTCTCTAGGGTCATAGTCCTTCTTATTTTCAGGACACTTTGAATAATAGTGACCAAATTTTCCGCAATTAAAACACTTAAAAGGTAACTTACCTTTATATTTACTTGAGCATCTCTTGAGCTTCCTCGCAAACTTTTCGTCTTATCCATTTGATTCACAACATGAATCATCATGCTCTTCCTTGGGCTTCTTTTCTAGTTTGAAGGCTGACTCTTTTGTTGTAGGCATGTTGTTTGATATTCTCATCTCATAGGTATTACGGGTGCCAAGTAATTTGTCTAGAGTGAGAGTATTTAGATTGGTCATCTCTTCAATGGATGAAACCTTGGGATTAAATATCTCATGGAGATATCTCAAAACCTTTTTAACTACTATAGATTCATCTAACTTCTCATCAAGGCCTCTTATAGTGTTCACAACCTCATCAACTCTTAGAAAATATTTTTCAATATATTCATCATCATGCATCTTCAAAGACTCAAATTACATTCTAAAAACTTAAATTTTAGATTTTTTACCTTGTTGTCACCTTCATAGCAACTACTAATCTTGTCCCAAATAGATTTGTCATATGTACATTCCATTACTTTGACAATTTTTTATTCAGGTAGACCAACAAGCAGGGAATTCATGGATTTATCATGGCATGTGAACTCCATATTATGATCTTTTGTAATCACTGTTGGAGGATTTTGACAATATTATTCCACAACATCCCATACATCAGCTCCAAGTGATTGAATGTAGTTTTTTATCCTTACTTTCCAAAACACATAGTTTGTTTCATTGAACACAAGTGCCCTATTGGTAAATCATCCTTCCTAGTTTTCCATGGTCCTTGATCTTTCTTCCAGCTGTTGAAATGATATGAAATAACTTGGCTCTGATACCAATTGTTAAAAACCATGACAATACTAAGAGGGGGGGTGAATCAATATTTTGGGAATTTTAAAAACTTTCTTTCACTTGTAACAATATTAGGACACCATAAAAATCTTCAACAATTAATTCATATGATCATGGCATGAACCAACATGAACAACCCAAATAGCACACAAAGATTCTTCAAGCTTTACTTCAACTCCTTCACAAGGAAAGATACAAATTTCTTTTACAAATTTCTCTTGATACAACTAGTAGGAAGCTACAACTCCCCTATTTATTAGCTACAACTCAATGGAGCTACAACCCCAAAATAATTACCAACACCTACTGGAAGGAGCTACAACCCATGATATGTGAGCTACAACTTGCTTGACATCAATAATTCATCCTCCATCCATTTTCAAACAAGAACCATTAATGCCAGATCCTTTTACAAAATAAAACATTTTTTCCAAAACCACCTTCAACAATCTTTGATTACTGAGAAACTCACCATCCACACCAACAACCTCAATTCAACCCAACTCACACATTGCTAAAAAAATATTCTGTAGAATTTCTCAATCAATTTTTCTTATAAATAAATTTGATGCTAAATTAGCCTTCTTTTCTTTTTAGTTTACTTTCACTTGAACCCTTGCATGAATATGTTATTTCTAGCCTTGTCTTGTTCATTTGATTCTTTTGAATGTTCTCTTCAAGTTATTAGTCACTGATCACCTATTTCTACAAGAAAATTTGATTCAATATGCTAATTATAGAAATATTTCACTTTATTAGGGTTTAGCTAGAGTTTTAGATCCAATTCTAACTTTAGTTGCATGTAAAATTTGGCCAAACTTCCAAACAAGCCTCTTAATCTGGCATGCCACCAATATGTCCCTTTAAGCCCTTGGAGCTGGAGAACTGGCCCTTTTTCCACCCATAAGATGAAGTGTTATGACCACTACCTTAGTCCTTAAGTTCTTATCTGTAGGACCTTTTCATTTTAATCCCCGAGGGATTATCTTCCTCCGCGCTCTTAGTCTTCTTGTCACATAGAACATTGTCTAGGTGCTTTAATCTTGAAACCTTCTCTACGCCTTAAGAACTCCCCAAGTTCGACCTTCAGGGATGAGTTGTCATGATGGGTCCCCTGTTGCATCTATGAGCCAATCATTTGCATTACGAGCTAATATTTTTTGAGACTTGTTGTATCATCCTCATGCCCAATCATCCTGATAGTTCTTCCTCCATGCACTTCAAATTCCTTCGAGATCATGCCATCGGGATGTTGTCATGCTAACATCACATATGCCACGTGGTTTCATCTAAGTGGGGACATGTTCCACACGAAAATGGCCCATTCAGGTACCCAAAACACCAAATATGTATGCTTTGTGTCCACCATACCTGATGTCATGTTGATGTCATCTGCCATGTCAGAGGAGAGAGAAAGGGTCTGAGAGCCTTGGTTTTCTGACATTTTCCTTTATAATTTTTTCTGTGGGATCCAATCATTTTATGTGCTATGTTGTTGCCATGTTTCCCATCTGTTGGAGAAGACCGCTTGTGGTTTGTGCAACCCCCCTTAGGATTTTTGTGGTTTTGAGAGGTGGGGGGGAAGGGGGGTACCACAATCAACCTCCATTTTCGATCTAGGGATCAGTGCTTTGGGAAAAATTCCCATTGTGAGACCCCCCTATCTCTTAACTCTTGAAAGTGCTTGAACCCACAAACTTCTTTTGATGTGTCAATGGGGACTCTTGGGACTCAATCCACCAAAAAACATGCACGAAATTTAACATGCACCTCCCACTCTAAAAATTATTCCAATCAATGTGCCTTCCACTTCTATCAAAACCAAATCATCCCTGATCACGTCATTCCAATTGTTCCCTCATGTGCTCCTTAAGGTTCTTCTAGGAAATACCTGCTAGGATGAGCTGTTAAGTCGGATCCACCATGGGATGATAAAAATAATTCCAGCTGCATTGTTTCCTTCCCACCATTTTGATAACCACTCCGCTAAAATGCTCCACCATCTTTGGCCACACTACCAACAATAAACTGCTCCAAAACACTTTCACTAAACTTAACTCTACATTTTTACTTTTGGGGTCCCTATCTTTGACTGGCCTTATCTTCAAATCCAGGAGGCCATTTTCAGTCTTCCATATACCACTGGAAAGATCTTTCGTAGCTCTATCCATCTATGTGGTTTCTATCTACTCTTAAGGTGACATGTTGCACTAGAAATTCCTTCAAAGTATTTGCACAATTTCACCATGCTATGCTCATCTTATAGTCACATTATGACATCCTTTTCCAGCTTATGCCATCTTTGCCATGACTTTCCATCAATGAAAACGCATTTCTAATAGGGGCCTTGGTTCACTAGAAGAATAATATTAGAATTTCATGCAAATAATACCAAAAGTAGGAGAATTTTGAGATGTTTCATTCTTTTGAGGTAATATCAATCAATTGAAGTTTAGTTGGTCGATCAATTGGCTGGGCAAGACAACTAGGCACCTCAAAAAATCTAGTTGGGAAAAATTGTCTAGAAACAACAAATTGATGGGATGATTTAATTCAAGTGGACGAGAAGAAAAATTGACAGTTAAGTTGAGAGAAGATATCTAAGTTGAAGTTGATGGCTAATTGGACAACTAAAATAAGCCAATAATAAGTTGGAGCAGTCAAAGGGATTGTATTCAATCACATGCACATGGTTAATCGAGACTAGTGGTATATTAGTAGTTGAAGGAAAATTAGCTACAATCAAAACAAGTTGGAAAATTATTAGGAATCCTAAGATTCCTAGGATCTTGGAAAATGATATTTAGCCATATATTCTAATTTGAGAAGCTACACATTAGGGTATTTTTATCATAAATATAGCTTGATGTAATGCAGATGAGAGATGATGAATATCCACGATCAATAAAGATTAAGTGATTTATGAGAAAATTGCGGTTAGGTGTGACCAACATCAACATTCATTATAATTTAGCTTTGATATTCAATTGAAAATATAAAATAAGTGAAGCTCAAATATTGATTTATTTTATTGATCAATGGTTTCCAGGGTAAAATATCTGTGTTATGTGAATCTTTATTGTGTGCCATTATTTATTTTCAGTTCTTTAAGTTCTCTCATTTGCATTTAAAGGTTTTTGTTAATTGAGCTTCTATTCGGGTTTATATGTTTACTCGAATTTGTATTTGAAATTATAGTATATGAAGTGTAAATTAGGTTCTTTAATCCCAACATAGACTAACATATAATAGGTGGATGTGGGTAGACATATATCTATCTCAGAATAGGTAGTTTAGGGCTAGGGAGAGAAGAACCTCAAAAAATATTCTTCGGGAATGGTAATCATAGGGAGTGATACCCACCCTAGTGGTTGGTCGTAGTATTCTAACCTTAAGGAGGTTCAATCTTATCTCTTATCTCCCTTTACTCACAACCGACTTTTTTTAGAGAAAAACAAATTTCTCAATTAGGGGAAATATGACTAATATGATTAAGATAGTGACAACATTTCCACATGTGTATGTCTATTTATGTGGTTTGGTGTTCACGCCTCATTCTATGTATTGGTTTCATGTTATTCATGTTCGCATATGTGTATCAAAGACAATCAAATGACTTGGATTTGGAACATCTATGGGGGAACAACTTCAAGGAAAGGAGCTCAATTGGGGACATGATTTCTCAATGCTCTTCTCCTATTAGGTCATGGACATTAGTTCCCTATGAGAAATAATGTCTTATATGGATTCATTCTAATTCCAAGTAATTATTTCCTCTAAGCTCTCTTCTCTCAAAATACCTATTGTATTGTTATCCTTTAAATTTGTAAATTATAATAGAGTGAATTCATTCATCCATTCATTTAAATTATTGATAAGTGTACTTATGTTTATCCCCACCTAATAATTTTCTCAAATATATTAGTTTATATCAATTTCGTTAAAAAAATATTCATCATTTCCTTCAAGGATATATTTTAATTATATGGGATGGGATGGGAACTTCCAATTGGAGAGATGGGATCCTCAACATACACCACACCAACAATAAAAGAGTGGATCTAATTATCTCATTTTTTTCATTTTGTGGAAGGAAGGAAACCATAAGTAGCATGAGTAAACCCAAGTTACCTTGAAGTTTAGGAAGTTGAAATCCTTCCTCACCTCCTCCTCCAAAAAATCATGATACTCTAGATATGTATGTATGGCATGCTCTCTCTAAGTCATTAAGATTTTAACCTACATTCATGCACCTTGATTATGAAATTTAATCTCTCATTAGCCTAAATTGTGTGACCTATTTATTAATACCTACCTATGGAAAGAGACATTTTTATGTTTATTGATGTTTATATAAAATTTTATTGAAAGAAATAACTTATAACAACCATGTATATTCATATTTATTTATCCGAATAAAATTTTATCACATTGTATCTCAATGGAGATACTCAAATATATCATGAATTGATTGTGATTGGTGTCCTATTTACATAATTTGAATTTAAGGGAAAGTCACTCAAGTGTAAAATTTTATCTTAGTCCATGCAACTAGTAGTTCATTGTGATACCTTGAGTGGCATGCTCATTATTATAATATACCCAACGATTATAACATATATTAATATATTGATATGGCTATGCCCATGTATGAATGTTATGTATTTCTTCACTATAACTCAACTCTTTCAAGAAGGTATTTGTAAGTCATTCAACTGCAAGATCCTTCAACATGCAATGATGTACCACTATCCTTCCTTGAGTGACACATGCACATACATATGATATATTCTTATGTTATATGGAAAGTTTCACCATATCTCTTTTCTATACTTTTCATATGCATATGTAACCTAGTATACCCTACTTGTTAAAGTGAAGACTTGAGGGATTCAAATATAGATTGTTGTACAAAGAAAAGATGAAATGGTTTCAGACTCAAACATTGTTTCACATTATGTTTCATTAACTAAAATAAAACAAAATATATTAAAAATGAATGCTCAAACCATGTGCAATTATTTTTAATATTAATTTTTTTCAATTGATCCAAATTTATTGAAGTTACATTTGTTTGTTGTAATAGCTTATTGTTTACCTAGTAGCAAAGTCATATTCTAAAATTTCTCGTCTAATATAGGTGTTTGTCCACGCATTGTATATTTATTTTTGTTATTTTTCTTTTCCAATGTTTGGAAACAAAATATTTTATGCTTATTTTCAAAGAGGTAGGGACTCAACTACTTGCAGCTCTTATTATTTAGTTTTTTTTAGTGTATTTGTAATAATATTTATTTTTGTTGATGAAATTCTTTTGTATATAAACTATGTAGATTTTCTAAACGTAGAATGTTTCAAGTGGACATTTCGCCCATTATTACGGACACAACACATGTTTAAATAAATAATTTCTTCAAAATTTTAAATCAAACCAAATATTTCAAGATAAAAAATTGTATTCCTTCCATGAATATTTTTTTATGATAAATTCTCCATAATTTAAATCGAATATAATATTGCAAACTTTGAAAACATTTGTTCCTCCCATGAGGATTCTGTTATGATGGACAATATCATGTGATGTGGGTTTGTGATTTAGGAGAAAAATAGTGAGAAGGAATACAAGAAATGACTATATTGATTTCAAGGAATGGAAATCAATATGATTTGATTGTAGACGTGAAAATCTCTTCTAGGATGTTGCTTTTCAAATAATCCTTTGAACAAACAAATAACTACTTTCTGGATGTGTTGTATTCTAACTTAAGCACACTTTAAGGTGAGATTAGGGGTTTTTCTTCCTCCAAATGAAGGAGGTCTAGTGGTGGTGCACCCCACCCCCCAAAGGTAGAGAGAGATGGTGGGGTAGTGGGGCCTTGGGATTTTTTTTGGAGTTTGTTTTGTGTTTTCCAATCAATGTTTTTGACCCAATATAATATCATCCTAGTTAATAGTGGAATATGACTCTAATTGCTAGTTAATAGTGAGATAAAATTCATGTAGTAATGCAAACACAAAATTATAGACTATAGTTATTGATCATATAATTATCTTAATTAGGTATAAATATATCCTTGATATGACAACCAAGTGTTATCATATGGAACATCCTATCTTTTTCCTAACAAAAGTCATGTTACAAGTTAGTTAGTAAGCTCCTTAATCAAAATTTTCTTTTAATTTATATTTAGGAACAATGTATTTAAAAATTTCTATATGTAATGACTTATCCAAATTTATATAACATTGTGTGATATCATAATCATGAAGAAACAAAAACATTAGTTGGGATTGAATAAGAATCCAAACCAATATTTTTCTTTACTAGCTAGCAATTAACTATAACTAATTTGAATTAACCATATGAATTCATTAGTCTCAATAGTTAGAATGGAATCATATAATATATGAATAATAATGGGTACACATTAGAAGGTGGAATGCATGAGCATTGGCATCTAGGTCCTCCATTTAATCTAGCATATAAGTGATTCTAGTTTGTAATTTTGGAAATGGTAATTTTAAAATGATAACATCGAGATAATATAATCACCCTTTGTCATCAACTAGTGTATATGAATGGAAGCTCTAATTTTCATGCATCCAAAATGCTTCTCAATGGAAACTCATAAATTTGTTTGGATAAAGGAAGCATTTGACATGAGTACACATATGACTTGTTGGGAAACCAGCTCCAAAAATAGAAGAAAAGAGATATCAATGCCTTAGAAATAAGCCACTTCGAGGGGGAAACCTCCAATACATTACATGAATGAACAATTATTGGATGATTCAAATTAAAAAACCTCCTTTCTATATATAGGAGTCCATGGGGCCACAATGTAATCCTAGCCAACCTAACAATAATAATTTAAGGGCGCAATAATAACAATATGGGGGTTACAAGGGTACAATAATAACAATAAGGGGGTTACACTAACAACAATAAGGGGCTATACTAGTAATATAGGAACCTAACATGCCCCTCTCCTTAAAAAAAGTGTTTTCCTCAATGCTTGAGTAGCTTTGGGTGCTTTTGTATAAAATTCTCATCCTCCCATGTAGAATCTTCAGTGGGTAAGTTCTTCCACTTGATGAGATACTCTGAAATTGATCGATTCCATAGTTGTCGAGTTCTTGTTTCCGTGACCGCTTCCAGTTCCAATATGATTTTTCCTTCCTCATCAAGTTCTGGCAATATTGTTTGAACTGGAAGATTTTCACCTATAACCTTCTTTAAGCATGAAACATGGAAAAATGGATGCACTCGTGAAGAAGCAGGAAGCTCCAATTTGTATGCCATAGTACCAATCTTTTGCAACACCTTGTAAGGACCATAGTACTTTGGCGATAATTTATTATCCTTCTTAGCTTTCTTGAGGGACATTTGTTTGTATGGTTGTAACTGTAAAAATACCCAGTCTCCTACATCAAAACTTCTCTCGCTGCGATGTTGATCTGCCTGTTGTTTCATTCGATTTTTGTGCCAAATTCAGGTTATCCTTTAAGAGTTGGAGAACTTCTTGTTGATGCTTGATGTGATCTTTGACTGCTTGAACCTTTGAATTTTCCCTTAAAGATGATGTAATTGATGGTGGATGATATCCATAAAGTGCCATAAATGGGGTCATTTTTGCTGCAGTATGGAAGGAAGTGTTATACCACCATTCAGCGAGAGGTAACCACTTGACCCATTGTGTTTGTTTATTAGATACAAAACAACGAAGATATCCTTCCAAAGATTTATTTACTATCTCAGTTTGACCATCAGATTGAGGATGATAAGATGAGCTATGAGCTAATTGAGTACCCAAACAAGAAAATAACTCCGTCCAAAAATTTCCAGTAAAAATGGGATCTTTTTCACTCACAATAACCCTTGGGTTTCCATGTAGCTTTTGAATTGTGTCCATAAATGTAGTAGAAAATGTACTTGCTTTAAATGGATGAGATAATGCACAAAAGTGTGCATACTTGGTAATTCTATCAACTACCACCATGATCACACTCTTTCCTTCGGACTTAGGTAAACCTATGATAAAATCCATTGAAATCTCCTCCCAACGTTGACTTGGAATGGATATAGGTTGTAGAAGACCCGGGGTCTTAATTGTCTCAAATTTATTCTGCTGGCAAACCAAACATTCCACCACAAACTTTTGAATATCAGATTTTCCATCCCAAAAAAATTCTTTCTTCACCATGTGGTAAGTTTTTAAAAATCACGAGTGTCCTCCTAAAGGAGAAGTGTGCAATTCCAAAAGAATCTTTTTTTTTAGTTGGGAATTCTTACAAATATATAAGCAATCTTTGTACCATAAGGAATCATTTTTCCAATTAAATATATCAGATGTACTAGGATCTTGCTACAACTTTTGAATGCGTGTCCACACTTCTTCATCCTTCTTCCATTCATCTCTTGCTTCTGTTATCCAATCTGGCTAGATAATATAAATGGCACAAAGAAATGCTTCCATCTCTTCATTCTTTCTTGAGAGTGCATCTGTAACAACATTTAGCTTCCCATTTTTGTAGATTATTTCAAAGTCATAACCCAACATCTTTTTGACCCATTTTTGCTGCTCTTCTGAAGATAGTCTTTGTTCCAAAAAGTGTTTAAGGCTATCATGATCAGTTTTTACCTTGAAGTGTCTTCCCATTAGGTAAGTTCGCCATTTCTTTGGTGCATGCGGTATTGCTAACATTTCCTTCTCATAAATAGGTTTTTGTAAATACTTTCCTTTAATTGGATGACTTTCAAAAGCAATGGGTCTTCCTTCTTGCATTAAAACAACACCAATTCCATTTCCTAAGGCATCGCATTCCACAATAAAGGTTTTTGTGAAGTCTAGCATAGCTAAGACCGGTGCTAGGCACATTGCCTCTTTAAGATGTTCAAAGGCCTTAGTTGCTTCAGGAGTCCATGAAAATGCATCTTTCTTCAATAATGTTATTAGAGGTGTTGCTATTCTCCCATAATTCTTAACAAACTTGCGATAATACCCTGTTAACCCGAGAAATCCTCGCAACTGCTTTATGGTTGTGGGGACTTTCCATTCCTTAATGGCTTTAATTTTTTAGGGTCTACCTTAACACCCTCGTGAGATACAATATGACCCAGATATTCCACTTCTTGTACTCCAAAGAAACATTTGGATGTTTTTGCATATAATTGTTTCTCCTGCAATAGTTTGAGCACCCTGTCAACATGTTGAACATGATCCTTCTAAGACCTATTGTAGATTAGTATATCATCAAAAAATACTAGCACAAATTTTCTAAGGAAGGGCTTGAAAATGGAATTCATCAACCCTTGAAATGTAGAAGGTGCATTGGTAAGGCCAAAAGGCATGACCAAAAATTCATAATGACCCTCATGAGTTCAAAATGTTGTTTTTGGAATATCTTCAGTCTTCATTCTAATTTGATGATATCCCGAATGAAGATCCAACTTGGTAAAATAAATTGCTCCATGTAATTCATCCAATAATTCATCAATCACAGGAATGGGAAATTTATCTTTAATGGTGAGCTTATTGAGCTCCCTATAATCCGGACACATTCGCCATGATCCATCCTTCTTGTGTACCAATACTACAGGAGCAGAGAAAGAACTTTGACTAAGTTGAATTATACCCGCCTCTAACATTTCTGCAATCATACGTTCAATTTCGCTCTTTTGGAAGTAAGGATATCTATAAGGCATGATGTTTGGAGGAACACTTCCTGGAATCAAATGAATAGCATGATCATGATCATGAATAGCTGGGAGTCCTTTGGGAGTTTCAAACACCTTGGAATGATTGTCCAAGACTTTTTGGAGATCTGCAGAAATAGATGATTTTGATGTTGGAACTTCTAGTGAGTACAATTGTGAAATTACGCCTCATTGTTCTTTCATTAGAAGCTTTGTCATAACATTAGAGCTTATTATATTCTGTGGCTTCCTTGCAATACCCCGTATTTCGACTTCCTTTCCTTCTGCAAAAAATTTCAAGAAAAGTTCTTGAAAATTAAAAGCTATCTTCCCCAAAGATTGTAACCATTGTACTCCTAGTACAACATCAGCACCTCCCATAGGAATGGAAAGCATTGGACTATTCAATAGATATTCCCCCATGGTTAGCTTGATATTAATGCATTTTCCAGAGAAATTTATAGTTCCTCCATTTGCAACCATCACTTGACATTCTGGTGTTGGGTATAGGAAACAATTTGATTCCTTGGCTAACTTACAATGAATAAAATTATGGGTACTACCTGAATCAATCAACACTATTACCTTTTTCTTCTTGATATGTCCTTCTATCTTGAGAGTTTGAGGAGTGGTAATTCCTGCCAATGCATTACACAATAGGGTCAGACTCATTTCTTCCTCTTCTAGGGTTGGTTCCTGGTGTATATCCTCTTCTTGTTCATTTTCTTCGTCTTCACAATCTATGTAAAATAATTTCTTCTCAACACACTTATGACCTTTAGTGCATTTTCTATCACAACTGTAGCAAAGCCCTTTTGCTCTTTTTTCTTCCAATTTTTGTGGTGTCAACCTTGTAGGTTGCGGAAATCTAGGCGTAGAAACACTTCCTTCTTTATAGAAGTGAGTGGTAGGCTTCCTTGTCGCCATAATTTTACATTCAATTTTTCTTGCCAACCTGAATGCCTTCTCCAATGAATCAGGTTCCAAAACGTGAACTTCATGTTGGATGTTATCCTTTAAAGTACCTATGAAGAGACCAATCCTATGTTCCTCTGGAATATCAGTTACCCTTATATTCAATTTTTTTAATTCCTCAATGTGCTCCCCCACTAAACCCTTTTGTTTGAGATTTATCAATTGGCTAAAGAAGGTGTTGCTCTTTGTATCCTCATAATGTGCTATCATTTCCTCTATAAAAATTGACCAAGTGACAATTTTTTTACGAGAGAAAAGCCATCGATACCATACAAATGTATTTTGTTCTAAATGTAAATTTGCAATACGTACCTTTTGTGTGTTTTTCACATTATGGAGATCAAAATATTTCTCCATCTGTAGTATTCATGTTACAGGATCCTTTCCATCAAACTTCCTCATATCCATTTTTGGAATATGGTAGTTCTTCCCACCAACATTAGAATTTATGAAATCACTGTTAACGTTTATTTTGTTCTCATCATGAGTTTCCTCTACTATATTTTCACCATTAGGAAACATTTCTTGTATCAACTTTGTCAACCCTTTTAGATCATTCTTCATTTTTTCCATTTTTCCATCGATCTTAGCTTCCATGTCATCCATCTTAGATTCCATGCCAGCTTCCATGCCATCTATCTTAGATTCCACGCCTTTCTTCAAACCATCCATCTTAGCTTCCACGTCTTTCTTCAAAACTTCCATGTCATTTTTTGTTGCTCTTTGCGAGAGCGAAATTTGTTGTACTTGCTCTTGTAATTTTGATATGTCATGTTGCCATTCTTTGTCTTCATGAGTTATAGTAGAGCCTTCTGAAGGCCTAATGGGTGTTGAATTATTTTTAGGGGACATTTTAGAAACCAATACTGATATCTATTCTACAATATGCCCTTGGAATCAATTCAACTTGATTCTTCAAACAAGACTTATGCAATTCGAAAAAAAAATTTACACACCTTTTACTTGCTTTTGCAGAGCTCTATATTGAAATTGAATTATCTATATAATTGAAGATCCTCAATATCTGAAATTTTGCCATGTAGTAGTCCTCTGAAGCTTCTTTCAAATGCCACAGGTCTGACTTGATTTGGATTCTTCAAGACAAAGTTTTGTCCAATGTCCCACAATGACCTAATTATGGACTGGTTCAGTACAACGAAATTGTATGACTTGCCACGTGTCACTGTTTGCTCTTTTGGCTCTGAAATTTATAAACACGAAACTATAGTCCGTGTAATTCCAGCCACTTTTTACATAATTCCAATCCAATGTTCAAAGAGAGAGTTATGAAGGTTTTCCCACGATCACCTCTTTGAGATGAAATTAGGGAACTTGAAAAAGACCTAACTTCCATAGATCATATCTCCGAAAATATTGTGAACCAAGCTCTGAAATTTTGCGACGATGTCCCTTTGGATCTTAGCTTAGCTCTCTACAAATTTCAGCTTCCGACCCTTCGTAAAAAAAACGTTATAGCAAAAATTCCGCGATGACCTGTTTAAGTGAAATTCAGGAGCCTGCAAAAAGCCCTACCTTCCACAGATCATATCTCCAAAAATATTGCGAACGAAGCTCTGAAATTTTGCGACAATGTTCCTCAGGATTTCGGCTTCGCAACCTAAAAATTTCAGCTTCTGAACCTTTGTAGAAAAAAAATTATAGCGAAAATGCCACGATGACCTGTTTGGAGCAGTAAAACCCTAGAATCCAAAGCTCTGATACCAAATGTTGTGAAACCAGCTCCAAAAATAGAAGAAAAGAGATATCAACGCCTTAGAAATAAGCCACTTCGAGGGGGAACCTCCAATACATTACATGAATGAACAATTCTTGGATGATTCAAATTACAAAACCTTTTTTCTATATATAGGAGTCCATGGGGCCACAATGTAATCCTAGTGGGGCCACAATGTAATCCTAGCCGACCTAACAATAATAATTTAAGGGCACAATAATAACAATATGGGGGTTACAAGGGTACAATAATAACAATAAGAGGGTTACACTAACAACAATAAGGGGCTATACTAGTAATATAGGGACCTAACATGACTTAAGGATATTTTCATGACCAAATTTGCATTAGCTTTTGGATCCTTTGTTGCAATATCCTCTTTACATGCTAACTATAAACGCAGTAGGTATCTAGCAAAATGAAACATTTTTTTTTTTTTTTAATCTCCAATGATTAGGAAAGGCTAAAGAAACAACAAATAACTAGAAGAAGGTTTAAGAATGGGAATTCACTTTCCTTAGATTAAGAGTATTTTAATTTATTTTTTTATTTCCTCTCCCTAAGAAGTAAGGAGATCCATTTACAGAAGGAAGGAGACCTATCTTTCCCTTATTTATGAAAGTTATTATTTTAACATAATATTATTGGATTATGCATCTACCTCTGGTAGTTACCTTTCCTTCCTCGGCTTCGATGTAATTGTTAGTTCAAATGTATTCAACTGATTGAGAATCAACAATAGAAATAACATAAATAAAATTCCTTTTAGTTTGAGAGGAAGAACCCCTTATAAAATTTCATTTCCTATATCAACCTATGTGTGTCTTAGACTTTCCTTGGCTACAATCAAGGTTGCCACTGAATTGACGTCTAGAAATAGATATAAGAGAACAAGAAACATATGGTGGGGGAATAATATGTGGCACCATCATCATAAGCATCGTGAGAAATAATACATGAATATGCTAATTATTGAGAAAGTGTTGAAAATGCCTCATGTTGTGTTGGGTAAAACTTAATTTTAACAATGGCCCTAGTGAAGCAAGGGTAAGGGTGTTCTACTTGTGGGGCAAGGATGGAAGGGTGTCTCCATAAAGAAAACATATTTTGCACCCATATCAAGTTGTCATGAATTTTGACCTATACATAAGATCAATAATAGCTATAATTGGTGCCATTGTGGGATCTTAAACACATTGTTATTTGATTGGAATATATGAAGCTAGCACTAAAACTTGAGAAACGGTCACTGGGAAAACTTATATGGGAACTATAAGGAGCTCTTAGTTTTGCTCAACTTTGGGTTTATTTCCATGGCATCATTTATAGAAACATTACCAAACTTTGGAAAAGGATGAAATTTCCCAAATTGAATAGTGATGTGAACAAAATCATGAATCAGTCAAATAAGGGAATTTGAACAAAGTATTAGTATTAGTTGTGCTCTCATCATTGACCCATTTATGTAAGGAAGTGTACCCCATGCTACTTGGAGAATCATAAAGGTATGTTTCTTTGAAACAACACAAAAATTTAGCATGTATTAAAGAAGTATAATGAACTAGAGCTTACTAATGTTCACTTGGTTTTCATTTGTTGTGTGTCACATTCACTGTAGAAATTCTAAGGCAACATCCTTCCAAACATTATTATTATTTTCATGTAAATAAATTATTCACGATTTGTACTTTCCTTCATAATAAAAAATTATGCATTTCTAACTTTTCTTCTAAATTTAGCTCCTATACCCAATGCTTCTCTTAGATGTTTCCATTACTCCTATTGACATGCCACTTCTTATGATTATTATTGTATACTTATTTCTATCGATGGTTATAGTCTTGCTTGCTATGATACATTTACTTGTACTTATACCTTTATATATATATATATATATATATATATATATATATATATATATATATATATATATATATATATATATATATATATATATATATATATATATATAGATATACACACACACACACACGCAAGAAGGTAGTGATGGTGGAGATGTTAGTGGTTATTGATGTTTGTCTTGAGAATTAGTGAGAAATGTCTCAATATCTATACATAATGACCACAACCACCAGAAGACCATCATGTCAACCTTAACTATGACCTCCTTTCCATTCAACAACTTGAGTGAAAATTGAATGCAAAGGTAGGCTATATTTAATGTGTTGGAGTGTTATCTTAGACACAAAGGAAATATATGGTAATAGACAATATGAAAAGCTCGTTTATTTCAATAGAGAAATTAATATCAATTTAATGGCAATTAAAATGAGATAGTATGTGAAAATCCATTAGTATTTCAAATTATGTATTTGGAGATTAGTTTTTATGTCTAACAAATGTTGGAAATATAGTTACATACACCAATAGCAGTTAAGTCTCATCACATTCAACAAATAATTGTTATTCTCCCAAAATATTATTTTGATATATATTTTCATAAAACAAATGAATTTATTTCGGAAAAATGGATAATTAATATGATTCAACCTCCTTTTAATTTGTACCATAAACTATTATTCTTTTTGAGTAGGAATAATATAGAAAAGTTGACATAGTAGCTAATCCCTACCATTACCATGCCAAGCATGGAAAAGTTGAAATAGCAGCTAGTCCCTGTTGCTAAGCATGCCAAACATATTAATTATATATCAGTGCACTTGGGCTAGGATTAGTGCCCTTATTTTGCATTTGAAACTTTGGTTTTATAATTGAAAGGGTGTTGTTTATCCACCAACTATGCACTTTCTAGAAATTAAAAGCACAAACAATAGGCATGAAGATGAATGTCGGAAAAATTTTAATTATAAAAATTCTATGTTTTTATATATTAATAATGATAATGCTATGCATTATCGATATGTGAACATGCATGTGAAAATGAAAACAACATCTAAAATTGCGAATGCTTTGTGCTTGCAATGAAACAAATTGTTAGCTATGCCAACAATATTGAATATAGATTTAATTGCTAGTTAATAATGGAATAAATTGAATAATATAATAAAGAAAGGATAGACTATAGTCATTTGTCACATGCTTATATGTCCTTTTCAAAGGCCATGGTACTTTAGTGATCACTTCATTGTTTACTTTTCATTAGTTATGCTTTGACTATAAATATTTATTTATTTTCCAATATAAAACATTAGGTAATTAATTTTTTCTATGATATATTAAAATTTGATTGTGGATTTTTTAGCACCGCCGCTGCTGCTACCAGACCTAGACAATGCCTCCATTGACTGCTCGCCCTCTCTGTGATCCAGCAGCCATGGATGTTGGCGGGGGTGTTGATCTCACTCGCCCCCAGCTAGAATTCACTGCCTTTAGGAAACTTTTTGCAAGTGCGACTAAGAGACCCCTGACCGAGACTCAACAGCAGTTCGTGAAGAAACTTGATTACATCCCATCAGTCACACTGTCGGTCGAAGAAACATGTAGATATCATCTCAATCTAGCTAACAGAGGGATTATTGGCTAGTTTACCGGCCTCTGTCCCTCCCCTAAAGATGTGGAGGATTGGGTTCAAAGGAACTGGACTCCGCTCATCTCATAAGGGATCAAAATACATTTTGTAGGGAAAGGTTTCTTTGTATTCCTTTTTGAAAATGTAGAAGACAAAAATCTCATCTTCAGAAATGGCCCATACTTCATGGGGTCTCAACGGTTATACCTGAATAAATGGACCCCCGATTTTGATCCTGCAAAAGACATGCCTTCTGTTGTCTGAGTGTGGGTCCGTTTTCCCCATCTTCCACTGCACTGCTGGAACCAAATTTTTTTGCAAACCATTGGAAACTCGCTAGGAAGGTATCTAGACTAAGCAGTGAGAAAATATCAGTATTTTTGTGCACGCATATGTGTGGAGGTGGATTTGGAAGTAGGGTTACCAAAACAAATAAAAATAACCATCACAGATTGGATGCACATTTAGGAATTAGATTATGAACAGGTACCTTTCAAATGCCAGAACTGCCATGGTTATGGCCATTTTGCAAGGCAATGCAAAAAAAGGTCACCGAAGAAAGTGAAAATGCGAAAGCTGATCAATGGATCACATTGCAGAAAACTGGGCCAGCAAAACCTCGAGGCAAAGGTCCTGCAAAAGAGAACAAATCCTCGCCAGCGGGGCAAGATCAAGGAGTGGGGAGCTCCAACCCCTTAACGACAGCAGGAACTCAAAACACAGAGCCCAACAAAGCAGCAGGAGCAATAGGAATAAACAAAGATAGTAGCGATCAATCGAAGCTTTCCCCCAGTGGAAAAGGTAGCGGGGAAGAAGGGTAGCCAGAATTAAGCCCTGAAACCTCCCCTTCTCCCAAATATGTATACATAGCTAGAAAGAAAACAATAGACTCACCTAGCTCCTCGGAGGATGAGATCCTCGAAAGGCCTGCTAAAAGAGTAGGAAGAAATTCTCGCAGAGAAGCAAGGGAGGAAGAGGAAGAAAGAAAAAAAACTCAAGGAAGCCAGCCCACAATATAAATTTCAATTGGAAGGAGCACTAGAACAAGGCCTCCAAAAGGAGGAGTTCCTACCACCCCCAACAATAAGTAATGTGAATCATCTCTTCGAACTGCAGAGGTTTGGGTAATCCGTCAAAAGTCGAAGTGGTTTAAGGACCTCATGAAAACGGAACTAGCAGATATCCTCTTGCTCTAAGAGTCAAAAATCGAAGGGGATGCCCTTTTAGAGATCAGTAAAATGAAATGGTAGAAGAATCAGGTAAATAAATAAGTGCAAGGGGCTCCTCAAGAGGAATTTCCACCCTGTGGAAGGAGGATCAATTTAGGCTTGTTAACTCCTTCAACACCCAGCACTGGATTTTCACCGAGTTGAAGCACATAGCAAGTAAGTTAACTTTCACACTTCTCAATTTATATGTTCTGATAATGTATGCAGAGATGAAAGAATGTTGGCAATCCCTAAGCGAATTTCTGGAACTACACTCTCCAAAGAATATCATCATTGTTGGAGATCTCAACATAGTAATGAATGTAAAAGAAAAAAGAGGAGGCAGAAGTAGCAAGGACCAAATGATACATGTGGTAGAAGACATAATATTCCATTGGGATCTAATGGACTTCAAACCAAAGAAAGGGTTATACACTTGGACCAAAAATAGGACGGGGGAAGATCATATCTCGGCCATATTGGATAGATTCCTAGTACAAAGCACCTTGTTGTTGGAAAGAAGATTCATCTCCTCAACCATTCTCCCTAAACTCACCTCGGATCATAAACCCATCCTCCTCTCACTAGATGAGGAAGAAAAGTTGGGCCCAATTTCGTTTAGATTTAGTCCTCTTTGAAGTGGAAGAATTCGATTCTTTGACACAGTCCGAATGACTTGGTCCACCACTGTCAGTGGAAACCCTAGCTATGTTTGGGAACAAAGACTAAAATTCACAAAGAAGGCCCTTAAGGAATGGAGCAAATTTACCTTAAACACACCCCACAGTCAAAGAAAGGAAGTAGTGCAGCAACTGGAAAATATTCAGAGGGAAATGGACACCATAGATATAACAACAACTGAATTGGATAAAGAGCAAGTTGTCCAATGCAACTCCTTCCGTTCCTTTCGGAATGAAGAAGACTACTGGAGACTAAAGTCCCGCAACCTTTGGTTGGAATCTGGGGACAGGAATACCTCCTATTTTCACGGACAATTAAGAGGCTGCCTCTCTCGCAATCATATCTCGAAGATCAAAATATCTGAACGGAAGCTCTGCAAAGGCATAGAACAAATTAAATTTGTTGCTGTCTCCCACTTCCAAAACCTATACAGCAAAGGGAATGAGGGTAGTGAAGAAGATAATAGAGAATTCCTCAACGATATTCCATATTTGGTCACAAAGGGTGACAATACATCCCTCTTGAAGTAGATCACTGAGGAAGACATCAAAAAAGTCATTTGGTCCATGGAACCTGACAAAGCGCCCGGGCCAGATGTTCACAATGCATTTTTACAGGATATGCCGGGATATAATAAAAGAAGACTTGGTTAGAATGATCAATGGATTTCTACAAAAAGCAAAGATGGGGGGTAGCACTAATTCAACCTTTCTAGCATTAATCCCAAAAGAATCAAACCTCGACACTTTCAAAAGGTTCAGGCCCATCTCTCTCTGCAATGCCTCATACAAGATTATTGCAAAACTCCTCACCAACAGAATTAAGCCGATACTTAGCAGCCTCATCTCCACCTCATAAGGAGGTTTCGTCAAAGGAAGACATATACTAGACAATGTTATTCAAGTACAGGAAACCATGCATTCCATCAATCTAAGAAAATAGAAAGGCATGCTGGTCAAGATGGATATGGCCAATGCCTTCGACAGAGTAAACTTGTCCTTTATTTAAAATGTTCTTCTTTCCTTTGGATTTTCACAAGAGTTTGTCAGCTTGATCAAAGCTTGCACCAGAGGGCCTTGGATAGCTCCTCTGGTAAATGGGAGGCCAACCAGCTACTTTCAAGCCTTGAGGGGACTGAGGCAAGGATTCCCCCTCTCTTCCTTTCTGTACATCCTCTTGGCAGATACACTAAGTATAAAAATTGATTTGGAAAATTCAGCTGGGATTGCTCCTGGCCTGCGAATAATGAAGGAGATGGATCCAAATAACCATGCTTTATTTTTTGATGACTCCCTCATGTTGGGAGGCGCCTCCTGCAGAATAGCCTTACTGTTCAAAGCCAACCTCCAAGCTTATTGCAGAGTTTCAGGCACTATGATAAATGAAAGAAAAAGTGTTGTCTATAGCTGGAATGTTGAAGAGAATGACGTACAGAGAGTTCCTCGCATCTTGGGGTTCAATGGTTATTCCAGATGGGAAAAAATAAACTATCTCGGGCTGCCATTAACACTGGGAATTCACAGGAGTTTTCTGTGGGAAGGAGTATTGAACAAAATTAGAACCAAAATCGAATCATGGGTAGGGCAGTGGCTTACGCATGGAGGAAAACTCACCTTGATCAAATCGGTGCTCTCCTCCCTCCTGATTTATCAAGCCTCCTTTATTTTGGCCCCGAAATCAATCTCTGGTAGATCAATAAACTCCTGCACGATTTCCTATGGCATGGTGGCAAGGGAATCATCAAAAACTGCACTTGGTGAAATGGGACACAGTTAAAAGACCCTTGCGCGATGGAGGACTTCAAATTAGGGACCCGAACCATGCAAATACCTCCCTTGGAGGCAAGATACTGTGGAAAATGCACATTGATCCCAATCATCTAGCAATTCGCATGCTCTAGAATAAATATATCCAAGGGGCAGCATTAAGGAAGCTACAGGATGCAAACACCAAAAAAAGCACGCAACTTTAGAGCCTTTGTAAAAAAGGAATTCATTTTTTTCTTCAACATCTGTATCAAATCCCAGGGAATGGGAAAAGAGTGAAACTCTGGACAGACATAATCATGGGCCATGCGCCCCTTGCAACCAACACAGGCCTCATCGAAATTCATGATCTGCTGAAGGAGAGAGGAATTAAAACTGTATTTGATATTTCTGAATGGGACGAGGTTGGTAATTGGACAGCCTGGAGCCTCAGCAACATTCCAGAGCACTTATTACAGTAGGTAGATATGCTCAAAACAGAGCTCAGAGATGCTCCCCCGGTGCACAATTTTGTAGAAGATACTTGGGGCTGGGGATCCTCTGGCGCCTACTCTTTTGCCAAGGGATACACACTTCTGCAACCCCAACGAGAAAGGTCTCTTCCTGCAAGCTTCTGGGCTCAAGTATGGGATCCAATGGCTCTTCCTAAAAAAAATTCTTATTTTGGACATTAATGCATAGAAAAAATTTGACAGGTGAAAATATTTTGAAAAGAAGAATTGCTTGTCCGCACAAATGTGCTCTCTGTAAACAAACCCTTGAAACAATTGACCACCTATTCATTGACTTCCCTTTCGCCTACAAAGTTTGGACCCTCACTCTTCATGGCCTCAACACTATTGCCCCCTACCAAATCTTAGTAGTGGACCTCTTCTCTTCATGGAAGGACCGATACCATTTGACCTTCACCAACAAGTCCCTTTGGGCCCGAGTTTGGATCACCATCCCCAAGTTTGTATGTTGGAAATTATGGCTAGCCACAAATGAACAGATCTTCAATTGTAGCTACTAAATCAAAAGGCCTCCTTTTTGAAAATCTGAGTAACCAAGCCCTCAAACCTAAAACTACGTTACTCCCTGAGGTAGGAGATGGTTTGGGACCTTTTTCTTCCGACATAGGAATCAAAGTGTTGTTAAACCCTTTCTCAATCCTGAGTGGAGGTTAAGAGACAAGGATGAAATCTTTCAGAGTTGGTGGAGGAAGCAAGGAACAACGACGGTCTTCTTTGATGATGCCTCTAAAGGAAACACCGGGATTGTGGGTGTTGGAGGCCTCATTTATTCTTTGGATGGATACTCAAGAGAAACCTTCAACTGGGGATTAGGTCAACGAACAAACAATCAAGAAAAAATCCTAAGCTTGTTAAAAGCTTGGAAAATTGCCAAAGAAAGAGGTTTCAAAGAGATGCAAGCATTCGAAGATTCCGAAATTATGATAAAAAAGATACACCTGAAAGATCAGTTTAATGATGCTGTCCTAAACAAGAGCCTACATAGGCTGAGATACATACTTCACGAATTTACTTCCTTTAAATTCTTTAACATCCTCAGAGATTCAAACAAAGAAGCCGAAAATTACGCCAATAAAGGTTGTCTCCTAGTACAAGGAGATCTCAGTATAAACGATGGCACTCCTGCACAATTTTGTATCTCGTGAAAAGCAATTTAGCATGTAATACAGACAAGTTAGTAGTCTTGTTCTGAAGATTTTTCTAGCCTCCGCCCAACCTGATTTCTCCAATAAATAAAAATCCATAACCGTTTCAGTTAAAAAAAATAAAAAAATTTGATTGTGGTATCATTCTATTGGTAGATATAATCCAAGTCTTATATGGATACCAAATTAAGAAGGAAAAAAAACTTAGGAAAATACCAAAAAAATAATTAGAAAGAGCAAAATTAAAAGACAACTAAACTAAAGTAGAAAAAAAAATGAAAGCACGAGAAAATGCAAAGAAACAATAGAAACGTCAAAATTAAAAGGAAAATTTTGAAATAGAAAAAACAAGGAAAAAAACATATGAATAATGGATATTTATTATTTCTTTCACGCTTTTATGCAATTCCCTTCTAAATAGTTTAATAAAGTGTCCGTCCTTATTTATAATTATTTTTTGCAACACTAATCTGGTGTTAATTATGAGAAAACATTAATTTTACTCAAGGTCTCATCTTTGTGTTGCTACCCTTTGGATATCCACTAAGATATAAACAAACATTTCTAGTTTATCATATTTTAACTATACTAGTTTGCATTGTTCCCCTTTTAGACAAAAACAACAATTACTCATTGCTTACGTGCTATTTTTCTTATATGAATTATCTTTTGTTAAAGATAATTCATGGAAATTTATTTAATATTTTGGGTTATGTGTTTTAAAAATAATTTTAAGTTTGGAAAATGGTGGAAATGAAACTACATATACTAGGAACAATTATGTTCCATTACAATGGCTCAACTCATCCAGAATTAAATGTACAAAGTTAAAGTATTCGATAAATATTTTTTTATTTTCTAAAAAAATAGTTTAATTTATGTTTTCACCAAACATTGTAAGACTTTTGTAAAAATGGGTGAACTAATGTGAATTCAAGCTACTTTGGCTTCATATCAAAAGATATAGCCCTTGTTGGGCAAGGACTAACAAGAGAAAGTTGCATAAAAAATAGTCCCTACCTTTGCCATAACAAACACATTAATCCTATTTTAATGCACTTGACATAAGTTTAGTGCTCTTCTTTAGCACATGAAACCATTGTTCTATACTGCAAAGATAATTGTTTATTCATTGACTGTGCACTTTCCAAAAATTAAAAAACATAAGAGATAAGCATTAAAATAGATGCATGAACAGTTTTAATTACGAACATGCTATGTCTTTAAATAACAATAATAGTGTTCTTCACATAAGATTTTCA
Organism: Pinus albicaulis; assembly: GCA_034641835.2. Taxonomy (NCBI): domain Eukaryota; kingdom Viridiplantae; phylum Streptophyta; class Pinopsida; order Pinales; family Pinaceae; genus Pinus; species Pinus albicaulis. The sequence continues at coordinate 570,744,723 of CM076584.1, read as the reverse complement.
GGATAAATTTATTGGATGGGTTAATTTTCCATGTTTTTTTTTTAATATTCACCAATTTCCATTTTATTCACTGAAATTTTATAGCATAAAGGTATTTTACTCTAAAAATCACGATTTGTTTTTTAAAAAATATATAAATTGTTGGAAATTTTAATATTTTTACAAAAATATCGCCAAATATTTTATCCTTGGCATTTTAATAATTAGTAATATTTGCCAAAGTTTTTACACTTAAAGATAACTATAGATTCTTAAAATTTTCTCAAATGCTATGCTTTATCAAGTTGAATGTGAAAATGATTGCATTGTTTAAAATTAAAAATTGCTCCATGTAATTTCTTGTTTCTACATGTGAAAATGTATTAATTATTGCAACAATATTGAACATTGCACTGATTGCTAATTAAAAATTCAAATAAATTAAATGTAGTAATGCAAAAAAAATATAGACTATGGATATTTTTCACATGTTTATGGGAATTGACACTTAGAAATACTCGTGAAAAAATATCGAAATCATATCATATAAAACACACCCTATATTTTTCTTAATAAAAAATATGTTAGAACCATAAGCACCTTAATGCATTATAGCTTGTTAAAAAATTACGCTAAAGCAAAACATATATTACAACATCTAATGAATTGTCTAATTGAATAATGGAATGAAAAATTAATACCATTATGCTTATTTAAACGTCAATAACATAGACATTAGTTGGGCTTGAATAAACATCCAAATCATTACCCTACTCTAGTAGCTATATATTAAACCTTAAATAGTTTCAATTCACTATTTGAACTCAATATTCACAATAGAAATAATGACATAATATTGAACATGAAGAGTAGAGGGTAAGGGTTAGGAGGTGGCATGTATGGGCATGGACACATGGGTCCTCCAGTTTTCCTACAACATATGTAACAGTGGTGCAAAACTTGGGAAATGGCATTTTCAATGTAAGGGATAGTATCAATATCATCAAGACCATCTCTATTTTTGGCTTGCGTCTTTGAATGGAAGCTCAACTCTCCATGCATCCAAATGAATTTTGATGGAATCTTGTAAAACTCTTTGGTGCAATAAGAATTATACACATGTAACATTTAAGATAAGGACATTTTTACCATTAACTCTCCATTTTCCTTTGAATCCCATGTTGTATGACTTTCTATACACAACAACTATAAACTTAATGGGTAAATGGAAAAATGAAATATGTTTTTTAACTTCCAACTATTTGACAAGGCTTAAGTAACAACAAAGCAATGCAAGAAATTTTATGAAGGGGAATTAACTCTCCTTGGGTTATGAGTATTTTCTTCAATTCTCTCTCACTAAAAGTAAGGAGATATATTGGTAGAAGGAAGGTGATCCATCTTTCACTTCTTTTTCAAAGGAATGCTTTAAATAGAGTGTGGTTGTTTTAGATTTCTAGCTTTCGTGGTTTCATAATTCCTTTCCCCTCCAACCTCTAATGAAATTGTCAGTTAAACAAATCTAATTTATTAAGAAAAAAAAAACCATAGGTTGATTCCCTTTTAGTTTGAAAGGAAGCATCGCATTTATTACACATATAAATTTTGTGAGCCTTGGAATTTCCTTGGCCAAAGTTGGGGTTTCCACATAATTGGCAGTTGGAGATGAATTTAAGAGAGCATTAACCCTATGGTAGATGAACAATGAAAGGTTACATCATTATGAGAAGTATGAGAAATAACAAAAGAATATGTCAATGAATTAACTATTGGAGAAATGACTAATGTTATTATGGGTAAAAACTAACACATATTTAGTAATGGAACTAGTGAATAAATGACAAGGGAAGTCTAGTAGTGTAGCAATCATGGAAAGGTATATTTGAAAATAAAATTAGGTTTTTATTGAGAAATAACTACACATAATTCAATAATAACTTTAATTGGTGATAACATGGGATGTTAAATGTGTTTCCATTCAATTGAAAGATATGAAACTAGCACTATAATTGGAGCAAAAATTTCCATGTAAAATTAAATAAGAATTATAAGAAGCTACCAAATGCATAAATATGAATGCTACCAAATGTTGGAATTGAATGAATTTCCATAGTTAAATAGCAATGTGAATGGAAGCATGAAATTATTTAGACTAGTGAATCTTAGTGAACTAGTAGTTCTAGCCTATGCTCTTGCCAATGACACCCTTATGTAAGGAAGTGTACAACATAAAACTTGGAGAAAAAAATACGCATGTTTCTTTGCAACAACAACAAAAATTAGCTTGCATTAAAGAAGTATAAAGAACTTGAGCTTGTTAGAATTTTCTTGTTATAAATTTATTTTGTGCCACCTTCACTATAGACATATCAAAGTAGTATTCTTCCAAAAATTATTATTGTTTTCATGTAAAATAATTCTTCATGAGTTTTCCTTTCCTTACAAGAAATCAATTGTATATTGAAACTTTGCTTCTATCTTTTCTTTTCTTGCCAACCTTAGCTCCTAGACCCAACATTTCTAGCTTAGGTGCTTTCATTACTACTATTTATTATTCTTCTTTTTATGTTTTTTCTCTCATATTTCATTTTGATGGTAAGTATAGTCCTACTCCCTATGATACTTTCTATTGTACCTTTTGTTCTAGATATATAAATGGAAGTTCTATTGAACAAGATGGTAGGAATAGTGGAAATGATAGTGATTGTTGATGTTTGGCTTAGGAATTAGTTAGAAATGTATCAAAATCTACATATAGTGACCATTGACACAAGACCATCACATTAGAATTTGAAACATTCAGCTTCAGGTGCAAAAAACTCTCCATGTCACATCCTCAATCTCAATGGAGCACGAATACGAAGGAATGCTATATAATTTGATACGGTAATAGACAATATATACAAGAAATTTGTTTGTTTTGGTAGAGAAATTAATATGGAGTTAATAAAAATAAAAATGAGATTGGTTTTTTGAATCATGTGTTTGGAAATTAGTTTTTAAATCTAATGAATGATAGAGATAAAATTACATACATGAAGGGAAATCAAGTCCCATCACAATGGATCAACCAATCTAGAATTAAATCCAGGAAATTAAGATATTCAATAAACAAATTTTTTTTTTCTAAAAATACAATGGAATATATATTTCACAATACATAGGATGTTTTTTATATAAAGAATGGGTGAAGTAATATGAAGTCAAGATATTCTTACTTCATGTTAAAACTCTATTCCTTTTTGGGTAGCAACTTATAATGAGGAGATGATTAGGATTCCATTGATTTTTCACTTTCAAGTGATATTAATTTAATTTTATATTATTTAAAAAAATTTAAATTTACATTCTTATCTACCCATCTCAAATGATATGAATGAGGGTAATCATTGATCACTAAATGAATTTTACTTATTTGGTCCTTTGTAATGAGTTTTACCTATGATTTAGAATAGAAAAAAGTATCTACCTTGTCCTTATTGATATAAAGTTAGGTGCAAAACAAATTTTTCATCTCCTTCTCCTCATTATGATGGAGGATGGTCAAGATTGCCTCTTTTTATATGATTGTGAAAATATTTTTCTCATCCATATCTAGGTTGTTTTTTATGTTATTGTCTGTTATCAGTAGAATATTCTTCTCCTTGCACTGTGCTTGCTTACAACATTTGGGATTCAACATTGAATGCAATTCCAAATATGTTTATATATGTTCCAATGGTCAAAGTAGTTGTTATGGTCCGTGCACACATGTGAAATAGTGATAGCATTCTTAATTTTTCCTTTCCTCTCCCTCTTATTTCCCTTAGTGAAATCTCTATGTTGGTATAGCTACACAACTTTCTTTCTTATGTGACTATGAAGGCCACCCTTGTTACTTGATTACTGCCTTTAGATCCTTGATATTTATCCCCATTTGAATGGATAACTTCAAGACCTATATAGTGTAATTTCTTACACTGTCCTCTACATTGTTAGTAGAAGTTCCAGTAGATCCTTTGGTCCTTTTGAAGCTTGAAAAAGTAAAACTATTACTTGAAGAGGCCTTTGAATATTTCCCACTTAGTTACTAGTGGGTTTCCCCATAATATCAGGGGTTTGATATATATATTTTCCACCAAATTTGTGCATGGACTTCTACCTTGACTCAAGTAGGAGTTCCTTTATGCTCATCTCTTACATTATTCATGCCAACCTAACTTCTAACTAGTGGAACCTGTTGTAGCATAATTTGACTCATCTAAAAGTCAAGAGAGGTACTGATCAATTCAAGGTTGTTGAGTAACAATTGTTAGAATGTCAAGAAGACATGCAATATGCTCAAAAGGATAACCACAAGCACAACGAGGATTCATAATCACATGTTCACTGGAACAAAAGTTAGAGAAGTAGCAACAACATTGGAAGCGCAATCTAAGCCATAGGAGAAACAAAGAATAAAATCACGCAGCAAGGGTAAAGTCGGGCTCATTCGCAAGCTTAGGAGAGACTAGTACAGTAAAACACCAGATAAGCTCAGGATGGTTACATCGCAGAGAAAAACGGACTAATTTCCCGCAGGCAGAGAAATGGCGTATTTCCCTTAGAAAATTAAGAGTTTTGGAGGAGGTGCAAAGGGAAAAACAGATAGTTAGGATTAAAGTGCAGAACAGAAATAGAGAGATGGACGGCGGAGATCATATCGCATATTGCATTCGGTAAAGGTTACAAGTTTAAAATATGGTTAAATTTTAGATATTCAATGCGATGCAATCACATATTGCACTTCATAAGTTTAAAGGGTTAGCGCTAAGGAATGTGTTAAAGGTTATGATCTGCGGGCTGTGGGTGGGTCCACCTCTATTTTCCATGTCACATCCCTCTCCCTGCATTTCACACCTTGCAAGTTTTAATGTTTACCTCCACCGCTCATAAACCATATCTGCTAATTTGAGATTTACAATATCCGTGGGACCCATCCCTACCACATCACTTCCCTCTCCCCGCACTTCACACTTCGCAAGTTTTAGAGCTTACCTTCCATTTCTCATAACAAATCTATCAATTTGCGATTTGTGATTGGCCCCACCTCTGCTTGCCATGTCACCTTCTGGTCGTCGCACTTCACACATCACATAGTTTAACACTTACTTCCCTTCTTTCATAATAAAATCCCCGATTTGTGATTTGCGAGCGGATGTGATGTGGTTTCGAAAGTAAACTCAAAATGTTTTCATTTCGGAAGTAAGGCATTTCTTGTGTTAAATCGCATCGGAGGAGGAAAGGAGGATTATAACGTAAAACCGTTGAAACACAAAAATGAAATAAAAAGCGAACGTGATGCATTCCTAAGAGGTGAATAGAATATATTTCAAGTCCAAGTCTTATGGTGGTTTAAAGAAGAAATACTGAACGCCGACAGAAAGACTTGGGTATGTGATCCGACGCAGGGCAAAGGAGAAGAAAAGGCATAACGCAGCAGGCACGAGCAGAAGAGGCAGAGCCATGTAGCAGGTGACATGATGATAGCATTCAAAAACACAAAAGCATGGGAAAATTCTAGTGGAGATGCGTTTACGTATACTGTTGGGACATCACAAACGAAACAGACAAAGACACATCAGCAAAAAATCAGATCCAACAAATATTTTGATACTTCTAATTCTATTTTTCTTTCTTGATTAAAGAACGACATTGTAATGAAGTCTTTAATTTCGATTTAATAGGTAGTTTAAAAAGTTTTAGGAGGTTTGATTATTTACAAGAAGTTCCAGCAGTTAAAAACTGTTTTTGATGTATTTAAGCAAGAGAGAAAGAAAGAAATGGAGGGGGCCTGAGTTCTGGACCTCTTGGGGATTACATTTTGTACTTATTTTTCTGATGGGTAAATGAAAGAAGCAGTAAGTTTCCTACAATTGTTGATGGTGATTTATGTTTCTTGTGCCATTTTGTGTCCCTTCTTCTTTGAATGAAGTGAAGTAATGTAGTAGTTGGTCTCTTAATTACATTTGTGAGTAAGAGTTAAATAACCTTAATTTGTGCTCCTTCACTCCATCTCTTCCCCCTTCACAAATTCTCTCTGAAATTTAAAAGTAATAGATTATGTGTTTACAACATACTATTTTGAGTTTCCCCTCTCTTCATAAACTCCTGATGAAACTTTAAAGTAATAGATTATATGTTTACAACATATTATTTCAAGTTTCCTCTCTCTTCATGAATTTCCTCTGAAACTTAAAAGTGGTAGATTCTCTGTTTTCAGCATATTGCTTTGAGTTTCCCCTGCAGTTCTTCTTTTCATTCAGATATCAATAGTGAATGGCATTATGAAATATTTTATTATTCCAGATCATTAAGGGTTTTAGAAAACTAGTCTCCAGAGGGATAAAACAAAGACCTCATGATAAAATCATTTCTATGACACACTTTTAAAATGTCTTAAGCACTGATTCCTTTCACAACCGAGGGATTGTCTCTTACGATACAACTTTTTTTGGTGCTGCTACCGAGGACGAAGGCACGAATTTATTTTTCCCCAGGTATTGAAATATATTTCCTGGTGGTGAACAAGATTTAGATACAAATTTGGTTGTGTATTATACACTTGGTGACTCCACTGATGAAGGTTTCATGAGATGATGAATTCTGCGGCAAGGAAATGAGAAAGAACCATGGAAAATATAGGTATCATATATTGAATCTTTTAAAGGAGGTTTTATTTTTCACTATCAGTTTGATGGTCTATTTTACCTTACATATGAAGAATATTTTTTCCTGCTTTATATCCTCAGAATATTATAAGGCCCAAAATGTACATTCTTTATTGGAGAAAGAAGATTTTTCCTCTGATTGTATTATTGATCATGACACAAATTTATATGAGAGGAGAGATGAATGTTACATTACAATTCTTGAATATTTTTGTCCAGAGTTGGAATTACACAAAGAACATCAGCATTATGAGGGACAAACCTTAGATTTCTCTTTCCGACCTCAATGGTTATCAGTAGAAAACAACAATCAATCTTCTCACACACAACCTCAAATTGAGGAGTCAAGTAGTGAAGGAAGCTGTCATGTTCAAATAAGTCTACATCAGCAAGATGTTCAGGAAAAAGAGGCAGCAAAAAATTGGTCTCATCAGTTCTATGATCCATTAGGGGAATTTTGAGGTCTAAAATGGGCCTCCTAAGAAAAATGTACAACAAAAATAAACTTTATAAGAACTAAGAGGATTCAAGATGAAGATTTCAACCATGGGGGATGATTCACCATTTTTTAAGTAAAAGGTTACAAAAATTAAAAAATAATAAAATAAAAAAACTACATTTTCAACTCGTATTTTAAACTTATCTCCCAAATTTTTTACTCAAATTTCAAGCGGGAGTACTCGTTGGATGAAAAAGTTAATTCCTCATCCGAGTACCCATGCTGCATACTTTCAATGGGTCCTACTATAAAAAAATGATAAATACATGAAAACCGTGATTGTAATCACGTTTTTTTATGTATTTATCATTTTTCATGTAGCAGGGTCCATCGAAAGTATGCAACATGGGCACTCCTTGGATGAGGAATTAAATTTTGCATCCAACAAGTACTCCCGCTCAAAATTTGAGTAAAAAATTTGGGAGATAAGTTGAAAAAGTATTTTTTTCTTTTTTCCCTCTAAAATTTGATGATTGAATCAAATCTTATTTTATTATTTCCACTATTATTTTATAATTTCCTTAGAAGGCCCATTTTAGACCTCAAAATTCCCCTAATGCAGTGGCAGATTATATGAAAAACTTCTTTTGTCACCAACAAGCATTTATACAAAGGCTGACTTCGCCTGGTTAAGTTCAGGCATAAATGCATAAATAGGAGTTGTGCATAAATAAGCACAGAAGTTGAGCATTTTCATTTGTATTATTTATAGTTCGGTACTTTCAGCTTAAGAATAAAGGAATAAGTCCAAAGTGTAGCAAGCTTCGAGAGGATTTCATACTGGATCAACTCACATTTTGGATTGACTCCATGCCCATAATGACTACTGTTCTACAAGTGCTATTTGACTCCATGCCCAATAAAGGCGACTGATCTACAAGTTCTGTTTGACACCATGCCCAATAAACGTTATTGATCTACCAGTTCTCAACACTTTTCTACCAAATGTGTTGTCCCCAATTGCAGCCAGATGTTGTAGCATAATTTGACTCAGCTAAAAGTCAAGAGAGGTCCTGAGAAATTCAAGGTTGTTGAGGAACAATTGTTAGAATGTCAAGAAGACCTGCAATATGCTCAATAGGATAACCACAAGCGCAACGAGGATTCATCATCACATGTGCACTGGAACCAAATTCAGGGAAGCATCAACAACATTGGAAGTGCAATCTAAGCCAGAGGAGCAGCAAAGAAGAAAAGAGCGCAACAAGGGTAAATTTGGGCTCATTCGCAGGCTCAAGAGAGACTAGTGTGGCAGAACACTAGACAAGCTCAGGAGGGTTACACCGTGGAGAAAAACAAACTAATTTCCTACAGGTAGAGAAATGGCGTATTTCCCTTAGAAACTTAAGAGTTTTGGAGGGGACGCTGTAGAAATTTTAATACAATTATGTATTTCCTGGATTCTCCTGATCTAACAATTATATGCCACTGTTAAATAAATAATCCTTCTACTTAAATATTTGCGGAAATTTAATCGCCAATTGCAAACACATGAAGAAAGATCAATCACACATAACACAGATGTTTTTACCAGGAAAGCATAAAGTTGAAAACCCCACTCTCATATATTATGTATATATCATGGATCATGAAAAAATCTCATACAAAACTTTAATCCAAGAGCTCTCAGTACAATATACAATCATCTCACACTGTCATGTAAAAATTGGCAAATACATGCGCCAATTTACTGCCTCTTGACAACCTGCCTCCATTGTGAAATCCCTGCTGATCACAATCCCAAAATGAATGAGATATTGCCTTGCCTTGACTGCGTAATCCTCATTGGAATCTCAAATGTGTTTTTGGTTGCAAGTGTGCACCCACTAATGTCACAACTGATAGTCAAATTGTCCCTTTCACGTAACTCTCAATAGGGTCTCCACTGGATCTGACATGCATGTAGTTAATAGTAGTAAATCTTCAGTTGCATGTGAGATCACTCCACGTGAATTAATTTAATATTTAATTCACTGATCTCTCACTAGTGCATCTTTAGTTACAGCTAGCACAATTGAGTTTAACTCACTTAACTAAGTTAAAATACTTTACAACTCACATAACTACACGTCCAACTCTATTACAACTTTGTATCACTCAGTTACAATGAAGTCCACTTGCATTTCCCACCAACCAACCTTAGAACTCGTAATTCCTTTAGTCAACTGGTTTTCCACATCAGTTAACTGAAATCAAGTGCTTCAAGAGAATATATTATTATTTATTGTCTAATTATTATTAAGAGATAATAATAATCGACATGCATTCTATTTTTAGACATGTGATGTATAAATATACTTCACCCATGCATCTAAAAAGAGAAACTCATCTATAAATAGAATTTTCTCAACCATCTATAAATAGACTCCTGTTATAAATAGAATTTTCTCACCATTCTAAAAATAGACATACACCTAAAAAATAGCCTGCGAGCCCCACCTAGTGTAGGTGCTTAATTTTCACGAGGATCATCATCTTTTTGAATCTCAACACTCCCTCTCAACAAGAAAGGGATTATCCTTCACCTCGATCTTGTCTCTATGGTATTCTAATTTTCTCCTGGTGAGCGCCTTCATCAGAATATCTGCATCTGGATCTTCTGTAGGAATGTACTGAAGAAACATGATCTTTCGCTACAAAAAGTGTCTGATATGATGATACCGGATATCTATATGCTTAGATCTATCATGAAACACAGGATTAATCAAGATTTTAATGCAACTCTGATTATCACAATGAATCACTATAGGATCTAAACGAGAACCAAACAAACTGACCAAGATCTTCCTCATACAAATAGCCTCACGTGCATCTTGACTTGTTGCTATGTATTCTGATTCCGCTGAACTGAGTGCCATGGATCTCTATTTCCTGTTGTACCAAGAAAAAACTGTAGATCCGATACTAAAGACCCCTCCTGATGTGCTCTTTCTGTCCGTTGGGCTGCTCACCCAATTTGCATCCATGAAGCCATGCAACTTCACCTCATCCATCTGTCTGTACCATAAGCCATACTTAGATGTGCCCCTAAGATATCTCAGGACATGCTTGCCCGCCATCCAAAAGAGCTTGGTAGGCTTAACCATCGCTTGACTAAGTTGGTTCACCGCATAGCATATGTTCGGTCTTTTATTAACTAGATACATTAGCGAGCCCACTAACTGTCGATAGACGGTAGCATCCACTACCTCTCCAGATGTAGCATCCTCTTTCCTCCAGTTTTCGGGAAGAGGAGTATCCATCGGTTTGCAACCCTCCATGTGAAACTTACCGAGTATCTCCCTTGCATACTTGCCTTGAGACACAAAAATTTCACCTTCTCGCTGCCATATTTCCAATCCAAGGAAATAATGAAGGAGGTCCATATCCTTCATCTCGAACCCCTTTGCAAGGTCCTCCTTGCATGAGTGTATCAGCTGCTCATCACCAGTCAGTATTAAATCATCAACATAAATAAAAATGATTAAAAGCTTACCCTCCACCACAATTTGGTATAGCTTTGCATCTACCTCACTCTTGATGAATCCAAGTCCAGTGAAATAGTTGTTGATCCGAGTGTACCAAGCAAAGGGTGCTTGCTTCAACCCATAAAACCCTCTTTTGAGTCTACACACATGCGACTCGCTGGTGAATATCTAAAATCCTTTAGGCTACTCAATGTACACTTCTTCCTTAATGATCCCATTAAGGAACACAGTCTTCACATCCATCTGATGAATGTGCCAACCCATTTGCGCTGAGAGAGCAAGGATGGTCCTTATGGAAGAATATCATGTGATAGGTGCAAAGGTTTCTTCATAATCTATCCCCTTCATCTATGAGAATCCTCGGGCCACAAATCTGGCCTTGTATTTCTCAACACTCCCATCAGCAGCTTTCTTTACCTTGTAGATCCATGTTGAGCCTACCAGTGATTTATCAACTGGACTTGGAACAATTTCCCAAGCACTGTTTCTGACAATGGAGCCATACTCCTCCACCATTGCATCTACCCATGTGGGCTCCTGCACTGCTTCCTGAAAGGAAGATGGCACAGTCACAATACATTTTCTCATGAGATCCATGTATCCAGTGAATCAGTTAGGAGACTATCTCTGTCTGCGTTATGAAGTAGGGACTCCTACATTCTGTGTTGCATCAAGCTTCAACCTCTCAGGTTCTGTGGTACACCTTCTTCCAGTTCTGATATTTGGCTCTGCGTGAGTGGACTCCTCCACTCCATGAACCTCCTCCTGTGGCTGATCCACATCTAGAGACACATATTTGGGAACCAAAATTTCCTCCTCTACATGTAAGTCTAGCTCCCTCTCATGCGATAACTTCATGGCTTTCTCCTCATTGAATTTTATATCCTGTCGCACCACAGTCATTCGACTATTTGGAAAATACACATGATAATTATGGGGTGTTTATGTGTACCCCACAAATATCCCAACTTCAGCAGTCAGCTCCAGCTTCCTCCTGGAATTCTTGGTCACATGCACATAAACAGATGAGCCAAAAATATTAAAGTGAGAAACATCCAGTTTCTTACCAGTAAAATCTTCTTTAGGTGTACTCATTCCAAGTACTCTATGAGGACAATGGTTTTTCACATAAACCGCAGCGTTTCATGCTTCCACCCATAAGTGAATTGGTATGCCCTGATCATGCACCATAGCTCGTGCAGCACCCAAGATCGTTCTATTCTTCCTCTCTGCAACCCCATTTTGCTATGGGTTATGAGACATTATATTTCTCTCTGAATTCCTTCTTTGCTACAGAAGTATTTGAATTCGTTCGAGATGTATTCTCCACCATTATCGCTCTGCAGAGCCTTCAATTTCTTCCCCGAATCTTTCTCAACCAGTGCCTTAAAGTCACAGAACTTTGAGAATTTTTTATCCTTCTTCTACATGAATAATATCCAACATTTACGAGAAAATTCATCAACAAAAATAACATAATGCCTGTTTTTTGTTGTTGAAGCAACCACGAATGGTCCACACACGTCTGTGTGAACTCTCTCCAGGATCATCGAACCACGGTTCTCCTTTTCATGAAAGGTGGAATTTACAAAGTTACCCATAGTACATCCCTTGCACTGATCTAACTGTGCAAGTGTACCCTTGGGAAGTCTAGTAGAAATCTGCTGCAAAATTTTTAGGGCGCCATGGTGAAGATGGCCCAATATCCTATGCCATAATTGGCCCTCATCCCAGCTCACCACTTATTCTTCTTTTCCCACCATTGCAACGTAACCATCTACCTCCAGCTTGTAGATATTGTTGACTCGAATCCCTATCCTTTTGGCTTGACCCATTGTTTTATGTCGCAGGAAAGCTTTTCCATCGCTGAAAACAACGCCATATCCTCTGTCCTCCAACATCACAACTGAGACCAAGCTTTTTTAGACATGGAACATGCATAACATCTTTCAACAAAAATGGTTTACCTAACTCCCTCTCAAAGGTAATGGTACCAATGTTGGTCGCACCGTATCGTCCAACGTCTCCCATCTCTATAGCATCTAGAGATCTTTCTCCTCCAAGTCACTAAAAAGCTCCTTATCTCTCATCATGTGGAAGGAAGCACCACTATCAAGATACCACACTGATCCCATTGCGCTTGAAACCAAGCATGTGATAAAAGAGAAAACAAGTTCAAATTGTGAGGCAAGGGCCTCACCAGCTGCAGCTTCAACAACCTTCTTGTTCTTCTTTTTCTGTGGGAAGTTAGTGGCGAGATGCCCATGTTCATGACAGTGAAAACACTTCACCTTGGACAAATCCAGCTTCTTGCCTTTATACTCGGATTTTGAATGGGATTTATTCCCCTTCCCTTTCCTTGCCTTGGCAGCCAAAGAACAATCCTCTTCATCATCATGCTTTGATGAAGAGGCATCTCTGGTGTTCCGCTTGAACTCCTCCTGCACTAGATCTGACCATAGTCGTTCCCAATCCAACATTTTTTCCCGTCCGTTGATAGAGTCTTGATAACTGTGCCAACTCTTAGGAAGTCCGAAGAGAGCCAAACTCACCAAATCATCATCAGCAACCATGATTCCCACACTCCCCAGTTCATCCCGACATTGGAAAAACTTTGTGAGATACTTAGGAACATTGTCACCCTTCTCCATCTTAATCTTTCTAATTTTATCCTTCAGTGCCAATTTCCTATGGTTACTGCTACTTTGGAAAATATCCGTCAAAGCCTTCCATATTGAAAATGGAGTGGCTTTCCCATGAAGGCTTGATACAATATGGTCTTGCACACCTTATAACATAATCCTTCTCTTCTTCGCTACTTTCTTTTGCCAAGCATCAAGTAACGCAACATCTGTTGAAGTGGGCTTAAGAACATCATTGTCGATGAATTCCTTCAAGCCATTATCTTCAAGCACCACCTCCATCCTATCCTTCCATGCAATTTAGTTCGAGCTACCCTTGAGTGCATACTCTAACCGAAAACCATTGAAATCCATTTCGATGTTTATTCAACTGTCGCACAAAGAAATTCTTACAGCAAATTCGAATTGTTTCCACCAACAAACTCAACTATTGCTTCAATATTGCAATCTTCTTAGCTTCGATACCATGTATAAATTTTAATACAATTATGTATTGCATGGATGTATTGCATGGATTCTCCTTAGAATCTCCTGATCTAACAATTATATGCCACTGTTAAATACATAATCCTTCTACTTAAATCTTTGCGGAAATTTAATCGCCAATTGCAAACACATGAAGAAAGATCAATCACACATAACATAGATGTTTTTTATCAAGAAAGAATAAAGTTGAAAACCCCACTATCATATATTATTTATATATCATGGATCATGAAACAATCTCACACAAAACTCTAATCCAAGAGCTCTCAGTACAATATACAATCGTCTCACATTGTCATGCAAAAATTGGCAAATACATGCGCCAATTTACTGCCTCCTGATAGCCTGCCTCCACTGCGCAATCCCTGCTGATCACAATCCCTGGATGAATGAGATACTACCTTGCCTTGACTATGCAATACTCATTGGCATCTCCAATGTGTGTTTGGTTGCAATTGTGCACCCACTAATGTCACAACTGATAGTCAAACTGTCCCTTTCAGCTAACTCTCAACTAGGTCTCCACTGGATCTGATATGCATGTAGTTAACAGTAGTAAATCTTTAGTTGCATGTGAGATCACTCCATGCGAATTAATTTAATATTTAATTCACTGATCTATCAGTAGTGTATCTTTAGTTACAACTAACACAACTAAGTTTAACTCACTTAACTGAGTTAAACTACTTTACAACTCACATAACTACACATCCAACTCTGTTACAACTTTGTATCACTCAATTACAACTAAGTCCACTTGCATGTCCCACCAACCAACCTTAGAACTTGTAATTCCTTCAGTCAACTAGTTTTCCACATCAGTTAACTGAAATCAAGTTCTTCAAGAGAATAGATTATTATTTATTGTCTAATTATTATTAAGAGATAATAATAATCGACATGGATTCTATTTTTAGACATGCGATCTATAAATAGACTTCGCCCATGCATCTAAAAATAGAAACTCATCTATAAATAGAATTTTCTCAACCATCTATAAATAGACTCCTGCTATAAAAAGAATTTTCTCACCATTCTAAAAATAGACATACACCTAAAAATAGCCCGCGGGCCCCACCTACTGTAGGTGCTTAATTTTCGCTAGGATCATCATATTATTGAATCTCAATAGGCACAAAGGGAAAAACAGACTGTTAGGATCAAAGCGCGGAATTGAAACGGAGAAATGGACGACATAGATCGTATCACATATCGCATTCGGTAAATGTTACAAGTTTAAAATATGTTTAAACTTGCGATATTGCAATGCGATGTGATCGCATATCACACTTCACAAGTTTAAAGGGTTGGCGCAAAGGAATGTGCTAAAGGTTGCGATCTGCGGGTTGCGGGCGGGCCCACCTCTCTTTTCCACGTCACCTCCCTCACCCCACATTTTGCACTGCGCAAGTTTTAATGTTTACCTCCACCGCTCATAAACTAAATCCGTTGATTTGCAATATCCATGGGACCCATCCCTACCATGTCACCTCCCTCTCCCTGCACTTCGCACTTCGCAAGTTTTAGAGCTTACCTTTCATTTCTCATAACAAATCCACCGATTTGTGATTTGCGATTGGCCCCACCTCTGCTTGCCACGTCACCTTCCGCTCGTCGCACTTCATGCATTGCAAATTTAACACTTACCTCCCGTATTTCATAATAAAATCCCCGATTTGCGATTTACGGGTGGATGTGATGTGGTTTCGAATGCAAACTCCAAAGGTTTTGAAATCTGGAAGCAAGGAATTTCTTGTGTTAAATCGCATCGGAGGAGGAAAGGAGGATTATAACGTAAAACCATTGAAAAGCCGAAAAGCGATAGAAAGCAGATGCGATGCGTTCTTCAAAGGTGAATAGAATATATTTCAAGTCCAAGTCTTGCGACGGTTTAGGGAAGAAAGTCTGAATGTAGGCAGAAAGACTCGGGTATGTGATCTAACGCAGGGAAAAGGAGAAGAAAAGGCATAACGCAACAGGCACGAGCAGAAGAGGCAGAGCTGGGTAGCAGTTGAAATGATGACAGCATTCGAAAACAAAAAATCAAGGGAAGATTCTAGTGGAGATGTGTTTACGCAAACTGTTGGGACATCACAGCCGAAACAGACAGAGACACATCAGCAACAAATCAGATCCAACAAATAGATTGATACTTCTAATTCTATTTTTCTTTCTTGATTAAAGAACGAAATTGTAATGAAGTCTTTAATTGCGATGTAATAGGTAGTTTACATATTTTTAGGAAGTTTGAGTAGTTACAAGAAGTTCCATCAGTTACAAACTGTTTTTGATGTATTTAGGCAAGAGAGAAAGAAAAAAATGGAGGGGGCCTGAGTTCTAGACCTCTTGGGGCTTACATTTTGTACTTCTTTCTCTGATGGGTAAATGAAATAAGCAGTAATTTTCTTGCACCTGTTGAAGGTGATTCATGTTTATTGTGCCATTTTGTGCCCCTTATTCTTTGAATGAAGTGAAGTAATGTAGCAGTCGGTCTCTTAATTACATCTGTGAGTAAGAGTTAAATAACCTTAACTTGTGCTCCTTCACTCCATCTCTTCTCCCTTCACAAATTCTCTCTCAAACTTAAAATTAATAGATTCTGTCTTTACAACATATTATTTTGAGTTTCCTCTCTCTTCACAAACTCCTGATGAAAATTTAAAGTAACAGATTCTGTGTTTACAACATATTATTTCGATTTTCCTCTCTCTCGATGAGTTTCTTCATAAAATTAAAAGTGATAGATTCTGTGTTTTCAGCATACTACTTCAAGTTTCCCCTGTAGTTCTTATTTTCATTCAGATATCAACAGTTAATGTCATTATGAAATATTTTATTATTCCAGATCATTAAGGGTTTTAGAAAACTAGTCTCCAGAGGGGTAGAACAAAGACCTCATGATAAAATCATTTCTGTGACACACTTTTAAAATGTCTTAAGCACTGATTCCTTTCACAACCGAGGGATCGTCTCTTAAGATACAATAAAACCAATTATTAAACTTGCTTGTATCTACTTCACCTATATAGGGCTTGATATTGATCTTCACTTCCACTGTAAACATGTTAAGATAAGATTATTTAATTTAGTTCCATTTTTTTAGCTTCAATTATTTATGCTCTTCCTTTTGACTCCCATGACCCTCTAGTTCCTCCCGAGAGTCAAGTCACTTCGGAAAGGGGCCAATATAAATTTCTTGAAAGCAACCATTAGTAGGGTCATACTTTTGGAAATGGTTGAAACTTGAGATTCAAGCCTCATAAATATTAATTATCCATCATCAATGGTTCCTTATTTATATGTATATACCTTTTTGGAGGCCTTTAGACACTTATTAACCTTATTATCTCAATCCTAAGATTCATAAGTTAGAAATATCCCTTGGATTTAGAATTTCTATGTTAGGTAATAATATAACATGTTCAAACCACACAAACTCCCAAATAAAATCATTTTTATGTCAATATGCCACATATTCCATCTTGGACATACCAATGGTTAGCTTTCGAGAGAAAATATCAACTTACAACTACTATATTGAGCCAATGCTCGATGGACCAAATATCCTTTTCATATTTTTGGTGATTTAATAGGAAATGGAACACATTAGACATATTATGTAACTATTGTGGCTTGAAAATATAATTATAATATAAAAAATTCACATTGGAACTCAAATTTTATCCTTGAAAACTTGATGTGGGAAAACCCAACTAGAGATGGATTGTGGAATTTGTCTCTTTATATAATCGATATTAGAATATGGATTAAAAGGTGGTACAAGATTGCTATGAAGCTATGAGAAAGTATAGTTTATTATAGCCCTCTACAAATTTATTATCTCTATGTGTTGTTATTATCTCCTCCACCTCCATTGCTTTTACTATGGAACAATGATGGTGACCAAAAATAAGTGAACCATTTTCCCTATCTCTGCTAGGTATTTTATATTTATAACTAGAGTTGGGTTTAGGGTCTAAACCCTTTTGGAATGTTCATGATGCATCTAGAAGTATGTATTATATCACATATTTTACAACTCCCCATAGGTGAATCATAGTGAGTTGGTGTTATTACCACATGGACTTGTGGGGAATACTTGGATTGATAATTTTTTGGAGAAATAAATTTCACACATGGGCTCTCTGTGAAAAAAAAAGACCACTATTAAAAAGATATTGATTTAGAATGTAGTGAGAACCTCTAGATCATTTTTCCCTGAGTTCAAAGTTCCCCAAATTCCATTTTTTTGATCTCAAACCAGAGGATTTTCATTTTTTGTCCACTAAGGTGGTGGTTCTAAGGATCTAACCCAAACCAATCCTTATGATGTCGATCCAGTCTTCCCAAATGCCCCTACTTGGTAATTCGCTTCCAAATCACACCAAAAACCAAAGAAAACCTTTCAAAATCCACTTTTTAAAATACATAGGATAAAAAATATCCTAACTATTAGGAATTTGACTTCTGTGATCCATAAATTATGTACCAAATCTTTCGGTGAAAATCAAATTGGAGAAATTTGTGTCGACGTGTTTCGAACCAGCCAGTGTGGTTCATCATCAAGACAAGATGTGAAATCTGATCTAGGACTCAGCTTAAATAGATAAAGAAGCTCCAAATAACCATTGTACAATAACGGCTAGTTTGACCAAAAAATAAATAAACAAATAAAAAATAAAATAAAATAAATAACTAAATAAATAAAATAAATAATATAAAAATATAAAATATAAAAATAAAAATAAATAAATAAATAAAATTAAACAATAAAAATAACGACTAGTTTGACCAAAATAAATAAATAAATATTAAAAAAATAAAATAAATAAATAAATAAAAATTAACAACAAAAATTAAAAATAAAATATAGAAAATAAAAAATATAAAAAATAAAAAATAAACACCCTCAGGTAAGGGTGTTTACTTGATTCCGTGCTCTTGTGGGGCCCCTTATATTGGTGAAACTGTTCTATCTATAAGTCAAAGAATTCATGAAAATGCCGCTGACCTAAAGCATAATAGATCTTGCTCCTTTGCCTTAGCAAAGCATGCTAAAAAGACAAAGCATCACATTTGCATTGAAGATGTTGAGGTCATTGCGAGGGTGGACCATTTCCACCACCGAAAGTTTAGGGAAGCCCTTGGGATTGAAAAGAGGCCTGTTAACCTTAACAGAGATGATGGGTGGAGTGTGAGCAGGTGTTGGATCCCTGCCCTTCATTCTTAGTTTTTTGAGTTTTCGCCCTTCTGTTTGTCGGAGGTTCGTCGTTTCCTCCCCTCTCGTCCTATTTTACTTTTCTCTTTTCAATTATTCTTTATTATGTAATTACTTACTATTTATTTAGCATAATTATGTTTATTATTTGTTTTTAATCTAGTTTTTTATTTATGTATATTTAATCAATTAATTAATTATTTTTTAAAATAAAAAATTAAAATAAAGGAATTAATTTAGTTTCAAATAATATATTGAATTGTGTTCGAGTACTGTATATTTATATATTTTGTTATTTTTATTTTTTGTTTATTTATTTTTAGTTTTATTTTTATATTTTTATTTTTTAGTATTTTTATTTTTATTTTTACATTTATATTTATTTTTATGTTCATATTTATACCTATTTATTATTTTTATTATTTATTTTTATATTTTATTTTTTATTTTTTATTTTAATTTTTGTTGTTAATTTTTATTTATTTATTTATTTGTATATATATATATATATATATATATATATATATATATATATATATATATATATATATATATATTTATATTTATATTTATATTTATTTTATTAATTTATTTATTTTTTATTTATTTGTTCTTTTCTTTTCTTTTTTTGGTCAAACTAGCCATTATTGTTCAATGGCTACTTGGAGCTTCTTTATCTATTTACGCTGAGTCCTAGATTAGATTTCGCATCTTGTCTTGACGATAAACCACACTAGCTGGTTCGAAATGCGTCGACACAAATTTCTCCAATGTGATTTTCACCGAAAGATTTGATGCATAAATATCCTAACTGTTATACATTCGAGTAGGTGTAGAGTACAGGAGGTTCCAACTTCCAATTTATAAGGGTAACTATAGTTCGACATTGAATATATGAAATGTTCAATCAACGAGGTTGACTGAGTGTCGAACCAACCCGCTCTAACATAATTTATAATATAAGTAGGGTATTGACTAGGTCCCACCCTCGGTCAAGGTTTTAAAATTTCCAACAAATTTCACCTTATGACTGACTACCAACTACTGCACAAATTCTGTGTGCAAATTCTGAGTTAAGCAATTTTGTCCTTCGAAATTTATCTAGTCAAGGAATGTAGAATAAATCAAAACCCTTGAACTATCTTGCCACAAAGAAATTTAATCCAGTAATAGACCATCGAAGCCAAATGATCTAATTGCATAGGAACTTAGGTACATTGGCTTCCATTGGGCCTGAAACAAAGACTTAAAACAAAGATTTGATAACAGATATGTAACACAGAACTTGGATGCAAATTCAAATGAAAACAAAGCACCAGTAATCTAGCAACAAAGAGGACACAAATTCTTCAATTTATTCATACCCCTTATTTAGAACACTAAATGTCACTCACATGCTCACAATCCTCCCTAACTATCTAAACCTTTATTTTAATAAATTCAGATCCACAATTAATCCACTAATTGTGTATCTGAGTTCTAAATCTAGACAAATATATAAATAAATAAACTATCTACAATATCTCTCAAATATTAGTTACAACAAACTCTTGTTTTATGCAAATACATAATAATTTTAACTAAATGCTAATTCTCTTAAGTATTAGAAACAATTATAATAACCTGGGAAATCCACTTCCTGTATTAAATTAATTTTATGACTATTAATATCAAAATGAATTTACAAATGGTGATGCTCCTGCATCATTGTATAAGTCCCAAAACTTGTCTTTCTAGGTAAATCCATTTTGGATCATTGAAGTACATACCAAATAATGTGTAATGTTGGCTATGTTCCAAGCAATAATCTTTAGAGGGTTTCATCTAAGAATTTCACATGATTTTTTTAGCTTCATTTTATTTGATACCATTATATTAAGCTAAGGAAATCCATTTTCCGATTTCCTTAGTTCATGACTTTGGGCATCCTTCCTTTCAAGAAACACTTTAAGTACCTTGGAATTTCTCAACCCAATTTCCCTTTTTGCAATAAGAAATAAATAGTCCTTTTTGCAATAAGAAATAAATATTCAAGCACCTATTTGACTATGTTATTTTTTTAAGTTTGATTGGGAATATGATTCAAACCTATGTTGTTAACTTGTTAGTGCCTTCTTGTGTCTATCTCCTAAAAGTATACTCTCCTTTGTGATAATCTCCAATAATTAAGTTTTATTTCACATGGAAGCTTGTTAGAATGAATCATTTATCTATAATATGGTGAAATGTGAATAAGTATCGTTTAAAAATGTTCATTTTTGCAAATTTAATTGGTATGATGGGGCTCTAATTTCTACCAACATCCACTTGTAAATTCTAATGGAAGTTGGGAATGTGGACCTTGATTTACTACATCTCTAGAGCTTTCTTGAGTAATTAAGGGTGAATCCTTGCATAATGATTTGAGCCCCCCTAGAGGTGCATTCCTTACCTAATTGAACTTATTCGTGTGTATCTAGAATCAATCCTCATCATAAATTCATTTGGGTCTAAAATTCAATGAATGAAGGAGTAAAGAGCACCATTACTAGCCAACTCTTCTTCAACTTCATAAAGATAAATACCTTTGGTTGAATATAGCCATTTCTATGGAGAAATGCTTAGAGTAGTGGATTGATGATGGATGAGACCTTTTCCTTTCTATTGATGCACCCAATAATTATAGGGTGGGTTTCATACCTTGATGACAATCACTTTCCTTTAAGTGTGGTATATTTTGTTTTTGTTGCATGATATTGTGTTTATCTTTCTTGTCACTAGTTGGGAAGCATGTCTTATTATTTGGTGCTTTATTTATTTATTTCCCTTGGGCTAATGACTTAAATTTTTCGCAATTATAGGCCTTTTGGTCTTAGAATTGTATTAATTTTGTTTTAGGCCATAACCCTTCCTAGTTTTTAGAGGTTTTTTTGTGACATTTTTGTTATGTGACGGGTGTGTATATATATGTATATGCATGTGTGTGTGTGTTCATCCCCACCTAGGTTCCATTCTAACAAGTTGCATAATGAGCTTTGATGTAATGACTTTGGGCCATTTCTTGGAGCACTTCTCTTTTCTTTTCTTTTTTCTAAATATGGCTACTTCTATTCTAATATACAAGTCACAGTAATACATTCATCATCCTCTGGAATTGTTGCGTCAGCCAATTCCAGAGGGAAATAGCTGGTTCAAAAGTTCAAAAGAGGGACTGCCCCCGAAGGGGAAACCAACCCAATAAGTCTGTCCAAAAATCAGAGAAAATGTTGCCCTTGAAGGGAAACCAACTTTAAATGTCATGAAGCAGTGCGTAAAAAAAGTCATGAGAACAAAACCATAACAAAACCAGAATATAGAAAAGAGACAAGTGAGAACCAAGAGATTAATCTGGCGGCTTCTTTTCATCCTGCAACGGTGGTTGAGGCGACTCTTCCACAATGCGGCACCTGTACTCGGAGCTGTCATCCACGAGCTTGGAAATCTAGGTGTTTGACGACGAAGAGGAGTACGAGTGGGCACTTGTCTCAGTGTCCTTGCCTTATTTGTCTGAGCTGCAACTGCTGTCATTGTTCAGGTCTAGCTTGGATGGCTTAACCAACAAAGCCACCATTTTACGTGGGAGGTTGGAGGAGGCGGGGGACATGGTGGACTTGCACTTGTGATTCCTAGAGCGAGAACTAGAGGGCTCGGAAGAGGCTTCACGGAGATGCATGGAAAGATGAGTGGAAAGGCTCGGAGGGTCCAAGACTTCAGGCGCAACCCAATTAAGAGAAAAATCCACAATTCTACTAACGAAGGTAGGGATGGGAGGACGAGATGGAAGGCCACGACCACCCCCTCTACGACACCGCATATGGTGGCGACGTGGCATGTTTGAGGTCGAATTGCAGCAAAGCGAAGCAGGTGGAGAAGAAGGGTCGACAGTGTGGTAGCAATATGTTGGGAGGGGATGCAGGATTGTGGCAGAAGCAGAGAAATCACTGGAGGAGACAGCGCCGAGGCTGAGAATGACAGAGAGGTAGAAGGACAATGTCTGAGAGATATTTCCCCTGTCCATATAAGGTTGCAGGAGGAGCAAAGGCGTGGAAGGATGATTGAATGCGCAGAGGACGAAATAAATTCCCACCGGGTGCCGAGAGGACGCGACATGCAGATAAAGGTTGGCAGAGTAAATATCACTCACACCCCAAGTTTTATTGACCACGCCAGGTCCATGTGCCTCCTTTAGACGAGGATCACTACCCAACGACGGCCTAGCCAGGTGGTAGCTATCTGGAACCAACATTAACACCCGCATCAGGGACTTGGAGCACTCCTCTTAATGCTTTTTTATTATAGAAAAAAATATAAAAATTATGAGTAATCTCTTATATTACGTTGTTAAGTTTTAATAAAAAATACATTTGGTCTCAGTGGAAATTAATCATAAAATAAATATTTTTTCAAAATAAAATTATATATATATATATATATATATATATATATGAATTTATTAAAAAAATTATATTTTTTTAATAAAATTAGAGTTTTTAATAAGATGTAAAGAGAAAATTTTTATCATATATTTGTGTTGTGTTTTTTTTCGTAACACCCCTAGACATTGAACTCCCACAAGGAGCTTGACCTTGATGGACCTACAGAGAATTAAACCCACACCTCATGATAGAGGGCCAATCACTTCGCAAGAGGGGCTTTAACCAACTCAACTATCCATTAAAATTTATATATCTATGTTGTGTTATTAATAAATAATAGTAAATTAGTAATAATTCTTTAATTTAATTTTATTCCATTTTTTATTTATAATTTTAATCTATGAAAATATTTTTATTTCAATTACATAAAAATATGTTATTATTATTATTTTTTCCCAATTTTTGTAACAAAATTAACTATAATTTATTAAAAATAAAAAATTTCAATAATATGTAGTGAAAACTTTACAATTTAACTATATATTCTTTATTTATAATTCATTTTATAAAAACTTCGTTAAGATGCTTATTCATGAAACGTTTAAACTAAGATCTTTTAACCAACATTTACATTATAACTAACTATTTATTAAATGTTAATTTTGATAATTTACTAAATTTTAATTTTATATGATTTATATATCATATCATGAAAATATTTTAAAACAATTTATAAAATAGTGCTCAAACTAAATTAGTCAAATATATTAGTCAGTTACTGTTTTAGTAAAATCTAATTCGATATATTCAATGAAACAACTTGACTTTAAAAAGTCCTAACTAAAAACAGTAACTTACCAAACTATAATAATAACCTATACATTATACTAAATAATATAATATATATTAATATATAAATTATAAAATATATAATATATATGATGTTACACATGAATTGAGAAATCACGGGTCTTAGTTAAAAAATATACTTTTTCCTTAGAATATTGTATACTTTTAGGATGCCCTCCACTTAGAAATAAACAAATTAATTGCAATATCTAAATGTTTAATAGGGTCGACAAAATTACACCTTTTCCACCTTCCTAACTTTAAAATATAAGGAACTGTATAATTTTCCCTATCATTCTAGGGAAGAGAAGGATCATGTCAAATCTTAGAGGAAAGGTCGGTCATTTAATGAATTGAGTTAATATCACTTATTATAAAGTACTAATATAAAAAAAATATTAAAAGATACAAAGTATGAAGAGTGACAAGATAGTGTAACGATGTGATCTTCATTAAAATTGTTAAGAGATCCATAACGGTTGAATTGATGTCACTTAATAAGTTTTAATTATAATTAATAATTATATAATTAATATATTTTATTTGATTTTACATTAATTTTTTAAAAATAGTGATGTGTTAATTTACATAGTATATTGTTTTTTTTAATAAGGACAATTAATTAGCTTATTTATAAATAATGGTTACTTGTAACACCTCTATTTCATATTTTTATGTTCTTATAAGCTTCTTAGGGTAAACATGAGCCGAGAGTTACTATGCATGACCTGACATCCAAGTTCCAGTTATGAAAGGGGGATTACTACCTTTAATATTTACTACAACCTCTAGGAACATCAGATCACCCAGATGTCAAGCAACATCCACTGATCAACTTTTCTTGGATTAGAACTACCTTTTTGACTCACCTCACAACCCAACCACACGCATGCCAAGTTGTCCATGTGGCCAGAAGGCTCAAGCCAAACGCAAAGGACGTCCTTCATGCGACTATAGCCGAAATTTCTTAGTTAAGAGATTACGACCAGAAGCCTTGTTTTGGATTTTGAGGGCTAGCTCCAGGCCAATTGGCCAGAACTGCCCAAAATATTTTAGAACTCTATCATTAACCTATAGGAGTCTTCATTTACTGTTCTTAGCCTCATTCCTACTTGGACTTATCAAATACATGAAAATCATTTAGACAAAGACTTGGTAGACAAGGTACCTGTAGGTCATGAATGCATGAATTCATTAAGTTGATCAGAGAATCACCAAGAAGGCTTGTTTCCCTCTATTACTAGTTGCAATAACACAAATTAGATGTTTAGATTCAACAAGATGATGAGCTTAGTGAAAATTAAGCACCTTCACTAAGTGGGGCCTGCAGGCTATTTTTAGGTGTATGTCTATTTTTTAGACATGGTGAGCATATTCTATAAGTTGTAGGATACTATTTGTAGATGGTTGGTCAAATGTGAAAAATAGATGAGATTATATTTTTAGAATATTGGGCAAAGTCTATTTATAGATCTTCAATCTAAAAATAGACACATGTCGATTATTATTAGCCCTTAATAATAATTCGACAATAAATATCAAGTTATTCTCTTGGAGCACTTTATTTCAGTGAACAGATTTGGCAAATCAGTGGGCTGAAGGAATTACGCAATTCCTAGGGTGGTTGGTGACTCATGCATGGAGGACTCAGTTAGAACTGAAGTGGAAAAGTTGTGACAGAGTTGGAAGAGTAGTTATGGGAGTTGTTATTCAGTTTAACTCAGTTAAGTGAGTAAAACTTTGTTGTGCTAGTTGTATCTAGTTCTAACTAAAGATACACTAGTGAGAGTTTAGTGAATTAATTATTTAATTAATTCACAACTAGAGACTCACTTGCAACTGAAAAAATACAGCAGTTAACTACTTGCATGTCAGTTCCAGTGGAGAACCAGTGGAGAGATAGGTGAAAGGGTGAGATGGACTTTTTGTTGTGACTATAGTGATGCATTCAATGCATCTGACACACATTGGAGATGCCAATGAGGATTGCGCAGTCAAGGCAAGGCCAATTTGAATTCATTCAGAGGTCTTCTTCAGCGGGGATTGTGCAGTGGAGGCAAGCTGTCAGGAGGCAAGAAATTGGTGCATAGATATGCAAACTTCTGCATGATAGTGTGTAATGATTGTTGATTGTACTGAGAGCTTGATGTACTAAGATTTGTATGAGATTATTACATGATCCATTGATATACATAATATATGATAGTTGAGGTTTTTAGCTTTAAGATTTCCTGTTAAACAACTGTGTTTTATGTGCGATTGATTTTATTCATGTTTGTTTGTAATTGGCGATTTAATTTCCACAAAGAATTAAGTGGAAGGATTCTGTATTTAACATAAGATTAATTTGTTAGATCAAGAGAATCCGGTAATACTATCAGTATTAATAAATTTATACATGGTATCGGAGCAGTGTTAATCACTGGAGATTGCAATCTTGAAGGAATGTTGAGTTTTATGCTGGTGGATAATTCGAATTTGCTGCAGAAATTTCTTGGTGCTACAGTTGACTATTCATTGAAATGGCTTTCAATGGGTTGCGGTTAGAGTATGCCCTTGAGGGTAGCTCGAACTACATAGCCTGGAAGGACGGGATGGAGATGGTGCTTGAAGATAATGGACTGAAGTATTTCATCAATAGCGATGTTCCTAAGCCTACTTCTAGTGATGCTGCATTACTTAACGCATGGAAAAAGAAGGTAGCGAAGACAAGAATAATTCTGTTGGAAGGTGTGAAAGACCATATTGTGTCAAGCCTTCATAAGAAAGCCACTCCATTTGCAATGTGGAAGGCTTTGACAGATCTTTTCCAAAGCAGCAACGACCATAGGAACTTGGCGTTGAAAGATAAGCTCAGAAAAATCAAAATGGAGAAGGGTGACTGTATTCCAAAATATCTCACGAAGTTTTTCCAATGTAGGGATGAGCTGGGGAGTGTGGGAATTATAGTAGCAGATGATGAATTGGTGAGCTTGGCTCTCCTTGGGCTTTCGAAGAGTTGGCACAACTACGAACACTCTGTCAATGGACCAGAGAAACTGCCAAATTGGGAGCAACTTTGGTCGGATCTTGTGCAGGAGGAGATAAGGCGGAATACCTGGGATGTCTCTTCATTGAAGAATGATGATGAAGAGAATTTTTCTTTGGCTACCAAAGAAAGGAAAGGGAAGGGGAAGAAATCCCATCCAAAATCTGAGGCTAAAGGCAAGAAGCTAGATTTGTCCAAGGTGAAGTGTTTTCATTGTCACGAACATGGGCATCTCGCCACTAACTGCCCATAGAAAAAGAAGAACAAGAAGGTTGTTGGAGTTGCAGCGGGTGAGGCCTTAGCCTCGCAATTTGAACTTGATTTCTCTTTGATTTCATGCTTCATTTCAAGCGCAATGGGATCGGTGTGGTATCTTGATAGTGGTGCTTCCTTCCATATGACGGGAGACAAGGATTTGTTTAGTGACTTGGAGGAGAAGGATCTCCAAATTCATATAGATATGGGCGATGATGGTAGATACAGTGCGACTGGCATTGGAACCATTACCTTTGAGAGGGAGTCAGGTAAACCATTCTATTGAAATATGTTATGCATATTCCAAGTCTGAAGAAGAACTTTTTCTCGGTCGCTATGTTGGAGGACAAAGGTTATGATGTTGTTTTCAGCAAGGGAAAAAATTTCCTGCGACATGAAACAATGGGTCAAACCAAGAGGATAGGGATTCGAGTTAAGAATCTCTACAAGCTGGAGGTAGATGGTTGCGTTGCAATGATGGGCAAAGAAGAAGAAGTGGTGAGTCGAGATGAGGGAGAATTATGGCACAGGATATTGGGCCATCTTCACCATGGCACCTTGAAGATTTTACAGCAGATTTCTATTGGACTTCCCAAGGGTACTCTTTCACAGTCATATCAGTGCAAGGGATGTACTATGGGTAAGTTTATGAAGACCACCTTTCATGAGAAGGAGAATCATGCTTCGATGATCCTTAAGAGAATTAACATAGACATGTGTGGACCTTTATCGGTTGCTTCAATAACAAAACGTAGGTATTATGTTATATTTGTTGATGACTATTCTCGTAGATGCCCAATCTTCTTCATGCAGAAGAAGAGCGAAACATTCTCAAAGTTCTGTGAGTTTAAATCATTGGTGGTGTAGAAATTTGAATAACTGAGATATTATTCACCGAGATTATCCTGATCACACACTATTTGAGCTTCATGCATAATACATAACCTCTTCTACTATTGATCATCAATTTGCAGAAATATAAACAATCGCATTCGCACATTAAAACCATAAAAAATCACACATATAAACACAGTATTTATGGGAAAGCTTAAAGCTGAAAACCCCCAACTATCTGTATATTATAATTATAGAGATCATGTAACAATCATTGTAAAAACTCCTCACAAGCTCTCAGTACAATCTCAAATTGTTACACACTACACAAGCTGAGATCATACAAAACACATGCTCCAATCTGCTCCACCTATTAGCCTGCCTCTACTGCGCAATACAATATGGATAATTTCCAGATCCAGGTTCAAATCCCACTGGTATTTACTACGCAATCCTCATTGGCTTCTCCATCAATGTGTGGTGCAAACTCATGCACCAGTATAGTCACAACTGATAGTCACACTGCTCTTTCACCTACCTCTTCACTGGTCTCCACTGAAACTGTCCATGCACTGAAGTTAACTGATGTATTCTTTAGTTGATTAATGAGTTTATACTTAGTGAATTAATTAATAATTAATTCACACCACTCTCACTAGTGTATCAATCAGTTAGACTAGATACAACTAGCTCAACTATGTTTAACTCAGTTAAACTGAACACAACTCCACCAACTACCTCAATAACTCCACCAAACTATGTCACATGAGTTCTAACTGAAGTATCCATGCAATAGCTCCACTTAACCCTCAAGAATAGCGTAATTCCTTCTGTCAGCTCCTGTGCCACATCTGTGCACTTAACCGAAGTGCTCCAAGAGAATAAGATAATGTTTATAGTCCAAATATTATTAAGAGCTAATAATATTCGACATATCTATTTTTAGAGTGGCAATATAAAAATAGATTCCACCCAGTATGTCTAAAAATAGAAGTCCATCTATTTTTCCATCTTGACCAACCATCCATAAATAGCATCCTGCAACTCATAGAACATGATCCATATGTCTAAAAATAGACATAGTCTAAAAATAGACTTTGCGCCAAAAATAGCCTGTGGGCCCACTTAGTGAAGGCGACTCCTTTCCACTAAGCTCATCATATTGTTGCAATCTCAACACTCCCTCTCAACAAGATATGGATTATCTGCAACCCCTATCATGCCCTTGTGGTATTCGAATTTGCTCCTGGTGAGTGCCTTCGTCAAGATATCAGCATCTTGATCCTCCGTAGGAATGTATGAAAGTAACATGATTCTCCGCTGCACACAATCTCTGATATGATGATACCATATGTCAATGTGTCTAGATCTATCATGAAATAATGGATTAACCGATATTTTGATGCAACTCTGATTATCACAATAAATCACAGTAGGCTCTAAATGTGAACCAAACAACCCGACCAGGATCTTCCTCATCCATATAGCCTCGCATGCAGCCAAACTTGCTGCCATATACTCGGCCTCTGCTGAACTGAGTGCCACGGATCTCCGTTTCCTGATATACCAAGAAACTGTTGTTGACCTGATACTGAAAATCCCTCCAGATGTGCTCTTTCTGTCCGTTGGGCTCCCTACCCAATCTACATCCGTGAAGCCACAAAGCCTCACCTCATCCGATTGTCTGTACCACAATCCATATCCTGATGTGCCTCTGAGATAACGCAATACATGCTTGCCTGCCTTCCAGAAGAGCTTGGTAGGCTTAACCATAGCTTGTGAAAGTTGGTTAACTGCATAGCATATATCGAGTCGTGTATTGACCAGATACATAAGCGACCCCACCAACTATCGATAAACAATGGCATCCACTACCTCTGCTGAAGTAGCATCCTCCTTCCTCCAACCACCAGGAATATGAGTATCAACAGGCTTGCAGCCATGCATGTTGAACTTCTCTAGTATCTCCCGGGCATACTTACCCTGAGAAACAAACAGTCCATCACTGCGCTGCCAAATTTCCAATCCCAGGAAATAATGAAGGAGGCCCAAGTCCTTCATCTCAAACTCCTTTGCAAGATAAACCTTGCATGAGTGTATCAACAGTTCATCACCTGCCAAAATCAAATCATCTACATAAAGTACAATGATTAGAAACTTACCCTCCACCACAATCTGGTATAGGTTCGGATCTGCCTCACTCTTGGAGAATCCAAGTCTGGTGAAATAACTATCTATCTGTGTGTACCAAGCACGAGGTTCTTGTTTCAACCCATACAACGCTCTTTTGAGCCTGCACACATGTGACTCGCTACTGAAGATATCGAAACCTTCAGGCTTCTCTATGTACACCTCCTCCTCAATCACTCCGCGAGGAACCACTTTCACATCCATCCGATGAATGTGCCACAAATTCCCATCCGCGTTGAGAGAGCAATAATCGTCCATATGGAAGTTAGAATACTTCGCATGTGCAAAGGTCTCCCTCATAATCAATCCCCTCAATCTGTGAAAATCCTCGGGCAACAAATCTTGCCTTATACTTCTCAACACTCCCGTCAGATGCCTGCTTCACCTTGTAGATCCATCTCAAACCCACCACTGATCTACCCTCTAGTCTCAGGAAAATCTCCCATGCACTATTTCTGACAATCAAATTATACTCTTCCACCATGGCATCTACCCATGCGGGGTCCTTCACAGCTTCCTCGAAAGAGGATGGATCTGTCACGATACAATTGCTCATAAGAGCCATGTATCCAGTATACCGGTCAGGTGATTGTCTCTGTCTGCATTATGATGTAGGTGCTCCTACAACCTTCTCTGCATCTTGAGCCAGTCGCTCAGCTTCTGTAGTGCGCTTCCGCCCTCTGATGGTTGGCACTGCATGAGTGGTTTCTTCCACTCCATGAACCTCATCTTGTGGCTGATCCACATCCTGAGACTCATCCTTAGGAACTAATATTTCCTCCTCTGCATGCAAGTGTAGCTCCCTCTCAAGCGAACACTTCATGGCTTTCTCCTCCTGAAATTTGATATCCCGTCGCACAAAAGTCTTGCGACTGTATGGAAAATACACACGATAGTTGTGGGGCGTATCAGTGTACCCCACAAATATCCCAACCTCCGCAATCGGCTCCAGCTTCTTCTTGGAATCCTTCGTCACATGAATGTAAACAGGTGAACCAAAAATCCTCAAATGGTAAATATCAGGCCTCTTACCAGAAAATGCCTCCTCGGGTGTACTCATGCCAATTATCCTGTGAGGAAAATGGTTCTGCACATATACTACAGTATTGCACGCCTCCGCCCATAAGTGAATGGGTAGGCCCTGATCATGCAACATCGCCCGTGCAGCACCCACGATCGTTCTGTTTTTCCGCTCAGCAACCCCGTTCTGCTGTGGGTTATGAGGTGCTATGAGCTCTCTTCGAATTCCTTCTGTGCTGCAAAAGTACTTGAATTCGCCAGAGATGAATTCACCACCATTGTCGCTCCTAAGAGCCTTCACCTACTTCCCCGATTCTTTCTCAACTAGTGCCTTGAACTCACAGAACTTTGAGTATGTCTCGCTCTTCTTCTAAATGAAGAAGATCCATCACTTATGAGAAAAATCATCAACAAATATCACATAATACTTGTGCTTTGCTATCGAAGCTACTGAGAAAGGTCCACACACGTCTGTGTGAATTCTCTCAAGGATCGTCGTGGCGCGACTATCCTTCTCGTGAAAGGTGACTTTCACAAATTTTCCCAAGGTACACCCCTTGCACTGATCTGACTACGCAAGAGTGCCTTTAGGAAGCCCAGTAGAAACCTGATGTAGTATCTTCAAAGCTCCATGGTGAAGGTGGCCCAATCTCCGGTGCCACAACTCGCCATCATCCCGGCTCACCACTCCTTCTGCCTTGCCTACCATTGCTACGCAGCCATCTACCTACAATTGATAAAGGTTCTTAACATGAACTCCTATCCTTCGGGTCTCACCAGTTGCCTTACTACACAGGAAAGCCTTTCCCTCGCTAAAGACAACATCATATCCCTTGTCTTCTAACATCGCCACAGAGATAAGATTCTTCTTCAATCCTGGAACATGCATCACTTCCTTCAATACGAAGGGTTTACCAGACTCCCTCTCAAAGGAAATGGTACCGATACCAGTCGCACCGTATCTACCATCATCGCCATATGATTGCCTAATTGGATCTTTCATCCGCACGTTAACAAATCTCGATCTTCCTGGGTCATGTGAAAAGATGCACCACCGTTCTAGAAACCACATCGCATCCCGCCACACTTGAGACCAAGCATGAGATCAGCGAAAAATCCAGCTCAAACTGCGAGGCTAAGGCCTCTCCAGCTGCAGATCCAGCAGCCTGCTTATTTTTCTTCTTCTGTGGACAATTAGTGGCGTAATGTCCGTGTTGGTGACAGTGAAAGCACTTCACCTTGGACATGTCCCGCTCCTTGCCTTTCACAACGGATTGAGAAGCATTTTTCTTGCTCTTCCCCTTCTTTTCTTTGGCAGCCAAAGCGCAATTCTCTTCATCAGAGTTCTTTTATGATGATCCGTCCCTGGTACTCCGCCTTATCTCCTCTTGCACAAGATCCGACCAAAGTCGCTCCCATCCTGGCAATTTCTCCCGACCATTGACAGAGTCCTGATAGGAATTCCAACTCTTCGGAAGCCCAAGGAGAGCCAAGCTCACCAAGTCCTCATCATATACAGTCACCCCCACACTTCCCAGCTCATCCCTGCATTGGATGAACTTCGTGAGGTACTTG
This sequence comes from Pinus albicaulis, assembly GCA_034641835.2. Lineage (NCBI taxonomy): Eukaryota > Viridiplantae > Streptophyta > Pinopsida > Pinales > Pinaceae > Pinus > Pinus albicaulis. The sequence continues at coordinate 570,711,598 of CM076584.1, read as the reverse complement.
GGCATACTGTCGCCTTTCTCCATCTTTATGTTTCTGAGTCTATCCTTGAGCGCCAACTTCCTCTGGTCGCTCTTGCTTTGGAATAAATATGTCAAGGATTTCCACATCAAGAATGGAGAAGCCTTACCATGAAGGCTGGACACTATGTGATCCTTCACACCCTCCAACAGAATCCTTCGACACTTTGCTGTCTTCTTTTGCCATGCGTCAAGTACGACAACATCACTAGAAGTAGGCTTTGGAATTTCTGCATCTATGAACTCCTTCAACCCATTGTCATCTAGCACCACCTCCATCTTGTCCTTCCATGAAATATAATTCAAGCTGCCCTCAAGGGCATACTCCAATCACAATCCATTGAAAGACATCTCAACTTCGACACCAAGAAAACACTGCTGCAAATTCGAATTCCACCAGCACAAAACTCAACCGCTTCAATGTTTTGCAATTGCTCCAATGATCAATACTCCTCTAATACCATGTATAAATTTGAATAACTGAGATATTATTCACCAATATTATCCTGATCACACACTGTTTGAGCTTCATTCATAATACATAACCTCTTCTACTATTGATCATCAATTTGCGGAAATATAAACAATCGCATGCGCACATTAAAACCATAAACAATCACACATATAAACACAGTATTTATGGGAAAGCTTAAAGCTAAAAACCCCCAACTATCTGTATATTATAATGATAGAGATCATGTAACAATCATTTTACAAACTCCTCACAAGCTCTCAGTACAATCTCCAATTGTTACACACTACACAAGCTCAGATCATACAAAACACATGCTCCAATCTGCTCCACCTGTTAGCCTGCCTCTACTGCGCAATCCAATATGGATAATTACCAGATCCAGGTTCAAATCCCACTGGTATGTACTGCGCAATCCTCATTGGCTTCTCCATCAATGTGTGTGCAAATATCATGCACCAGTATAGTCACAACTGATAGTCACACTTGCTCTTTCACCTACCTATCCACTGGTCTCCACTGAAACTGTCCATGCACTGCAGTTAACTGATGTATTCTTTAGTTGATTTATGAGTTAATAATTAGTGAATTAATTAATAATTAATTCACACCACTCTCACTAATTGTATCAATCAGTTAGACTAGATACAACTAGATCAACTAATTTAAACTGAACACAACTCCATTAACTGTCTCATCAAATCCACCAAACTCTGTCACATGAGTTCTAACTGAAGTCAACCATGAAATATCTTCACTAAACCCTAGGAATAGCGTAATTCCTTCTGTCAGCTACATGTGCCACATCCGTGACTCTAACTGAAGTGATCCAAGAGGATAAGATAATTTTTAGAGTCCAAATATTATTAAGAGCTAATAATATTCAACATATCTATTTTTAGATTGGCAATCTAAAAATAGATTCCACCCAATATGTCTAAAAATAGAAATCCATATATTTTTCCAACTTGACCAACCATCCATAAATAGCATCCTGCAACTCATAGAACATGATCCATATGTCTAAAAATAGACTTTGCACCAAAAATAGCCTGCGGGCCCACTTAGTGAAGGCGACTCCTTTCCACTAAGCTCATCATCTTGTTGCAATCTCAATAGGTGGAGAAGGAGACGAGGAAGCAAGTGAAGGATCTGCAGAGTGATAATGGTGGTGAATATATCTCAAATGAATTCAAAGACTTCTGTAGCAAAGAAGGAATTTGAAGAGAACTCATAGCGCCTCATAACCCACAGTAGAATGGGGTCGTGAAGAGGAAGAACAGAATGATCGTGGGTGCTGCACGAGATATGCTGTATGACCAGGGCCTACCAATGCACTTGTGGGCGGAATCATGCAACACTGTGGTTTATGTGCAAAATCGTTGTCCTCATAGAGTACTTGGCATGAGTACACCTGAAGAATATTTTAGTGGTAAGAAGCCTGATATTTCTCATTTGAAGATCTTTGGCTCATCTGTTTACATTCATGTGAAAAAGGATGTCGGGAAGAAGCTGGAGCCGACTGCATAAGTTGGGATATTTGTGGGGTACACAGAAACACCCCATAATTATTGTGTGTATTTTCCAAACAGTCGGATGACTGTGGTGCGACGAGATATAAAATTCAATGAGGGGAAAGCCATGAAGTTGTCGCTTGAGTGGGAGCTACACTTGCATGCGTAGGAGGAACTTCTTGTTCCCAAAGATGAGCCTCTAGATGTGGATCAACCATAGGAGGAGATTCATGGAGTGGAGAAGTCCACTCATGCAGAACCAAACATCAGAACAGGCAGGAAGCGTACCAAAGAAGCTGAGAGACTGAAGCTTGATGCGGCACAGAATGTAGGAGTCCCTACATCACAATGTAGATAGAGAAAATCACCTGACTGATTTACTGGATACATGGCTCTTATGAGCAAGTGTATCGTGATAGAGCCATCTTATTTTTAGGAATTAGCATAGGAGCCCACATGGGTAGATGCCATGGTGGAGGAGTATGACTCCATTGTCAGAAACAATGTTTGGGAGATTTTTCCAAGGCCGGTTGGTAAATCAATGGTAGGTTCAAGATGGATATACAAGATAAAGCAAGCTGCTGATGGGAGCGTCGAGAAGTATAAGGCAATATTTTTTGGCCAGGGCTTCTCACAGATTGAGGGGATTTATTATGAAGAAACCTTTGCACCTGTCACACGGTATTCTTCCATAAGGACCATCCTTGCTCTCTCAGTGCAGATGGGTTGGCACATTCATCATATGGATGTGAAGACTTTGTTCCTTAATGGGATCATTGAGGAAGAAGTGTACATTAAGAAGCCTGAAGGATTTGAGATCTTCAGCAGTGAGTCGTATGTGTGCAGACTCAAAAGAGTGCTATATCGGTTGAAGCAAGCACCCTATGCTTGGTACACACGGATCGACAGCTATTTCACTGGACTTGGCTTCACCAAGAGTGAGGTGAATGCAAAACTGTACCAAATTGTGGTTGAGGGTAATATTTTAATCACTTTTCTTCATGTTGATGATTTAATACTAATGGGTGATGAGCAGTTGATACACTCATGCAAGGAAGATCTTGCAAAGGATTTTGAGATGAAGGATTTGGGCCTCCTTCATTATTTCCTTAGATTGGAAATGTGGCAGCGAGAAGGTGAACTGTTTGTGTCTCAAGGAAAGTATGCTCGGGAAATACTTGGTAAGTTTCACATGGAGGAATGCAAGCCCATGGATACTCCTCTTCCAGGAAAATGGAGGAAAGAGGATGCTACATCGGCAGAGGTAGTGGATGCTACTGTCTATCAGCAGTTGGTGGGTTCGCTCATGTATTTAGTTAATACAAGACCATACATATGCTATGCGGTGAACCATCTTATTCAAGTGATGTTTAAGCCTACAAAACTCTTTTGGAAGGCAGGAAATAATGTCCTGAGGTATCTCAAGGGCACATCTAAGTATGGCTTATGGTACAGATAGATGGATGAGGTGAAGCTGCATGGCTTCATGGATGCAGATTGGGCAGGCAGCCCAACGGACAGTAAGAGCACATCTGGAGGGGTTTTCAGTATCATATCTACAACATTTTCTTGGTACAACAAGAAACAAATATCCGTGACACTCAGTTTAGCTGAAGCAGAATACATGGTAGCAAGTCAAGCTACATGTGAGGCAATCTGGATGAGGAAGATCCCGGTCGGTTTGTTCGGTTCTCATTTAGATCCTACAGTGATACACTGTGATAATCAGAGTTACATTAAACTCTTGATTAATCTTGTGTTTCATGATAGATATAAGCATATAGATATCTGGTATCATCATATCGGATATTGTGTGTAGTGGAAGATCATGTTGCTTCAGTACATTCCTACGGAAGGTCAGGATGCAGATATTCTGACGAAGGCGCTCACAGAAGAAAATTCAAATACCATAGAAGCAGGATCGAGGTGAAGGATAATCCCTATCTTGTTGAGAGTGAGTGTTGATATTCAACAAGATGATGAGCTTAGTGAAAATTAAGCACCTTCATTAAGTGGGGCCCACAGGCTATTTTTAGGTGTATGCCTATTTTTAGACATGGTGAGCATATTCTATAAGTTGCAGAAATCTATTTTTAGATGGTTGGTAAAATGTGAAAAATAGATGAAATTCTATTTTTAGAATATTAGGAGAATTCTATTTATAGATCGTCAATCTAAAAATAGATGCATGTCGATTATTATTAGCCCTTAATAATAATCTGACAATAAATATCAACTTATTCTCTTGGAGCACTTTATTTCAGTGAACAAATTTTGAAAATCAGTGGGCTGAAGAAATTATGCAATTCCTAGGGCGGTTGGTGACTCATGCATGCATGACTCAGTTAGAACTAAAGTGGCAAAGTTGTGACAGAGTTGGAAGAGTAGTTATGGGAGTTATTATTCAGTTTAACTCAGTTAAGTGAGTTAAACTCAGTTGTGCTAGTTGTATCTAGTTATAATTAGAGATAAACTAGTGGGAGTTTAGTGAATTAATTATTTAATTAATTCACAACTAGAGACTCACTTGCAACTGAACAAATACAACAGTTAACTAATTGCATGTCAGTTCCAGTGGAGACCCAGTGGAGAGATAGGTGAAAGGGTGAGATGGACTATCTGTTGTGACTATAGTGATGCATTCAATGCATCTGACACACATTGGAGATGCCAATGAGGATTGCGGAGTCAAGGCAAGGAAAATTTGAATTCATTCAGAGGTATTCTTCAGCAGGGATTGCGCAGTGGAGGCAGGCTATCAGGAGGCAAGAAATTGGTGCATAGATATGCAAATTTCTACATGACAGTGTGTAATGATTGTTGATTGTACTGAGAGCTTGATGTATTAGGATTTTTATGAGATTATTATATGATCCATTGATATACATAATATATGATAGTTGGGGTTTTTATCTTTAAGCTTTCCCGTTAAAAAACTGTGTTTTATGTGCGATTGGTTTTCTTCATATGTGTTTGCAATTGGCGATTTAATTTCAGCAAAGAATTAAGTGGAAAGATTATGTATTTAACATAATATTAATTTGTTAGATCAGGAGAATCTGGTAATACTATCAGTATTAATAAATTTCTACATTAGCTCATGCATTCATAAAATATATCTAAGAGCCTATCAAACCATGGAATGGATACGTAACTAGAGCACATCATATTATGAGAAATATACCATGCATGTAACGAACATTTAACTAGATTGGAGCCATGACAAACCAATCATAAAATCATACATAAAATAATAACTTGTTCTCATTAACCTCAATAAGAATCAACTCATAATAACATATGTAAATTCCATACAAGTCAGGGACTTCCATGTACCACCCAACCATATATTTGGTTGAACCAAATCTCTCTTTCAACCAATAACCCCCATGCCATATTCCAAGCATGAATATGGGATATCATGGGATAAAACTAAACAAAACCAACCAGGGAATCCAAAGGATAAACCACCTCAACTCTCAACCACATTGATTTAACCTAAACCAGTCCAGAAATCACCAAACCAATTCAATCTTGGATGCCTAAAAATTTCTACACCATACCCAACAAAATTTTCCTGTCTCCATCCATCTATCAAGGACTTCCCAGATAAAACCATCTCCACCGGAAACCCTTGGGATTTTCTTGATACCACCTTAGCCGAATCCAATCTTCCAGAAATCCCAAGCTCAACCAAGAATGAATCCCATCACACCATGGCTATCTAGGAAATGGAAAGGTAAGGCGATAACCACTATCAATCTAGAAAAATATTTTCAATGACAAAAGAGTAATCCTGTAAACCAAATGCATTCACCATGCATTAAAATCCCAACAAGGAAATCACACATGTAACCTATTACTTGCAAAATCTTCTTCTTGTGCTTCCTTACTTTCGTTTTCATGTACTTTTCTTGCTTGCTCTCTTGATTATTCTCTCTCTATTGTAGTACAATTTCTTCCTTAAAAAAACTAAATTTTTCCAAAAATGAAACTGATCAAAAGCTGAACCCGAAGCTGAAAACTAATCAAAAGTTGTCAATTGTTTGTTTCTCAGATGCATTTTTATCATTGATGTCCAGTGTCTCTTCATTTCTTTTTCCTCTTTTCTTTCATTTTCCTTTATTTTCTCTCTAATTTCCCTTGCATGCATATTCTTGTCTCTTCATCTTCCTTTTCTGCTAATCACCTTTATTTCTTTAATTAAATTACCATTTATTTTCATTTGCCTTTTGTCAATGCTAATACCAATTTCCATAGTCAATAATAAACCATAAGTGATACCTACTTTAATGTTTTTCCCTCCATTAATCTTGGAATATGCATCCCATGACCTTGGTATTATTTTTTCCTTTATAATGTCCTTCCATTTACATGGAAGGTCAACCTAGGGATGTTACAAATGTTGAAAAATGCAGCAATAAATTGTCAATTTGATTTTTCGTTGATTAAATTGAGAAAATTCGAATGTCCACATCAACAAACAACTTGGATGATGTTAACTTGTGTGACATGGCTTATTTCACCAATTTTACTCAGTAAATTCAAGTTGGAGGAGTTAGAGTTCAGTTAAGCATGTTTGATTGCTAATTTTTAGCAATCAAGGTCATTTATCTAAGTTTAGTTTTAGTTAAACTAGTTCCAACTGTTGGAGGAACTAGTGGAGGATTAAGTTGTGCAGTGGGACTTCAATAAAACTTAGTGATCATCTAGTTAACTGATTAATCAACCAAAAATAGCTAGTGCATGCAGAGAATTTGATTACCCCAATCTAGGTGGAGATTCCAAGGCATTTTAACGTCATTTGTAGACTAGTCTTGAGTGTACAGGTGTTTCATGCAGTCAGATGATCAGCCTAAGGAATTGTGAAATTCAATTTGAGTAATTTTCTAAATAATAGGGGCCTAATTCATCAAGGAAGAACACAAGGAAATAGGAGCTCAAACCAAGGAAGAAATTAACTAAGTATGGATCAGAGGCCTTCAATGACTAGATAGATAGGTTGTGCACTTGTAGGGTGAGCTCAATTGTGCAAATAAATTGTAATAAATCTATATTATTTTGATTAGTGCAAGAGGCATTGGGATTTTTAGCAGTTTTCTTTCCCCGAGAAAAATACTTGTTGCATGTGTGTGATTTCTTATTGCATGTCTGAATTTTTGTTCTAAGTTGTGAATTACTTTCCGCAGAGCAGTAGAGTAGGTTTGTGTCTTATGATTTTGAATAAAACTTCATGAGAAGTTGAAATCTACATCGTAATTTCCACATGGTATCAGAGCAGTATTCACACTAGAGTATAAATTTCAAAGTTGTTTCTTAGGAGGTTCGAATTTGAAGATCAGTGTCGCAGGATTTCTTCAGAGCTAAGAAGATGGCCTTCAATGGACTAAGGCTAGATAATGCCCTCGAAGGAACCTATAATTTTTTTGTATGGAAGCATAACATGGAGCTAGTATTGGATGACAATGGAATGCTAGAATGCATCAAGACATATGTTGCACAATGAGAAAAACATAATTCCTAGAACCATGCTCAATGGAAGAGAGATGTAGCCAAAGAGAGGAGAATCATATAGGAGGGAGTACGAGATCAAATTTTCTCAAATATCCATGGAAAATAAACTTCTTTCGTAATTTGGAAAGCATTGAAAAAATTGTTCGATAATATAGTCACCACAAGAAGTTGGCACTCAAGGATAAACTTTGAAGTATCAAGATGTAGAAGAATGACACAATTCCATGGTCTTTGAGAAAGTTTACCCATTGTTGTGATGAAATTGACGAGATCGGTGTTAATGTCCCTGAAGAATACTTGCCAATACTAGCCCTTTTGGGCCTTCCCAAGAGCCAACATAGCTATCAAGATTCAGTGAATGGGAGAGAGAAACTACCAAATTTGGAGCACTTATGGTATGATTTAGTACAGGAGGAAATGAGGTGGAAAACCGGAGATGGGACTTCATCCAAGGGTGAGGATGAAGAAAAAATTGCATTGGATGGAAATGAAAAGAAGGGAAAAGGGAATAAATCCCAATCCAAACCAAAATCTAGTCAAAGGGGCAAGAAGAATGATTTGTCCAAAATTAAATGATTCCGTTGTCATGAATTCAGGCACTATGCCATGAAGTGTCCATACAATAAGAAAAGAAAGAATAACTCAGAAGGAGCAACAGGTGAAGTCTTGGCTTCACATTTTGAGCTTGACTTTACCCTCATTGCATGCAAGGCTAGAAGAGTGATGGGGAGAATTTGGTTCTTGGACTCAAGTGCATCAAACCACATGACGGGGAATAGAGATTTTTTCAATGACCTGGAGGATAAATATTTGCAGATGCAAATTAATATGGGGGATGATGGAAGGTATATAATTACCGCTATTGGTAAAATCACCTTCCTTTTATAGGGAGTCAGGCTCCCCCCCTCAGGCTCAAGTATGTCATGTTCATTTCGGGCCTAAAGAAAAATATTGTCTCCATTACAATTTTGGAACCGTGGTTATGATGTTATCTTAACACAGGAAAAAAATTCCTAAGATACATAGCCATGGGATAGGTGAAGGAAATCTAGGTTCGCATGAAGAACATGTAGAATCTAGATGTAGAGGATTGTGTTGCATTAAACTCAAAGGAATAGAAGGTGTAGAGTCATAATTTCGGTGAACATTGGCATAGAAGACTTGGCCATTTGCATGACGGTGCTTTGAAGATCATGTAGCAGATAACCACATGCCTTCCAAAAGGAGCACTTGAGCAGCAGAATGTATGAAAAGGATGTACTTTGGTGAAGTACAAAAAATCCACTTTCCATGATCGGGACAACAAAGCACATCTATTCCTAGAAAGGATCCACTCTGATGTATGTGGACCTTTCTCTACAACCTCCACTACCAGGCAAAAATATTTTGTCATTTTTATTGATGACTTCTCATGAAAGTGTTGGATCTTCTTCATGCAAAATAAATATGAGACATTTTCCATGTTTGTAGAATTCAGGGCATTACTTGAGAGAGAAACCGAAAATAAGGTGAAGGATCTCAGGAGTGATAACAGAGGTGAGTAAGTGTTGAATGAGTTTAAAAATTTCTATGCAAAAGAAGGCATCCAACGAGATTTAACAACACCACAAAACCCACAATAGAATGGGTTGAATGAGAGACATAACCGTAGCATTGTGCGAGTAGTAAGGGCGATGTTGCATGACTAAGGCTAATGAGAAAAATACTGAGAGAGGGCAGGGAGGCGGGGGGGGGTGGGTGGGTGAATCAGTATTTTAAACTCAGTTCAACTTTTCATTTCTTATTCTGATTTCCATACACTAATGTTATTCATGCAACCTACGCATGCACACGACTTTATTAAAGGAAAACAACATATATCCAGTTAACTAACTTTTCATATATTTCATCACATGTTCAACTTTAACCAGTGCATCATTACTTCATTATATTTTAATTAAACAATAATCATGAGAAGTGAGAGATGAATAGACCATCACACATAAGAAACATATCAACACACATGAACACCAATATTTTAGGTGGAAAACCAACATGCAGGGAGAAAACAATCACTGCCATCGTCTTTGTATCCTTATTTTATTATATAGGAAAAAATCTTACAATCTTGTACTGGCGCAGACTCATACCTGTACACAGGCACCCACCTGTATAAGGATACAACCTTCTCTTGTTCTCCAACACCCACTTGAAGGGAGCTCCAACCTCTCTGATCTTGTTTACCGACACCCACCGGAAGGGAGCTCCCACGCTCTAAACAAATTTACCAAATACCACTGGAAGATAGCTTCGACTCCCTCATTGCAGGCTCCAACCCTCAACACCTCTTGTGTGTAGGTTTTAACCCTGAACATAAATGATCTAGAAATGAATCTTATAACAGAAAATAAACAATAGCGAGAGAATAAAACATAAAACAGATAAACACAGAGATTTTCCCTTGGATCCCAAATCGGGACGACCAGCTTGATTTTTCATTATATTCCTTTTAGTGTTACAACACATATATATACATGTCAAGCATACAAGAAACCCTGCAATCCATTAACCCCTATTTAGAACATAACCGAGTCTTGACCGGATCTACAAAGTACTGTAACAAACACATCGCATCTTCAAAACCATGTGCAAACTCATGCACAAAACATGGGTGGGTCCACCTATGAGTGGGTCCGCACACCAAAACAATTTTCGTCGGGGCACTGCCTCCCCCCTTGTGACCCCCATGATGTACCCAACACAACGTACAGCGCGTGGGGCTAGTCGTAGAAAGAATATAACACATACCCAACATTGTGGACCACGTTTCATAATATTTCATACTAGATCCACCTGAATCAAACCATCAAAATTGTAGGCCACCTTTCATCTTATTTTCATATTGTACCCACTTCCAAAATTAAGCCCAATACCAAGTAACAATTATGAAACCAACTAGTAAATCAATTCATCGAATCAACATCGAAAAACCAATCATTTAACCTCAATCAACCAAAGAAACTATATCAAACCAATCCATAATATATCATATCAATGCACAATAACTCATCATATGGGTAAAAATATGAAGTTGGGTTACACTTTCATGAGAAACGCACCCACAAATTTCACTCTCAAACCGAAATTTTAGGAAGTTTGGTTGAAATTTTGAAATCAATTTGGCCGAATTGTTTCTATCGTTTGTCAAACTTACTATGTCGTTAACAATGACGGTGTCGATAACTATATTTTTGGCTGGAGATAGAAAAAACGGTAATAAAAGTTTGATCGAACTATTAGTTTGGTCAGACTATTACTTCGACTGAAATTTTTCTTATAAATATAATGGCCATCAGAACCTCATAATTTTTTCAAAGGTTTTCTAATTTTTATGAGACTGTTGGAGAGGTAACTGTTATTTTTTTTTGGTTTTTATGTTTCTATTTATTTATTTTTGGTTTTCTAACTTTGTAGTGATTTTGCAGGCTTCTCTCCTCGTCTTCTCGTCCTCGGCCCTGTGTTTTCGTCTACAACTTGGCTTGACGTCCTCGTCCTCAGCTCGGATCTATGTCGTTGTCTACTCTTCCTCGGCTCTACACTTGTCTGCAACTCGACTCGACGTCCTTGACCTCAGCCCGGTGTGTTCATCCTTCTTTTTCCAAGAAGACTATCATTTCCGTAAGTTGATATTGGTAATAAAAATAGTTATAATTACATAAATATCATAATTATGTTGGTTCATATAAATCTCTACATCTCTCATAAATAAAAGATAAATTTTATATTGTTTTTCTACTTTCTAAGATTATAGGGACTCCTGGTGTTTACACCAGTTGAACTACTGTCCTAGTTATTCCACTTGAATCACAATATCAGTATAACCAAAAGTAAGGAAAATTTTTACTATCCGTGGATGGTTTTTTTAAATCTCATTTCCCTTTTTGAATTTTATGAAGCCTTTTACTGTATATGGATGGTTGTTTAGTGTGAGATTTTTTACTATCCTATGGTTTTATGGTGAGATTACCTACCTCGTGGGAATCTTGTGGGATATCTCTGACAAGATATATCTGCAAAAAACACCCCTACTACCTTGAAAATGAACTGATCATGATCTGCTTGTGTCTTCCTTGTGACTGTTATGTGCTTGATATCGGTGGCAGGTTGCAAAGTAAAATTTATATCAATGGTTGGATTTATTTCTATAACAGTGCAGTGGACATCATGGTTTTTTGGCACCACCGATTATTCCACTCTCAATGACTTTTTGTGCAATAGAGATTATTTTTTTATGGACCAAGAAGTTTATATATATATATATATATATATATATATATATATATATATATATATATATATATATATTTAATGTGGTAAAATACAAAATTTTACGAAATATTTCAATGGACAAATTTTTATATATCTTTTAAATTTTTATACTAAAAAATCTTATGAAATATCTCAGTATTTGATTACCAAATTACTTCACCGTGTTAAAATATAGATATATCATTTAGTGAGAATATCTAACTCGAATAGCATTATACAAAAGGTTACAAATTACATAAAAAAAAATTGAATAAAGACTTTTGACTTGATGTGATGTCTTTAAAGTAATTTATCAAACCAGAAAACATTATTATTATTATTATCTTTGGTTGTCACAAGGTCTCTTCCTGTATTTTGAGTGGAAATCCACTCTATTGAAAGGCTCTTGGTGTTGCTAGAGAATTTTTTTTGGAAAGAGGAGTGAAGGATATTTAAAAATAGTTTTTAATATTTGAGACAACAAAGTAATAAATATACAACATTATCTAGAAGGGTATTCTAATAACATCAGTTTACATTTTGTGTTGATAAGATTTTTTTTAATGAAAAATTCACAAACACAATGATCTTTCAATTATTTATCCTTAACAATAATATTTAAAAATCGTAGTATAGATATTTTAAAAGGATAATTTTTCACTTCATCTTCATAGGAGTTCTTATTATCTAATTTCCCTGTGAGCATCACCTGTCTCAAGGGGCACATCAATAGCCACGTCAACGATGATATCATGTGTCATGTCTTCCACCATGCAATATTCTCATTGGCACTCTTAGAAGACTGAATCCTCCTATTTGTTCTCTTTGACATGAGCCTTTTGCTGAGGCCCTCCCTAGTTTGTTTTCTGGTCAACAAACTATTTTCTGTAGTGCTTCTTCATATCTCCTATTTATAATTTCCATCCATAATAAAAGCACATAAATCCCCCATTTTTAGCAGACTTGAAACATAATGATAATTGCATGTGTCATTATCATGCACAAATTTTAATTACCTATCCTTGATTGAATGCCTTTCAAAATTGTTGCTAAGGAAGGTAGGTTGGATCTCCAGCCAGACATGCATGTATGATGGACCTCAGTTCTCAGACACTTTATATCTTGTTGGTCTTTTAGCAGCTTTGGGGTTACTCAACATCTAAATCCTCGAAAGTGGGTGGGAGAATATTCAATATTAGAAGTTTCCCTTTTTCCATGGTTGGATTCATGGTGTTCAGAAACTTTAGACAAGTCCAACAGAATAGAAAGAATAAGTTATTCAATGGCCGTGAGGATAACTTATCCATCATCGCTAGAGAGGACACAATGGAAAATAAATTGATAAATGCGACTATAATATTTCTAAAATATGGTATAACATATCTTAAAGAGTGGATGAATAGAAATGAAGTCCGAACTCTATTTGACCTAGGTCATGAAATTTACAATTCTGTCCTTAGATAAGAAATCAAAAAATATATTTTTAAAGAAGTCACATCTAGATGCATATACTTGTTCTAGTGTCATAGGAGGAAGTATTCCAATATACTAGAAGTTTTCTTTTTTTTATGCATGGAGCCCAACCAAGTTGAAATATTGATTCGTTGTGTTCAAGTAGTAGGTAAACCTAATTTGTATAATTAATTACCCTATTTTCCATCATAACAAAATTTTAAGATCAGGTCGGATACATAATCCCCCTATCATCGGGGATATCAATCTGATTTTAAGATATAGTAAGATTAACATTTCCGTAAGTTTATATTGGTAATAGAAATAGTTATAATTACATAAATATCATAGTTAGGTTGGTTCATATAAATATCTACATCTCTCATAACTAAAAGATAAATTTTATATTGTGTTTCTACTTGCTAAGATTATAGGGACTCCTAGAGTTTACATCAGTTGGACTACTCTCCTAGTTGTTCCACTTGAATCACAATACCAGTATAACCAAAAGTAAGAACAATGTTTACTGTCTATGGATGGTTGTTTTTAAAGCTCATTTCCATTTTTGAATTGTATGAAGCCTTTTACTATATGTGGATGGTTGTTTAGTGTAAGTGTTTTTACTATCATGTGGTTTTATGGCGAGATTACCTGCCTCGTGGGAAGCTTGTGGGGTATCTTTGACAAGAGATATCTGCAAAGAACACCCCTACTACTATGAAAATGAACTAATCATGACCTGATTGTGTCTTTCTTGTGATTGTTATGTTCTTGATATTAGTGGTAGGTTGCAAAGTAGAATTTATATGAGTGGTTGGATTTATTTCTATAATAGTGCAATGGACATCATGGTTTTTTTGCACCAACAATTATTCCACTCTCAAAAAAATTATGTGCAATAGATATTATGTTTTTATGGACCAAGAAGTTTATATATATATTTTTAAATTGGTAAAATACAAAATTTTACGAAATATTTCAATGGACAAATTTATATATATCTTTTAAAGTTGTAAACTATAGAAGCTTACGAAATATCTCAGTGTTTGATTACCAAATTACTTCACTATGTTAAAATAGAGATATATATTTTAGGGAGAATATATAACCCAAATAGCATTATACAAAAGGTTACAAATTACACAAAAAAAAATTGAATAAAGAGTTTTGACTTGATGTGAAGTCTTTAAAGTAATTTATCAAACCAGAAAACATTCCTATTATTATTATTTTTGGCTGTCAAAAGGCCTATTCTTGTATTTTGTGTGGAAATCCCCTCTATTGAAAGGCTCTTGGCCCTGCTAGAGAAGTTTTTTTGGAAAGAGGAGTGAAGGAGATTTAAAATTAGTCTTTAATATTTGAGACAACAAAGTAATAAATATACAATATTATCTAGAAGGGTATTCTAATAAGGTGAGTTTACATTTTGTGTTGATAAGATTTTTTTTAATGAAAAATTCATAAACACAATGATCTTTCACTTATTTATCCTTAACAATAGTATTTAAAAATTGTAGTATATATCTTTTAAAAGGATAAATTTTCACTTCATATTCATAGGATTTCTTATTATCTAATTTCCCTATGAGCATCACCTGTCACAAGGGGCACATCAATAGCCACATCAACTACCATACCATGTGTCATGTCTTCCACCATGCAATCTTCTCGTTGGCACTCTTAAAATATTGTCTCCTCCTCTGTGTGCTCTATGACATGAGCTTTCTTCCTGAGGCCCTCCCTATTTGGTTTTATCCTCAGAAAATTGTTTTATGCATTGCTTCTTCATATGGCCTATTTATAATTTCCATCCATAATCAAATCAAAGAAATCCCTCCTTTCTAGTGGGCTTGAAACATAATGGAAAGTACGTGCATCATTATCATGCACATTTAGTTACCTATCCTTGTTTGAATTCCTTTCAACATTGTTTCTAAAGAAGGTAGGTTGGATCTCCATCCAGACATGCATGCATGATGGGCCTCAGTTCTCTGACTCTTTATATCCTGTAGGTCTTTTAGCATCTCTCGGGCTACTCAACATCTAAATCCTTGAAAGTGGGTGGGCCAATATTCAATATTAGAAGCTTCCCTTTTTCCATGGTTGGCTTCATGGTGTTCAGTACCTTTAGAAAATTCCAACAGATTAGAGAAAAGGAGTTATTCAATGGCTGAGAGGATAACTTATCCATCATCTCTAGAGAGGACACAATGGAAAATAAATTGATAAATGTGACTATGTATTGCTAAAAGATGGTCTAACAGATCTTAAAGAGTGGATGAACAGAAATGGAGTCTGAAATCTGTTTGATCTGGGTCATGAACTTTACAATTATGTCCTTAGAGAAGAAATCAAAAAACATGTTTTTAAAGAAGTCACATCCATATGCATATATTTTTTCTAGTGTCATAGGAGGAAATATTCCATTATAGTAGAAGTTTGCTTTGTTTTATGCATGGAGCCCAACCAAGTTGAAGCATTGATTTGTTGTGTTCAAGTAGTTGGTCATTCAAATTCCTACTTCATATAATTAATCACCCAATTTTGTATCATAACAAAATGTTGAGATCAGGTCGGATACATAATCCCCCTATCATCGGGGATATCAATTGGATTCTAAGATATAGTAATACTATCATTTCTGTAGGTTGACATTGGTAATAAAAATAGTTATAATTACATAAATAGAATAATTAGGTTGGTTCATATAAATCTCTACATCTCTCATAACTAAAAGATAAATTTTATATTGTTGTTCTACTTGCTAAGATTATAAGGACTCCTAGTGTTTACACCGGTTGGACTACTCTCCTAGTTGCTCCACTTGAATCACAATATCAGTATAACCAAAAAGAATAACAATGTTTACTTTCTGTGGATGCTTTTTTTTAAAGCTCGTTTCCCTTTTTGAATTGTATAAAGCCTTCTACTGTTTGTGGATGGTTGTTTAGTGTCAGTGTTTTTATTGTCCTGTGGTTTTATTGCGAGATTGCATGCCTCGTGGGAAGCTTGTGGGATATCTATGACAAGAGATATCTACACAGAACACCCCTACTACTCTGAAAATGAACTGATCATGATCTTCTTGTATCTTCTGTGTGACTCTTATGTGCTTGATATCAGTGGCGAATTGCAAAGTATAATTTATATCAGTGGTTGGATTTATTTATATAACACTGTAGTGGACATCATGGTTTTTTGGAACTAGCAATTATTCCACTCTCAATGAATTTTTGTGCAATAGAGATTATGTTTATAGGTACCAAGAAGATTATATATATTTTTAAAGTGGTAAAACACAAAATTTTACGAAATATTTCAGTGGAAATTTTTTTATATATCTTTTAAAGTTGTAAACTATAGAAGCTTATGAAACATCTCAGTATTTTATTACCAAATTACTTCACTGTGTTAAAATAGAGATATATATTTTAGGGGGAATATCTAACCCGAAAAACATTATACAAAAGGTTACAAATTACATTAAAAAAAATTTGAATAAAGAGTTTTGACTTGATGTGAAGTATTTAAAGTAATTTATCAAACCACAAAACATTCCTATTATTATTATCTTTGGTTGTCACAAGGTCTCTCATTTATTTTGAGTGGAAACCCCCTCTATTGTAAGGCTCTTGGTCTTGCTAGAGAAGCTTTTTGGAAAGAGGAGTGAAGAAGATTTAAAAGAATTTTTTAAGATTTGAGACAACAAAGTAATAAATATACAATATTATCTAGAAGGGTATTATAATAAGGTGAGTTTACATTTTTTGCTGATATGATTTGTTTTAATGAAAAATTCACAAACACAATGATATTTCACTTATTTGTCCTTAACAATAATATTTAAAAATCATAGTATAGATCTTTTAAAAGGATAAATTTTCACTTCATATTCAAACGAGTTCTTATTATCTAATTTCCTTGTGAGCATTACATATCACAAGAGGCACATCAATAGCCACATCAACGACCATATCATGTGTAACGTCTTCCACTAGAACTATTGGGTACCAAATCTGTATATTTTTCTCTCCCATTTTCACCCACCTTTCTATCTCTTTGTATCATTAATTGTTCTAAAACACGCGAGTTAAATCCCTTCCCACTGTCTTATATGGAATATTTGATTAATGAAGTAATAGCCGTGGAGGTTTTACCTATGAAAGTATTAACTCTGTTATTTCCACAGATTTGGAAAAGTAAAGGGATTAAATTTGCAAGCCACGAAGCAACTCCGAATTCTCCGCGCTATCTCAACATGCTGTAACAGCGCAACAGATTCCAACTTACCCCAGATCTATTTAAGGCTTTTCGTGGTTTCATTTCAGCAACTAGTTTGCTATTGTAACAATTGTATAATTGTAGTTATTTAGTTGTTAGAGGGAAATAGGTTTTCCTGAACATTTGTATAAAAAGGGCCCGAGGGCTGTGAATCAGGGCCAAGTAGAAAGAAAAATATATTGTAACATAAATGTTTTTAATCAATTGAATGTGCAGTGTTTTTTTGTTCCATTTGTGAGCTGTGAGTTTACCGCAACCCTGATGAGAGAGTTGGGCCCACTCTTCTGATAAGGTGCTGTGTTATTTTCTCTTTTGTTGATTTTGCATTTCTGTTTATTATTGTAATTGTTGTTCCGATATGATTCTGTAATTGCTATGAATGCTTTTATAATTCTACAATTTATCTTTAATTGTTGTTACAGTAGTTTGCTTGATTTCATTAATTAAGCCTATGATTCAATAGTGGATTATGTTATTGCTCTTGCATATATTGTGCACGTTAGTCTTGAAATAATCAATGCACCTGGATTGATAATTAATGTGGAAAAATGGTTTGAATATTTGTTCACATCTGGACACCAAAATTTTGGTGCTGTTGCCGGGAGGCTAAAAATGTGCAAGAACACGATCTACAATTGATCTAAGGGTCGCTCTATTGTCTTGGGGAGAGTATTTGTTACCCTGCTCTAAGTCCTGAGCGTAGTGTTTTGTTTTCTTTGTTTTTCCATTATTTTTTAGAATTGATCTCTCATCTTGGGGAGGGGATTCATTACCCTCCTCTAAGTCCTGAGCATAGTGTTCTTGTTGTGAAACCAGCTCCAAAAATAGAAGAAAAGAGATATCAACTCCTTAGAAATAAGCCACTTCGAGGGGGTGACCTCCAATACATTACATGAATGAACAATTCTTGGATGATACAAATTACAAAACCTCATTTCTATATATAGGAGTCCATGGGGCCACAATGTAATCCTAGTGGGCCACAATGTAATCCTAGCCGACCTAAAAATCATAATTTAAGGGCACAATAATAACAATATGGGGGTTACAGGGGTACAATAATAACAATAAGGGGGTTACACTAACAATAATAAGCGACTATACTAGTAATATAGGGACCTAACATGCCCCTCCCCTTCAAAAAGTGTTGTCCTCAATGCTTGAGTAGCTCTGGGTGCTTCTGTATAAAATTCTCATCCTCCCATGTAGAATCTTCAGTGGCTAAGTTCTTCCACTTGATGAGATACTTTGAAATTGATCGATTTCATAGCTGTCGAGTTCTTGTTTCCGTGACCGCTTCAGGTTCCAATATGATTTTTCTTTCCTCACCAAGTTTGGGAAATATTGTTTGAACTAGAATATTTTCACCTATAACCTTCTCTAAGCATGAAACATGGAAAATTGGATGCACTCGTGAAGAAGCAGGAAACTCCAATTTGTATGCCATAGTACCAATATTTTGCAACACCTTGTAAGGACCATAGTACTTTGGTGATAATTTATTATCCTTCTTAGTTTGCTTGAGAGACATTTGTTTGTATGGTTGTAGCCGTAGAAACACCCAGTCTCCTACATCAAAACTTCTCTTGCTGCGATGTTGATCTACCTGTTGTTTCATTTGATTTTGTGCCAAATTCAAGTTATCCTTTAAGAGTTGGAGAACTTCTTGTTGATGCTCAATGTGATCTTCCACTACTTGAACCTTCGAATTTTCTCTTAAAGATGATGTGATGGACTGTGGATGATATCCATAAAGTGCCATAAATGGGGTCATTTTTGCTGCAATATGGAAGGAAGTGCTATACCACATTTAGCGAGAGGTAACCACTTGACCCATTGTGTTTTTTTATCAGATACAAAACAACGAAGATATCCTTCCAAACATTTTTTTGTTATCTCAGTTTGACCATCGGATTGAGGACGATAAGATGAGCTATGAGCTAATTGAGTACCCAAACAAGAAAATAACTTTGTCCAAAAATTTCCAGTAAAAATGGGATCTCTGTTGCTCACAATAACCTTTGGGTTTCCATGTAGCTTTTGAATTGATTCTATAAATGTAGTAGCAACTGTACTAGCTTTAAATGGATGAGATAATGCACAAAAGTGTGCATACTTGGTAATTCTATCAACTACCACCATGATGACACTCTTTCCTTCGAACTTAGGTAAATCTGTGATAAAATCCATTAAAATATCTTCCCAACGTTGGCTTGGAATGGATAAGGTTGTAGAAGACCCGGGGTCTTAATTGTATCAGATTTATTCTGCTGGAAAACCAAACATTCTGCCACAAAATTTTCAATATTAGATTTAAGGCCATCCCAAAAAAATTCTTTCTTCACCCTGTGGTAAGTTTTTAAAAATCCTGAGTGTCCTCCTAAAGGAGAAGTGTGCAATTCCAAAAGAATATTTCGTTTTAGTTGGGAATTCTTACAAAGCTATAAGCGATCTTTGTACCATAAGGAATCATTTTTCCAACTAAATGTATCAGATGTACTAGGATCTTGCTGCAAATTTTGAATGAGTGTCCACACTTCTTCGTCCTTCTTCCATTCATCCCTTGCTTCGGTTATCAAATCTGGTTGGATAATAGAAATGGCACAAAGCAATGCTTCCACCTCTTCATTCTTTCTTGAGAGTGCATCTGCAACAACATTAAGCTTTCCTTTTTTGTAGATTATTTCAAAGTCATAACCCAACATATTTTTGACCCATTTTTGCTGCTCTTCTGAAGATAGTCTTTGTTCCAAAAAGTGTTTAAGACTATCATGATCAGTTTTTACCTTGAAGTGTCTTCCCATTAGGTAAGTTCTCCATTTCTTTAGTGCATGAAATATTGCTAACATTTCCTTCTCATAAATAGGTTTCTGTAAATACTTTCCTTTGATTGGACGACTTTCAAAAGAAATGGGTCTTCCTTCCTGCATTAAAATAGCACCAATTCCATTTCCTGAGGCATCACATTCCACAATAAAGGTTTTTGTGAAGTCTGGCGTAGCTAAGACCGGTGCTAGGCACATTGCCTCTTTAAGATGTTCAAAGGCCTTAATTGCTTCAGGAGTCCATGAAAATGCATCTTTCTTCAATAATGTTGTTAGAGGTGCTGCTATTCTCCCATAATTCTTAACAAAATTGTGATAATACCCTGTTAACCCGAGAAATCCTTGCAACTGCTTTATGGTTGTGGGGACTTTCCATTCCTTAATGGCTTTAATTTTGTTAGGGTCTACCTTAACACCCTCGTGAGATACAATATGACCCAGATATTCCACCTCTTGTACTCCAAAGAAACATTTGGATGTTTTTGCATATAATTGTTTCTCCTGCAATAGTTTGAGCACCCTGTCAACATGTTCAACATGATCCTTCCAAGACCTTTTGTAGATTAGTATATCATCAAAAAATACTAGCACAAATTTTCTAAGGAAGGGTTTGAAAATGGAATTCATCAACCCTTGAAATGTAGAAGGCGCATTGGTAAGGCCAAAAGGCATGACCAAAAATTCATAATGACCCTCATGAGTTCGAAATGATGTTTTCAGAATATCTTCAGTCTTCATTCTAATTTGATGATATCCTGAACGAAGATCCAACTTGGTAAAATAAATTGCTCCATGTAATTCATCCAATAATTCATCAATCACAGGAATGGGAAATTTATCTTTAATGGCGAGCTTATTGAGCTCCCTATAATCCGGACACATTCGCCATGATCCATCCTTCTTGTGTACCAATACTACAGGAGCAGAGAAAGAACTTTGACTAGGTTGAATTATACCGGCCTCTAACATTTATGCAATCATACGTTCAATTTCGCTCTTTTGGACGTAAGGATATCTATAAGGCCTGATGTTTGGAGGAACACTTCCTGGAATCAAATGAATAGCATGATCATGATCACGAATAGGTGGGAGTATTTTGGGAGTTTCAAACACCTTGGAATGATTGTCCAAGACTTGTTGGAGATCTGCAGAAATAGATGATTTTGATGTTGGAACTTCTAGTGAGCATAATTTTGCAATTACGCCTCGCTGTTCTTTCTTTAGAAGCTTTGTCATGACATTAGAGCTTATTATCCTTCCTGGCTTCCCCGCAATACCCCGTAATTCGACTTCCTTTCCTTCTGAAAAAAATTTCAAGAAAATTTCTTGAAAATTAAAAGCTACCGTCCCCAAAGATTGTAACCATTGTACTCCTAGTACCACATCAGCACCTCCCATAGGAATCGAAAGCATTGGACTATTCAATACATATTCCCCCATGGTTAGCTTGATATTATGGCATTTTCCAGAGCAATTTATAGTTCCTCCATTTGCAACCATCACTTGACATTCTGGTGCTGGGTATAGGAAACAATTCAATTCCTTTGCTACCTTACAATGAATAAAATTATGGGTACTACCTGAATCAATCAACACTATTACCTTTTTCTTCTTGATATGTCCTTCTATCTTAAAAGTTTGAGGAGTGGTAATTCCTGCCAATGCATTACATGATATGGTCAGACTCATTTCTTCCTCTTCTAGGGTTGGTTCCTGGTGTATACCCTCTTCTTTTGAAAATTCTTGTTCATTTTCTTCTTCCTCTTCGCAATCTATGTAAAATAATTTCTTCTCAGCACACTTATGACCTTTAGTGTATTTTTTATCACAACTATAGCAAAGCCCTTTTGCTCTTTTTTCTTCCAATTGTTGTGGTGTCAAACTTTTAGGTTGTGGAAATCTAGGAGTAGCAACACTTCCCTCTTTATAGAAGTGAGTGGTAGGCTTCCTTGTTGCCATAATTTTACATTCAATTTTTCTTGCCAACCTGAATGCCTTCTCCAATGAATCATGTTCCAAAACACGAACTTCATGTTGGATGTTATCTTTTAAAGTACATATGAAGAGATCAATCCTGTGTTCCTCTAAAATATCAGTTACCCTTATATTCAATTTTTGTAAGTCCTCAATGTGCTCCTACATTGAACACTTTTGTTTGAGATTTATCAATTGGCTAAAGAAGGTGTTGCTCTTTGTATCCTCATAATGTGCTATCATTTCCTCCATAAAAATTGACCAAGTGAAAAAAAATTTACGGGAGCAAAGCCATCGATACCATACAAATTTATTTTGTTCTAAATGTAAAGTTGTGATGCGTACCTTTTGTGTGTTTTGCACATTATTGAGATCAAAATATTGCTCCATCTGCAGTATCCATGTTACAGGATCCTTTCCATCAAATTTCCTCGTATCCATTTTTGGAATATGGTGGTTCTTCCTTCCAACATTAGAGTTTATGAAATCATGATTAACATTTATTTTGTTCTCATCATGAGTTTCCTCTACTATCTTTTCACCATTAGGAAAAATTTCTTGTATCAACTTTGTCAAACCTTCCATGTCTGTTTTTATATCATTCTTCATGTTTTCCATTTTTTCATCGATCTTCGCTTCCATGTCATCCATCTTATATTCCATGTCAGCTTCCATGCCATCCATGTCATTCTTCAAACCATCCATCTTAGATTCCATGCCTTTCTTCAAACCATCCATCTTAGCTTCCATGCCTTTCTTCAAAACTTCCATGTCATTTTTTGTTGCTCTTTGCGAGAGCGAAATTTGTTGCACTTGCTCTTGTAATTTTGATATGTCATGTTGACATTCTTTGTCTTCATGATTCATAGTAGAGCCTTATAAAGGCTTAATGGTTGTTGAATTCTTTTTAGGGGCCATTTTAGAATCCAATACTGATATCTATTCTACAATATGCCCTTGGAATCAATTCAACTTTATTCTTAAAACAAGACTTATGCAATTCGGAAAAAAAATACACACCTTTTACTTGCTTTAGAGAAGCTCGATATTGAAAATGAATTATCTCTATAATTGTGGATCCTCAATATCTAAAATTTGGCCCTTGTAGTATCGCTATGAAACTTCTTTCCAATGCCATAGGTCTGATCTGATTTGGATTCTTCAAGGAAAATTTATGTCCAATCTCCCACAATGAACCAATTATGGACTATTTCAGTAGAGCAAACTTTTACGACTTGCCACGTGTCACTGTTTCCTCCTTTGGCTCTAAAATGGATCAAAATAAAACTAAATTTTGTGTACTTGTGGTCACTTTTTACAGCATTCCAATCCGATGCTCAGAGAGAGAGTTATGAATATTTTCCCATGATCACCTCTTTGAGATGAAATTTAGAAGCCTGAAAAATCCCTAACTTTCACAGATCATATCTCCGCCAATATTTCGAACCAAGATCTGAAATTTTGCGATGATGTTTCTCAGTATTTCGAATTTTCACTCTAAAAATTTTAGCTTCTGAACCTTCTTAGAAACAAAGTTATAGTGAAAATTCCACAATGACCTGTTTAGGTTAAATTCAGGAGCTTGAAAAATGACCTACCTTCCACAGATCATATCTCCCAAAATTTTGTGAACCAAGCTCTGAAATTTTGCAACGATGTTCCTCAATATTTTGGATTCGCACTTTAAAAATTTCAGCTTTTGAACCTTCGTAGAAAAAAAATTATTGCGAAAATTCCACGATGACCTGTTTGGAGCAGCGAAACCCTAGAATCCCAAAGCTTTGATACCAAATGTTGTGAAACCAGCTCCAAAAATAGAAGAAAAGAGATATCAACGCTTTAGAAATAAGCCACTTCGAGTGGAAACCTTCAAAAAATTACATGAATGAACAATTCTTGGATGATACAAATTACAAAACCTCCTTTCTATATATAGGAGTCCATGGGGCCACAATGTAATCCTAGCCGACCTAACAATAATAACTTAAGGGCACAATAATAACAATATGGGGGTTACAGGGGTACAATAATAACAATAAGGGGGTTACGCTAACAATAATAAGGGACTATACTAGTAAAATAAGGACCTAATAGTTCTATTTTTATTTTTCTTTTTCATTGTTTCTCTTAGAACCAATCTCTCGTCTTGGGGAGGGAATTTGTTACCCTGCTCTAAGTCTTGAGTATAGTATTATGCTTTTCTACTTTTTGATTGTTTTTCTGAAGGGCCAATTTCTCGTCCTGGGGAGGGTATTTTATCACCCTACTTCAGGTCCTGAACTTTGATTTTCTTTTAGTTTATTTTATTTTCTTTGTTGAACCTACTCTCTTGTCCCGAGGAGGAAATTATCTGTCCTGCTCTGGGTCCTGAGCACTTCTGTTATTTTAATCAATCCTTCCCACCAATTGCATGAACACGGATCTTAATAAGAGGCGCAGAGGAAGACCCCCAAATAAAGGAAGGGATTTGGGAAGGAAGACGTATATCTAGGAGATCATCACAAAGGCTGAATCTGAAGCATCTTCTCGTGCTGCTGTCGTGGTAAGGGTTTAGACAAAGTCCGAAGGGAAGTCAGTTGAGTAGCCAGTTCCATCCACAGTACCAAAGGGAATTCCTTCGATAGCAGAAGGAGTAATAAATTAGGTATCAGTGGAGGAGATACCCATGTTGGCAGCTGAAAGGGAAGAAATAGAAAGCAGACGGTCAGAAGAATTGAGCAATTCTAATTGGGAAGAAGAACTCCCGAAGGGGTTTGCGTCACCATGAGACTAAGGGAGTGTTGTGAAAACTCCTACAGTTGAATTGGGCAATTCCGATTGGGAAGAAGA
This sequence comes from Pinus albicaulis, assembly GCA_034641835.2. Classification (NCBI taxonomy): domain Eukaryota; kingdom Viridiplantae; phylum Streptophyta; class Pinopsida; order Pinales; family Pinaceae; genus Pinus; species Pinus albicaulis. Next base: position 570,686,433 of record CM076584.1, on the reverse strand, counting down.
GCTCCTGAAGGATTTCACATCACCATGAGACCAAGGGAGTGTTCTGAAACCTCCTACAGTTGAATCACCCCAAGTACCAGTTGCAGAACCAGTTGAAATCACGGATGAATATTGGAGGATATTCATGGCACCTACAAGTTCTTCTATTGATTTTCCAATTGGAAACATTATAGGTGATGCCCTGATGAAGCCCATTACTTTAACGACTCTGCCTAATTTTCATGGGATTTCCTCTGAAGACCTCGATGCATTCCTCTTCAAATTTGACATTTTACATCGAGGGTATGATTATATCATCGATGCTTAGAAGCTAAAAATATTTCCTGCTACCTTAAAAGGGATAGCCCTGCGATGGTTCATGGGTTTAGGAGGAAAGACTGTTTCCTCATGGGATGCGATGAAGGAAGTCTTTTTGGAGAAATACCAAGATTATTGTAAATCTCGTGACATCAAGGAGGAAAATTTTAATTTTGTACAAAAAGAGGATGAAAACATGGAAGATTATGTGGAACGATTCAAATATATACTGCAGAGATCGGGACATAGTGACCTGGATAAATATATTCTGAAGATTATCCTTCTCCTGGCACTTAGGGAAGACTCCCTCCAACTTCTAAACATATTAGGAAAGGGGGGCGTTTCGAAAGAATACTTTGACACTATCTGTGAGTTGTGCATTCAGTGTTCACGAGGAGCTGCAAGAAGTGGACAAGGAATTCTATCATTAAAGACTTCTGGTGGATGGATTACAAAGGAAGAAATTGGAAACCTACTAGATAACCTAAGGATTGATATCCTAAGCACATTATCCGCCTAGATGGACACTCTGCAAGAGAAACAGTAAAAAATAGAGTTGGAGAAGACTATGGCTATATTATTTCCACAGTGCAGAAAGAAGCATCCATTGAAAGAATTCCCATTAAACATAGTGGAAGCCTACGCAATTTTCTAACATACCCATGCGACCAAATTGTGCCCTTCGTTGCCAGGACTAAAGGTAGTTTTTCAAGGGGCAAGTGAAGAAAATGTGGTAGATCAATTATACTTCATGGGACCAAAAAAGCCATGGCAACCTCAACCACTAGCTATGAATCCAGGTATGCCTTAGGACCCATCTCAGTATTTTAATAATTTTAATATGGGTCCCTAGTCTATACCTTTTTCACCGATGTGGTCTCAGTATTAATACCCCCCTCACAACAATGGGCTCCCTAGACCAGTTCGAATCCTTCATGGAATCAAAACTGGCATGGACCCTCTCCTATTGGACAATTTCCCTAATCTATGCCTCAACAACAACTTTAGTTTCCCTCCAATGTACCTCCAAGCAACCCATCCCTTCGACCCCAAATTCCTATCCAACCCAATCCAAATCCTAATAATGAAGGGGTCCAACAAACAGAAACTCTTAATCTTCCATCATATAGCATTTCTACCATAGGACTTAATGAGATAAACTTATGATCTAGGCGGGTAGTAAATGCTCTGACTTCACTTATTATCATAGAATAGATTGACAATGAAGTTATAGAACCAGAACAAAGGACAGTTGGGGATAAACCAGACCAAAACATGATAAATAAAACACATCCCCAACCTGTTCTTAACCAGGGTCGTCCAATTATTCCACCATATCCTGAAATATTGGCCCTGAATAAACAAAGCCCTCAAGTAGAGTTTGACTTCCTGGGGGAATTGCAAAATCTTTTTGTTAAAATAGCACTGCTCCAAGCTATGAGGGATGTACCTATATATGCAAAAACTCTCAAATATTATTGCTCTAAGAAACCTGGGAAGAAACCAAGGGATCCATTAACCATTCATTTGATGGGTAGGCTGTTTGACATCATGCTAGGAAGGACCATACCTGTAAAATATTGGGACCCAGGTAACCCAATTCTAATAGTAAAAATCAATGGGGTTGAAATCCAAAATGTACTGGTAGATTTGGGTGCTTCCATCAATATCATTACCTCCGAAACAATGAATGCATTAGGTATTGGAAAAATTAAGCCAACCCCTACTATCTTGGAATTGGCAGATAGGTCTACAATTAAACCGGTAGGGAAGTTGGAAGATGTGAAAATTTCGGTGGACTCATGGCACTATCTCGTGGACCTCCTTGTATTACAGACACGATCCTTAGTTTGTGGTCATCCATTGATCTTGGGAATACCTTGGCTTGCAACCGCAGATGCCTATATTGGGTGTCAATCTGGACATATGATTATATCAAATGGGATGGTTACAAATAACCTTACTCTCTACCCCCCCGCGGAACCCAACCCATCTGAAAAACTATTAGCCAGACAGAAACCTCTTCCAATAGAAGATTTTGAACCTGAAAATGAAGAATTTATACCAATCCTAACCATTGGGCATGCCCTTCAATTCAAAATAGAAACTGAGGATGATACCATTAACACTTTTATTAATGATCCTTGTTTTGTTTCCAATTCAACTCGTCAACTTTTAGAGTCTACTATGAGATGTGATACACTAAAAATCATCGAACCAGAAGATGAAATTGAAGGCATTCCTGTAAATTCATCCCACGATAGTATTCTGATTTAAATTGAACCAGGGAAGACACCAAATATCAACCCGAATCTGTCAAAATCCCAGACAAAGCAACTTTTAAAAGTCCTTCAAGACCATCAGGAAGATTTTTCCTGGGATTATACCAACATGAAGGGGATCCATACTAGTTTATGTACTCATCATATTTATATCAAGGAAGATTTCCACCCTGTGAGACAACCCCAATGGAGAATGGTCCTGCTCTAAAGAACATTGTCAAGGAAGAATTACAAAAATTGCTGGATGTAGGTTCCATTTACCCCATCTCGGATAGCCAATGGGTGTCTCCGTTGGTTATCGTTCCCAAAAATAATGGTAAATGGAGGATCTGTGTAGATTATAGGAAGCTAAACAAGGCAACTCAAAAAGACCATTTCCTTTTCCATTCATTAACCAAGTCCCGAACACCTTGGCTAGGAAGAAGTTCTTTTCCTTCCTAGATGGTTTTAGCAAGTATAACCATATCCAAATATCCCCGGAAGACCAAGATAAAACAACCTTCACATGCCCATGGTGGACCTTTGCATACAGGGTCCTCCCATTTGTTTTGTGTAATGCACCTGCAACCTTCTAGAGTGCAATTCTGGGAATTTTTCTAATTTAGTCAATGACAGTGTTGAAATTTATATGGATGATTTTACCCAATATGGAAACTCATTTGAAGAAGGATTGGAAAATCTGGAAAAATTACTCAAAATATGTAAGCAGACACATGTATCTCTATGTACAATCAAATGCCATATGATGAGGGAAGAAGGAAGAGTATTGGGACATTTGTTCTCAGCTGCTAGAATTCGAGTAGATCCGGCCAAAGTAGAAGTAATACTGCACTTTCCAGTACCCAAGACACCCACACAGGTACGTAGCTTTACTGGTTGTGCTATTTATTACAGATGTTTTATAGAAAAATTTGCTAAAATAGCACATCCACTTTTTCAATTGCTAACAAAAGATGTAGAATTTTTATGGACAGAAGACTATGAAGCAACTTTCATGAAAATCAAGGGAATGGTTTGCAAAGCTCCGATCCTTCGAGGACCCAATTGGGAATTTCCATTTCACATACATGATGATGCCTTTCAGACAGCAGTAGGAGCAGTCTTAGGACAACAGGTAGACAAAACACCGCATGCAGTTTACTATGTCAACAAGAATTTAACTTCTGCTAAATTGAATTACACAGTGACTAAAAAATGATTCTTGGATGTCATCTATGCTCTCAATAAGTTCCCACACTATATCACTGGGTATCCTACTTTTGTACATATTGATCATGCAATAATAAGGTATTTGATGAATAAACCTATCACTCCTGATCGCATTACAAGATGGTTGTTATTGCTTCAAGAAAAAACTAGGAAAATATAATGTAGTTGTTGATTTTCTATCTTGAATGGATAACAATGATGAATGCACACCTATAGAAGATAGTTTTAATGATGAGCATATTTTTTCAATTTCTACTAACCCTCCATGGTATGCAGATAGTGTTAACTATCTTGCTACAAGGAAGGTGCCTCATCATTTTTCATACAGGGAATAACGAAAAATTATTCATCACAGTGCCTGATATTCCTGGATGGCAGGGTACCTCTTTCATATAGGAGTCGATATGCAGATTCGGCGCTGTGTATATGAGGATGATATTTATGAAGTGCTGAAGGCTGCCCGTGATGGCCCTTGTGGGGGACATTTTTCAGATAAAATAACAAGCCATAGGGTGCTACAAATGGGATATTATTGGCCTTCTATCTTTCGAGATGCACAAAATTATGTCCAAAGGTGTGATAGTTTCTAGTGCATGGAGCAGCCCGGTCGAGCTAATGAAATGCCCTTGCAGCCACAGGTAGTCCTCAAACCTTTTGAGAAATGGGATATCGATTTCGTTGGACCCTTCAACCCACCCTCCTAGCAAAAGGTTCACATTTTGGTCTACACTGATTACGTGACTAAGTGGGTAGAAGCCAAAGCTGTTGTGAAAGCAACAGAATAGGTGGTTTCAGATTTTCTATTTGAAGAATTTTTTTCTCATTACGGTACTCCGAGGGAGATTGTTTCAGATGGAGGAGAACAATTTACATTACACATGATAGAAAAGCTTATGTAGAAATATGGGGTCAAGCACGGGGTGACATCTCCATACCACCCCCAGGCGAATGGACAAGCGGAAAGCACAAACAAGACATTGGAAAATATCTTGACAAAAATTGTGGCATACCATCGTCGGGATTGGGCTCAAAAGCTGCCTAAAGCTCTATGGGCATACAAAACAACATGACGGAACACAACTGGGTTTTCACCATTTGACTTGGTTTATGGGAAATCCCCATTGTTTCCAATCACTACGCTCAAAACAACTCTTGAATTTGTTTTGGATCTGTCAGATGCCTAGAAACAACGACTGGATTAGTTTAATGAACTAGATTAAATCCGTTCAATGGATGTCCAGAGGACTACTTCTATTCAACAGCAGAGGATGAAATGGAATGATAAGTTTATCCAAAACAAGGTGTTTCATAGGGGAGACTAGGAATTACTTTATGACTCTCATTTAAAAGATTTTAAGGGAAATCTTTGCACTCGTTGGATGGGACCTTACAAGGTGGACATTTTATTTGATAATGGAACAGTCAGGCTAGTTATAATTGATGATACGTGTGCTTCTTTCATAGAAAATGAACATCACCTAATATTATACCACCGCCCAGCCTCTAAGGATGCTTTCATCAAACATCTCTTCGAGAAATCTGGTTTGAAGGTTACCAGCGCAGAGAACTCTTCCTCTACATCCTCTCTCTTAAAAAAAATAATAATAAGAATAATAAAACTATAAAGAATAAAGAATAAAGAATTGAAAGAAAAAATATATATATATATAATACTGTTACTATTTATTTGTTGTCTTTTTGCAAGAGATACTACTAAGGAGTAATGTTTTAGAGCTTGAAAATTTTCTAAGTATCGATGTTGTTACTCATCACGTTGTTACTCCTTGGATGAGGCTACTCATGATGATGTTACTCCTTAGTTGATGCTACTCATGATGTTTTTACTCCTTGGTTGATGCTACTCCTAATGTTGTTACTCCTTGGTTGCTGCTACTCATGATGTTGTTACTCCGGATGCTGCTACTTGTGATTTTGTTACTCCAGATGCTCCTACTCATGATGTTGTTACTCCAAATGCTGCTACTCATGATGATGTTACTCCAGATGTTGTTACTCTGGATTTTGCTACTCACGATGTTGTTACTTCGGATGGTGCTACTCGTGATGTTGTTACTCCAGATGTTGTTACTCCGGATGCTACTACTCGTGTTACTGCTACTTGATGTTGTTACTCTAGATGTTGCTACTCAATGTTGTTACTCTGGATGCTGCTACTCCAGATGCTGCTACTCGATGTTGTTACTCCGGGTGCTGCTACTCACAATGCTTCTACTCCTTGATGTTGTTACTCCATTCGCATCATTATTGCATCGTTATTCTACCAACCGTCACTTCCTCCAGGTAGGCCGCCAAGTATGTCTCCATTTGACTCTTATGGATTTAATTAAATATTCCATGCATAAGACATTGATACCACGGATGACTACTTTTAAGTTGGGGGAGGTGTCGTCATAACTAAACGACGACGTAATGATTATTCCAAAAGTCATTATTACAACTTCATGTGATGGTACGCCCTACGATCCTTACCATATTTCGTATAATCATTAAAGATGTATTGGGATCAGCAGCACGCATATGATACAAATCGATTAGTCCTTTCCACCTCATACGAAATAATTAATATTTCATCCATCGCATTACCATAATTTTCCATGATTCTCTTCGTTTCTCGAGAATCACCATTTTTATTTACCGTTATTACCCTTCATTTTTCACCATGTTGTTTTTTCCAAATTTGGTACCCACCACTCTTTCCAACGGTCTATTGCTCTAGAGTGCTGTTACAGTTTCTACAAGATGGGCAGACTGGCTGTGCAGCATGAACCTGAAAAAACAGTCTTAGTCCGCAACAATGCAGATGTGTGGCAAGTTTTTGTCAATGTAGGATGGGCTATCTACTTCGATAGATTGCAGGGATTTGACAAGGGAATCACGATGGAGTTTGCGCTAAATTTGAATGAGAATTTCTCTCGGTTCAGAGGATTATAAATTCCTATCACAGAATAAGTAATCGTAGAAGTTAGAGGGCTAAGACAGCAAGGGAAGCAATGGTTTTCTCAGAGAATTCCCCTCCCGAAGTTTCCTGAATTGTTTTTGCAGGCACGAGAAAGCATTTTTTAATATGGGAGAGGGTATGAGCACAAATCTGTACCATATCCATGGAACGAGGTAGTAGTTTTTGTGATGAAATACATAACCTACGAAGGACGGGCCAAAAATCTATTCAAATACCATTTCAAAATTCTGGCTCACCTTCGATTTCAGCAAGCACAGGTTCATTCCTTAAACATGCCTTTCTTTTTATTAAAATAACTTCAGCACATGGCACAGTCCACTCAGCATTTGCGCCAGATGCTGGCAGTCCTCTCCAATCATGGACTGGTTCGTTTATTGGTCATGCATGAAAGAGTTCGATTTCAAGTTTCCTGGGCATAACTCTGCGAGTCATCGGAAGAATAGATAACAACTTTTATTGCTGCTAGAGAGGAGGAACTAGTACCTCTAGCTGATTTAGCAGTTAGAGGAAATGAAAATAGACCGGGAAGAACCGGAAGAAATAGAGATGGAAATAGATAAGGAAGAACTAGAAGAAATGGGGATGGAGGAGAGAATTGGTGATACAGTCTAGGCTTCCAAACAAGAACCACCCTCGCCTGAGGAACCTATAGATGAAGGAATTAAGGGTATAGTGCATGAATTTGAGACTGTACTATAGTCATCGACTTTCATTAACAAAGAATAAGAAGGTGGAACATCAGACAGAGGGATGGAAAGTGATGTTTTTATGTAAGAAACAACATCACCTGCCCAAGAATATATGAATATTGAAACAAGCAGGGGTGTCACAAAAGAACCACCCCCGATTCAATCAGAACAGGGAGACAAAGAAGAAATAATCTGTGAAGTCGACACTGATCCACAAGAACTAGTATCGACCGCAGGAGAGGAATAAATGCACAAAGAATAGAGAGAAGAAATGACCCGCGAAGTCGACACTGTTCCACAAGAACCAGTATCGATTGCAGGTGAGGAAGCAATGCATGAAGGAAAGGAGGACAGAAAGGAAATGATCTTCAAAATCGACACTATTCCACAAGAACTAGCGTCGACTCCAGTTAAAGAAGCAATGCATTAAGGTGGGCCCAAGTAAGAAATGAGGGCGATGAAAGTAGTACCCGTTCTCCTTTTCATCCTATAATGCCAAGAGGGGCAAGTGGATTTCGCTCATCCCAATGATTAATGGAGGAGATTGTTGTCCCACTAGTACTGAGGTTCGTCAATTCAGGGAAAGATATGACTAATATCGGTCCATCAATTGTGGATTCTCAGCAAAGACACCCAGAGGCTCAAAAGGGAAAAGGAAATTTTGTGGAAACATCGGAGCATAGGATGACCGATGAAAGCACTGGCCGAGTGACATAATTCCCTGAGATAAATTAGAAGGAGAATTCTCTTGAAGAAAGGGAGCCAAGTCAGAAATACCTAATAGAAAAACCAGTTGATGAAATCAACAATGTTCCACCACCTCCTGAGCCTGCTATAGGCCTGGGAAATGAATTTATTGTCAAACAAGAGTGGATTGAATAGTGTGAAAGTAGGATATTACCTCTCAAGAAAAGGTGTCGGCTTTAGTTTAATGAAACCATGCGATTGAAGAAGGAAGTTCAGGAGCTGAAGAGGCAAGTATCCCGGTTGAATAAGAAGGTAAAAGTATATAAGTGGAAGGCAGTAAAACCTAAAGTTGAGGTCTCCTCTGCAGCTACACAGATTGGCCCGATTGAACATCTATTTGAAGGTCGAGAATTATTCCTGGCTGCTGAAATTCAGAGATGGAAATCTACTGCGAATGGACATAAGAAGGATACAATGCGGGTTTGACAGCAGGCTACTGGGATTGTCACATGGTATATAGACCATTTGGATAGAGCGCAATAGAGGCAAGAAAAAAAACAGGGCAAGATAAAGGAGTTAGAAGAACAAGTGCAAATGCTGCAATCAAATAAGGAGAAGATGTTTACATTGGTGCCGCAGGTAAATGCCTGTAGACCTCTCGCTCATAGTTATTCCTTATTCCTTCATGAAAAGTTTATTTTCTTTTTTCTAGAGATTATATATAAGGAAATTTGTCATGAAATTAGGGATCCAATCCAGTTCCTCCGTATTTTGAAAATTCATGACATCATAGGTCAACACTTAATCTGTGAACTCTACATGCATGGTTACTTCCTAAGGCATGATCAGGCCTTCAACCCCATTCCATTCATGGGGGATATTCATTTGAGAGCCTTCACCTCCTACACTATCAATCATATTAAATGGAGAAAGGCCTATGATACGTTTGAAGAAAACCAAGTTACAAGGTCGTTGATAATGAGGAGGGAGCATGGCCAGGCAGAAAATATTTATAATAAGCATTTTACCTTTGTACATATTGGGGGGAAAAGGGGACATATGTTGACAACCCAGAAATGGTGTGATGACCTCTATGTCAGATAGATAGTAACTTTCTGAAATGAAGCGTTGGACAATTGTCAAAGGAGGTGGATGTTGTCATCATCAGCCATCAGAGGTCGAGAACCTTTTGGAGCACCCAACTTTGCACGAGCACTAGAAAGAGTTCCACGATTTGTAGCATGCATCTAGACTTGTGGGCTCTGGTGGATGGGGCTAAGGTTTTAGTTTCCCCTCATTTGGTTGCTAGAAGAGAAATATACTCCTACATACAATGTCAGCCTAGATTGGTGGAAGGATGTTGTTCTGACAGAAGGTTATAAACCCCCTGGGCCAGAGATGGCCAGAGAATACGACTTCACACAACTTCATGCCAGCCATAGTCAGTCCAACCTAGATTTGAGAAGACGGCGAGCTGCATGAGGACATGTAGATAGACCAGTTGGGGGGAGATGTTGGGTACCAAATCTGTATACTTTTCTCTCCCATTTTCACCCACCTTTCTATCTCTTTGTATCATTAATTATTCTAAAACACATGAGGTAAATCCCTTCCCACTATCTTATATGGAATATTTGATTAATGAAGTAATAGTCATGGAGGTTTTACCTATGCAATTATTAACTCTGTTATTTCCACAAATTCGACAAAATAAAGGGATTACATTTGCAATCCATGAATAGAATCTGAATTATCAATGCTATCTCAACATGTTGTAATAACGCAACAGATTCCAACTTACCCCAGATCTATTTTAGGCTTTTCGTGGTTTCCTTTCGGCAAATAATTTTTTTTTGTAACAATTGTATAATTGTAGATATTTAGTTGTTAGAGGGAAAATACGGTTTTCCTAAACATTTGTATAAAAGGGCCTCAGGGTTGTGAATCGGGGCCAAGCAGAAAGAAACAGATATTGTAACAGAAGTGTTTTTAATCAATTGAATGTGTAGTTTTTTGTTGTTCCATTGTGAGTTGTGAGTTTACAACAACCCCGATCAGAGAGTTGGGCCCACTCTTCTAATCAGGTGTTGTGTTATTTTTCCTTTTTTTGATTTTGCATTTCTGTTTATTATTATAACTGCTGTTCCGGTATGATTCTGTAATTGCTGTGAATGTTTTTATAATTCTACAATTTATCTTTATTTTTTGTTAGAGTAGTTTTCTTTCTTTCATTAATTAAGCATGTGATTCAATAGCGGATTATGTTATTGCTCTTGCATATACTGTGTGCATTAATCTTGCAATAATCAAAGCACCCAAATTGATAATTAATGTGGAAAAAGGTTTTGAATATCTATTCACATCTAGACACCAACAAGAACAATGAGAAGAAGTTATTCAATGGCCGAGAGGATAACTTATCCATCATCACTAGAGAGGATGCAATGGAAAATAAATTGATAAATGTGACTACAATATTGCTAAAATATGGTCTAATAGATCTGAAAGAGTAGATGAATAGAAATGGAGTCTGAACTCTATTTGACCTGGGTCATGAACTTTACAATTATGTCGTTAGAGAAGAAATCAAATACTATTTTTTTAAATAAGTCACATCCATATGCATATACTTGTTCCAGTGTCATTGGAGGCAGTATTCCAATATAGTAGAAGTTTTCTTTGTTTTATGCATGGAGCCCAACCAAGTTGAAATATTTATTTGTTTTGTTCAAGTAGTTGGTCGTTCAAATTCCTACTTTGTATAATTAATTACCCAATTTTGTATCATAACAAAATTTTGAGATCAGGTTGGATACATAGTCCCCCTATCATCTGGGATATCAATTGGATTTTAAGATATAGTAAGACTAGCATTTCTGTAAGTTGATATTGGTAGTAAAAATAGTTATAATTATATAAATAACATAATTAGGTTGGTTCATATAAATCTCTACATCTCTCATAACTAAAATATAGATTTAATATTGTTTCTCTACTTGTTAAGATTATAGGGACTCCTGGTGTTTACACCGGTTGGACTACTCTCATAGTTGCTCCACTTGAATCACAATATTAGTATAAAAAAAAGTAATAACAATGTTTACTATATGTGGATGGTTGTTTTTAAAGCTCATTTCCATTTTTAAATTGTATGAAGCCTTAATTTAAAAGTAGTGATGATATGGCTATTTCATTATCATTTTTACTTGAAAAAATAACAAGAGAAGATACGACTATATGTCACTTTTGCAATATTAAAGAGTTTTTTAAAATTCTAATTGTATTATGAATGGTTTTTTTCAAAACTAATATTCCATATATTATTTCTTGCATTTGATTTTTTTTTTTTATTATAAGTTTGATAAGAATTTATCTTGGCAAACCAAGGAAAGCCTATTTTTGAATTCGTAAATCCTATGAAAATTGTACCCGAATACAAACCGTATGAACATTATTCCTAAATTCAATCTAGATCTTCAATATCCCATGTGGTTTCATGTCCATTAGTGATATGGGTCATGAACTTACAATTTTGTCCTTAGAGAAGAAATCAAAAACTCTGTTTTTAAAGAAGTCACATCTAGATGCATATACTTGTTCCAGTGTCATTGTTTACTATTTGTGGATGGTTGTTTTTAAAGCTCATTTCCCTTTTTCAATTGTATGAAGCATTAATTTAAAATTAGTGATGATATGGCTATTGAATTATAGTTGTTACTTGAAAAAATAACAAGAGAAGATACAGTTATATGTCACTTTTGCAATCTAAAGGTGCTATATGTCACTTTTGGAATCTTAAAGACTTTTTTCAGATTATAATTGTCTTATAGATGGTTTTTTTCAAAACTGATATTTCATAGATTATTTCTTGCATATTTTTTTGTTTTAAAATAAGTTTGATGAGAATTTATGTTGGCAAACCAAGGAAGGCATGTTTTCAAATTCGTAAATCTTATGAAAATTGTACCCGAATACAAAACATATGAAAAGTATTCCTAAAGTCAATCTGGAACCAGTATCCCATGTAGTTTCATGTCCATTAGTGATATGTGTCATGAAATTTACAATTTATTCCTTAGAGAAGAAATCAAAAACTTTGTTCTTAAAGAAGTCACATCGAGATGCATATACTTGTTCTAGTGTCATTTTTTACTATCTCTGGATGGTTGTTTTTAAAGCTCATTTCCCTTTTTTTAATTGTATGAAGCCTTAATTTAAAATTAGTGATGATATGGCTATTGCATTATAGTTTTTACTTGAAAAAATAACAAGAGAAGATACAACTATATGTCACTTTTGCAATCTAGAGGCAGTATATGTCACTTTTGCAATCTTAAAGAGTTTTTTCAATTGTAATTGTCTTATGGATGGTTGTTTTCAAAACTGATATTCCATAGATTATTTATTGCATTATTTTTGTTTTATTATAAATTTGATGAGAATTTATGTTGGCAAACCAAGGAAAGCCTGTTTTTGAATTCGTAAATCCTATGAAAATTGTACTTGAATACAAAACCTATGAAAACTATTCCTAAAGTCAATTTGGAAGTTCATTATCCCATGTGTTTTCATGTCCATTAGTGATCTGGGTCATGAACTTTACAATTCCACCCTTAGAGAATAAATAAAAAACTATTTTTTTAAATAAGTCACATCCATATGCATATACTTGTTCTAGTGTCAATGTTTATTGTTTGATGTATAAAAATTCAATGAATATTTGAATGATGGCATTGACATTCTCTTAATGATAGAGACTGAACTTGATGAATGATAGGAAAATTAACTTGATATGATAGTGGAAACTATAATCTGAATGATAGTGATAACGATATGTCTATAGTATTCTTGTGACAATGATTTGGAGACTTGAGTATACTTGTTTGTTGTTGGATTGGTTCTAGGTGGCCTAATGTGATTAATGTCTCATGATATATGTCAGTTTTGCAATCTTAAAGAGTTTTTTTTTTTTTCAGATTGTAATTGTCTTATGGATGGTTTTTTTCAAAACTAATATTCCCTTTCAAATAGTTAGAAGCTTTAATTTAAGAAAAAACCAATGGTGGTATGGCTATTCTCAGCTAGGATAGACCAACCCTATAATGTGTGACTTCTAAAATTTTAAGGACTCTTAAATAAATATATTGAAAAGTACATGGTACTTTTCCAACTTATTTTTTTAGTAATATCTGTCCTTGATTTTCCAAGTCATTCATATATTCCATTTTGAATAATTAGAAGCTTTAATTTAAGAAAAAACTAGTGGTGGTATGGCTATTCTCAGCTCGGATAGACCAACACTATAATGTGTGACTTCTACAATTTTAAGGACTCTTAAAGCAATATCTTGAAGAGTACATGGTACTTTTCCAACTTCTTTGTTTAGTAATATCTGTCCTTGAGTTTCCAAGTCTTGAATGATTGTTTGAACCATAATCTTCGTAAAGAAATATCTTGAAGAGTACATGGTACTTTTCCAACTTCTTTGTTTAGTAACATCATCTTCCACACTATCTCTTTGATCTGGAGAGCTCCAATGTTTTGAAAGAGGTTGATTGGATTTTCGTTAAATATTTCCAATAGCCCATGTCCTTTTTAATAGAAAGGATGCTTTCAAAATCACATCTATCATGCTAGTCTCTTTTTCCTTGCTCCGAGGCAGCAAGGATTCTTTCAAATTCACATCTATCATGCTAGTCTATTTTTCCTTGCTCCATGTCCATGCCATTTCTCCCATAAATTTTAAGGCATTTTCAATCAATGTTCATTTAATATTTTATTGAATTTTTTTTCAGGGATCAAAAATCCCACTAAACATGGTTGAAAAATGGACATTATGCATAAATGCTTCTTGTTAATCCAAGGAAAGCAGTGATTACATATGTGTTATGAAATATTTTGACAAACAAAGTCCTCCAAAGGAAAATGAATATACCTGGAAGAAAAACAAATAATGAAGAATATTATATTGCATTGATATAAGGCTTGGGAATAGTTAGGGAGTATGGATCAAATGGAATTGTAGTTTTCATTAATTCTGAACTTGTATGCAACCATATGAAAGGCATGTACCAAGTTAAGAAGGAGAGGCTAAAAAAACTACATGGAAAATAAAACAATATTGTTAGACAATTTCAATCATTTAGTATAAGAAATTTTGCAAATGTTAATACGATGTCTGGTAATCTATTTTATGGGGCAATGCCAATTGAAGATTCATTTGTCAAAGATGAATTATTATTGTATGGGGCAATGTCAATTCAAGATTCATCTATCAAAAATTAATTAGTGTTGAGATTCTCTCCATCAAAATGTATTTATGGACATTGTAAGATATCTTTGATATGTGTGTGTTTTTTACTTATAAATGTGTCATTTTTAATGACCATGTGTTTTTTTCAATTATATACCAAGTGTGCTCCCACCATGTAAGCACAACTTGGTGAGTTTCATGTTTTAGAAAATTTTGTATTTAATTTTCAAAATGTGCACCCACTATGTAAGCACAACTTGGTGAACTTCATGTTTTATAAAATTTTGTATTTAATTTTCAAAATGTGTGGGACTTCATTTTTTTGTTTAAATAGTCAAGTGAGTTTTACACATCAATTTGTGCTTTGAAAGTTTTGCGTTTTACATAATTTTTTTTCAAGTTGTGCTCCAACATTTATGTAAATTACATCAATTTTTTGAATTCTTTTGAAAAAAATTTAAATAGTAATTTTAAAAATAATTGTAAATGCACAAGGTGACCTTTTAAACCTCATGTATCTATGTATTTGTAAATAGATCCATATATATCAAGGATGATCATTTTCCACATGATTCTTCGAGGCTTTAAACACCATGTGTGTGTGTGTGTGTGTGTGTGTGTGTGTATCATGGAGGATGATCATTTGCCACGTGATTCTTTGAGGCAAACATCAATGGATTCCAATGCCTCTACGAGAGAGTGGGATCATGGATTGGGGGATGTCCATTGTGTTCATGGTATTTATATTAAATGTGCAAGTTTTTAAATGACATTTGAATATATAGTATTATCCCCATACATACATGTATACATATTGAATTTATTTTTTATAAATTTTGTGAGTTAAATTAATTTTTAATAAATTTCATTTTTTAGGAGTTCGGAAGAGAAGAGTATCTACTCAATCAATGGAGCCTAACCATGGTTAACGTGATATACTTAATCATATTTATGTATATACATTTATGTATATTTTAATTGATTAGAAATTCATATTTTTTATGAAGCTTCCCTCTCGTCACGTGAGGGTAGTGGTGGTGGTACACATTCCCCTGGTGGCCAATCAATAGGTGGTGACCAATTTTTTTCTAGGGTGGTAGTACACATTACCCTGGTGGGAAATTAATGGGTTGTTATGTTGGTTCTCAACTAATGGGTGGTGGTCAATCAATGTGTGGTCATGTTGGTTCTCAACCATCTTCGAGTGAGCATGATGTTTCTCAACTATCTCGAGATGGCCATCAATTTGAATATTATTGACATTCAATTATTAATTTGTTAAATTATTTATATAATTTTTTTTATGGTTAAAAATCAAATTTGTACAAATTTTTTCACATGTTTTTTTATTTATACATAATTTTTATATTGACACAGAGGGTGAAAATGTTGCTCGAAAAAGATGTAGGCCAAATCACATAATTCAAGAATAATTTTGCACACTAACCACGACTTATCCTTTTGAAATTCCCAATTATTTACCTTGGGGAACAAACATCCAACATTGAACATTATAAAGGTGCGAACATCTTTATTAAAAATTGAAGAAAAACCTTATGTCTTTGAAACTCCCTACAGAGAATTGAGAAAGATTACAAATAGTTATGCACTCTTTAAGCACACTTATAGATGTTTACAAAAACCTTGGGCCAACCACTGATACTTTTGTAGAAGTGATGAGGAAATAAAGGAAACAGTAAAGGGTCTTGATACATGAGACGATGTTAAAAACAAATTTACAAAAGAAATGGAAAAATCTATGTTTAATTTCAAAGAAGGGCCGAAAAGAAAGATGCTAAAGGTGCACTATTTCAAGAATCCTAATATAGTCTTCCATTTGTATGATAGGCACCTTGCAGCCTATGGAATACTACCATGGAATGAAGAAATTCTTGTTTATTTTGCAAAATTCTTTTATGCAGAATTGTTTTTGGGAATGAAAACCAATTATAATGACATTCCTTCTGATTTATTTGGTCTTGGGAAAGGTCGATTATGTGACAGTAGGGGCGCTAAGTGTGATTCTGAGTTGCCTCGTCCTAAGCCACCATTGGTAAGCCAACCTCCTCATGTGGAAACTTTGCAGTCAGAGATGGATGCCACTTCTCAAATTAGTCGAGAAGCAAGGAATGCCATCATATACAATGTTCATACTGGACTTGGTGGAACTGATATTGGTATGAATCGACAAAGAGCATGAGATAATGCACGTGCTAATTTTTTGTATAGTACAGATGATGAGATAGAAAACATGAGTATTGAAGAGCTTAGAATGTATGCAAATAATTTTTGCAATGGTTGGAAGGAATTAATTCTTCATGAGGAAGAGGGCATGGGATTGATATGTGTTAATGGTTAGGGTGAATATTTTAATGTAATTTCTAATTTACATATACATGTTTATTTGGATATGTTAATCTAACAAAAATGTATCATATGTTCACCATTTGTAGTTAACATGCTTGTTGAATAAAATTTTTGATAATATCACGGTCTAAGGTTAAGGTTCTCGCAATCAAGATGATATTTTGGGAAATTTTAGTTTTTTTTTAAGAGTTTATGATGTTGAACTACAATTATTATTCTATTATTAATCATGCTGACATATTTTTAAAATAAATAATTGTATACACATGTACATAATTAGATGTTAACAGATTTTGATTATGTTCAATGTTTTCGCAAAGAAGCCACCCTCTTCTTCCCTGTTAGGAGATGTGTCAAATAATCCACTCTCACAAGTATTCAAATTTTCACTTATGTTTCAAGTTATAAATTGAAGTGAAATTTTCATTAAAAAATGAGATCTAGACCTTGATTTATTTTACAATTTTAAATTTTTTGAATTTTAGGTTTGTGGAGATGATTTCCCTTCTCTAAGGACTTTAGCGATGGAGTGTATGATGGAGATAGAAACATAGTTTTCTAACAATTTTTTTAATATTATTGCATTAGTTTATGCATTTTCATTTGAAAAAAAATAATATATATATATATATATATATATATATATATATATATATATATATATATATATATATAGTGAATTTTATCCCAGTGTATGCATTGATGCAGGGCTAACACAGGACAATGGAGGGGAAACTACATGAGGTATTGCATGATATTTTTTTTTCATTTTGTTTCTTTATGAAGTTCTACATTGTCATTCAATTTTAAGACAATAAATTTCAATTTTAATACATGTACATAAATTTCTTATACATGTGTATATATACACAATTACACGTGTAGGTTTCCCATTCTTCAGATGATAGCATAAAGAGGCTACTGGAAAATACATTGTAGCCAAATGCTTTATTTAATTGATGCACACAACATTTTATTTGATCTAGTCTTTTTATAACTTAAACATGTGTCATATTTACTTTTCTATATAACTTGATACTTGTAACGCTTTGATACATTCTTATATTTACTTTTATTAAATGATATAAATTTTGGACATATTTTACATTTTGGATAGTTGAACTACTTTTATTTTTATTGAATGATTTTAAATTTTGGATAGTTGTTACATTTGGAATGTGATCACATGTTGTTATATAATGCTAACTTAGATGATATTAGATTATGTTTTGTTTTTAAAACTTGTTTTGTCACTTGTTATTTAAAATGAATCTAGATTAAAACTTCAAATTAAAAAACACATGTGATACATGTTATGCATTTGAACATGTGTGAATGTTATATAATTAGGTATAAATGTCTATTAAAGGTTATATTTAGGTACATTTTGCATGGTCATGTGTCATTTAAAACAATCATAGATGGTTTTACATATTTAAGTTTATGAATATATGTAACAATGATTGAAGTACACTTGCATTTAGTTGTTACATTTTGCATACATGATGACATGTTGTGATAATGTTAACTTAGATTCAATCTTAGATTAAATGTTTTGTTTTTAAATCTCAAGTTGTTTTGTCATTTGTTATTTAAAATGAATCTAGATTGAAATTGTAGATTACAAAACACATGTGGTACATGTTAAATGCATTTGAACATGTATGAATGTTATATAATTAGGACATGTCTATTAAAAGTGATATTTAGGTATATTTTTCACATGATCATGTGTCATTTAAAACAATCATAAATGGTTTTACATATTTAAGTTCATGAATATGTAACAATGATTGAAGTACATTTTCATTTATTTACATTACATTTTGCATACATGATGACATGTTGTTATAATGTTAACTTAGATTCAATCTTAGATTAAATGTTTTGTTTTTAAAGCTCGAGTTGTTTTGTCATTTGTTATTTTAAATGAATCTATTTGAAATTTCAAATTAAAAAACACATGTGGTACATGTTAATTAATTTGAACATGTATGAATGTTATATAATTAGGACATGTCTATTAAAAGTGATATTTAGGTGTACATTTTTCACATGATCATGTCTCATTTAAAACAATCATAGATGGTTTTACATATTTAAGTTTGTGAATATGTAACAGCGATTGAAGTACATTTGCATTTAGTTGTTACATTTTTCATACATAATGACATGTTGTTATAATGTTAACTTAGATTCAATCTTAGATTAAAAATGTTTTGTTTTAAATCTCAATTTGTTTTTTCATTTGTTATTTCAATGAATCTAGATTGAAAGTGAAAATTTAAAAAAAACATGTGGTATATGTTAAATGCATTTGAACATGTATGAATGTTATATAATTAGGACATACATCTATTAAAAGTGATATTTAGGTACATTTTTCACATGGTCATGTGTCATTTAAAAAAATCATAGATGGTTTTACATATTTAAGTTCATGAATATGTCAAAATGATTGAAGTATATTTGCATTTAGTTGTTACATTTTGCATACATGATGACATGTTGTTATAATGTTAACTTAGTTTCAATCTTAGATTTTAAATGTTTTTTTTTTAAGCTTAAATTGTTTTGTTACTTGTTATTTAAAATGAATCTATATTGAAATTGAAAATTACAAAATGCATGTGGTAAATGTTATGCATATGAACAATGTGTGAATGTTATATAATTATGTGCACATATGTCTATTAAAGGTGATAGTTAAATTTTAATATAAAGTTATGAATGAACATGTGCATAAACATATAAGTTATAAAACATGACCATGTACAATTTGCAAGGTGTGAGTGTGGTTTGATGCTTTTACAATTTAAATACATATATATTTAAGTTCATGAATATGTATCAATGAAAGAAAATTTTAATTTAATTCATACATTTTGCATTTGAAACAATTCTTATAATTTTAATATACAATACATATAGATGTACATCTAAAAACAATCATAAAATTCTAGGTGTACATAGATGTGTCAAAAAATCATAAAATTTTAAAATTGCATTAAAAAATATGGTATACAACATTTTTCATTAATGTGCATAGAAAGGCTACTATGGATGCCAAATGATAGTAAACTTTAATATAATAAAACTAGAAATTACAAAACATGATACATATTTTGCATTCAAGAATGAATATTATAATTTGCTTTAGATGTCTAAAACAAGATCATAACTTAAATTTTGCATTATATCAAATATGCTAGATACATTCATTTTGCAATAATGACATAGAATTAACTAGCTCATACTAGTATGAAATCGTTCAAGACCAGAAAATGTACATGTATGTGTACATGTATAAATTACTTGTTTTGTGCATGTGCAAAAATAATTTACATGTGTAAACACTTGTACATAACATAAAATATACATATAATAATGTAAAACTTAAGAATTCACAAGAAAAAAGGCTAACAATTTGTACTTGAGTTCTATAAGTTCTCAGAGATGAATCCAAGCAGAAGAAATTGTTGGGCAGTTCAATCAAAAAAATTCTAATGGAATGCCATCCTCAATGGTCTATTCATGATCAAATTTTGACATTTTCCATTTCTTAACTTTCAATTTTTTCTTTGATTGAAATTCTATCAACTTTACGCATGTTTCACGCACTAAGTGACTATATTGACAACTTATGACATCAGGTTCATAGTCTTGAAAGTAAAAAATATTCTAAATTTGATGAGTTTGTTGGAAAAAATAATCTTTCAGTATAATAGACCCTTTTTCATATATAAACCTGTTATCATCATAGTTTTCCAATAATTTCATCTTTCATTCAATGCAACACATCAGATGATACTTGACATTTTCTACGTTGTTAGCAGGTGCAACTACAACAAAAAACATGTCATGCACAATAAAAAAATTACATAAATTTATCATAATTAACATGAAAAATTAACATGCGTACTTGATTTTGTTATCTATTTCTAGATCTCTATCATTTTAAAGCAATTGAAAAGTTACATTATCTAACAAGATCAGAAACTCGATCACCTTCAGATGATACTATATTCTCCTCTGATAGCATCTCTTCAAAGTTTTAACTAGAAATTTTCCTCTTTTTATTTAGTTTTGTATGTTGCCAATAGTTTACATACATTTTGTTTTCACAAACATCATTGGATTATGTGTCGTCTATGCAAACATGACAAAAACAAGAATATTTTTTTTTATTAAGTACAAACACATTTTGGTACTCCTTTGTTTTAATTGAATGCGATTTTTTAGTCCCTTTTATTGTTTCAACTCCATTTCCAATCAATCTATCTACATCTTGGACCCCAATATGCCAATAAAACCTGTATGGAAAATTCAAACAAGAATATAAATATGTAATTTAAAATACAATCAAAGATAATCATTGTGATAAATAATGTTCTATATTAATCATTATATATTAAAGTTATATATAAAATATGGACAAGCATACAGACTTGGTCAAAATTATAGTAAATTGTGAGGTCCCACCTTACCTACCATAATTATTATAGAGAAATATTATATTAAATCAAAATGTGATATATTTTATTTTTATTTTTTTAATTATTATTATATAGAAGTTATTGGTGTCCTTTACACTACACCCTAAATTCTACCAACTTATCTTCAAAGCTACAAAGTTCAAGGTTTATCAAGATCCAAAAAAATAAAACCATAATACTTGCTTCTCAAGACTAAAATCACCTTTAAAATATAAATTATTTAGTGGGATGAATAAATGTCAACCTTTATGAACCACAATTTACAATAAACTAATTGTTAATTCCGTTGTAATTAAATGTGTTCAAAAGTGACTAATAACATGCTTATGAGTTATTTTCTTAAAAGGATAATTTAAATTATATAGAGTTGGCATCTCATAATTTAGGAATTCATATGTGAGCTGATATTGCAACAAATTACTTACTGCAATTTTGAATTTTCAGCAAGACCCTTTAACTCAATGAGTTATTATACTAGAAATACCTTGATTGCAAATCTTAAATTAACTTAAGCCTTTTGTTTTATGGATGGTTCATAAACGTAATTAGATGCAACCATTGAACATTATGAAAACCAATTTACAAGCATGAAATGTACAGCCATTGAGGCATTTCTTCAAACACTTACAACTATTATCTCTTTAAGGTGTTTTCACAATAATTAGCTAACATGAATCCAAAGTTGCATGACTTCTTTTTTTTTTTGGTAAGTAGTGCCAATAATTGAACTTAAGATATTAGTAGACTATTAGCCATATTCATTTTTGAATCTATACCAATGAATATAAATATTTAGAAATTTCAAACATAGCTCACAATGTTGTAAGGTACAGCCATTGAGGAATTTTGACAAATAGTTGGCAGTCATAAAACAAGTTGCCATATGGTTATTTAAATTTTCAAATTATTAACCATTTACACTTTAAAAACAATTTCCAAGTGGTTAGCCTAAATCAGATTCATCACTATAAATTATCAGGCAGTTCCAATATAAAAAGAACCAAACAGCAAGACAAAACAACAGGCGGTTCTACATGCAACAGCAAATCTGCAAAATAGAGCAGATTTGGGAATTGATGTCCGAAACCTTGATTTTTGGAATCAAACTTGGGGTGAAATGGCCTATTGGTATGGATACCCCCTGAAGTGGAGCTGAATCGCAACAGGGATGCCCAGAAATGCGATTCTTTAAAACAACAAAATTTATAGCCTAAATGTTTCATTTATGACTTTTGTCAAACATATGGAATGAAAACTTACA
Source organism: Pinus albicaulis (assembly GCA_034641835.2). NCBI lineage: Eukaryota > Viridiplantae > Streptophyta > Pinopsida > Pinales > Pinaceae > Pinus > Pinus albicaulis. The sequence goes on along the minus strand of CM076584.1, from coordinate 570,663,912 downwards.
GCTACACCTCTACATGAGGAAAAACAACCCAAAGTTATGCTACTAATATATGCTCATTGAAATCACACATTTCTAAATCCACCATATGAGTTCTTGAAACATTTTACCACCCACAAGCTAATTCATTTGACATGAGTGACAAGCTTTTTGCACCAATTGCTACAATTTAAAAAAAAACACATGGAAGCCCTGAATGCTACAGCCATTAAGGCTTTCTATCAAAATTCTGATAGTACTATTACAACAACTTGAATAACAAAACATTGAAGAATATGAAACATAAGCCATAACTAAAATTTATCTCCAACTTACCTCAAGCATTGATCTTTCAAACTATACTTTAGTTGCCATTATTTTTGCATTTTCTTTTAAGAGTTGATTCTGTAATTCCTCCAAGCATATTTTGGGTACATGTCCATTTTCTTACTTCTGCAAGTTAGCACTTATTCGTGCATAAATAAATTTATAACATTACTCATTCACAGATTTTGTCAAACACTTTGCAAACTATACTAAAACCATTTATAAAACATGCATCTATTAATTACTTGAAACAGAACCATAAATCATGAAATGCTTACCCAAGTCCTTTGGAATTTATTTATTGAAATTACCTTCAAAAATATTTGGCTTTCCTTTCTCAAATGCTACAATACCAAGATTAGTACCATAAACTATACCAATAATAACTCCAATATTGAGATCTAAACGTCCATACATATAAATTGATCTAGTCTTCATTTTTAACTAATCAATAATATTTTAGATAACATAAGCCTAAACCAAAATTAGATGCTTACAACAATTTAAATGTCTACCTTTTATTTTATGCTAAATCTATACTATAATTTTAGGACAATGGAAATTATACCTGAAGAGATATTCAACTCCAATCATTGAGAATATGATCCACCTTTGATCCCTTAACCAACTCATTTGAACCATCCGGTTTTCCACCCAACCATATCCAGGGAGAACTCCTCCCACTGGAACCCCCGAGGTGTAAAAGCTCACAACCAGTACCAAAATACAGCAATAGAGAGAGAGATGCAAGGAAAACTCATGAAGATAGTTTTCACTTCCTCTAAATACCACTCATGTTCAACCTCAATAGATACTTAGTAGATTAGTAAGAAATTCAGATTTTTTTTTTGGAAGTAATTGGATACTCTCCATATCTCTCCCTTTCACAATATTCCTCAAGTCTCTTCCACTCTTGGCATTACCCCTTCTCCCCCCAAATGAGAATACATGAGACTCATATATAGGAGAAGCAACAAATTCATGTCATAAAGGAGGATTAATATGCATGCATTGTATTCCTTTTAGAGGAGTGTAACTTATGCCATTAAGGAGAGGTATGCATGCCTTATTTAAGGAGAGTGTAACATATGCATTAAAGTGAGCGTAAGAGGAATATTTTATGACACATATTTAATGAGTGTAAGAATATTTTATGACATATATTATATTTAATGAGTGTAAGAGGAATATGCCATTCCTTGATGAGTGCATAAAAGAAAGTGTAATGTAATATTTAAAATAGAGAGAGTTACATAGAGCCATGAGAGTCATGAAGGAGAGAGGTGTGAAGTGATTGAGGAGATATAATTTCCTTTTAATAATAATATCATAGTCTCATAAAAGATAATAATAATATTAATAATATTAATAATATTGAGGATTAAGTCGAGATTGAACTATTACAATTTATTAATCATCATTTAAGTGATTTTCCTTCAAGTATACTTGTTTACCCATTGATTGGAGGTGATTTACTATTTTTGGAAAGTCATACTTGAAATGGTAGACATGACTTTCTATTTTTAGAAAGTCACTCCAAAATTGTTAGGAATTAGATTATTAAGGAAATTCATCTACGAGTTGCCCATGAGTGGTATTTTTCTTCCGGATAATAGGGATTCAGCACCCCTATTGTATGCATCTTTGCCATTGAATTGAGGGGACTTGTGCCACAGTCTACTCTAAAGATACGAATTCCAACACCTTGATTTTTTTTTCGTATTTAGAGGACTACTTCGACATTTCGTAGTATAGATTCAAGACTAAAAGCGTCTTTATATTTCATGGATTTAGGACTCCGCGTCCTAATCCTTTTATCATATATCCAAGACTCCACGTCTTTATATTTCATGGTTTTAGGACTCCGCGCCCTAATTTCCATGGCTTCTCATCTATTCTGCTTTGAAACTCCGCGTTTCACCTTAAGGTACTGATTGTGAGCTTATACCCATCTGATGGTTCGTTGGTAAGGTCTTCTTCCAAGACCTGCGCACATCACAATCTCAATGATCAAATCAATCAAATGAATTTCATAATTAACTTATTCAAATTTTACCAAATATTGTGCATGACTTCCACAGTCATTTTGGTTTTGGAGAAATGACTTCCGCAGTCATTTATAACTTGAGCATCCCTGTTGGCAATGACCAAGTCCCCTGCCACATCATGCTTAGTACGAGATTATTCACATATAATCATACAAATCATGTATCATCCATAAATCATAATTAACCATATGTTCCACATAACCATGATCGTCCATGGATCTGTGTCTCAATTCTAAATCACCATTCACGTCATACACCTATGTCCAAAATAGGATACCAAAAGAGAAAACATCGTTAATATTCTCTTAACCAAAATCAATCCTTGTGCACGCAACCATAGATATTATCATAAGCACACAACAACCAAGTGACCCAAACCAGGTCATAGCATATAAGCATGTACATAAGTCTTTCATACATAATATTATATCAAAATCACCATATCTAAGTGTCATCAAAGCTATCTCACTAATAAGGGACACTACATAAATCAATCCATACTCTGTTCATTACATAAATCAACTATTGTCACTACAAACCTTGATAGGCCATACATCAAAATGTATACACTACTTTTCTGAAGAACACCCACGTATGTACATGTTTCCTTTGCACATAATTGTGTACAGACATAAGAACACTGAAAAATGAATCATCAATCATTGAACTATACTTAGATCATTCCATCAGTCACAGACCAACGCATATTACTGAACCAAACATAGATCATCATACTTTAGAATCATTATCAATCGATATACTATTTAATCCATTCATCAATGTAAGATACAAATCATCACATAAGAGACATCATCGACAAACAGTAATAATGAGAACATAACCGATAAAATTTCATCAAAAATTTGTACTACAAAACCCTAATATATGTACGCGACTTCCACAAAACACATCAGCGTAAGTACCTGCTTACCATACACAACATCTGCATACAAACCTACAAATAATGAAAACACTTCGCAGAATATATACACAATTACCCAAAAGTAGATCCGCATATGTACGTGACTATCCTGAGCTAAACTAGCATGCAGATATGAAATCACTGAATTATACATTTGTTGCAAAACACAACATCTATCAAACCCAAATCTTGACATACACACTATTACAGTCACACATCATTATACCATCATCATAGATCTATCAAAACATAAGAATATTAAGCAATATGTACTCATTTGAAATCTATCAGATATGATCCATCTTTATGCTTCCTCGTGCACACCTATTTAAGATCAAATCATTCATAAAAAATCCATCACTTGCACGCTTACCACTTTTATCTCCATGTCCTTACATAACTTTAGATTTATCTAATACCTTATTCCAATCCCTTAGTAATGTTGTTGGTATTATTTTATGGGATCAAATATCTATTTTCATTGATCCAGAATTATGCAGGAATGCAATATAATACATATATAACCATAAATATAGAGATGTAGCAGAAATAACACTTCATTTCATTAATATCAAAGAACTGAAATATGCCTACAAACATGATGGAAATAAAATAGAACGGGTGACGATAGCTTTTCTCTGAGAAGAGATGTGGCAGCTACATGCCTATGAACTGTGTTAAAATGAGGCTCAAAGGCTATTTATTATTGAGAAACAATGAAAAACCCTAAAAATCCAAAAACCTAACCCTAGGAGATGAATAACCAGAACTGTGGGACCTGTTGGGTTAAATTAGTACATCGAATTCTCGGGGTCGTAACTTTGGCATATGATCTCTATTTGACATGCACAATACCTCATTGAAAAGTGTTGAAGATTGTAACTAGGTCTGGTCTTCATAAATTGTATTTGATTCAATATTGATTTTACTTGTAAAAAGAATAAAGAAAATAATTTTATATTATTATTAAATTACCTATTAAAGCATGGTTTTCATGCTTGAGTCATATTATTTTTAGGTCAAAGTCCCCATTGTGTACTTCTATGATATATTCTAAGTCTATAGGATTATTTCATGTTTAAATTGACTCATATTGGGCTTTTGAATCATGCAATTAGGTCAAGTATTGAGTCAAATATGATTTATTGAGCCTCCACATCAAGTCGGCCTTCAAGTGAACAAGTCGGCCTCAAGTGAAGTAATTCGAACCCATAAAAATCCTATAAATACAGGGAGATTGAATTAATTTGGAGACATTTGATATCATTTGTTGCATCAGGGAAAAGTGTGAAGTGAAGGAAAGGGTCAATTTGAGTTCGATTTTGGGAAAGCTAAAGGAGTTGAAGAAAATCAAAATTTTGGTGCTACTCTCTCTCTCTCTCTCTCTCTCATGTGCTATATTCTAGAATATTGAAGTCCTTCATTATTTTTTTCATCAATTTCTTCCATTTAATACTACTAAGGGATGAATAGGTTGAAGTTGATTCTATTGGATGTTTCTACCTTGAGAATTTGTGTTGGGTCAAAATAGAACTCCTAGAAGCAAGATAAAAAAATTTCCCTCAAGACCAAAGCTCCAGAAGAAAGGTCGAAGTTATAGGTTGAAGAAACTACTACATAGTGTTGCTACTACTGTTGTTGCCTCCAGATAGAAGAAGAATCAAAAGGAAGGTTGACTTGGTGTTGAGGAAGTTTGAGTCAAGGTTTAGAGTCTCAATAATTACTATTGAAGGAAGAATTATTGATTGGGTTTTCCCTGAGAGTGGGGTTTTCCCTGAGAGTGGGGTTTTGCCCTGGATTTTGTCCTACATCTTTTGTCTTTGATCTATGTGCTTTTTATTTGATATTTCCTTGATGAACTAAGAAGAAATAAGATAATAAGAAATAAATAATATCACAAGTAAATAATCAAGAATAAGAGAATATTTCTTCCTTTTTTATTCTCTAACATGGTATTAGAGATTTGGTAAAGGAAGAAGGAAAAGGTAGTCTCAAGGATTTGATCAAGGAGGTATAAGAAGTTCATTAAAGGAAACTCTTTAAGGAAATAAGTATGCACTAATTTTAAGGAATATGTCTACCACTATAAAGGGAGAGAACAATCTTGAAGGAGCTTCAAACTATAGATCATGGAAAAAGAGGATTGACCTCCTCCTTGAAAAGAACAAGGTCTTATACTTGGTAAATGGAAAAGTGAATAATCCCACAAAATAATCAAGTGATGTCGATAAGGTAAAATTCAGAGAATTGGAATTAGTGCCTATGAATATGATGGTTAAAGGCATAAATGACAACCTTTTCCCATTCATAGCAAACATTGATCATGCCCAAGAAATGTATGATGCATTGTCAAAACTATTTAGTATCAATAATATTGGAAATATGGAAAGCCTAAAAAATTAACTAAATACTAATGAGATGACCAAGGAGGATATCGTATCTACTTTATTTTTGAAGATAGCAAGAATAAGATATGGCATTATTTCCATTGATGAAATAGTGATAAATAAAAAACTTGTGATCACAGCCATACTAGGGCTACCACCTACTTGGGGTACATTTGCTGCAAGTCTCAATATCTAGAAAGAAACTCCCACCTTTGAGGAACTATGGATAACCTGCAGTCAAGAAGAATTAAGAATCTCAAACGTATCCAACAATGAAGAAGTCTAAAATGCTTATGTTTCTCATCACAAGGTAAAATTCAAGAAAAAAGGCCGAAGGAAGAAGGTCGATATGTCCAAAATTGAATGCTATCATTGTCATGGAATGGGGCATCATAGAAGTAAGTGTCCCGAAAATCCTAGAAGTAAAAAAATAGATAGAAAAAATGTGTCTGAATAAGTATCCTCTCCCATGAGATAAAATCCCAAAGAGAATGACATGAGGGACTTACATTACTAATCCCCTTGCTCCTAGCTTTAGATATTTCATTTGTATATTTTATGTTAAGTTATAGGTTTAACATCTTATTGTAAATACATTTCTATTTTTTTATATGTTTTTAGGTTTCCCTCAAAGCTTTGGAGGGAGCGCACAATGAATCCTCAGATAAGTATCTCATTCCCTCTATATTTTTTTCATGTACTTATTTAAAGTTTTGATTGTATTAAATACTAATCACTTATCTACCTCTATTTCCCTGTCTAGGAATTAACCTGCTCAAGAATTATGGAATAATTCCTCAAGGATTAAGAAGGAATCCCTCTCTAAACAAAGCATTGGAATCAAAACGTTTTGTCAAATAATCAAAGGTATGTCTTAAATTATAAATTATTGTTATTCCTTTTTGGTATATCTATTCTACATTACTAACTGTTGTTGTGTCTCGCTCTCATGAATCTTAAAATATTCTTGTTTAGGATGATTTATCATTTGATGAATCTACCAACCTTATATACCTAAAATTGTTTGCATCAATATAACCCTAGAAAGGTTCTCTAGAAACCCTAACCTAAGGGTATGTTGATAATGTGTGAAACCCTAAACCTACTTAGGGCTATTAATGAAGAAAATTGTCATTCTAGTTAATATATTGATAATGTCGTGTTTGTAATTTTAATATGATCATGAACGATATAACTAATTAGGGTTGAAATGATGTTTTTCTAAATATCGAACCTTTGAATTATTGATATAATAAGGTTTTTCTTTGACATGAACTGAAACCCTAGGTTTTGGATAGCTCTACAAGTAAAATCCTTGTTATGAAAAGTCCTAGGAATGAAACCCTAGGTATATATTTCTTTGATTTAATCCCTAGCTTAGTCTAGGTCGATGTATGTTTGATATATTAAATATTTTCTAATCATATGATATGCTTATACATGATGAAAATATCCTAGATATACGTGTTGACCAAATTTCTAATGGTCATAAGTTCTAAGGTTTGAAATCAAACTCTAGTAAAAGTTTGGAGTTCTAGGATGATGATTGAAGGGTCCAGGGTTTTACATCTAAGCCCTAGTAGTAGTTAAATTCTCTAGTATGTGTATTCATATAAACCTATATATTGTTTGATGGAAAATCTAGGGCTCACATCGAACCTAAGTAGAAGTTATTTATGATGTGAAATCTAGGGTTTACATAAAACCATAGTAAAATCTATTCATGTTGAATTTTCCTTGATTTAATGAAATCTAGGGTTTACATAAAACCCTAGTAGATAGTCTATCATATAGATTTCGAAGGTAATTAGTGATCGTTATATGACAAAACTAATCTTCTGTCATCTTGATTAAATTTCTGATATGATTTAGGGTTTTTATCAAACCTAGACTAGATGATTGAAGTATTGAAGTATAGTCTCTTGTTGATTATGTAAATTCTAAATGATTCTGCTACTAGAAATTTTTGTTATGATTAAATTCATGCTTCTACATATTTGGTTATACTTACTATCTAAGTTGTGCAGGTACATCATATTCAAGATAGTGAAGAAGTCTGTAAGACAAGGTGCATGATAAGAAGGATGGAAGCCATGAAAGATTATCCAATACCGAAGGGAGAAGTTGATCTCCATAGATTAATAGGGAGACCAAATAGAATAACTCTCCCTAGTTTAAGAGGGAGGGCACAACATAAGTCTTGATTGGATAATATATACTGGAAGAAATGTTGCTACATGTGAAGTTGGGAAAGGAACATTCTCTCAAAGTTTCAATTAATAGTCCTACTGAGATTAATTGAAGGGAAAGATCGAAACCCTGAAGTTTTGTTTTTATTATGTATTTGAAAATATATTAATTATTGGGGTTGTGGTTGTACAAGTGAATCTCTCGAAAGTTTTAATAACATGTTGGTTACCAATCTGTTTGATTGGGAGAGGTTGGTTATCCTTGATATGTTGGATCAAGGGCGTTAATTCTTTGAGAGTAAAGCGTTGTATAGAAAGACATCGGGCTGACACTTTGTGTTGAAGTCTTGTAGGGAGGGTGGAATCGAGTGGATGTGCACCTAGTTCCATGGGCTGATGGTTAGTAAGTAAGCCTTATGGTACCTATATAGGCTGCAAAATTTTAGTCCATATTATTTCCACTTGGATAGATTTCCTTGGTCAAGAATCTAGTCCATGGAATTGTGGTGCCTAAATTGTTGAGTGACCAATGGATAGATTTCCCTGGTCAAGAACCTAGTCCATGAAATTTAAGTGTCTAAAAATTCTTCATAGTTCAGATAGTTGAGATCTACCTTGTACTATTGTATTCTAAATACCTCCCTAGTTAAGAGGGAGCGTTGAACATTGTAACTAGGTTCGATCTTCATAAACTGTATTTGATTCAATATTTATTGTACTTGTAAGAAGAATAAAGAAAAAAATTATATATTATTATTAAATGACTTATTAAAGCATGGGTTTCATGCTTGGGCCATATATTTTTAGGTCAAAGTCCCCATTGTGGACTTCTAGGATTTATTTTGAGTCTATAGGATTATTGGAGAGATAAATAAACTCATATTGGGCTTTTGAATCATGCAATTAGGTCAAGTATTGAGTCAAATATGATTTATGGAGCCTTCACATCAAGTCAACCTTCAAGTGATAAATTCGGCCTCATGTCCAATAATTCGAACCCATCAGAATCGTATAAATACAGGGAGATCGAATTCATTTGGATACATCTATCTCACACACAGAAATTTGATATCATTTGTTGCGTCAGGGAAAAGTGCAAACTAAAGGAAAGGGTCAAATTGAGTTTAGTTTTTGGAAAGCTAAAGGATTTAAAGAAATAGCACACAGATGGCCACTTTGACTCATTGGGTATCAGGATGATATGAACGAAAGAGCATTATGCTAGTTGGAAATGATATCAATTTGAGAGGTGGCATGTGTATGCCATCCTTTTCAAACTGAATTGAAAAGTATTTCACACACATTCCACATAGAAGTGTATATATCTAATTTACAAGTACTAATGATGAAGCCAATGTAATGATATTATATGGGAAAGAGAAAATTGTGTGAGTTTTCTAGAGTTATAACACACCAGCCAAGGGAGGGAAGCTATCAGAATAATCAATAGAGGAAATTTCAAATTCTATAAGAGTTAGATAGAGTAGATCAATCCATAATTGTGAGAAGAAGAATAGCGGAACAATGACATGAGGAGTAGATAAAGTCACACTATTAACATAGAGAGAAGTTAAATGAATGTAAAAAATGAAGAGCGTGCAATGAGGAAGAGCCTATATTTTTACAAGTCGAATATGATCCAATTGTACCAGGGGGCGAAAAAGAAAGGGCTCCTTTAGCTCATGAGCATGGTTTACATAGTAGGTCATAATTGCACCCGTTAAATTAACTAGAGAGGAGTTACGGGAAAGCCCTGCAATAATGAGAAGACCCTGTTATCCTAGGCAGTCCCTACAATGGGGCTTTTAGCGCTAAGTCGAAGATTGATCCTCATGTATATGGGGATGGAATGAGGAGTACCGAGAAATAACCCCTACATTGGTGGGTAGAAAATGCCACTCTTTACACCAATAATTTCGGTATGACGAAGGAGGCAAAGAGGTCAAGGTCATGCAAATTCCTACTAAGGAAATGAGAAGGCAGAAAAACATGAAGTAGGCAATTCTCAGCGATAGACATAAGACGCAGTCACCTCTAAGTTGATAAATTCTCAAGGGCCTCGATGAAAATGAATGGATCTAACTTTTGTTAAAAATAATTTCAATTATAATGTTCTGTGCTGATAACATGGGCATAATGTGCGATGTGAAAGCATTAGAAATCTTGTTAGACAAGAAAATGAACACATTGGTGAACGATCCAAGAATTCATTTGTTTTTTGTTAATGGTGATATAAGAAGGATTGGGCTTAGAACTAGTTGAACTCTTGTGTTGGGAGACTATTGGAGGCTATTTTTTTTGAAATTTTTTATTCTAAACAAACTTTGATTTCAAGAACAAAACCCTTTGGCATGTTTTATTTTTATATATTCCATCGTGTTGATTAAATGAATTTAAAATATTTCTCTCAGTGTCAAAGAAATAACTAAGGAAACGTCTTGTTGCTCTGTCCAATGATGCTAGATATTACACAATTACATTGTTATTTGGGTTAATAATAGTGTGGTCCACAAGAGTTCTAGTTACTGATTGTTATTATGAATTTTAGAATGCCATGAATTTTAGTGTACTTCAAGATGAATTATGGTAGTGAATTCTATTGAATTTTAACAATATCAACATGCTAGTGGTTACTGTGAAAGAGAAAAGTGATAATATAGAGAAAACATGAGAAATATCAAGGGGTTTGAACTGCAAATGACTAGGGCTTTAAGTCTCTTTGTTATTCCCTTTTTTTCATAGCGACTGATAATAAGGAACTCATTAGCAAGGTTGATTTTGTAAATAGAGGATAGGGTTTTCCCACTTGAAATATTCACAAATTTTATGTACATATTGAATACTTCAAATCTTGTCTAGCTAATGAAATCTTTCAATGCTAAATTTATCCAAAAAAACACAGCACTTCGAATGAAACTTTTTTTTACACTCAAATAATATAGATTCAATGAATTTCGATTCCTAGGAAAATGTTATAATCACTGGAAAAATAAATATGAAATATTCGTTATTTCTAGTTTACAAACAACTCTTTCTAATTGTGCCTATTAAATGAAAATTATGTAGGTTGGATTTTACCCCGTGTGCTGATAACCCCAGGCTGCTCCACACACATCTCTATATCTACATCAAATTCAAGAAAGAATTATGCTTACAATTTGGTGCCAATGTCACCATTCTCCTCAATCCATATAACAATGTATTTGGCCCTTTAACATATTAAATGCCAAACAATAAAAAATTCCAATACCTTTCACACATATGATTAAAAAGGGGTTCTCTTTAATTAACAATTTTAACATAAATCCCAACGCAATTTCATCCTCCAAACTAGAAAATACGAAGGCTTCCCAAACAAAGACTTAAAAATAGAGCACACAGTCCTCCAAAATTTTCTATGCAGTCATTACGAAATGATTTCATAGCGCCTCTTAAAATCTTGTAGGCGCTACGAAATGATTTTGTAGAACCCCTTAAAAATTTGTATTGTGGTTTCAGGAAAGATGAAATTACTCGAAATTCTTCCCAATCGACTTCCCATGTCCCTACATTTATTCTTAACCCAATAAATGATATACCTTGCCTTTATTTACCCAAGTTTACAATTTATTACAAATTTTCTAATCTAAAATCAGTCAAAAAGTCATTTTGACTGAACGCCAAAACAGGGTGCTCTTTTGTACTGTAACAACACTTGAATTGATGTAACAACCATGCATTTTATATGTAGAAACACATCAAAAGTTCCTCTATGTGGTTTTGAAAAAAATATAACAAAATACACAATATTCTCTGACAAATCACTATGATTGAAGCTTCAATGCTTAGATTATTAATGTAAATTGATAGAAAAAGTACAAACTTTTAAAGATAACCAAACACACATGAAAAAAACTGGATTTAGCAACAATTCAAACCAGAAATTTATTTTCTAAACAGTAGGGTTTCAATTCAATATAAAACCACGTCAACTTACAGTCTCATTTTCCATTCAATTCCGCCATTCCCACAAAAAATATTTTTGGATTACACAGATTGGAAAGTGCAGTGACTTGAAACCTCGAGACTATAACTGCATAGAGAAAAAATGAGTTCTCTTCTCTCCCTCTCTCTTCTCCCTTTTTGATCTTCTCTTATCCTCTCCTTCTTCTCAAACACTTTTTTTTTTCTATTTTTTCCCAAAAGGAACACACTATGACAAGAAACAGTCATAAAGGGTGAATTATTTCCCCTTCTCCACAAAATAAGGGAAACTAAAAACTATATTTACCTTAGAAAATAACTTCTCCAACTTATTTCTAAAAACACAAATCACTTCCTAATGTAAATATTTACAATTTCTTACAAAACATTAAAAAATTTCCCTAGCATTACCATGTAACCATCCCATCACATTGGTAAGCTCTTGTCCAGACTCTTACATCTTGTGCTCAGTCTATGCACTTGCATCAGGATCCCAAAGTGAAAAAAAGATTCATGGTCTCCTACCCATGTGTTGATGAAGTGAATCTTCCTCGATCCCAAGATTTATGTTGTAGTTTGTCCTTCTCCTTGTCATGTCGTTGCTCTACTATTTTATGATATTGTAGTATTCCTCCATATTTGATGATGAAAACATGCTTTACCATATGTAACATGTTTTCCTTTATTCTCCTCTTCTCTACATACTTCCTCTAACGAGGCTTCTTCGACATCAGCTTCCTTACTTCTTCAATCTTGATGTCCAGCTTATCCTTTCTAGCTTAAATCATTTCTTCCTACTGAAATTTATCGTTAATATCCCTTACTAACATCCTAGTGGTTGAAGGTAAGTCCTCCATTCCTTGATCTTCCTTGAAGACATTTTATCTCGATTAGGTTTGATATTTTTTTTCCCTCTTCTAGTTGTTGTGTTTCCTTCATGGAAAAATTTTCTTGCATTCCTCCATAGCTGTTTAAGAAACTTGTATTTCTTTCCTCCTGTTTCCCTTTAGAAAATATATCATTGTCTCCTTGCTCAAACATATTGTTTTTGTCCTCTAACTGATGCATCTCATCCTTCTTCTCATCCAAATTTGTAGATTTTATATGGATTACGTCTTTTATATTTCCCGTTATCCACTTTTCTAAAAATTCAATTTCAATATTTTTATTGACACAAGGAAATTATACCTCAATTTATTTGGGTGATGTATGCATATCTATGTTATTATACATGTATAAATGCTCTTCTCCATTTGTATCCACTTCCAAAAAATTCTACAACAATTGTAGTTCATCTTTACACATTACAAGCACTTTGTCTTTCTTTAGAACATAAATCAGGTTATGATTATCCTTCCTCCTCTCCAATTTCTGATCATGTTCAACTTCAATAGTTTGCATAGACATTACTTCAACTTCTCCATTTATAACCAAATTAATTTTTTTTTCCATTAGTCTTCATATTTGTAATAATCTCCAAATATTTTCCACCATTCTTTGGTAAACCTACATTCACACACAAATTGTTAGTTGCAAAATCGTAAGGCTTTGCAGTGTCATTTTATTCTTTTGACACCATTTCTTCATGTTGATATCCATTATCTAAATAATTTTAGACTCACAATGTGCCCCTCACCAACATATTATTCATCATTGTCATATTCTCCAAGGATGGATACGTGTTTCAATGTACACATGTACATTATCTCTTTCTCACATTCTCCAAACATCCTTTCCTCATGTAGCACTAAAGCTTCCAAGCTTCCAATAAAATATTCATCTTCTTCATCCACTATAACAACATCCTCATTAACATGCACACACATGGATTCATGAACCTTAGTTTGTTCTTCAATGGCTGCATTTTCCCATGGAACATAGTAGTCATCTTCACTATCCTTTTTCTTCCTTCCAACCTATATGTTATGCAACCAGCTCACAAAATAGAAGAAAAGAGGGATTAATGACTTGAAAAATAGCCTCTTCAAGGGGGAAACCTATTATAAATCACATAAAAGAACAATTCTTGGATTATTCAAAGGATAAAACCTCCTTTCTATATATAGGAGTCTAAGGGGTCACAATATAATCATATCCTACATAACAATAATAATGTAAGGGCACACCAATAACAATAGTGGGCTTCTATGGGGCACAATAATAATAATATGGGGACTACACAAGAACAAAAATAACAATAAGGGGGTTGTACTAACAATAACAATAAGGGGATAAACTAGTATTATAGTGACCTAAAATTCCCCTCTCCTTCAAAAAAGTGTTGTCCTCAACGTTCGAGTAGTTCTGGATGCTTTTGTATAAAATTCTCATCCTCCCATGTGGAATATTCATCAAGTAAGTTATTCCACTTAATGAGATACTCTGAAATTGATTGGTTTCATAGATGTGGAGTTATTTTCTACATGGTTGCTTCAAGTTACAATATGATTTTTCCTTCCTCGTTAAGTTTTGGAAATATTTTTTGAACTGGGAGCTTGTAACCTATAACCATATTTAAGCATGAAACATAGAAAATTGGGTGCACTCAGGACGATGCTGGAATCTTCATTTTGTATGCCATAGTACCAATATTTTGAAACACCTTATAAGGACCATAGTACTTTGGCAATAATTTATTATCCTCCTTAGCTTTCTTGAGGGACATTTGTTTACATGGTTGTATTTGTAAAAATACCCAATCTCCTACATCAAAACTTCTTTCACTGTGATGTTGATATGTATGTTGTTTCATTCGATTTTTCACAAAACTGAGGTTATCCTTTAAGAGTTGGAGAACTTGTTTTTGATGCTCGATTTGATCTTCCACTCCTAGAACCTTAGAATTTTCTCTTAAATATGATGTGATGGATGGTGGATGATATCCATAAAGTGCCATAAATGGGGTCATTTTTGCTGCAGTATGCAAGGAAGTGTTATACCACCATTCATCCATAGGTAACCACTTGACCCATTGTGTTTTTTTATCATATATAAATCAACTAAGATATCATTCCAAACATTTGTTCACTATCTCAATTTTCCCATCAAATTAAGGATGATAAGCTGAGCTATGAGCTAGTATAGTACCCAAAAAAGAAAATAATTCCATCCAAAAATTTCCAGTGAAAATGGGATCTCTATCACTTACAATAATCTTTTGGTTTCCATGTAGATTTTGAATTTTTCCCTTAAATGCAGCAGCAATTGTATTGGATTTAAATGGATGAGATAATGCACAAAAGTGTGCATACTCCGTAATTCTATCAACTACCACCATGATGACACTCTTTCCTTCGGACTTGGGTAAACCTGTGATAAAATCCATTGAAACCTCCTCCCAACGTTGACTTGGAATGGATAAATTTTGTAGCAGACCCGTGGTCTTAATTATCTCGAATTTATTTATTTTGCAGACCAAACATTCCCCCACAAACTTTTGAATATCATATTTAAGGCCATCCCAAAAAATTCCTTCTTGACCCTATGGTAAGTTTTTAAAAATTCCGAGTGTCCTCCTAAGGGAGAGGTGTGAAATTCCAAAAGAATATTTTGTTTTAGTTGGG
This sequence comes from Pinus albicaulis, assembly GCA_034641835.2. Taxonomy (NCBI): domain Eukaryota; kingdom Viridiplantae; phylum Streptophyta; class Pinopsida; order Pinales; family Pinaceae; genus Pinus; species Pinus albicaulis. Next base: position 570,648,537 of record CM076584.1, on the reverse strand, counting down.
AATTATTCCAAATATATAAGCGATACTTGTACCATAATGAATCAGTTTTCTAGTTAAATGTATCATATATACTGGGATATTGTTGCAACTTTTGAATGAGTGTCCAGAATTCTTCATCATTCTTCCATTCCTCCCTTGCTTTGTTTATCCAATCTGGATGGATAATAGAAATAGCATAAATAAATTCTTCCACATCCTCATCCTTTCTTGAGAGTGCATTAGCAAAAAAAAATTTCTTCCCTTTTTTGTAGATGATTTCAAAGTCATAACCCAACATCTTTGTGACCTATTTTTGGTGCTCTTCTGAGGATAATATTTGCTCCAAAAAGTCCTTAAGACTATCATGATCTAGTTTTACCTTGAAGTGTCTTCCCATTAGGTAAGGTCGTCATTGCTTTAGTGCATGTAGTATTGCAAACATTTGTTTCTCATAAATAGGTTTATGTAAATAATTTCCTTTGATTAGATGGCTTTCAAACAAGGAAAATTTTAAGGATGGAAATTTATCTGAAAGTTTAGAAACTTTGGAAAATCTAACTATTTTATAATATGCAATCTGTAAAATGTTTTATTGTGTCCTTGTAAACATATTTAAATTTCTAATGATTTTTTATATAGTATCTATAATTTTTTGGCGTTATCAAAGGTAAAATAATTTTATACTATAAAATTTGGGCGAATATTTTTCAGAAAAAAAAAATAAATAAATAAAATTGGAAATTGGCGAATCATTTTATTGGAAAAATCATGGAAGGTTAGCCCACTTGTGAATATTAGCCCCTAAAATTTTCCCTTCTTTCAAAATAAATGGGTCTCCCTTCTTGCATTAAAACAACATGAATTCCATTTCCTGAGGCATCACATTCCACAGTAAAGGTTTTTGTAAAGTCTAGCGTAGCTAAGACCAATGCTTGGTACATTTCCAAGTTAAGACATTCAAAGGCCTTAGTTGCCTCTGGAGTCCAAGAAAATGCATCTTTCTTTAGTAATATTGTTAGAGGTGCTTCTATTCTCCCATAATGATTAACAAACTTTTGAAAAATACCCTATTAACCCGAGAAATCCCACAGATGCTTTATGGTTGTGGGGACTTTCCATTCCTTAATGGCTTTAATTTTATTAGCGTCTACCTTAACACCCTCATGAGATAAAATATGAACCAGATATTCGACCTCCTGTACTCCAAAGAAACATTTGGAGGTTTTTGCATATAAGTGTTTCTCCTCCAATAGTTTGAGGACCATATCAACATGTTGAACTTGATCCTTCCAAGACTTGATGTAGATTACTGTATCATCAATAAATACTAACACAAATTTTCTAAGGAGTTTCAAAATGGAATTCATCAACCCTTGAAATGTAGAAGGTACATTGGTAAGGCCAAAAGGAATGACGAAAAATTCATAATGACTCTCACGAGTTCTAAATGTTTTTTTTGGAATGTCTTCAGTCTTCATTCTAATTTGATGATATCCTAAATGAAGATCCAAATTGGTGAAGTAAATTGCTCCATGTAATTCATCAATGACAGGAATGGGAAATTTATCTTTAAAAGTGAGGTTTTTGATATCCCTAAAATTTGGACGCATGTGCCATGATCCATCCTTCTTATGCACCAATCCTACTGGAGCAGAGAAAGAACTTTGACTATGTTGAATTAGACTGGCCTCTAGCATTTCTACAATCATACGTTCAAATTCGTTCTTTTGGGAATAGCGATATATGTAAGGCATAATGTTTGGAGGAACACTTCCTGGAATCAAATTAATAGATCATGAATATGTGGAAGGAATTTGGGAGTCTCAAATATCTTGGAATGATTTTCCAAGACTTTTTGGAGATCTGGAGAAATAGATGATTTTGATTTTGAAACTCTAGTGAGAATAATTGTGTAATTATGCCTCATTGTTCTTTATCTATAAGCTTTATCATGCCACTATAGTTGATTATCTTTCCTGGTTTCCCTGTGATACCCCTTAATTCAAATTCATTTCCTTTCGAAAAAAATGCAAGAAAAGTTCTTGAAAATTAAAAGCTATCGTACCCAAAGATTGTAACCATTGAACTCCTAGTACAACATCAACACCACCGATTGGAATGGAAAGCATTGGGCTATTCAATACATATTCACCCATGGTTAGCTTGATATTATGGCACTTTCTAGAGAAAGTTATAGTTCCTCCATTTGCAACCATCACTTGACACTCTGGTGGTGGATATAAGAATCAATTCAATTCCTTGGCTATCTTATAATGAATAATATTATGGGTAATACCCGAATCCATTAACAATATTGCATTTTTATTATTGATATGTCCTTCTATCTTGAGATTTTTAGGAGTGGTAATTCCTACCAATGCATTACAATATATGGTAGGATTCATTTCTTCTTTCCTTAAGGTCGGTTCCTGGTGTATATCCTCTTATTTTGAATTTTCTTGTTCCTTTTATTCCTCCTCTTCACAATCTATGTAAAATAATTTTTTATCGATACACTTATGACCTTTAGTGTATTTGCTATCACAAATGTAACAAAGCCATTTTTCTATTTTTTCTTCCAATTTTTGTGGTGTCAACTTTGTAGGTTGTGTAAGGCTAGTAGAAGTAACAATTCCATACTTATAATTGTGAGATATAGGTTTCCTTGTTTCCATAATTTAGCTTTCAATTTTTCTTGCCAACCTAAATGCCTTCTCCAATGAATCAGGGTCCCAAAGGCAAACCTCATGTTGGATGTTATCATTTAAAGTTCCTATGAAGACATAAATCCTATGCTCCTATGGAATATCATTTACCCTTATATTCAATTTTTTAAAGTCCTCAATGTGTGTTGAAAATTCAACAAGAAATGTGTGTCTAATTTAATTTTCCCTTAATTAAATTGGACAATAAATTGTAATCTTATCTCATAATCACTTGTAATAGTTAACTGAGTGTGATAGACTCAGTTAGCTCATGAAATTTGAGTTGAGGATGGTTGGTGAGGCATGTAGAGTGATTCTACTTGTTTTAGATTCCAAGTTGTAGTTAGTGTATTATTTTAATGCATGAGAAATCATTTAACTCAATTAAGTGAGTTAAAGTCAATCTAACTAGTTGTAACTGATTGTTGCACTAGTGAGAGGTCAAGTGAATTAAATCAGATTTAATTCACATGCAGTGATCTTTCAAGTGACTGATGATTTAATATTAAATATTTGCATGCATGTCAGTTCTGATGAAGACCCAGTTGAGACAAAGGTTAAAAGAATGTTAAATATCAGTTGTATTATTAACGAATTGCGGAGCGCAATCAAAATAACCATTTAGATGCCCATGATGTATTGTGCAGTTTTGGAAGGCTGAAATTCCTAAATAATAGGGATTTAATTCTCTTAGAATTGTGAAAGCAAGGCAAGCTAATTAGAGGCAGGAAATTTTCTAAGTGTTGGTCGATTTTGTCCATATCAGTGTGATACAGTTGGTAGAGTGTAGCCGACTCTTGTGAGAAGAGTGCATTGTATTGTTTCATGATTTCTTGGTTGATTATAAAATAAATATAGAGGTGTTTTGAGCAACAATATTTCCCCAAGAAAATATCTGTGTTGTGCAATTGATTTGCTTCTTTCTCTTACTTGGTGTGATTGTGCGATCGTGTTTATTTTTCACAAATATTGTAGAAGGATTCAGTATCTTGTTTTAGTATATTACATGATCGAATTGAATCCTTTGGTATACATATTGTTTGTATAATTTCTACATGGTATCGGAGTGCCAAAAATCACTATAGTGGAGAAGAAATTGATTTTGTGCTAAACAACACTCGAATTTTCAAAAATATTCTTTGGTGCGACAGGCGGATCAAGATGGATTTCAATGGATTAAGATTGGAATATGCACTCGAGGGAAGTTCTAATTATATTGCATTGAAAGACATAATGGAGGCAGTTCTAGAGGACAATGGGTTGAAATAATTCATTGATAATGATATTCCCAAGCCCGCAGCAGCAGGTGCCACTCTTCTTGATCATGCTTGGAAAAAGAAGGTTGCAAAGGCGAGGAGGATATTATTAGAGGGAGTTCTATATCACATTTTCTCAAGTATCCATGGCAAGGTGACTCCATATGCAATTTGGAAGGCCTTGAAAGATCTGTTTCAGAACAACAGTGAGCACAAAAAATCGGCATTGAAGGAAAAGCTCAGGAAAATCAAAATGGAGAAACACGACACTATTCTGAAATACTTGACCAAGTTCATCCAATGTTGAGATGAGCTTGGAAGTGTCAGGATTACTATAGCGGATGATGAATTGGTGAGCCTAGCACTTCTAGGCCTTCCCAAGGGCAGGAATAGTTATCAGGACTCTGTCAATGGGAGGGAGAAGCTACCAGATTGGAAGCGACTTTGGTCAGATTTGGTACAAGAAGTATTCAAGCAGAATACCAAGGATGTATCCTCATCCAAGACAAATGATGAGGAAAATTTCACCTTGGCTGGTATGGAAAAGAAGGGGAAGTGAAAGAAATACTATTCCAAATATGAGACCAGTAAAGAAGGCAAGAAGCATGACATGTCTAGAGTGAAATGTTTTAAATGTCACGAGCATGGACATTATGCCACTAATTTTTCACAAAAGAAATATAACAACAAGAAGGCTTCAAAATCTGCAGTGGTTGATTCTTTCGCTTCACAGTTCAAGTTGGACTTCTCAATCATCGCATGCATGGTGTCTAGTGTGATGGAATCAATGTGGTACTTGGATAGTGGTGCATCTTTCCACATGTCAGGAGACAAATAACTCTTTAGTAGCTTGGAGGAGAAGGATCTTCAAATGCACATCGAGATGAGTGATGATGGGAGGTATAGCGCTACCGATATTGGTACAGTTACTTTCCAGAGATAGTCAGGTAAACCTTTCTTATTAAAATATATTATGCATGTACCAGGCTTGAAAAAGAATTTAGTTTCAGTTTCTATGTTGGAGCATAGAGGATATGATGTGGTTTTCAGTGAAGGGTAAGCATTCCTTCGTCACAAAGCCACAGGATAGGTTAAGAATATTGGGGTTTGTGTGAAGAACCTCTACAAACTTGATGTAGATGATTGTGCAACATTGATGAGTAAAGCAGACAGAGTGGTGGGCCAGGATGAGGGTGGGTTATGGAAAGTGAGATTGGGCCATCTACACCATAGTGCTTTTAAGTTCATGCAACAGAATTCTACGGGGCTTCCAAAGGGTACTCTTTCCCAGATAGACACTTGCAAGGGATGTACCATGGGGAAGTATACAAAATCCACTTTTCACGAGAAGGATAACCGAGTAGTGGAAATCCTTGAGAGAGTTCACTCAAATGTGTGTGGAACATTCTCTATAGCTTCTACAACAAAGCACGGGTATGATGTGATTTTTGTTGATGATTTTTCTAGAAAGTGTTGGATCTACTTCATGCAGAAGAAAGATCAGACGTTCTCAAAATTTTGTGAGTTCAAATCACTGGTTGAGAAAGATACAGGGTCGAAGTAGGTGAAGGCTCTAAGGAGCGACAATGGTGGTGAGTATATCTACAATGAATTCAAGAGCTTCTTTAGAAAAGAATGAATTCAGATAGATTTGATTGCGCCTCATAACCCACAACAAAATGGGGTTGCAGAAATAAAGAACAAAACAATTCTAGGTGCAGCACGATCTATGTTACATGATCAGGGCCTACCATTGCATCTGTGGGCAGAGGAATGCATCACAGCACTATTTGTGTAGAACCATAGTCCTCATCGGATACTTGGCATGAGTACACTAGAAGAGGTTTTTTATGGTAAGAAACCTGTTGTTTCATATTTTAAAATTTTTGGCTCATCTGTCTATTGCCATGTGACCAAATATTTTATAAATAAGCTAGAACCAACATCAGAGATTGGGATATTTTTGTGGTACACTTATACTTCCCAGAACTATCAGGTTTATTTTCCAAACAACAGGATGACATTTGTCAGATGGGATGTAAAATTTTATGAGGAGAAAGCCATGCGATTGTCCCTTGAGAGGGAGTTTGATTTGCATGCAAATGAGGAACTCTTGGTTCCAAAGGATGAACCTCAAGGTCTGGATCAGCCACATGAGGAGGATCATGGAGTGGAAAAAATCACTCATGCAAATCCATCCACCAAACATGGTAGATGTGCACCACAGAGGCTGACATATTGAAACTTGATGCGGCAGAACATGTAGGAGAACCTACATCATAGCGCAGATAGAGATAGTCACCAGACAAGTATATTGGATGTATGGCTCCTATGAGAAAGTGTATTGTGATAGAACCATCCTCTTTTGAGGAAGCAGTGCAACAACCAAATTGGGTTGACGCCATGGTTGAGGAGTGTGACTTCATTGTCAGGAACAGAACATGGGAAGTTGTCCTAAGATCAGTTGGGAAGTTAGTGGCTGGATCTAGATAGATCTATGAGGTGAAGTAGGCAGCAGATGGGAGTGTGGAGAAGTACAAGGCTATATTTGTAGCCATGGGATTCTCACAGGTTGAGGGGATTGAGAGACTTTTGCACCAATTGCAGGATACTCATCGATTAGATCTATCATTGCACTCTCAACGCAAATGGGTTGGAAGATACATCATATGGATGTGAAGACTACATTTCTCAATAAATTTATTGAGGAAGAAGTGTACATTGAGCATCCAGAAGGTTTTGAGAGCTTTGAAAGGGAGTCGCATGTGTGCAGACTTAAGAGAGCACTATATGGGCTGAAGCAAGCACCTAATGCTTGGTACACCAGGATTGACAGCTATTTCACCAGGTTGGGCTTCACGAAGAGTGAAGCAGATGTGAACCTATACTAGATTATGGTTGACAGTAAGCTTATGATTATTGTACTTTATGTATATGACCTTATTCTGAAATGTGATGAGGATCTCATAACTTCTTGCAAAGAGGATCTTGCAAGAGAGTTTGAGATGAAGGACATGGGACTCCTTCACTATTTCCTTGGTTTGGAGATATGGAAGCGGGATGGGGAGCTATTTATTTCTCAAGGCAAGTATGAAAAAGGGATTCTGAGGAAGTTCCACATGGGGAGCTATAAACCCATGGAGACTCCTCTTGCAGGAAATAGGAGGAAGGAGGATGCTACTTCAAGTGAGGTAGTGGACGCTATTATTTATAGGCATATTGTGGGCTCACTCATGTACTTGGTGAACACACGACCATACATATGCTACGTAGTTAACCAAATTAGTCAAGCTATGGTTAAGCCGACCAAGATCTTTTGGAATGCGGGGAAGCATGTCTTGAGATATCTCAGGGACACTACAAAGTATGGATTTTGTTACAAACAGACTGATGCAGTGAAGCTTCAAGGCTTCAACGATGCAGATTGGGCAAGCAGTCCATTAGATAGGAAGAACACATTAGGATGGATCTTCAACATAGGATCGACAGTAGTTTCTTGATACATTAGGAAGCAAAGATCAATTGCACTCAGTTCAGCTGAGGCAGAGTACATGATAGCCAGTTAGGTGGCATGTGAGGACATCTGGATGAGGAAGATACTTGTCAGTTTGTTTGGTCATCATATGGAGCAAGCAGGGATACATTGTGATAACCAAATTTGCATAAAAGTCTCGGTTAATCCTGTATTCCATGACAGGTCCAAGCATATTGACATCTGGTATCACCATCTCAAATATTATGTTCATAGACGCATTATGTTACTTCAGTACATTCCCACGGAGGATCAGGATGCATATATTCTAACGAAGGCGCTCGCGAAGAGAAAATTTTAATACCACGGAGGCAAGATCAGGGTAGCTCATAATCCCTTTCTTGTTGAGAGGGAGTGTTGAAAAGTCAACAAGAAATGTGTGTCTAATTTAACTTTCCCTTAATTAAATTGGACAATGAATTGTAATCTTATCTCATAATCACTTGTAATAGTTAACTGAGTGTGATAGACTCAGTTAGCTCATGAAATTCAAGTTTAGGGTGGTTGGCGAGGCATGTAGAGTGATTCTATGTGTCTTAGAGTCCAAGTTGCAGTTACTGTATTAGTTTAATGCATGAGAAATCAGTTAATTAAGTGAGTTAAAGACAATCTAACTAGTTGTAATTGATTGTTGCACTAGTGAGAGGTCAAGTGAATTAAATCAGATTTAATTCACATGCAGTGTTCTGTCAAGTGATTGATGAAATAGATGCATGTATGTCAGTTCTGATGAAGACCCAGTTGAGATAGAGGTTAAAGGGATGTTAACTATCAGTTGTATTATTAACAGATTGCGGAGCGCAATCAAAAAAACCATTTGGATTCCCATGATGTATTGCGTGGTTTTGGAAGGCTGAAATTCCTAAATAATAGGCATTTAATTCTCTTAGAATTCCATAAGCAAGGCAGGCTGAGAAGAGGAAGAAAATTGGCTAAGTGTTGGTCAATTTTGTTTGGATCAGTGTGAGACAATTGGTAGAGTGCAACAGACTCTTGTGAGAAGAGTGCATTGTATTGTTTCATGATTTCTTGGTTGATTATACAATAAATATAGATGGATTTTGAGCAGCAAGCTTTCCCCAGGAAAAATATCTGTGCTGTGCAATTTATTTTCTTCTTTCTCTTACTGTGATCGTGAAATCGTGTTTATTTTTCAAAAATATTCTAGAAGGATTCAGTATCTTGTTTTAGTATATTACATGATCAGATTGAATCCATTGGTATACATATTGTTTGTATAATTTCTACAATGTGTTCCACCATTGAACCATTTTGTTTGAGATTTATCAATTGGCTACAAAAGGTGTTGATTTTTGTATCCTCATAATGTGCTATCATTTCCTCTGTAAAAATTGACCAAGTGGTGTATGAAAACAAATCCTTCAATACCATAAATATTTATTGGGTTCTAAATATAAAGTTGCTATGTGTACATTTTGTGTTTCTTGCACATTATGGAGATAAAAATATTGCTCCATCTGTAGTATCCATGTTACCAAATCATTTCCATCAAACTTCCTCATATCGATCTTTGGAATATGGTGGGTCTTCAATCCAACATCAGAGTCTATGAAATCATGATGAACATTTATTTTGTTCTCATCATGAGTTTTATCTAATACCTTTTCACCATTAGGAATCATTTATTGTAGCAACTTTGTCAAACCTTCCATGTCTACTTTTATTTTTTTTTATATACTGTTGTCGATGTATGTTGTCGCTCCTAGAGACAGCCTAGAGTTGCCATAGACCAGTGCCTAGGACATCTTATCATAGCAAGGAGCATATAATAAAACTTGGGTGTCAATCCAAAAGCTCTCTTGTTATCTCTTGTAAACAAGGAAATTGATTTGAATTGGACCAGTACTTACAGAAACTGCCACAGGGAAAGTAATGTTGCAAAGACAAGATGCAAAGCTCTAACACAAAAGCATCAGACAGTTAAGAAACAATTTACTGTAAAGAGGGCCAATTCAAGTAATATGCAACAGAAATCAAATATCAGAAGGTGTATGCAGTGAAATAAATATAATAAGATATTATTTATCTTTGGTCTGATACCCAGATACACAACAGAACCATATATGGGCTTATCAATCTAAGAATCCATACATGACAATGGCGTTTTAAAAGCACCCTCCCAAAGAAACTAATATAGTAGAAAGATGGGTGAAATGAACATGAAACAGTATATCATGCCTGAGCCATATTTAAAGTGCTTCACTGATCTAAGTATGGGTATCAACTAGGATAAATCCTTACCTAAAATCAGTGAGCCACTCGCATTCCAGTACATGATACAAGAAGATGGATAAAATGAAATGTTGTATTAAACACATAAAATAAAGTTACATACTGTGGGATACCAAAGACCAGAATCCTCTAATACAGATAGAAATCCTCCTCACTGAAACCCTACGGGCTCTGAGCCTTCATACAAGAGATTTTACAATATGTATACAAAAAAAATTCCTTTCACTGCACAATTCTCTGATAAAAATCTGGAACCGTTACAATGTCTTTCTCCCAGGTTTTTATAGAGGAAGAAGAAGAAAAATTCATAAAAGAAGTAGGTGAAAACAATTAATTGTTTCATTAAAACAAAAATGGCAGAAACATTCGCGCCCATACTATTTGATGGCTATGAAATGTTGAATGTACTTGACAATCCACTTGCAAAAATAAATGCACTGAGTATAAAATCTCTTCAGGAACCCAGTACAGAGATACATCCACTTGAACATTCTGTCCTTTCCTGAAGAAAATCTGGCTAAAATAAAACCTTGAAAGCATTGCTTCTTGTGCTTTGTACTCCCTGCCTTCCAAATTTGAATTGGAAATTAAATTCTTCAGTCCCAGATACTGCATTCCTTGATTTTTCATTGATATTTCTTTGATGCTCCATTAATTTCTCCATCTGCTCGATCTGTGTTTTGAATGGCTCCAGAGGGTCTGATAGATTTTGAACCTCGCTGTTTTAATGAGAGTCATGTCACGACAACTACCTAGGGCTTTCCTTCATAAATTCTTCCTCTGCAAGTCGATCCTTAGATGCATCTTCGACTTCTGTAATGGAGGCAGAGATTAATGGTGATTCCTCGTCACTGCAACCTGCAAAACCCACAAACATGTTAAGAAAACCGGACACAAGGATGATGGCGTGGCGGGATCCATGGACATGGTGGTGCAGACTTTCTCGAAATGGTGAGGTGAAACGGGGTGGCGGAAAACATAGAGAAATGGCGGAGAAGGATTTTGGCACAGGTTGGAAGAACACGTGAAATTTGACCAAAACGGTGAACTTTCGACCTAATAACAAAAATGAACATATGGGAGACTGACGGATGTACGACAGGGGTACGTGGAAGGATGATATGGATATGCGGTGTTTCAATACCGAACGTTCAATTTTGGAGAAAGATCCATGGCTACAAATCCATCAAGGGGTGGTGAAATGGTGGGCCATGGGTGCGATGAACTTAGATTAAAGCATATGAAACTTCAAAGAGCGACCACCCTCGGATGAAGGCTCCTAGATCTAATGGCTGTCATTGATTTCGCTGTGCATCCTGAGTCGATATTTAATGCGCGGGAGAGGGCGGTATTGAGGCTGTACTCAAGGACGCGTGGCGCATAACATGTGGAATCGCTGCGATTTGCAGAATACCACCTGCCTTAGAAAGGTGGTGCGAAATAAACAGGCTGGTTTTGGAATCGACGCGCAGCGTGGGGACCACAAGAGCAACAGGTCGTGGAACATTGATCTATGTTTGATCTGACCGCTGAGATTACACCCGATGGGCATATACGGTAAGCACTTTTCTATCTTAGTACACGGTCAAATGCCCAGGTTATATGAAAAACGAGACGGAGGGGGCCAGGGCCAAAGGAGCTATGCCCCGAATGTTTCCAAATATGAATTTCCAGCCCTTTTAGAATGTGATTTTGAAGCTAGGAGAAAACAATGATAGACAGCTACGGCACTTTGCAAGACAGGGCAAAGGAGTTAGAAGATTTAAACCAGATGGTCCATGGAAATTTTAATGGGGAGATGATCATGATCAACATTGGCTCCACCTGGGGACAACACGTTCGTCCCTGGACGTGTCGAGAACTCGCAGACCCTTTGATCATTTTTTATGCATACCTTGCTCTTCAACCCTCTTGCATTTTTCTTCAAAAATAATCATGTCACCCATGCTATTTCAACAAAAGAAAAAAGGAAATTAATAGATAATATAGTACACCAGGCTGCCTTTTTCCTGAATTAGAATTGGAAGTAGGGCTTGAGAAATTGGCCGTTTACAGGACCATCCAGCAAGTCACCCTATAAATTCTCCAATATAAACGTGTTATTGCCTCCCAGTTCCACAATTCTAAATGGGCCAAACCACAGTGGATCGAACTTGCCATGTTTTCCTTTTTCAGCCCTTCATACATCCCATCTGAGAACTAGATCTCCAATCTGTAATTTCCTATCTTTTGCATGGTGATCAAAAATATGTTTCATTTTCTCTTGGTGTTCCGTTAGTCTCTGATTTGCTTGTCCCCGTGTTTCCTCTAACTCTACCAATTGATTGATTCTTCTGACCATATCATCAGGTTCCTCCTAATTGTCTTGCATGAAACGTGCCACTGGTAGGGCGAGCTGCACAGAAACACTGCTGCTCGTCTGTACATCAATTCATATGGAGATTTCCCTGTTGCTCTCTTACTAGTAATTCTATTAGCCCATAGAGAAAATTTCAATTGAGAATCCCAATTTTTCTGATTCTCACTTATAGTTTTCTTCAAGGCTCTCACCAAAGTTTTATTAGAAGATTCTGCCAAGCCATTTCCTTGTGGATAGTAGGCTGTGGAATGATTTAGTGAAATATTATAATATTGACAAAAATTCACAAATTTTGTAGATTTGAAGGCCTGTGCGTTATCAGTCACTATTCTAGCAGGGCAGCCAAACCTGGATATGATGTTTTCTTCCATGAACTTTATGATGACAACGTCAGTAGCATTCCTTGCAGGTATGGCTTCCACCCATTTTGTAAAATAATTTGTGGTAGTTAATATCCATTTATGTTGTCCACTTGAGGGTGGGTGAATTTCACCTATAAAAACTATTCCCCATTGTTGAAATGGTTCATCTACATGAACTGGAATTAGGGGCAGAGCTGCCAACTTCTGTCTCTCAGCAAATTTCTGACACTTATCACATGCCCTGACCCAGGTAAAAACATCTCCAAATAAATTTGGCCAGTAGAAGCCAGCCTTCAGGATTTTATGAGCTGTAGCCCTCCAGTTATAATGTCCTCCGCAAATTCCCTCATGAAATTATATCATTATACTCTCTACTTCTTCCTCCGTGAGGCATAGGAGTAGGATTCCAGAAGGATCTCTCCAATACAGTTGCCCATTTGCAATTATGTATTTCTATGATTTCAGTCTTAAAGCCCTGTATTTTGCTTTATCACAACTTGGAGGACAGCTGAGTGTCAAAAGATATTCTACTATTTCTTTGTACCATGGAATGGTGAAATATTTTATGTGTGCTTTCTGAGTGGCAACTTCCAGTCCTTGCTGCTTCATTTCACTCTCAGACTCTTCACTTGAAATCATAGACAAATTTATGCCGAGAGCTTGATAGTTTGATTTAGATAGAATTTTTGCAAGCCCCTGTCCTTTGATCAACTTGGTAGGGCAGATCTCTAGATCATACTCCTGTATTTTAGCAATCCACCTTCCCCTTTTTCCTTCACTGTCTCCCTGAACAAGGATATCCTTTACAGTTGTTGTAGGGACAAATGTAGTGATGTGAGACTGCAAAATATATATGCGAAAAGCTTTGAGATATTTTAACAGAGCATAGGCCTGCTTCTCCAATATATTATACTTCAGTTCTACATCATGGAGCACCTGACTGAAGAAGGCAATAGGCTGCTCATATCCTTCTTCATTTTTCTGTAATAACACTCCAGCTACTGTATGAGGTGATGCAAAAGAAAATATCATAAATGGTTTAGTATAATCTGGTCCAGCTAGTACAGGGGCTTCAGCAAATGCAGCTTTAATTCTAGCAAAGGCCTCCCATGATTCTTGTGACCATTTCACCTCATTATTCTTCTTTAGCATATCTGTTATATGCCTAACTATCTCAGCATAGTTAGGAATAAACCTTCTCAGGAAATTTATCCGGCCTAAAAATACCTGCACTTCCTTCTTATTTCTGGGGAGAGAGATGCTATTTATAACCTCTACTCTTTTGGGATCTATCCTTACCCCATCTTTAGTTACAATATGCCCCAAAAGTTTGCCTTCCTCTAATGCAAACAAAGACTTTTGTGGATTAAGAGAAATACCATACCTTCTACATTTTTCAAAAGTTTTTCGTAAATGCTCAATGTGTTCATCATCATTTTTTGAAAACACTGTAATATCATCAAGGTACACCACCAGAAATTTATCCTGCTCCCCAACAAAAGCAATGTCCATGGCCCTCTGAAAATTGGCCCCTGTGTTAATCAATCCAAAAGGCATCCTAGCGTACATAAATGTACCCCATGGTGTGGTGAAAGCAGTTTTGTTCTGATCCTCTGGAAGTACATCTACCTTATTGTAACCAGAAAAACCGTCCATCATCGACATTCTAGACGCTCCAACCACTTTCTGTAGAATGTGATCCATCTTGGGCAGTGGATAATTATCTTTTAAAGATGCTCTGTTCAAATTTCTGAAATCCACACACAACCTTATTTCTCCATTCTTCTTTCGGACAGGGACAAGGTTTGCTACCCATTCAAAGTACCTCAACGGCACAATTATTTTAGCCTTTAACAGCTTCTTGATTTATCTGTCTGAGCTTCTGCTTATAAGGTCTTGCATCTTCCTTCAGAAGAATTTTATGTTGCATTATACTAATATCAAAGTTTTAAGGTCCTGATAGGACCATGCGAACTCATCCCTATATGACTGAAATAATTTCAGGTATCCCTGCTTGTATTCTTCTGGGACCTTCTTGGATAATTTCACAATTTTAGGATCAGCCTCAGTACCCAGATTCAGATCTTCCACTTGATCTTCCTCTATTACTTTGCCAGGCTGCAACGGAACATCATTTTTACCAAATAGTCTTTCTAGAGGCACCAACCCTCTAGGAATAACATTTCCTTTCAGCTGCAGCACCTTACTTCCTGCCATTTTCTCCTCCCATTTATTTTCTGAGACATTCTCAACCTCATCTTCCTCACAATCATCAATCTCCATATTAGATAATTCTCCCACTATTTCCAGGAATCTCTTCATTTTTTCCTCATCTTCAAACACCTGCCAGTGCTTGATATTGTCTGGGATTGATGGTCTATAACGTACCTCAACTTCATACCTCAAGAGAGGGTTCTGGGGAGGACGTAATGTACTAGCAGCCACAGCAAGTGAATCTGCCATTTTGTTCTGTTCTTGGGGCATGAACTGAATATTAAATGCTGAAAAGAAGTTCTCCATCATGTCCCAAACCTCATTTCTATAAGCCCTCAATCGAGGATGCTTAGTTTGACACTGATTTCTGATTTGTCTGACCACCAGCTCAGAGTCTCCCAAGACCTTTAAACACTGTATGCCCATGCTCCTGGCTATCTGCAATCCCAATAACAGTGCTTCATATTCAGCTACATTATTAGTAGCCTCATATTCCAATTTAAAAGACAGTGGCACCCATTTTCCTGTAGGAGAAATTAATAATACTCCAGCCCCATTACCTTCTCTTGAATTTGCTCCATCAAAATGTAAAGTCCAGATTCATGCTTCATGGTTCTCTGAAGGCTGCTCAGTCTTGTTATGGCAGAAGGACGGTTCCTGAGCAAAGTCTTGATCTTCCTCCAGCATCAAGCATGAAAAATTTCCTTCTTGACTATAGATTGGTGAGTTCTCAGAGCTATCAGCCTTAGTCACCATCTTGACAAATATGGTTTCTCTGTATAACCTCCTCTCCTGGCCACCAAAAATTGGAATAGTGGCATATGTTAAGTCTAATTTGAGTGACCCACCGATTTTTGTCCCCCAGGACCTTGACAACAACATGCCAAAGCGAGCTGGGATGTCAGCCACCACAATGTCCATTACTATACTTTTTTCTGGAATTTGGGCGAGATTGACCACTAAATCTTTAATCATCCCTAAGCATTTAACTCTTTTGGAGTCCAATGAATAGAGGTCTTTGTATGGGCGTGTGATTTGTAGTCCTAGTTGTTCCATGACTGACAGAGGCATAAGATTATGAGAAGCTCCAGAATCTAACATACAATTGTGTAACAGAAAGTCATGAATCACTAAAGACACATAAAATGGAGGAGTAGAGGGGTCTATCTCCTGGACATGTGGGCCAAATACTACCATGGGTCTTTCTTCTTGGAGGTTAAGACTATCTGGAATGACTGGTGCTTCAGGAGGGAGTATGAAAGAAGTAACTTGAGATTGATATGCAGGTTGTTTCAATAGTTCAGTCAGGGGAACTGGGATTTTGATTTTCTCAAGTTCTTTTTGCAGATTGAAAGCAGGAGGGGACTTTTCTATTACAACTTCTTTTGGCTCTTTATTTTCAGCTGAAGGTTTAACTTCTTTTGATACAGACTCGGTACTAGGAGGAGTGACTACTTTTGAAGAAGAAGGAATTTGGTCATTGGATTGCAAAGGTTTTTTTAGAGGACTCTTACCTTTTTCTGTAACTTTCTGCATTGTTGACTCCTTTTGAGCAGATGCTTCCTTCTGGGGAGGCTCTTCTCCTTGTTCTTGAGTACGAGTTCTCTTCCTGGAAGATCTGAGATCGTATCTTCTATTGAAATGTGCTTGCATAAAATCATTAAACTGTTTGCAATAATGATCAATTTATGCATCTTCTGTGTCTCTGATCTCTTCTTCTTCTTGCAATGGGAATTCTACTTCATCATTGTTTGAGAATGCAAGATTTGCATCTTGCAGTTCATAGGCAACATCTTCAGTGGATTCATCTACTGGGCCTTCCAGGTATAATGGGTGTGGTACCTGATCTTGTTGCTCTTTTGCTTCCCTTGGCAATATTTGCAGGGGTGGCTTTCTATACTGAGGATTGTAACCCCTGTTTGGACCATTCTGAAAGTTCTTGGAAGCCGAGTTCTTGGTCTCCAATTCAAGCTTGAACAGTTTATTAGAAATATTCTTAATCATTTTGCTCGTTTCTTCAATTCTATCTGAATCCTTATCCTGATTAGAAGTAGATACTTCCTCTTTACCCCTTCTTCTGGTATCCTGTTCAGCTTTCCCTTTTAATTTTCCAGTGGAGGCAAAATTTTCTTCCAACTCAAGAGCATCTGACTGAGCATCATCTAGGGTGGCTGGCTTTCTTTCCCTGAGAGAGAAACCAAAATCTGAGTCAAAGGCTGCTATGAAAACAACTTTGGCAGCATTCTGATGGGGCTTCATATCAGCAGGAAGGTTTAGATATAACTTATTAAATCTTTTGATAAATTCTGACACCCCTTCATTATGTTTCTTCTTGAGTGTATTGAACTCAGTAAGACACTGTCCATGATCTTTCTTTTCTCCCCATTTCCTGAGAAAGGTATTTTCCATATCATCCCAAGTGGTTACGGAACGGTTTCCTAATGTTTTGAACCATTTTCTAGCTTCACCATCCAGAGATTGCACAAATAGTCTTAAGACTACATCCAAATGTTCTACATTAAATTTTTCTGCAAAAGAGCAGAAGGTCTCAAGGTGTTTTTGAGCATCAATTTCATTTTCCCCAGTGAATCTGGGCAAGATCTTCAAATAATCCTGTGGAATATCATTCAGCACTTAAGGTAATGCCAGGGGAGCATATTTATTCAACAAAAAGGCTGGAACATTAGCCATTGGAGGAGGTGGGGGTTGTGCAACAATCTGGTGTACAAATGGAGGAAGAGGCGGAGGTGGAGTATGAATAACAATAGGGATATATTGTACAGTATCTTGAGGTGTAGATGGGAACAGTTCACGGTTGACAGTAGCTACCTCGGTGACTTATTTAACTTCTTCGACCTCAAGAGTAGGGTGAAGATTAGCTTTAATTCTAGCACCTCCCCTGGGTGGGCTATCTGAATAATATTTTGTGTCTCCCACAGTGGAATCGAGATTTTCTTCTAGAACTTCTTGGGAAGAAGAAGATGGGTAATCTTCTACAGAATATTCAGGGATTTCAGCACGTACTGATTTCTTTTCTTTCCAACTTCTTTTATGTATAATCTTCTCAGGATCAGACACTGAAGGTGTCTTTGACTGTGATGTATCTGACCTCAGGTGTGGCTTACGAGGAGCCAGGACTACGAATAGATTTATCAAATAAACAATAGTGGAGCCGCCAAGGTGAGAGATATGCAACTCTTCAACTCTCTGTGCTCACCTGATTAGAGAGTGAATATGATTTTTCGAGGCCCAGGGATAATGATTTTCTTAAATTTTTCCCCGACAACGGTGCCAGAAATATGTTGTCGACGTATGTTGTCGCTCCTAGAGATAGCCTAGAGCTTCCATAGACCAGTTCCTAGGACATCTTATCATAGCAAGGAGCATATAATAAAACTTGGGTGTCAATCCAAAAGCTCTCCTGCTATCTCTTGTAAACAAGGAAATTGATTTGAATGGGACCAAAACTTACAGAAACTACCACAGGGAAAGTAATATTGCAAAGACAAGATGCAAAGCTCTAACACAAAAGCATCAGACAGTTAAGAGACAATTTACTGTAAAGAGGGCCAATTCAAGTAATATGCCACAGAAATCAAATATCAGAAGGTGTATGCACTGAAAGAAATATAAGAAGATATTAGTTATCTTTGGTCTGATACCCAGATACACAACAGAACCATATATGGGTTTATCAATCTAAGAATCCATACATGACAATGGCGTTTTAAAAGCACCCTCCCAAAGCAACTAATATAGCAGAAAGATGGGTGAAATGAACATGAAACAGTATATCATGCCTGAGCCATATTTAAAGCGCTTGACTGATCTAAGTATGGGTACCAACTAGGAAAAATCCTTACCTAAAATCAGTGAGCCACTCGCATTCCAGTACATGATACAAGAAGATGGATAAAATGAAATGTTGTATTAAACACATAAAAGAAAGTTACATACTATGGGATACCAAAGACCAGAATCCTCTAATACAGATAGAACTCCTCCTCACTGAAACCCTACGGGCTCTGAGCCTTCATACAAGAGCTTTTACAAGATGTATACAAAAAAAATTCCTTTCACTGCACAATTCTCTGATAAAAATCTGGAACCCTTACAATGTCTTTCTCCCAGGTTTTTATAGAGGAAGAAGAAGAAAAATTCATAAAAGAAGTAGGTGAAAACAATTAATTGTTTCATTAAAACAAAAATGGCGGAAACATTCGCGCCCATACTATTTGATGGCTATGAAATGTTGAATGTACTTGACAATATGCTTGCAGAAATAAATGCACTGAGTAGAAAATCTCTTCAGGAACCCAGTACAGAGATACATCCACCTAAACATTTTGTCCTTTCCTAAAGAAAATCCGGCTGAAATAAAACCTTGAAAGCATTGCTTCTTGTACTTTGTACTCCCTGTCTTCCAAATTTGAATTAGAATTTAAATTCTTCAGTGTCGGATACTGCATTCCTTGATTTTTCATTGATATTTCTTCGATGCTCCATTAATTTCTCCATCTGATCGATCTGTGTTTTGAATGGCTCCGGAGGGTCTGATAGATTTTGAACCTTGATGTTTTAATGAGAGTCATGTCACAGAAACTACCTAGGGCTTTCCTTCATAAATTCTTCCTCTGCAAGTCGATCCTTAGATGCATCTTCGACTTCTGTAATGGAGGCAGAGATTAATGGTGATTCCTCGTCACTGCAACCTGCAAAACCCACAAACATGTTAAGAAAATTGGACACAAGGATGATGGCGTGGCGGGATCCATGGACATGGTGGTGCAGACTTTCTCGAAATGGTGAGGTGAAACGGAGTGGCGGAAAACATAGAGAAATGGCGGAGAAGGATTTTGGCACAGGTTGGAAGAACACGTGAAATTTGACCAAAACAGTGAACTTTCGACCTAATAACAAAAATAAACATATGGGAGACTGACGAATGTACGACGGGGGTAAGTGGAAGGATGATATGGAGATGCGGTGTTTCAATACCGACCGTTCAATTTCGGAGCAAGATCCACGGCTACAAATGCATCAAGGGGCGGTGAAATGGTGGGCCATGGGCATCATGAACTTAGATTAAAGCATATGCAACTTCAAAGAGCGACCACCCTCGAATGAAGGCTCCTAGATCTAACGGTTGTCATTGATTTTGCTGCGCATCCTGATTCGATCTTTAATGCACGGGAGAGGGCAGTATTGAGGCCATACTCGGGGACGCGTGGCGCATAATGTGTGGAATTTCTGTGATTTACGAAATACCGCCTGCCTTCGAAAGGCGGTGCGAAATAAACAGGCCAGTTTTGGAATCGACGCGCAGCGCGGGGACCACAAGAGCAACAGGTCGTGGAACGTTGATCTGTGTTTGATCTGATGGCTGAGATTATGCCCGATGGCCATATACGGTAAGCGCTTTTCTATCTTAGTACACGGTCAAATGCCCAAGTTATATGAAAAATGGGACAGAGGGGGCCAAGGCCAAAGGAGCTATGCCCCAAATGTTTCCAAATATGAATTTCCATCCCTTTTAGAATGCGATTTTGAAGCTAGGAGAAAACAACGATAGACAGCTAAGGCGCTTTGCAAGACAGGGCAAAGGAGTTAGAAGATTTAAACCAGATGGTCCATGGAAATTTTAATGGGGAGATGATCATGATCAACATATACCATCGATCTTAGCTTCCATGTCATTCTTCAAACCATCCATGTCTGATTTTAAACCATTCTTCAAATCATCCATGTCTGATTTTAAACCATTCTTCAAACCATCCATGTATGATTTTAAATCATTCTTCAAACCATCCATCTTAGCTTCCATTTAATTTTTGGTTGCTCTTTGCAAGAGAAAAATTTGTTGCACTTGGTCTCGTAATTTTGATATATCATGTTTCACTTCTTCCTCTTCTTGCATCATAGTAGATATTTATGAGGGATTAATGGGTGTAGAATTATTTTGTTTGGGAGGCATTTTATGACCAAATACTGATATTTATGCTTCAATATATCCTTTAAATAACTTAAAATTGATTCTTCAAACAAAAGTTATGCAAAATTAAAAAATACACACTTTTTTTATAGCTTTTAGGAGATTGATATTGAAACTATTATATCTCTGTGATTTAAGATCTCCAAGATATGAAATTCGGTCCTGTGGCATCCCTCTGAATCTTCTTTCTAATGCCACAAGTCAAACCAAATTTGTATTCTTCAAGTTAAATTTATGCCCAATCTCCCTCATTACCTGATTATAGAAAGGTTCAATAGAGTGAACTTGTACGGAGTGGCACATGTCACTGTTTCAACCTTCGACTCTGAAATTTCTACACAAAAATATATAGTTTGTGCACTTTTAGCCACTTTTTACATAATTCAATTCTTATGTTTGAAACAAAAGTTATGAATATTTTCCCTAGGTCACATGTTTGAGACTGAATTTTGGAGCCTGCAAAAACCCTAACTTCCCTGGATCATATCCCTGACAATATAGAGAACCAAGGTCTAAAATTTTTACATGAAGTTCACCAAGATTTTGGCTCCATGTCATAAAAGTGTCAGCTTATGAATTAAAAAAATTCAACAAAAATTCCATGATGACCTGTTTGAAGAAGTCAAACCCTAGAATCCCAAGCTCTGATACCAAATGTTATGCAACCATCTCACAAAATAGAAGAAAAGAGAGATCAATGACTTGAAAAACAGCCTCTTCGAGGGGAAAAACCTCCTTTACATCACATAAATGAACAATTATTGGATGACTCAAATGACAAAATTTCATTTCTATATATAGGATTCTAAGGGGTCACAATATAATCATAACCTACATAACAAGAATAATGTAAGGGAACAACAATAACAATAGTGGGATTCTATGGGGCACAATAATAAAAATATGGGGACTACATGGGCACAACAATAACAATAAGGGGGCTACACTGACAATAACAATAAGGGACTACACTAGTATTATAGGGACCTAACACTATATAACAACATTTAGTGATTTCTTCTCCTCTCTGCACAAAACAAAATCAATGCTCTATCCTTCAACTGGAACAACTCCTGCATTCATACACCAATTGTTAAATTCAAAATCATCATGGCATGTATCCTCCATGAACACCTCAGCCATCATATGTTGATTGTCAACACTTCTTTTAAGGCTCTCAACTAGTCTCTCGTCAACATTTTCTTCATGCTGATCTTTAATTTCCAAATGGCCCATTAGACTTTCATCTAGTCTCCTTTCAACATTATCACTCTCTCTTTATTCAAGGTTTACTCCTTGTTTAAGTTTACAAAGAAATTATTCTTCATTGATTGTCCCTTTCTGTAGCTCAACTACTTTAAGCTTTTCCTCCAAATAAGAATTTATATCATGTTAAAACTCCTTTAGTTTCTCCATCAACCGAGAATTTTATCTAAGTCGCATTTTCACCTGCAACAAATTCCATTTTACTTTCTTCCGTAGAGTCCATATGTAACCTTGGTCTTCCTCATATTTCTGTAGCATTCCTCTCGTCATCGTAATTTAATTTTAGCTACTTCTCTATCAAGTTCGCCCTGACTTGATCTATTACACATCTACTATGGCTTCTCTTTAAAAATTTATTATGACTCTTAGTAGTCACACATCTCTTTCTTCCCTAAGCTTCTCCCTTCTCACTATGAGTTGCACGCAAGCCACTGCAACAAGCTGACTCCATCAACCTATTTCGAAATACCATACTAATATTTTCCATGCCTAGTATTCTCTTGGTATTTCAATTGACTCTTCCTCTGGAATCTTCATCTGAGCACTCTCTACTCTTATGGATTCTGTATGCAATTTACTCACCTTATTCATCTAAGAACTTTGTTTTTCTTCCTCACTTTCTACTACATGGTTCATTTCCATCATCCTTAACTACAAACATTCATCAATGCTACTTGTAATCAACAATTAATCCACAATTAACTAAGAAAAAAATACCATTACCTCCTTGTTCAATCTTCACTTGAACACATAACTGTTGCTGCAAAATTATTCTTATTGTTGTCATCCCTTTGTTGTTGCAAACCTTATTATTATTTAAATCAACAACATTCTTCCTCTTGATTTCTTCCTAAGTCAATCTTTTCTACTAAAAGGTATACATCCTCCACTATGTCTACACAACACCTCACAATCAAAAAACCTCAATTCAACTTAATTTGAAAATAAAAATTTACCTCAATATGTTGTAAGCTATGCTTCCTCCCAACGCTTCTTGTATCTTTCTCTAAGAGTTGTAAAGTTAAAATATTTTGGTGGCTCTGATACCACTTGATGTAGGCCGGATTACCCTAGTTGCCAATAATATTGGGCTACTCCACACATAGATCTGTATTTACATCAAATTGAAGAAAATTCTAGGCTCATAGGTCCGCGCCAATATCACCAATCTCCTCAATCCATATAACAATGGATTTGGCCCTTTACCATCTTCAATGCCAAACAATACAAAATACCCATACCTTTCACACGGATGGTTAAAAATGGGTTCTCTTTACTTAAAAAACTTAACATAAATCCCAACACAATTCTGTCCCCAAAACTAGGCAATACAAAGGTTAGACAAAAAAAGACTTAAAAATCAAGCACATAATCCTCCAAAATTTTATGTGCAGTCACTATGAAACCTTAAAAAATTGTATTGCGGTTTCAGGGAAGATAAATGACTTGATCTTGTTCCCAATCGACTTCCCATGTCCCTAACTTATTTCTTTATCTAATAAACTATTTTCCTTGCCTTTATTTTCCTAAGTTTGAAATTTATTACAAATTTTCCAATCGAAAATCAGTCAAAAAAGGCATTTTCAATTAAAATCAAAATAGGGTGTTATATTCTATTGTAACAACAGTCGAATTTTTGTAACAACCATGCATTTACTATGCGAAACATAGTAGAAGTTCCTGCATGGGGTTTTTAAACCATTACAACAAAATACACAATATACATGAACAAATCACAACGATTGAAGCTTCAATACTCAAATTCTTAATGTAAACCGATATAACAAGTACAAAATTTTAAAGATAACCAAAAACATAAGAAACAAATTTCGCTTATCAACAATTCAAAGCAAAAATCGATTTTCTCAACATTGGGGTTTCAATTAAATATAAAACCATGTCAAATTACAACCTCGTTTTCCATTCAATTTTGTCATTCACAAAGAAAACACTTTTTGTTTAACACAAATTGGAAAGTACAATGACTTGTATCCTCAAGACTGTAGTTGCACAAAGAAACAAAAATTTCCTCTCTTCTCTCCCTTTCTCTTCTCCTCTCCTTCTTCTTCTCAAACACTTTTTTTTTATTGTTTCCCAAAAATAAAAAACTATGAAAACCACAGGGGAATCACTGCGGGAGAAATACTATAGCACATGGGTTAATATTGGGGATATATAATGAGGAAAAATGATATAATATATTGGGGGATATATAGGGGGTAAAGGGTTTTTATATTGGCAGGTATAAAAAAATGGAGGTCAAATTTAATGAAAAAATATAAAGGGGTATAAAAAATGTTAATGAAAAAATGGATACCTATAATATATAGTGAAAGTAGGGGCTTTGTAAATTAGGAAGGTGTACTGGGTTTATATTGGTAAGGGGTTAAATAATGTGATTTTTAGAGGAATTTTACAATATGTACTCAAATTAAGGGTATTGTTTAATATGCTATGATCACACTTGATATGTTATATGTTCATTGAGTGAAGCCCCCCTGATGACAACCAAGAGTCACAAACGGTGAATCGTTTCCCCTTCTCCATAAAATAAGGGAAACTGAAAACTATGTTTACATTAGAAAATAACTTCTCCAACTTATTTATAAAAGAAAAACTCACTTCCTAATGTAAATATTTACAATTTCTTACAAAACATTTAAAAATTTCTCCCAGCATACCATGTGGCCATCCCATCACATTGGTAAGCACTTGTCCAAACTCTCACACCTTGTGATCGGTCTATGCACCTACAACAGAAAAACAATCTAAAATTAATTTACTGCCTCCACAAAAAAGTTCCCTCTACACCCCAGTTCTCCCACACATATTTAATTTAACATAGATTCATACTTCGTACTCTGCACATCCTTCATTCTACACATATTCATAGCTCTATGCAACTGCTCTCTTCCACAACTAAAGCTGCAAAAGTTTTAAATGCAAAAGAATAGTTTTAAATTTTTTATCGACAGGCATTCTCCTACACATACCCCATCCTCTGCACATCCTTATCGATTCACAATGTTTCATATCTCTATATAACAAAGGCTATTTTTTTAATATGCATAGGAAGGAAGTTCATGCTAAAATATTTATACTGGGAAGAAATGGGCAATTATTGTTTAGAAAATTGCACGTAGAATATTGTAGATGGATGCAACATGTTCATTGAATCATTACTGAGAAATTGTTAAACTTGATGCAGAATGGCTCTCATGACCAAGCTCTCATCTGCATTCATGGTGAAACATTTAGATTCGAGAGCGGGGGGAATCACTGCGGGAGAAATACTATAGCACATGGGTTAATATTGGGGATATATAATGAGGAAAAATGATATAATATATTGGGGGATATATAGGGGGTAAATGGTTTTTATATTGGCAGGTATAAAAAAATGGAGGTCAAATTTAATGAAAAAATATAAAGGGGTGTAAAAAATGTTAATGAAAAAATGGATACCTATAATATATAGTGAAAGTAGGGGCTTTGTAAATTAGGAAGGTGTACTGGGTTTATATTGGTAAGGGGTTAAATAATGTGATTTTTAGAGGAATTTTACAATATGTACTCAAATTAAGGGTATTGTTTAATATGCTATGATCACACTTGATATGTTATATGTTCATTGAGTGGCTACTGATGAGCAACCAAGGTCCATGAAACATGAAATGGTGAATCGTTTCCCTTATTTCTCCCATAAATAAAGGAAAGTAGAAAACTATGTTTGTGCAAAAATAACTTCTCCCAACTTATTTTATGTAAGAAAAACTCACTTCCTAATGTCTTACCAATTTCTTTACAAAACATTTAAAATTTCTCCAGAAGACGCCATGTGTCCCATCCCCGTGGTAAACGCAATCGTTTCTCACTTGTGATGGATACATTCACCTGTATAAAAACAATCTAAAATTAATTTCCTGCCTCCACAAAAAAGTTCCCTCTACACCCCAGTTCTCCCACACATCTTTAATTGCACATAGATTCATACTTCGTACTCTGCACATCCTTCATTCTACACATATTCATAGCTCTATGCAACTGCTCTCTTCCACAACTAAAGCTGCAAAAGTTTTAAATGCTAAAGAATAGTTTTAAATTTTGTATCGGCAGGCATTCTCCTACACATACCCCATCCTCCGCACATCCTTATCGATTCACAATGTTTCGTATCTCTATATAACAAAGGCTATTTTTTTAATATGCATAGGAAGGAAGTTCATGTTAAAATATTTATACTAGGAAGAAATGGGCAATTATTGTTTAGAAAATTGCACGTAGAATATTGTAGATGGATGCAACATGTTCATTGAATCATTACTGAGAAATTGTTAAACTTGATGCAGAATGGCTCTCATGACCAAGCTCTCATCTGCATTCATGGTGAAACATTTAGATTCGAGAGCGATGGGTAACTATCGTTTAGAAAATTACACATGGAATATTGTGGATGCATGCAGCTCTAGCTGAGGACATGGAATTGATTTTTTTACTTCGTTAAGGCCCTAAATATTTTAATTGTACGCAACATTGAATAACAATGAGCGTTTTCATTGTGCAGAGTATGAAAGTGGAATCAAAACTTTTATTGTAGAAAATGGAAACCGAAAGAGTCCTATCTTAATTAATCCATATATTAAGAAAATTTGTATATATGTACTAGGAAAATGTTAAATATTATTACATTATGAATTAATTTTTTTTTCATAGTTAAACTAATCATGTATCCATGTAATAAAGTTCCCTTTGCACCCTCGTTCTCCCACACATACCCCATTCTCTGCAAAAATTCATAGCTCTATGCAACTTCTCTCCTGCACAACTAAATATGTAAAAGTTTTAAATGGAATATAGTTTAAAATTATTTTTTTCCCTGTGGAATAAAATTTCATCTGCATCTCCATTTTCCTGCACATTCCCCTTTCTCCGCATAGTAAAAGCTTTGCACAAGGAAATATTCACACAAGCAAGTTTGACAAAATTAAACATAATAATATTAGTATGGGATTTGTTCATAGTTAAATTAATTATTCATACCACGTCTTCTACACATCCTTCGAACAATGGACATTTTCATTATATGGAGCACGAAAGTGGAATCAAAACTTTTGTTGTAGAAATGAAAACCGAAACAACTAAATATTTCAGAGTCGGCACACTTTGACCGCGAGGCGAATTCTATAGTCCTTGGAAATGCAACATCATTAGGTGGAGAAATAACATAATAGTGTCAGTGTTAGAGTACTCACCAACATCAATCTATATATTAAGCAAATTTTCACATATGTAATAGGAAAATGTGAAATATTATATTACATTGTGAATTTTCTTTTCTTTTCATAGTTAAATTAATTACCTTTCCATTCGCACATCCTTCATTCCACACATATTAACATTAATAGTTTAACATTGATTTCAATTTCCCTCAACACCCTCATCCTCCCGTACAAACCCTGTCCTCTGCACATCCTTCATTCCCTATGCAATTGCGCTTTCACACAACTAAATCTGTAAAAGTTTTAAATGCAAAGAAGTTTAAATTTAATTTCTTCGTTGTGAAATAAAGTTCCCTTTGCACCCTCCTTCTTCCACACATACTTTGTCCTCCACGCAATTAAATCTTCGCATAAGGAAACATAATAATATTAATTAGATATTTGTTCACCCCCGGGGGCCTATGCAAAATACTTGCAACTGTTTCAATTATGGCACCATTGGGCATAGCAGTAACATAACAATGTTAGTGTTAGAGCACTCACCATCGAAATGTTCACTCCCAAAATTAGTTTTTTTTTTTAATGAATTATGAGAACCACTAACAAATACCAAAAATATAACTCTCTCTACTAGGGGAATTATGTGGGGAATTATATGCCATCAAAGCTCTCTCTGCCAATCAAAAATTAGAAATGAGATTTGGTGAAAATTAGAAATTTATTTTTTAATTTATGGAAAAATAGAAATATTAAACATTTTCCCAAAACTTTGATTAAATTTACAAAAATAAAATAAAATAATGCGGAGTCAACGCACTTTGACCACAAAACCAATATTATAGTCCTTAGTGAGACAAAGACTAAAAAAACTAAATATGATATTTCTAAAAAATCATTATAACTGCAAAACAAGACAATAAGTCCTTTAAATTGTTAATTTGAACATCACATGTTGTAATAACACTTGGTAACACAATAGTAATCTGTACTAGACAACCTGAGTGGGCTCAATGGTTAAGAACTTGTGATTTGTCTTGGGAGGTCCAGGTTCAAAACCGGCGGGGGGTAGGGTTGTCTATGGCCCATCATGATCAAGCTAGAGAGATAAACGTCCCATTGGAGTTTGGGATCCGGATCTTTCCATGGTCTTCGGACGCCTCGGTCCTTGCAAAATCATAAGTTACTAATATATACGACTTGCAAGTTGTTGCATATACCTGAGAAGATTTATTAGTTCCCTATATAAAAAAATGTGTACAAGATATAATTAACTATGCCTAAAGCAAAATAGCAAGGAAGGCTTGTACAATAACCCTAAAAAAAGAAAGATAAAAACAAAATCACATATATTATTTGTGCATACAATGAATGTAATGACATGGCTTAAATTTTAAGCTACATACAATATCTACTTCACACACCGCATAAAGTATTATGATATGAATTGCTTTAGTATCAATGTAAGTACTCACTCATTTTGACCTCACTTTTATTATTTTGACATTACTTTATTGTTGATTTTGCATCACTTTTATTATTTTGACATCAATTTTTGAATACATTAATTGTGACTTTTGAGAATCATTTTTGAGAATACATTAAAATGTCAATGTCAAGATTTTTAGTGGAAGGGTTTATTCAAAAATCTATATTACAGTTTCGTCCACTACTTGGAGGTAGTGCTCTATAGCCTTTTGGGTTTTTTTTAAAGTGTTTTTATAAGTATGATAAGTGATATAATATTTATAGTACCACACTAAAGATATAAAACTAAATATGTAATATCATACTCGATATATATATATATCTCGACTATGATATTAGTAAATATATCGAGTATGATATTACATATTTAGTTTATATATATCGAGTATGATATTACATATTTAGTTTTATCTCTTTAGTGTGTATTGGCTAAGGTTTTAGTAATTTTTATTTTTGAGGTTCTAGTAATTTCTTTCTTCTTCTTTTTTAAGTTTTATTTCTTTCTTTTTTCTTTTTTTATTAATAATATATATTTTTTTCTATTTATTTATTATTTTTTAATTTTATTTTATTTTTTTCTCTTCATTTTTTTATAATTTTATTTTTATGGAAGCAAAAGTTATATCATAAAACTTTTATTTCAATATTTTTCTATTTATTTATTAATAATAGTTTTTTTGGGTTAATTTTTAATTTGAATTTATGTTTTTCTCTTCACCTTTTTATAATTTTATTTCCTTCAAAGCAACAATTATATAATAAAATTTCTATTTCAATGAATACAATTAAATTAGTAAAAAATAATTCTAAAATTAAGAAATCAATAAAACTAAAACAAAATTTGAGTGTAATTTCCTCTCGTTGTCTTATATATACACATATCATTTATCTCAAAGACCACTTGTCATTATTTTTTGTACTCAATTATCAACCATTTGGAAAATGACAACTTGTAAATTTAAAGTTGGCAATATGATTCCTATGATTATTGTGTTATTATTATTCAACATGTTTGTTATAGTTTTTATAACTTATACATGTGAAGTTAATTTTTTTATTTAGAACTAAATATTTAATGTATTCATATTTTTATTTATATCTCTATGTTGTATGTTTAAAAAAAATATTTAACATATTCATATTTTCATCTGTATTTTTATATTTTTTCACCTGAAATGTCTCCTTATCGACTTTTCCAAAATTGTGAAGGAGTATGTTCTTGCAAAAATTTACAAATCAGTCTTATATCATTATTTTGTGTTGCACAAGCCTCCCTTAACAAGCTCACCTCTTTCAATATTATACGAGCTACCCCTATGTTTTGAGCATAAATATAAGTTTTATTATTATTTTAGGTAATAATTATTTGTACAATGTTTTGTCTTCAAAGTACTTTGTTTTATAGAAAGTTGTATCTCTCATTTGTAGAATGACATTGTGGACATTAGAAATTTCATGGGGAAACCATGGGTTGATTGCAGTGATCTTCTTCATTATACATTGGTGAAATTATGCATAAATTTTCAACATGAAAATGTTCTTTCAACTAGAATTCATATTTTTTATGTTGGGAATTTTATGGGGCAACATGTTGGAAATAGTATGGGGCTTTTGCGAATTTATTTGTTTCTGATCTTTGATATTTATTTCTTGAAGGTGTTTATATTAGTAAAAGAGCTCCCATATGCACTGAGAATTCAACATTGAATTGTATTATTTAAGAACATCATGGTAATTTCTAACTAATTTGTGTTTGGTCTCTATACAAGTAAAAGATTTGGTTTATAACTCTAACATATTATTTTTGGAAAAGCATTACAAAAAGTCTTCTTTCTTTTTTTTTTATACAAGAGAAACTACAAATAATAGTAACAACCTGAGACTGTTGAAACAAGTTAACACAAATTTCTATGGTATTTACCTATGAAAATAATGGTCCAATTTTATTTCTTAATTTTAATGGCTTTTCTTCCCTTTAACTAAATATCACTTTTATTTTTAATTTTTTTTAATAAATAATTTTCTTACACTTTTTCCAAGGAAAAAAATCGTAACTTTATTAATGAAAACAAAATTACATGTTAGATACATGTTGGTAATTGTCAACAAGACATGCTAGTAAGATGCAAATAAAAACTATAATACAAGGGGTGAAAATTAAGATTTCTCTCTTTTTTCTTTTCAACCTTTCGCCAAGCACCTTGTGTTGGCGTGGCCGAGATAAGGGCGAGCTGGTTTTCTGTTGTGAGTGCTCCATTGTCCTTATCAGAGTTCAAAGTATCTGAAATGTGTTTTCTTTTATTTCTCCCGCTGTCTGGTGCCCCAGGATCCATTGTCGGCTATACCGAGGTAGTAATGTCAAACATATCATGCATTTCTTGTTCTTGTACACCCAAAGTGGTTGATGTTTGATTACTTTCGTTTGGGGTGGGGTCTTCCTATTCTTCGTTTGTCTCCTACTCTGGTTCCTCTGAAGGGAATTTCCATCCTTTAGTTTCTTTCCCTGTCTTCTTATATTTTAGGTTATCTCGTTTTGCTTCCGGGCATGTATTTGGTAAGTGTCAAGTATTCCTACATATTCTGCATCTGAATGTTGTGTTTTCATAGTCTAAATGTTGCGTCCATATTTTTTGTTTTTTACCAATTGAACGCTCTCTGGTAGTCCTTTGCTAAGGTCCACTTCCACACAGTTTCGTGCGAATGTGTAAATGCGCTCCTCCAAACATTGGGTATCTGTTTTTATGTATCTCCCGAGGATGTTCCCAATGCCTTCTAGTACACTTTCATTCCAAAAATGAAGCGGGAGGTTGTATAGATGGACCCAAACTGACATTCTAGTAATCTCCATTGTGTTTGTGTCAAAATCCGGAAACCGTGGTGTGTTGAAGAGTCCGGTGGATCCCCAGAACCACGGTCCGGCCCTCAGTATGTTGTCTCTGGCTTCCGAAAATGGAAACTTGAATATGAAGAATGCTTTAGAACAGAGATGGATTTCATAGTCCATGGTCCAGTTGGTAAAGATCCAATGAAAAAGCTCCATTGGTTTGGGCCAAAAGTAATTGAATCTTCATATTAATGCTTGAGATTCAAATGTGGATCAATGCTAGTCTATCTCTGGGATCTCGATATTCAGTTCGGGCACACGATTCTGTTTCTCCACAATGTATGGCTTGGGGATGTTCTCTGTTGGTTCAATTGTTGTTGTTGCTCTATTTTTCCCCTGTATGAGGGTCCTTTTGCGTTTTCTAGTTTGGAGGTGTTGGTTCCTCTTGTGGGTCCTTGCATTCTGTTCTGATCTGCTTTGCCACCTCTTAGCCTCAGGTTGAGGTAAATGGTAGACCAATGACCAATGGGAAATTCCTTAATAGAACAAGGGTCTTGTAAGTATTTTCCATCATGGATCAAGGATTGCAAGTGGCAGGGATATCCTGAAGCTGACCTGATTTTTTGCTTCAGGTTTGAAACCCTGTTTATGTCCTGTACCCAAACTAAAATATTGTTCCCTACAGGGGCTTTATGAAAATTTGAAAATGGGTAGAGCTTACCTGATTCTCATTTTCTGTGGTACTTATGTGGATTCCTTTGGTCTTCTCTTCTGTAGCTTGGTTGGATTTTGATAGGCGACAAGATTTAGGCTTACTTGGTTAGATTTCGGTAGGCGACAAGATTTAGGCTTACTCGGAATGAAGCATCATGGGGACAACTGCCACAATGCACCAGTGCACGCATTGTTCCCAGTGGTGAAATAAGACACCAAACCATGTTGGAGTCCGCCGACACCAATTCCGTACAAGTCTTTACATCAAACCCAGTGCGGGCAAGAGTCCGAATGTAGGGGCATCACGAATACGCCAGGGACCGATGAGGGTGATGGGCTTCCACCTCTTTGCTAGGCCGGAGGCCTGTGTGTTTGCAGGGAGGACGGGAGTCAACCTCCGTTGTGTAGAGTAACCACAATTCCAAAAGAAATTCCAATCCGACATAGGTGCGAGGCCATAGACCTTGGTATCAGTTAGAGTCTCCGCGTCTGGATCCCTGCCATGAGGATCTGCCACTGCAAAAGCCAAGACGCCGAAACTGTGAGCCCTAATTTTGCCGCCGACCTCCATCACTCTCCTCTTGGATTTATTCCGTTAAGCTGTTAAACCAAATAATTTTCTTACACTCATTTCAAATCATCAAACTTTTTTTAAATTAACATAAACATGTTTAGAGTATTAGTAATTAATATTGTTGTTACAAGATGAGATATATAAAATTTTATTTCTTTATTGTTTTTTACTTTAAATTATTTATAAATGTGATAATATAAATATTATATAACTTATCATGCAACCATATAATAACAAACGTTACATAGTAACTATTCCCTGTTGCTGCTTAGTTTAAATATGTGTATCATATATATATATATATATATATATATAATATGGGTATTATAGATTAAAAAATTATATTGGTATTTTTATATTATGATTTTAAAATTTTAATTAATTTATTATTAAACTATATTAAAATATATAATACGTTTTATTAAATAAATAATTATTTTTTTATGAAAAATAATTTTAAATTAAATTTTTTTAATAATTAAAAAATAAGATAAATCAATTTTTTTTTCTTAATTTTATATAAAAAATTAGGAGTAATATTTTAATAAGTTTCTATTAATAAATAATAAAATAGTAAATAGAAAGGACCATCAAGTAGCCCAAGCTTGTTTTGTACAGCACAATTATAATTCATAAAAGTAATCATTTCCAAATGAAAATAATAATTAAAAAGTATTTTTGAAACCTGGGTTGAAATCAAATGGTATTAAAAACAATATGAAATCATTATACTCAACTTGTATAGTACAATAATAATTCATAGAAGTAACCATTTCTAAATGAAAATAATATTTTGAAATCTGAATGTTATTAAATGGTATTAAAAACAAGTGAGTGAAATCATTATACTCAACTTGAATTCAACTAAAAATCTCTTAGCGCGCAGTTAAAATGCTGGGCTCTATTTGTGATAATTAAATTAGCAAGTTATTAATTGTGTTTTAAAAAAATCGAAACGTACATTCTCTTTGAGTGTGTCATTACAACTCAAAAGTATGTATATTCAGCATTTAACCTTCTACCAATAATAATTTGAATACAAATTTAATTCTCAGATTAAAATAATTAATAAAAATAAAAGTGATTTGAAAATTTAAATTGCATTTTTTTTATATAAAATGTAAAAAAAAAAACAATTAATATTTTAATTGAGAAAATATATATATCTAAACAAAAAATATATAATAATGAAATGAAAAATAAAATATTTAATTTTTATTAAATAATTAAAAATTATATTATGAAAATTTAATTTAAATTTATATTAAAAATAAAATTTTCAATTTTATGAATATTTTGAAACTTTCAAAATATTAATTACTAGATAATCCACCAATTAGCCACCCTACCAACTTCAAGAGATATTCTCTTCCCCAAAGACTCCAAAGTTACAATATGGTTGTATGAAAAGAATCAACTAATAAAACTAAAAAAGTTTGAAGCTACTAAACTTGGAAGAAAATCCCCACCCAAGAACAATATTGAATAGACCAAATTCTTAGTTTGGTACCATGACCACTATCTTCAACAATCACTATCAAAAAGTTTAGTGCCATGACAACTATCCAAAAAGTTTAGTGCCATGACAACTATTAAGATGCAAAAAGTATGATCCCTCTCGCTCCATTGGTCCATCTCATACAGAAATGTAATTTTTTATTTTAACATTAATTAACTATAATCCACACACCTGCGTGTTACTCATATACACAAGTTCACCAGTAAATCCTTATTTTAAAAATATAAATTAGTAATAAATCCCCGCCCATCTACTAATGGTGATAATCCCTACCCAACTACTACAACTCCTATTTTTATTCATAGAAATTCCCTTGATCTCCTCATCTTCTCCCATCTGACTGGATGAAAAGGTAGTTACTACTCTAGTTAGTTATTAGTTCTCTCTAATATCTCACAAGCCTAATTATTTAGTTATTAGTTCACAAGCCCACTTATTTTTGTGGACACTTTTATTTTAATTTGAGCTCTTATTTTTTTCATTTTTTTTCCTTAATTTGTGGATGCATTCGCAATTCATTTTTAGTTACTTAAAATCACTTTATTTCCATTTCATGCATATTCAAGAATACAATTATTTTTAATGATTTTTGGTTAAACTATTTTCTTTATCATAGTTATGAAATGTTGTGACATCCCTTCACATATATATATATTTACTTTCTTTCTTGCTATATTAATAGCATTAATACTAGTAAATTCTCTTTTGATTTTTGATACCATGGCACACTTAAATGTACTTAAACACTTTAATAAACATGAAACATAAGTGCTTGACTCTTAACCTTTATTTTATTCATTAGATACTACGGTATGGTAAAATTTTTATAATAACATATTACAAAGGTGGCTTTACCGTGAGTTTATTTCTCGTCCTAACCTGGGTACAATATACTTACCTATCTTGTTGGTTCGTGAACTGTCATCCACCACATCATAATTACAAAGGTAGTTTACTAGATTGCAATATGGATATAATAAGTTAGTTTACATACGAATCACGTTCATTATTTATTTGATTGAATATAAGATGGTATCACCTTGTCCCTGCTCGGATTATATGTGGTTCTATGCAATTTTTGGGACTGACACATGCCATTATCTACGTAATTGGATTTCTCGCTCTTAATTGATGGTTGTGAGGGTGTATAACTTGGGTTAGGGTATTGACCTACCTCTCAACCCTAACCGTCTATCATTTGTGTTTTTCGCGAAAGTGTGAGAGCGCTCGAAGCTCTGCAACTTCGAAACTCGTGTGCTGCCTCCATTCTGCATAAAGTGTCAGAGAAATATGACCACTGGGTTCATCCTACCACCCTCATTGGGCTCCCAACACATTGCAGGTAACGAAAACTATTTATTCCTCAACCTCATGTTGCGGGGTGTCTTACTTGTAGGTTTCTCGTTTTCTTTAAGTTCTTTGTTATTAGCTAGGGTTTAATTGTATGTAGAGTTCTCTGGGCTACGACTCGTAGTATATTACTGATTGTAAGTTCATGCATAAATATGTTTAGTAGGATGCTCAGTGAGCTCTTCGAACCTCCACGATTACAGGTGCAATATGAGGGTATCAACCTCCCTCCGCTGGAGAATCAAGCTGTCAGTCTCTGATGCGTTTTATATAGATAAACCGAAATCTTTTGAATATTTCTGCACAATAAGGGTTTATATAAAGTGGTTGCAATTTTTGGAAGTCTTGACTGAACTTATTCCTTTTCTTTGTTTTTCCAGGTTTTCAGCATCAAACCTCGCCTCTAAACTAAGGTGTGATTTCAAGTTTTTCGTTGGGTCAATTTCATTGTAGTCATAGTTTATTTCTCAGAATTACCCTGCAAACCGTGACCCTTTTGTTTTTGTTCTTTCGGGTATTTGCAATCTCCCATGCCTTATGGATGCGTGGCGCTCTTCTTCATGTGGAAACTGCCACTCGACTGATATCTTTCCTCGCTTCCCTTTTCAGGTACTGCTCGTCTCTCAAATGGTTATTTGTTGAAGCTCCCCTCCAGCCTTCTAGATTTAGGCCCTAAGCTGATAAGGGAAGAATGAATTGATAGCTTACATCCTATACTTTCTCGGATCCCTTAAGGCTTTGTTTCCTTGCTTTTGATCAGTGCATAGAGATTTTTCCAGCCTCGAGCTAGCTTGATGTATCAGGTCTTGATAATTAGTAATGTTTCCTACATGTAATTAATTCTACAGCTTGTGCACTTGAGATTCTTAACCCACCTGGCATTTGGATGGATTTTCTCAGTTCGGTTACTACTCTTAATTATGTTAATGGAACAGTTTGAGGATTCACGCATAGATTAATGTTAAATTTTTCTTTACATTTTGCTGTAAAAGTTGGTTAGTCCATTTTCTATATTTCGGAGAATCCTCCATTGATATTTGTGTAGTATTTAATTAGAGCTAAACCTCCTGCTCATATGGCAGTAAATGTTTAGTTCTGTTTTCCACTGTGTGCCTGTTTATATGTCTATATATGTACCTATATACATGCATGTTTTTTTTTTTTTTTGGTAAGTTGTGTTAATTCTATTAATTCGAAAATATATAAGTACATAGTTTATAGGCAGGGTTGGTAAGCTGTGGTTAACCAATCCTTGCCTTTGTTACAATGTTTCTGGGCTGCTGCTGGGGAGGGGGCTGGCCCAAACAAAACTTGTGAGCAAAAATTACTATGTGCGCAGAGGCACTGATACATTTAGGAGCATGAGAGGAGGACATGACAGTGTAGCCTTGAGGGCACAAAAGACAAAAAACAAAATAGGACTGGACAACAACACAAACATTACACATCCTCATCATCACTGCGGTTGGGAGCTTCCTCGAGAATGGCGCAGGCAGGGGTCTGCGTGATGGTCGCCTCCCTTGCAGCTTCCACTTCAGCAATAGTGCGAATGGGGAGATTTGACGGAGCGCAAAGGATGGGGGAGTCCAGATCTACTCCATCTGAAACCTTCACCCATATGCCGTCAAAATCCATGATCCAAATGTTTGTGTCTTCGTCTGCCTGCACAGGGCTATTCGGTGGTGCAGGAATGCGCTGCGACGAAGGAGCCTCAGATATGTAGGTGGACCTCCGCGCACCACGTCTTCCTCTTTGCGTCAGGCTTCTAGCGCAGTCTATGCGCTGCTCAGGAATAGAAGGGTGGCTAGCATAGGAGTATGATGAGGTGCCCTCGAGCCATTTGAGACGATTTTCCTCACCATGATGGTAGCGGCCTCAGAGAGCTCCTCGTTGACCATTGCGAATTGTGCGTTGGCGCAGCCTGGGAGGCATTGCGCACTTGGGAGGGATGGCAGGGGAAGCACAGGGGCAGAAGAAACTGTAGAGGCTGAGGGGCAGGTGCGCAGGAAGTAATGCACCAGGCAAAGGGGGGATGCGCAGCTTCACACCAAGACTTGGACTTTGCAACTGATTGTTATCAACGAGCACCCAAGTCAAGAGAGCGAAATGCAGCGGAGAGCAGATGATGGAGGGAAGGGGTCGAGAATGGGAGGATATATAGGATTGCGGAAGAGGCATGTTAGAGAGGCTATGAGTGATCTGGGTGTGAGGCTTCAGCTGGTGGGCAGACACAGAGAGATAAGCAATGCTGCAGTACTGATTATGCCGCATGGTCATTAATGGAGGTGAGGATGAGGTGATGGTCCAGTTCAAGAGACATCAGGCCTGTCCAGTCTGCGTGATCGGTGTTTCTGCGAGGATCATGCGAGGCGATAACTGTGATTAGATCTGCAGCAGGTGGTGAATTTCTTTGGAGATCTCCACTGTCCACGTGCGATGTGATTTTTTGTCCACCCGTGTCAAGCGTGTCACCCGCATCCGGGACTGTATACATGCATGTTGTTTTGAGTTTATATATATATATATATATATATATATATATATATATATTCATATCTTTACTAGTTTACATGCATGCTTCTCCTATATTTCTCATCAATGTAATGTATTACTTATAAGTTTATTTTCTTTATAACTGAATACTATGTCATTATCTTTTGTTTCTATATGGTTTCTTTTGTTTCTATATGTTGTTAACAGTACCAAACCACTGGTCAATTTCTTTTAATTCATAGTTGTCTTTTTCACAGTCTTTCTCTTCTTGGTAGATATTGCTTTTTAATTACTATATAGGGATTGATGTCTGGACCATCTTTGTATCTTGGTTACTCTCTATAGACCCGTAGTCTGAGTATAGTATGTTGCAGAAGAGGGGATGAACTATATAGTCTGGGGTCCCATCCCCGGATAGAGTAATAGTCTCCTCCATAATTTGTTATGGTTCTACAATTATATTCTGTTTACTACCCTACACTTTTCTACACTTATACAGTTATTCCTTCGTCTAACAATACATTTAACATGGTGTGTAGAATATAAATTGTCTTTTAAAGACCAAATTAATAAATTTCCCTTTTACTGTTATATACATTCATCCATTCTTTCTAAAGAAGATAATCCACAGATAAGATCTACTGTTATCAATTTTCTTAGTTACAGATACAATAATTCGTATAATTAGAAATCACAGTAAGTCTCAAAAATCTTCCTTAACACCATGTTAAGTTACTTATCTCACTTTAGTAAGCTGATGATAGCCTCCCAACCATGAGAGAGTAAATTACGTCCTCAACTCCCCCCGTGCTCCACACCAGGGCAGGACTTAGATAGAAGTATTTCTAGAGTAGATCTCAAGACCCTAAATCCAATCTTCTCTTCCAAATTCAAGTTGCAGAGTTTCCACTAGTTCCAACTAGCTCTGGATTACTCTCACCTTCAAGCTTCCTGGCTCTCTTCTTACTTCACATAACCCCTTTTCCTCACTAGGATTTTCTATTTATCCTCAGAGAAGAAGGTAACTGTCTTTAACTGCTAGACATGAAGGAATTGGATGACTAGTAGGGGCTTTGCAACCTAAGGTTTCCTGGCGACCCCTGTAACGGCGCAGTCTGTTCACCCTCTGCCACAATATTCTGTTCGTATCCCTCCTGGCAACTGTAGCCCGCTGGTATCGTAAGCTCTACCATGGCTGACCCTCAGGGGGGGGCCGCAAAGCCTTCCCCTTCAGCCGAGAAAGTGCAGCAAGCGCAGAACCTGACAAGTCCTTCTGGTCCAAAACAAGGACACACAGATACAAGAGATTCCCTTATGCAAGACACGACAAACACTCCCACTGATCAGTCAGATAAGCGCAGTGAAGAACAAGAGGGCGAGATTGGCCAAAAGGAAATGCCCAAGGTTAGATCAGCGACATGCAAACCCATAGCAGCGGAACGACCCAAGATAGAACTTCCTAGCCACAGAATCAATGGAAAAATCCAGTACATGAGGGACCATGCTCTCATTGGAAAATTTATTGGATACTGGCCAACTGAAAAATCTCTGCACGGATGGATATCGGCCAAATGGAAACCCAAGGGGCATGTTACCCTACAGCTAGGTCCAAAGGGGTTTGTCACTGCGATATTCATTTGCATCGAAGATCGGAACAAGGTCATGGATGAAGGCCCTTATTTCTTCAACTCTGTAGGTCTGTATTTAAGGGAGTGGGTTGAGAGATTTAACCCTGACAAGGAGGATTTCAGCTAGGCACTAGTTTGGATCCGGATGTACTCGCTCCCACTGGAATACTGGGATGAAGATTCGCTGAGAGACATTGGCAAGGGGCTGGGAGAATTCATTAAAATAGCTGAAGAAACGAAGCTGTGCAGATACACCTCCTATGCCTGTATTTGCGTTTTCATGCGCCTAGACAAGCCCCTTCTGGATTCGGTAAGTCTCTACCATGATGACTTTGAATGGATTCAACCCTTAGATTTTGAACATGTTCCCTTTCGCTGTCGCAAATGTCATGCACTTGGTCATCTTTTCAGGGACTTCCCTCTGAATGCTAAACCCCAAACCTCTGACCACTTAGATAAGTCGCCCCAAGATGGCTTCACCAAAGTAGCTAATCGAAAAAGAGTGCATAAAAAACCTTCCTCCGGGAAAAAACCCCAGTAGGATGGAGCCTCTGTTCCATCCACAAGCAATAGCTTTGAGGTTCTAGCAAAAACCTCGGTAGACCCTCCTCAGAACACCTTGCCAATCCCACCGATGACCCTTCCTTCCTCCCCCCCACAGCGGTCGAGCTCTGCTCCCATTCCCTCACCCCTGAATGATAACTCTGGAATCCCTACAGAGACTCAAAAGGATCCGGATTGGAAGCCAAATGGCATGGACGTTGACTGCATCCCCAGTCAGCCTCTGCAATCGACATTCACCTCAGCAGAAAGCAGTCAAACGCAACATATGGAAGAAGAAACAGAAAGCATTGATTTGGGAGGTCTTGACATTTTTGAACTGGAAAAAGCATGCAGAAGGAAAGACTACGACAAGATTCAAGAGCATCAACTCAATACCCTGGAAGTCATCATCTCCAGGGCTTACCAACAACAACAACTGGGCATACAACCAGGTAGTCAATGGGATGGCAGCTTTTTTCCTAAATACTCCAAAAAACAGGGAAGAAAGACCGATCTTCAAAGAACTATCACAATAGGGAAAATCCTGGTGGACTCAGGTAGATATGCTAAGTTGACAAAGTACTATAAGCCCACCACTAATAGTGAATCATGAAGCTCACTTCATGGAATTTAAGAGGGCTCAACAGCCCCAGAAAATTCAGAATGATAAAAAACATGATAAAGCAAGAACAACCCCAAATCTTCTTCATGTAGGAAACGAAATGTACCAGCAATACTCTTGGTCAAATCCTCTCTAGAGCATGGCTAGGTTGTCACTCGGTTGTAGTAGATGCTTCAGGTGCCTCGGGGGGACTGGCAATCGCCTGGAACATGCAAGCCATCACGCTCTCAGACTTTCATGCTTCCCATCATATCATTCAGGCCACTTTTCATATCATCGGCACTAACATTCATGGACATATCACCAATGTCTACTTCCCTCAAGAAGCAGGCAACAAAATTGCTCTTCTTGACACATTAGAAGTGCTCAACCTCAATATACTCCATCCTCTCTGGATCATTGGAGGAGACTTCAACATGATTACCAAGCTGGAGGAAAAGCAGGGAGGCCGAGCCAAGCTGGATCAGGAGAATAGCCACTTTAAAGACTTTATCCAAAACAATCTATTAATCGATCTGCAATTCTGCAATGGAATGCACACCTGGAGAAATCGTAGGGCAGGATGACAACAAATCGCTTCCAAACTGGATAGATTCCTCATCTCCGACAATGTAGTACATCTCGGAGGCGACATCTCGGCATCCATCCTTCCATTTTCAGGCTCAGACCATTGGTCGATCTCTCTCCAATGGCAAAGACCAGGCAACTCCACCAGGCGCCCTTTCCGCTTCGAAGCTTTTTGGCTCACCCACCCCGCTTTCAATGACCTCATCAGATCCACCTGGACTAACTCCCCTGTGCCAGAGGGATAAAAAATGTATCAGTTTCAATAGAAACTCAAACTCCTGAATTCCCAAATCAAGCGCTGGAATTAAGAGACTTTCGGAAACATCTTCCAGGCACAGCAAGACTTAAACAAAGAAATGAGAGAACTCCAGCAACAGATAATCGCAGAGGGCTACAAGGAAGGGACTTTGGAAAAGGAAAATCTCATTCACAATCAACTGGAGGAGTGCAGAAAGCAGGAAGAAATTATATGGAAGCAAAAATCACGAATCAGATGGCTAAAAGAAGGTGAAAGGAACACCAAATTCTTCCACAGAACTACAATACAGAGAAGAATGCACAATACCATCTCTTTCATACAAAAGCTAGAGGGGGAATGAGTGGAAAGCCATGCAGAGATCGAACAAGAGTTTATCAATCACTTCAAAGGGGTCCATCAAGAACCCCAAATTGATATACGACCTGCAATTGACAAGATCACTCAAAATGTGCCAAAGCTCATCACAGAAGAACACAACCAACTTCTTCTTTGACCTGTCTTGCCTCAAGAGGTAGACCTGGCTATGCACCAGCTCAAGGAAGGCAAAGCCCCTGGTCCAGAAGACTTCACCACCACCTTCTTCCACTCTTTTTGGGATCTCATCAAAGAAGAGGTATGGCAAGTGATGGAGGAATCTCACACTCTTCATTGACTTCTGCCAGCTCTGAACTCAACTTTCATCGCCCTAATCCCTAAGGAAGAGAACATCAGTACTCCAGAAAAATTTCGTCCAATCGCTCTATGCAATGTAATTTATAAGGTGATATCCAAAGTCATTTCTAACAGGTTGAAGCCGCTATTGCCCCTACTCATATCTCAGGAACAATCTGGATACGTTGAAGGACGACAGATATTGGACGGCATCATTTTCACTCATGAAATCATACGCTCTCTCAAGCACTCCAAACAGGGAGGTATGCTTCTCAAGATTGACCTCTCCAAAGCCTTTGATAAATTAAGCTGGATCTATATTCAAAAAATGCTAACAGCCTTTGGTTTCTCCCCAATGTGGGTTCGGTGGATTCTGAGCTTAATTTCCTCTACTTTTTTCTCGATCCTCTTAAATGGTGTCCCCTCACGACCATTCAGCCCCTCCAGAGGTATTCGACAAGGAGATCCTCTCTCCCCTTTCCTTTTTGTTCTTATGGCGGAAGGTCTGGGTTGCCATATTAAACATGCACTCCTCTCCCAGCATCTCAAGGGTATGTCTGTTCACAAATCTCTAGCTATTACTCATCAACAATTTGTCGATGACAACATGTTGTTTGGGTACCGCTCTATTCAGGAAGCCTCCACCTTCAAATCCATTCTGAATGATTTCTCTGATGCCTCAGGGATGAGTATAAACACGACCAAGTCGCAGATTTTATTCTTTCACACCCCTCTTGTTACTCAACATGCCGTTGCCCACATCCTGGGCTTCTCTATCGCCTCCTTACCCTCCAAATACCTAGGTGCTCCTTTAATAGACTCTGCCATCAAGCACACCTCATGGCGTATGCTCCTGGAGAAACTTGAATCTCGTCTCACCCTTTGGACACATAGAACTCTGAATATAGCTAGCAGATCTGTGCTAATCAAAGTTGTGCTTCAAGCGATGCCTCTCTATCTTGGCAGTGCCAAAATGGGTCCTAAAAAAAATAAAATCTCTACAACGCAATTTTATTTGGGGTGCAACAGGCACACACCGCAAATGGGCATTGGCAAAATGGTCGACAGCATGCCAGCCAAAAGAAAACGGGGGCATAGGTCTAAGAGATCCTCAGCACAACAATGAAATAATGGGTGCAAAAATATGGTGGCAATGGCTCTCTTCTCCCTACAAGCCATGGGCAGCCCTCTAGACTGCCAAGTACGCCAATCACAGACCAACGAAAGAGCTAATCAGATTCACTCCCACTGAAAATGGATCACTAATATGGAATGCTGCCAGACAACACTACTCGCTCATCCAACAACACAGCTTCTAGGAAATACGG
The DNA here is from genome assembly GCA_034641835.2 of Pinus albicaulis. NCBI lineage: Eukaryota > Viridiplantae > Streptophyta > Pinopsida > Pinales > Pinaceae > Pinus > Pinus albicaulis. The sequence goes on along the minus strand of CM076584.1, from coordinate 570,604,843 downwards.
AACGAAAACACTACAAGGTTCCGGACGGACGCCTAGCAACAACTACCAAAGCTCAACAGCATCTACAGTCAGCCTCCTAGCCAAGAGTGGGAGGAGCAACAATAGGAATCGGTACAGCAACAATGGACTCCGGAGACAGCACAGGGATATAGACAATGGAAGCAGATCAACAAATTGATCAGGAATGCAGACAATCAGGCTAAGGAGGTCATGGAGCATGAACTCCAGAATCAGTGTATTAGAACTTCTGAAGGCAGGAACATGCTAAGATGGGGATATACCCCAAAATGGTCTTTCTCCAACAAATAGGCTTACAAAATAATATGCAACGATCCAAGGCCCCTGGATCCCATATGGAGCAGAATTTGGTCACCGGGCACCTGGCCCAAAGTCTCTTTTTTCGTCTAGCTTATGGGGCACCGAAAAATCCTCACTTGGGATAATCTTCGGAAACGAAACTTTCATGGGCCCTCCATTTGTCCCAATTGCACCTCTCAAGAGGAAAATCTCCAACACCTCTTAAATTCTTGCCCTCTTGCCATCCAACTGTGGGAGAAGGCTAGCTTCCGTTGCCAAAAGAATTACAGAGTGTCCGAGGATATAATCAACTCCATTCGACATTGGCACCAGAACCCTTATAAAAGCGAACTTCTCAACCAACTATGGAGATTGATTCTCGGTCTTCTCCTCTTGACAATTTGGAAAGAAAGGAACAAGCGCATATTCAAAGATAAAAGCACTCCTTTAGACATCATTTGGGGCAACCTTTGTATTAATCTCAAAGAGACCTTGAATCTTCAAACCTGGCATCCGGAAGATTACCCCACTCTTGCAAATGAAAAATCCATCTGGGAGAATTGGAACATACAACTTCCTCAAAGTACACACAATCACAGACCCTCAAAAGGCCATAAAATCAGAGAGCTCTCTTGGACCCCCCCTCCTAAGTTCTCTTTCAAACTCAATTTTGATGGAACTTCAAAGGGCAATCCCGAAAAAGCTGGATTTGGCGGCATATTTAGAGATCATGAGGGTTTGCCTCTACTATTCTTCTACGGTAACATTGGATGGGATACAAACAATTCTGCCGAATTGGAGGGTCTCTGGCAAGGTCTACTCCTTTCCCAGTGACATGGCTTCCATCCTCTGGAGGTAGAAGGGGATTCCCGAATCCTCATCAACATGGCCAATCAACTCCTCAATGGGACACATGCGCACATAATTTCTAACAGTTGGAGACTCGAAGCTAGATTGGAAGCAATTGAACAATGGCTCCATACCAATCAGGCCATCATAGTCCAACACATTAAATGTGAAGGCAACAAGGTCGCTGACCTTCTTGCCAATGTGGGGGTGGATAACAGACACACTCTACTCACTGGAGCTATTGAAGAACCATGAACAAAAACAGGAATGCAAAACACTTATCCAAAGGGATGCAACTCTCCCGGATGCGGGTGTACAGACAAATGTTTAACGTGATGGGACAGTGGTGCGGCGAGGTGGGCCGACACCTGCCCACCCAGGACATGGAGGATATCTGGCCTTGGTGCGACGGATCGTTGCATTTACACTTCGCAGATATCAACGACACTATTTCAAAGGGTTCAGGACTTCACTTCACGCCCAACGTGCTGGTTTCTTCCATCGCATGCTCCTGCTCAGCTTACTTCAATTCTTTAGTTATGATGGGGGATTTACGATACGTGAGAGGGAAGGTTAAATGGTGGGATGGCGATAAGCCTTCAATGGAGTTGTCTCAGTCACACCGCGTCCATTTCTATCTGGTCTTTGGTTCCAATTATGCTTTAAATCTGTATTGTATCGGTTTTACCATATCTGGTGTCTCGCGCTACTTGGAGGGGGATTTTCTTTTGGAGTTGCGCTCTGGTCTGATAGTGGCGCTACCTCCACTGGACCCTTGGCACTTTACTTGGGTCTTAGGTTTCCTTTCGTATTGTTATTCCCCTGCCATAACTGTTTTTTGGTCTCAATTGGTTCCCCCTATGCCTCGTCTGCGCCATAGAATGCAGAGCCGTAGAGGCGGCACCAGGGGTCTTCCTTCGAGCGCGCAATCCAACCCTTCTTCGGTTTCGCCTTCTCTCTCCAGTGACATGTTGGCTGGCCACTACCCTAGAACCCGCAGTGGGAGAGGGCGTTTTCCTGACACTCGTCATTGCTGGAGCTCCCCTGCTCCCCGACCTCCAACCACCTCGCCTCCACCCACTACTGGTTCCGTGCGCTTCACCTTCGACAGCTCCCTGATACACCCAAGGATTACTGCTCTCTTTACGGTGGTCTTCCATGAGGAAACCCACTTGGGGGAGTCTAGCACACAACCAGCAGGACTTGGGGCAGAATTTGCGCAGACTTCGAACATCCAGATGGGGGTTGGCAGTGCGTCGATGCAGGTTCCAGAGGCTCCAGCTAGCAGTGTTCCAGATGTGGTTATGGCTCCAGCTGATCCAGGTCCCTTAGAATATGAGGATGCTATTGCCAGAGATTTGCTTGCCTCAGGTTGGTGTCGCATTTTTGAAGAACTTCCAGATGATTAGTCGGCTTATTGTAAGGCTTTTTTCTTTCCTTGCGGCCCAAACTATTGGGTATGTTTCTGTGAAAATGGTTATGTGGATTTTTGGCTTCTTTTTGTACACTTTTGTTTCCATGCAAACACAGGAAGATCACAACTTGCTCCCCTGCGTGGGTTTTGGCAATCTTCTTCAGAATGGTTTCCCTGTCAATGGGAAGTCTCCTTATGTGTTTTTCATGATAATTCTACCTCCAAGGCAGTAATTTTTTACTATGGTCACGATGTAATTGTATCCCTTTGTTAATAGATTAATCTTATTTAGAAAAAAAAAAAACCGTCTTTAACTGCTTTTTCCCAAATACTTTGGAATCTTGGAATAATTTATCATCAATTTTATGGAAACCATTCCATAAATAATTATTTATTCAAAGAAAATAAATAAATCATGTTCATTACTAGATTAAATTTACTTGTTAATCTCATTTAGAAATTAAATGCATAATCCCTTTTTAAAAGAAAAAGAAATAGTTTAAGGATTAAATCCAAATGTTACAATGTATTAACCTATATACTCAATAAATCAATTAAGCATGCATTTTATCTTGGCTACAGCTAAATACAACACACATGCTTAGCTAAACATATTTTCAAAAGCTTAAACAATCATTTTTATTGTTATTTACATAAAAACTATAATCAATACCAAGGGTGCCATGTTTCTTCATGCCCTTCCATACTTAAATGTTATTAAATACCAAAAGTGCCATGTTCATATGCTTTTCAAGCATATAATTTATTTGGTAAGGAAAATGGTGCAATTATTGAGACCACATTAACCGATGCAAGAGCATTCTCATTCCTAAAACCATCAAATCTTTTTGGAGACAAAGCTCCAAAGGTCGTTTAGACATGGAAAAGGAATTCTAATTTCTTATCGTAAATAATGTTAGTTTCTTTAATTATCATAGAAATCATGAGAAATTTATGGAGTGATTCTGGAGATGGCTTGAGTGATTTTGGAGTTAGAAAATCTAATTTGTAGAGTATTTATGGGTGATTTATGGAGTGATTTTAGGATCTATAAAATATGAGATGTTTCTAAATCCTATTTATGAGCAATTAAAAAAGAGTAAGTGTGAGGAAAAGAGATAATGACCAAACAAATGTAGAATCAAGCCATATAGAGTGAATAGAGAGAAAATGAATTTTGTTGATATTTGCATATTCAATTCTTATGATAATGAGTGAGAAGAAAATTCACCATCTTGTTGCGTGTATGTCTCTATTTGGTATGTATCAATGCATTCAATATATCATGAATGCTATTTATATTGAGATTAACTAAATATGTGCATAATCTCTAATAAAAGATAATCCTTTGTGTGAGCAACTATAAGGAGAATAAACAAGATTGTTAAGACTCATTTAGAGTAGAGTTGGGTAGAAATCCCATTTGGAATTCTAGTTCAGATTGATATAGAAATTGGGTAGAACTTATATAGGTTCCAAATTCTATAGAAATCTCTATGACTTAGAAGAATTTGGGGAAGGATTGTGGATTTCGATGTGAGTGAATCCAACAGAACAAGTAGAAGATTTGTTGATGTTGTCATATACAATTATTAAATGTTATTAAATGTAATAATCTTAGGTTTTATTAGGCAAAAGGGCATGATCAAAGATCATGCTCCTTCACCAAGAGACAATGTAAGGTTGTATTTAAGCCTTGGTCTCTCCCATTTGTAAATCATCTTATCTTTTATCAATAATATATACATATTTTTGTTTATTTTTGAGTTTTTATACTCTAGACGTTAAAAAATTCTATATGTGTGGATTAAGGGGTTTTTGTGTGAACTACCTTGCAGAATGAGATAGTTACAGAATAAGTTGTGCAGGCACCTTTTTTGGGTAATTTAATCGTTGATTAAATTACTTCATTAAATGATTGACTAGGTTTCTAAGCTTGTGAAGTATACGTGTACTATATGTACTAGGATATTTATTTTCAATTAAAGAAGGCTAATATAATCGTGAAATGGAAATTAAAATTATATATGGTAATATATTATTAAGGGCATGCACAAGTTCTATCTTAGAGCTAGATCAAATTCAATACATGGAAATCAAATGAACTCAGAGCAAACTATGACAATATGAAAGCTTCAAAATCTATTCTATAAATAAAGGAAATGAAAAATTATTTATTAGATTGGAAACAAAGTCTATTCCATTGAGCTTAAAAAGAAAATTTATTCTATGAACATCCAAATAAAATATAAACTATTGAACTTGGAAAGAAATTTATCCTATGGAAATTTCAAGCAATTCTATTCTTAAATCGATCTATAGAACTTAAAAAAAAAAAAATTAATCTAAGGGACTGGAAAGTAATCTAATTATCAAGTTGAAAGAAAATCTATTCTAAAACTTGGAATTGAAACTATTCTAAAAGGCAGTGATAGAAAAAGTTGACTTTTTGACAAGATTTTAGGTTAAAAAACGTTCAAATATTACCAATGTGCGTATTCAAAACCACAACTATTTATGACCTATCAATAATAAATTCAAGACTATTCAAAGAAAACAATTAAATCTTAGACTAAGAAAATAAAGGAAATATTTTCGGTATTTTTATTTATTATCAAATGCTCGACCTGGAAAGAACCAAAGGAAAATAAGTAAAATTCTAAATCAAAAGAAAGAGCTTTAATGCAATAAAGAGCATTCAAATGAACTAAATAACTTAAGGAAATGGATTCTAATATATTTGCAGAAAGAAATAAACTAAATAAAAGCAAGGAAGGACAACTATACTATCTCTCACACATCCTCAAGGGGGGCTCCTAGTGAGTGTAAGATGCTTAAAAACTCAAATCATAAGATTTCGATTCGCCAACACGATCACAAATTTTCCATGAACATAAACTTGTATTACTTGAATTGTGAAAACAGAGTCTTCAACGGGAGAATAATAATAACCACAATATTGAACTTAAATTAGCCTTCTTTCGCTTTCAAAATGAAGCATTTTTATAATGTCTTCATGATTAAAAACTTAAGAAAATAATTCCAAGAAATGAGTATTGAGTTCAACATCTAGATTTTTAAATCAAAATAGGAATCTTACTCTCATGATTCACCACTAAAGGAGTGAATCATGAGAGAGATGTGTATTGAAACTTCATCAACTGAAATCATAGTCTTCGAGTTCTCTTTTGCCTGAAACTTTACATGCTCGCTCAATGGTAGACTTGGTTCCTTGAAATTATGTGCAAAACCACTATTCCATAGCCATGCTGACTTCAAGTTTGACCAATGAGATAAGCTCATCTCGTGAGCTTACAACTGTGACCAACTGGTGGATGTCCATGTAGGTGACATTTGGAAAATGTTCATGTTTCTTGGTTATCCTCTAACACTTTCTAACATGGAGAAATTAGGACTTGGCTACAGAAATTCAAGTTAGATACAAAAATTGCATAATTGGGTAGCTATAGCATGGTTTGAACCAAATTCATAAATAAAACATAGAATTTGAGCTATAGATGGATTATTGCCTTTTTATTGACATCTTCATAACCTAGATGACCTTTAAGATGGAATGAAGTGAAAAAATTGTAACAAAATGGATGAGAAAAGGAAAAATTGATTGTCAAAAGAAGCATAATTTGTAGGTTCAATATTCCCCCAAGCTGAAGATTTTGCATGTCCTCATGCACAAAATTTAAAAACTTGTAGGGATGTCCTCAAAGGGCTGCCTCTGATGCTTGAATCAACACATATAAGTATGCTCGTGCTCCTATCCTTTTTACATTTAATGACCACCATGGTTTTCTCATCAAAATATTTCCTTGTAATCCTCTGATCTTCTACCTAAGAACCTTATTATTTTATTTGACTTTTTTATTCTTCTTGTACCAGTAACACATCCTGGGAAACATAATATCATTATGAGATTTTATTACTTCGTTTTAATCCTTTATGTGCTTATTAAAAACTTCTAATTCATAGATCTTTTACTTCAAAGCTCTAATGATTTCCTGATCTTTAGGATAAGGAATACATATTTCTTACTCAAGTGGGTCAAACACAGGGGCATCATTATGTAATGTATCATCATGAAATTATGGACTCAGAGGATAATTTACCTTTTGTCATGCCTTTCTCTCCAAAGTTTCAAAATAATTATGTCTTTTGTTGGATGTAATCAACTTTTAGATTCTTCCTTGAAGGATTCTTATCATCTAAAGGTTTTATCATCACCTTTATTTCTACAATGTTGGTCTCAATTAATTCTATGGTCTCTGGTGCCCCTTGACTTTCTTTCTTACTCATGCTTCTAGTCATTATTTTACTTTTTCTCAGTTGTTGTCCTAGTTCCATCATGCATTGAACACCTTTCCTTTTATTAATTTTATTTTTTGTTTCTTCTTTGTTCTCTTTTGGTTCATATAGTTTAACCTCTTTCTTGCTTGCTTTCTTTATTCTAAATTTTTTCAATTCATATTTCTTTTTTCTTTTGATTCTATATCTTCTCCTTTCATATAGCTTTGGAAGATTTTGCATGCTTCATAAGTTCTCTGAGTGTCTCTGAGTGGAAGATTATCCTATCCATCTTCATCATTTGGAATATTTGTCTCTCTTATAACTTTTGTGGCCAAATATTCATTATCCCTTACTTTGGGCTCGAATTTAGGGTTTATATAAACCCTACTGTGACTTATTTTTGTTTTCTTAACTTCTTCCTCTTCATCGACTTCCACAAAATGATTTCTTTCAATAATTTTTTTCCAATTATCATAATTGGCTCTTAACTGTGCTTTTACAATTTTTTTTATTAGCCCATAATGATATAGTGCTTAATCAATGTTCTTGGAATCACTTTGAATGTTGAAAGCCATTTTTTTCAAACTCCATAGAAGATAGTATGTAATATTATGTTCTTTTCCCTTAATGAAATGCATTAGAAGTATGGCATGGTAAAAGAGTACAACCCCATATCTCTCTTTTTATGTAAGAAACTTTTGCAATACTAATGACATATTTCAGCATTTAGACTTTATTGCAGACACATGGATATGTTTCTTGAAGGTTGAAAGATTCATACCTAGATTGTGAAGGAAATATTTCCATTGTTCATCCTTTAGTGTTTCATTTTTAAACCAACTTCTGGTACTTATTGGAAGTTATGTGGCTTTTGCTATCAAGGATTCTGCTATCTTCAGTCTTATATCTCTTATCTCGGCATCCACTCCATCAAAAGCCCGACAAAATTATTTGGTGACCTCAATTTCATACTTATTAAATTTGTCAAGTAACTTGAGACACCCTACTTTCTGTAGTTGTTCCTTGAACTGAGGATATGCACTGAGAAAATTAACCCCAACTAGTTCATAACTGACAAGCACTCCCATTGTCGTGGATAAGAAGTTTCGCCTCTGAACTATCTCTTTCGACAGGGTTTCAATGGAGAACTAAGCTAAAAAATGGGTGAAATTCAACAATGGTAGGGTTATAATGACATGGTGATGGTGGTATAGAAATAAAACTCTTCCTCTAAAATTCATGATCTCCCATAGATTTTTTTTTTAGATCTGGTCTTTTAGGATCGCTATAATTTGTGGGATTTGAGTGACTCGCATATGATGAAAGGAGTTTTCGACATGATGGAATGACACATAGGGATATGGAGTGATGGGATATAGGATATGGGATATGATTTTAATCATGAAATAAATATCCAAAGGTCCATTAATAATGTGCCAATAAATCGATCAACTCAAAGAAATCCATGATTTACTTTAATGAAACCGATTCACAGTTTCTATAGTTACCTCATAATGTATACCTTAATTTTGTATCTTGATTTTTTTCTTCTTGCGGTTCCATCATGTATCTTCGAGGAAACTGGTTGTGGAATGTGAAATCAATTGTCAAATGATGCTAATTCTACAATTTTATCCTTAATCTTGGCGTCTGTTTCTTTAAGTCTTGTTGATGTTGATTGTTGACAGTGGCTAATGGAATTGATGATTGTTAGAAGTACTCTTTTAAAACATAAACAAATTCTTCAAATAGATTTATTCGAACTTGAATTTTTTTTTTTGTAATGAAAGAGAGGGATGAAAGAAAATGGGAAGAAAGAAAGGAAATGAGGAAATATAAGTTTCCAAGGATCCCTTGATTTCAACTAAGACTTTTGTATAGGAATGCCAACAATGTTGGTTTCCATAACTATGGTTATTATTATTATTTTTTTATTATATATATATTTTCCTTTTTTTTTCTCTATTTTTTATTTTCTTCTAAAGAAAAAGAAATTAAAATTCTTTTGGTGGTAGGGGAGGAGAATCTCCTTTTCCCACCAACTTTAGATTAAAATTTTCTTGCAAATTTATAATAAACTCTTCTCTTGTCAAAGGCTTATAATATAATTCATTTTTTTCCCATAGATAAGGAAGGTGATGTTTTCTTCATCAATAGACATGATTCTAACTGCTCCATTGTCAAAAACAATTTTTATTTCATAGAGACCAAGCCAGTGTGTTTGAAATTTTCCTTGAAAATATATAAACTTGGAGTTAAAAAGAAGAGCCCAATCACCTGGCTTGAAATTTTTTACTTTCATGAATTTATCATGCCATTTCATCCTCTGTTGCTAGATTATGCTTGTTCTTTGTATGAAATCTTGTTGGATCTCGTCTAGCTTCTTAAATTGTACCATTCTCTATTGTTTGGCTTCAGAGTGGTCAATCCCCAACTTTGTTGTTGTCATGAAGGTTTCCATTTGGAACTCAATTAGAAGCAGGACTTGCTTCCTATAGAAAATTTCATAAAGAGTATGTCATGTAGTATTTCTCCATGTGGTATGGTATGCCCAAATTTCTTGTGGAAGCCTATATGCCTAGTCCCTTTAAGTACTTTGTTAGTGGATTCCACTTTCCCATTGGATTGTAGATGGTATGGAGTAGATTTTCAGTGCCTAGTCTTGCACTACTCCATAATCTTCTGAATCAACTTTAATGTAAATTGAGAACCTTTATTTGTTACAATTCCTTTTGGAACACCAAATCAAGTGAAAATATCCTCAAAAACAAGTGTAACTACAATTTTTTTAGTAGAAAAAGTAAGTGGCTTAGCTTGTAACTATAACATAATATATGCAAACAAGAGTAAACCTCTTTTGTCTGGATGAAGGATTGATTGGACCAATGAAATCTAGAGCCCATTTTTCAAAAGGCTCTATTAGTACCCATGGTTGAAGAGGAATTTCATCTGATTGAATAAATCTCCCCATTCTTTGGAAGTCATCACACCTTTTCCTTAGCATCCTTGAAAAGGGAAGGCCAATAATATCCAAAAAGAATCACTTTATATGCATTTACTCTATCACCAAAGTGTCCTCCACATGGTTCATCATTAAAATATTTTAATATATCATGTACCTCATCCTTTCGAATACATCTTCGGATGATCAAATTAGGTCTAGTTTGATACAACTCCCCTTCTATCCAAGAATATGGTGCATTGGCTTTAATTATTTTCTACATTTCTTTGGCTGATAATTGAGGAGGAAATATCCATGTCGCTAAATAGTTATCAATATCTGCAAACCAAGGAGTTCTAGTAGTTATTGAAAAAATATTTTCATAAGGAAAATTGTTCATTATAGGAGTATCATTATTACCATTTTGCATCCTAGAAAGAAAATCAACAACCGTGTTTTCATTTTCTAGCCTATCTAAAATGGTAATATTGAATTCTTTCAATAATAAAAGCCATCTAGTTATCTTGCCATTAGTAATTGGTTTGTTCATCAAATACCTAATAGCAGAATGATCTATATGCATGAAAGTTTCATAACCATTGATATAATGTCTAAACTTATTAATGGCATGAAAAACAACTAGAAACACCTTGTATGTCATTATGTAACTTAACTCTGCAGAAGTCAAATTTTGACTTGGGTAATAAATAACATAGGGATTCAATTCTTTTTGTCCCAATATAGATCCCAAATCTATGTTTGAAACATCAGTTGAAATATGAAATGGGAGAGATCAATTTGGTCCTCTTAAAATTGTTTCTTTAGAAATTTTTAATTTTAATGATTGAAATGCTTATTGGTATTCAAAATTCCAAACAAATTCACAATATTTTTTAAGAAAATTAAAAAGAGTTGAATCTATTTTTGTGAATTTTTCTATGAATCTTCTATAATACCCTGTAAAACCGAGAAAAACTCTAACATCTCTTTGAAATGTCGGTATTGAAATTTTAGAAATGGCTTCGACTTTTGGTGTATCCACTTTGATTCAAAAACCTGAAATATGATGGCCCAAAAAAATTCCTTTGTTAAAGATACTAAAACATTTTTCACGACTTAATGAAAGGTTTGCTTCTTTGCATCCAATGAGAACTTTTTCTAATTTTTCCATAGCTTCCTCAAAAATATTTCCATAGATAGTAAAGTCATCCATATAAACCTCTACACAATCATGGATCAAGTCATAAAATGAATCTAATACCGCTCTTTGGAATGTAGCAGGTACATTACATAAACCAAAAGGAAGTGCCCTGTAAGCATACATACCCCATGGACATGTAAAATTTGTTTTGCATTGATCTTCAGGTGCTAATTCTATTTGATTATATCCACTGAAGCCATCAAGAAATGGAAAATATTTCTTCGCTATTAAAGTATCTAACACTTTATCAATAAAGGGTATTGCGAAATGATATTTTAGAGTATCTTTGTTTAATTCTCGATAATCTTTGCATGCACTCCACTTTTCGTACTTCTTAGGCACTATCACCAAGGGTGAAACCCATTGGCTATCTGATATTGGATAAATGAAGTTCACATGAGGCACTTTTTGTAATTCCTCTTTAACAATTTCTCTCCTATTGGGATTCATCCTTCTCTAAGTTTGTCACACTAGTTTGGCATTTTATTGAATATAAATATGATGCATACATGTATTTCAATAAATGCCCTTCATATCAGTATATTCCCATGCGAATGTAGAGGAATGTCATTTGTAGCATATTTATCAATTGCTTCTTTTGAAATTGTTATGAAGTTATTATTAATGTTTAATGTTTTACTTGGATAAATTTATACTAAATAATTATCAAAACTTTCCATAGAGTTTAATGATATTTTGGATTTTTTAGATGAAAAATATTCAATTCGACAATCTTCCTGAAAAGTTTGATCTAGCATGTGTACACAGTAATTTTGCTCATAATATGAATAAAAAACATGATTAGTCATTAAATTTACTAATTGATCTTCTTCATCATAGGTTTAAATTTTTCAAATTCGTCATCATCATAATCTTCAATCCAAACTTCATTTTCTACTTCAGTTATTTTTTTTGCATGTCGATATGATGTGAATTTGTTAGTAAAATTTCCATCAGAAATGAACATATCACCATATCTATAACTTATGAATGCATCAGTTGTAGCTAACCATGGTCTACCGAGGATTAATGGTTGGCATCCTAGATTTTTTTGGGATTTAATACCATAAACTCAACATGGTACTCCCATGAATCTAGTTTAATAATAGATATTTCTGTTAATTGCAATAAAATTGGGGTATATTGAAGATTAGGTATCCTTAATTGATCCATAGTATTCTTACTCACGATATTAATAGCTACACCTAAATCAATCAAAGTGTTTGGAATTTTAATACCATTGATGTGAATTTTTACAATGGGGTTACTCGAATCTAAAAAAATTTCAATGATTGGTTTCCCCATCATAATATATGCAATTTTTCCTACCAAATAAATCTTTTTAATGTATTTTATTTTTATTCTAGTTTCTTGATACACAACTCCTTTATTTGTTTTTGAAAAATTAGGAATTTTCTTTATAGCTTGAAGGGATTTTTTATGCACATATTCTTCAATTCATCCAACATGTTATAATTAGGTAAAATTCTTTTCCTTTCTATTCCTTTGTCAATTTGAAGTCTCTCAGGAAAGGGAGGATTTTGTAAGGAAAAAAAGATTTTTCAACTACAAGAATTGTAGGAGTTGATTTTATTTGGTTGTCATCTAATTGTGTAGGAATATATTCCTTTTGAGGGGTTTTTTCTTGATTAGGAGATGCCTTATTTTCAGGGATTTTATCCTCCTTAAACTCTTGAATGAAAATTGGTGGTGTTTTCTTTTACAAAACTTGACCAGATATAAGTTGGACATAATTTATCTTAGAGGAGCTATCATACAATATTGAAAGTTTTTACCTTCAACATTAGAAATGGGTTTTATAATGTTGGTTGAATTTCTGCAAGTAGTTGGTTGGATTTCTAAGGAAATGGAGTGGACACTGGATCGTAATTGAAGGGGCTGACTTGAAGTCAATTGAGGTTGGAATTGTGGTTGACTAGGTTGTGGTGGTTGGGGAGGAGAATAATACTAAGGTTGTTATTGATTATATGGTTGCTAGAAAATTTGAGGGTATTTGGGATTCCTACCAGAAGAACCCTGCCAACCTTGTGACCAGGATGGGTTTTGTGGTTGAGGTGCCCAAGTTTTCCATGGTAAAGGTGCATTCCAATTACTTTTTGGTTGTGCATAGTACTTATATTTTTCATTGGGATCTTGTGCCATACCTGTTTGTCGAGGCTTCCAAAGTCTTCTAGGAGCAACATAAAAAAGTGGTTCAGTTTGACTTGTCCCAACTTCTTCTTGGAAAACAACTTTAATTCCGGGTATTAAGGGGCACTCCTTTGTAGCATGATTTTATTCACATATAACACATACTTCAACACTATCAAGAGGACATGATTCTCGTGCTGTATAATTTTTCCTACATCTAAGACATAAAATAAACATTGCAACATTTTTAGATTTTTGCTTGTTTGGTATCCTTAGCATATCTAGCTATTCACTAAGATTTGCAAGAATATCAGTGTTAAATTTATCAAGAAAATTACCTGATTCTACTCTAATTACCGTACTAGATAAACAATTTCTTACCCTTGACATGATTGGATCTCTTGGATGCTTTCCATATTTTTATTTTCTTCTTGATATGCATTTGCACAACTCACAAATTTCTTGAAATGACAATTGAGAAACATCTCATTTACCCATGAGGTAAAGAATATCAATCCATTAATCCGTTATGGATTTTAGTAAGATATTTTTTAATGTGTCTTCTTCTAAATTATGCAATTTAGCTCTTTTCACATTGTAGACAAATATGTCAACCAAATCTTTGAGTTTTTCATCCTCTTTTTGGGACATCTTAAACACTTCATCCTTATGGTCATGGTGTACGCAATAATATTTGTATTTATCTAGGAATATTCTTTTCATATCATCCCATGTTATAATGTGTTCCTAGACCCATGAACCATTTAAGAGCCCCATATTTTAGAGTAGCGAGATATTTTTTCATTTTTTTAGTTTCAAGTAGATATTCATATGATCTGCACAATAATTCGAACTCAAAAAGAAATGTTTTTGGATCCTCATTTCTTAGCCCATGGAAGTTAGGCAGGATAGATGGGGAAATATTTTTTATGGTAGCAGTGGTATCAGTATCTAAAATCGGGAAACCCAAAAGGATCCTATTCATGAAAATTTGCCTCGTCTCCCCTGTTGTTGTAGATTAGTCGCACGGGTGTACGAAATCTCACGAGCTTAGAGAGTGTGGTCTACTCTCTAAACTATTGGTAACAGGCAGAAAGTGGGGGGAGCTCAAAAGCATAAAACTTAATGGAAATAATATGCTGAAGTATGCTCTGGTTAAAATAAAACTAAAAAGACATAAATATACAGAAGATATATAGAGAGTTCCAAACGATAATAATGCAAACGTTGGCTCGATGGCCTCTTCTTATTAAACGTTCGAAATGGAGAAGAAATTTTACCCACTTTCCAAAGGGTCCCTAGGCAGTGACTCTAGGTCCTGATGCAAGGATGTTGCCTTCCAAGATCTGCCTCTGATGCAGTCTCACTCTCTCTCTCTGCTGTGGTGGACTAAGATGTTGGGTGGCCAAATATTGAGTCCTCTTTAGCTCCAGCTCCGGGTCACACAAAATGCTTGTGTTGCTTGAGCAACTTTGGCCAGCATAACATTGTGATCACCATTTCTTCATCTCTTGGTGGGTTTATATAGGTGAGCTTCAAATCCTTCTTCCCTCCCTTGGTACATGATGGATGGTGACCCAAGGGAGAGGTGTGATTCCATTGTGTGCTCAAATATTCTTTTGTGTGCTCACATAATGTCTAAGGAGGCGCTAGTGGCTGTTCTTATGTGGCTGTCAGATAAGGAGTAACTGTCCTTTGCTTGTTATGGTCCTGGAAAGTGACTTTTTTCCATTTCTAGGAATGTGTGCTTATCGGGCAAAAAGGTGTGCATAAGGCGCTCTTCTCGAAGGATAAAGTGCGCATTTGAGCATTTATGACTAGTTCAAATGTGATTTTCTCAAAACCTAAGAGATTTTAAATACTTCTTGATTCCATAATGTATTTCTGTCCTGTAAATCCTTCAGCTCGACATTAATTGATGTCATCTTCTGCTGTACGATTTTCCAGTGTTAACAGTTTCCCCTAATGTGTGAGGTCTAGGAAGAAATGTATAGCTGAAATACATTATAGTTTATTTTCTATATCGTATGAAGAGAGAGAGAGAGAGAGGTCTGCGTGTATTTTGGAATTGAAAACACCTTGCACCATTTCTGAGATAACCATGACCTAAGGGACCCCGTATAGGCAGAAAAAATATACAACATATTTACAAAATTTCAACGAGGTGGGCATGTTCCATGCTCGTGATGCTATGGCTAGTTAAAAAAAATTGACAGATACATGTGTTGTATGTGCCACTACTGTGGTAGTGATGCTGGTGGTTGTTGACGACGACTGCTGATGCCTGTTTGGTCAATTTAGTGTGTCCTAAATTGCTAACATAAATTATCAACCAGGGATTCGTAAGCTGACGAAGTGTGGCGCACTATATGTGCAAGATAACCTATCTCTTACTTTTTGTCGTTTTTGGATTTTTATGATATTCTAAAAGACAAGTATGGTTATGGATATTCAAGGCAATGATATTTCTATTGAATTCAACTTGAAACTGAAAAAGGAATTTAAGAACATTGTGACAAAACTTGAAAGGAAATGAAAATGTGCTCTTGAAATGAAAAGTATAATAATAAATAAACAGGTAGACAATGAGCATGATAAATATTCTTCTTTCTTGTCTAAACACAAAAATATACTGAAAATCCAAAAGTTGCAATAAAGTAAATCTAAATCAAATTATGACATCTTGATCTCATCATTAGTCTAATTTATGATTTTCGGAAGTAAACCATAAACAAGCAGGTAAGCGATATTTAACTTGCGGAAAGTATTATCTGAACCATTCACCATTCAATCCTCACCATCGATTATTTTGTAGCTTTGTTCCTGGCAGAATGTCTTACTGTTAATATTTCTAACTTGCGGAAAGGAAACTAATATCAAACTACACATCCATAATTCAATCCCTCACCATCAGTCCAGCTGTGGCTTTCGGAGGCAACTGAAGATGTTATGAGCAGTTTAATATATCTAAATTTGCAGAAAGGAAACTAATATCAAACTACACATTTCATAATACAATCCCTCTCCATCAGTCCAGCTGTGGCTTTCGGAGGTAACTGAAAATGACATGAGCAATTTAATATATCTAAATCTAACTACTGAAGCAAATGTGCAAGACTGAAATAAACAAAGCAATACCGGAATTAAACAAAAAACTAAGAAAAAAAAATAAATCAACAGCAGAACAATATTGATTCCATGTCATTAAGAAAAATAAATTAGCAGCAAAACAATATTGATTCCATGTCATTAGTAAAAAAGATATGCAAATGCCCGGGCTGCCATGAAAAATTATGCTAAAAGCTATGATTTCATAAAGCAATCTAAGTAAGGAAATATGACAAAACAGAATTGAAAGCAACTTATCTAGAAAACATGTAAAAGCCTCCTTGGATAGCAGGGGCCCTCTGCTACCAATTTGGTGAAGTCCTTCAGCTCCTTGAAGATAAGATCACAATAACATCAAAGAACTAAGCTTCTTTATTCAAAAACTCATAAATCTACATCCCATTCCATCTTGAACTTTGTTACAAATCTACTTCCTCATTACTTTCTCATTACTTCTTCATTACTTCTTCATTTCCTATGATAGGAGAAAGCTTCTCCTATTTATACAAAATATGAGGAGACATCTCATTAATGGGAGTCCATGAATCTCTCCCTTCATCTCTAGAGTTACAATCAAAATAGGAAATGATAAGACACATGTCTTTCTAGAGTTTTAACACAACTTGAGGAATGAGACACATATCCTCCTAGAGTTTCAATACAACAAGGAAGTGAGACACATATCCTTTTGATCCCATAATCTTCTCCAACCAAATTCGAATTTGCCTTTAGAGTGCCACATAAGGGTCTTCTAGAAATCTCCTTTTGACCTACACATGTCACAAAACTCATAACACATATATAGATATATGAAACTATGTTAATTTTCTAGTTTCTAATCATAAATTCACTTAAAATACATAAAATAAATAACTTTGAAAAACAAGGATCCTAACCCATATATTTATGAAAATGATTACTTGATGTAGGGTTTTAGGTCAAATGGTTATGAAATAAGAGCTAAATGGTTATGACATAATGGAAATATGTATGAATATGGAGAACACTTTTGAGACTCAACATACCCCCAACTGAAGTTGTTGCATGTCCTCATGCAACTATTGCAATGATTCATTTGTCCATGAGTTGATCTTTGACTCATATAGATTCATTCCAAACTTTGCTTCTTGATATTTTCTTTTTTTGGCAAAGTATAATACATTTGATTGCAACACATTTTTTTTTTTTTCAATGGTTGGTTCTTGTGTGACAACCATTTTTTTTTTGTTTTTTGTTTGAGCATTGGTTCTTGTGTAACAATGCTTTATTTTCTTTGTTGCATCAAAGTTCATGAAAATATTTAGAATCAACTACTTCATCAATGAATTGATCATTTGCAAGGCATATAATCTTTTGAATCATGTTGCAACAATAGTTAGTTGGGAAGTATATGTGGATGGAAATGAAATGAAAATGTGTGATAGTGTATGACATGTGGATATGAAATGATGTCCCTTCCCCCCCAACTAAAGATATGACAATGTGGAAAAGGGAGTGAGGAATTTTTCCAAAGTTACAATTTTAGCATTATAATGAATTACATGACTAAAAATTAGAAAACAACATACCTTCACTTACCTTAAATGTGGATGAGTTGTGTATGTGTGGTGGCTGCAAAATTCTGATCATATTCTTCTTCAAGTGGTTGAACAAGAGGAGTCATGGATAAAGAGATGAGATGAATTTTTATTGCTCCTACTAAAACTTGCTGAATCTGCTCCAAAATGCTGAAAATAATAGTCTTCATGTCTTCAAAACTCATTGGCACAATTCCTACTATGTGAAAAGATGTTCTTATGTCGAACATAGTAGGAAATTGTTGAATTAGTGGCCATTAATGGATGCCACTAGTCAACACGAGAACTCTCACCATTGATGACAATGAGAGTCAAGATGCCCAAACACATCTTGCTAGGTACGAATGATTTTGTTGATGTCGAGTCACCTAGAAGATCTGACGAACAAGAAACATTAATGTATTCCCATTGTTTGTCAGCATGAGAACTTGCCATTAAGGCATGCAAGCCTTAAGGTGTTTTTACAAAGAACTTAGACTCAAAGGACTATGGACTCAATAGTTTGCATTGAAGCAGGGCTTATTTGCGGAATGAAAATGACAAGAAATGGAAAATGAAAATGGAAGATGGCAATGGAGAGTAGAAATGGAAAATGGGCAATAAGCATGTGAATGAGAAATGGCAATGGGCAATAAGCATGTGAATGAGCCTCTTGCTTTTATTTGTGGTTATGAATGGACAAAAAGAAATGGAAAGTGGATGTGAATGTAAATGGAAAACATGAAGTGAAATGAGGTGAATGGTTTATTATGAGGTATGGATGTGATGGAGACAATAGTATCTGAAAGTTTTTCAAATGTTTGGATCTGATTTTGCATCAGCATATTTCCTCCTCTTTGTTGCTGATCATCCTTTTATGAAACAAATTGGTCTCTTAAAGAGACACCATTCTCTTGTAGTCATTTGTCCTTCCTCCTGGAACCTGCAAAAAAACTAATACTTCTTCTGCAATGGAATGTAAGATTATCAAAGGGAGAGAGGTGATCAATCTCTCTAGTTATGATATTTACACACAAAACTAAGAATTTGTATTAATGAAACAAGTTCTTAAAGGAAAAATCAAAAGAATTTATACCTGTTTTGGAATTAGTGCCTCAAGTTGAATGTACCTTCTTTTCAGCAATTTATTTCATTATTTGCCATTTCAAACTCTAATGATGGATTTCTCATTGTATAGATCTTGTTGAGACCTTTCCAACGATACTTAAATCATAAAAATCTGATTTTGTATGAGAAAGTTAGGCTGATTTGAACAATGAGGTTTTTCAGCTGCGGAATTGCAGAACAGCTGCGGAATTGGACTTCAGCTGCGGAATTGGAGAACAGCTGCGAAATTGGACTTCAGCTGCGGAATTGAAGAACGGCTGCGGAATTGGACTTCAGCTGCGGAATGTCGACGGTTTCTGTAGCTAAAAATCTTGAATAAAAAGTTAGCCATTCATCATTCATCATCAGTTCAAAATTAATCAATACCTTCAGAAAAACAAGCAAATAACTTATTCATTTCATTGATTCAATTTTTTTATTTTTATTTTTTATTATTTTTTATTATTTTTAAATCCAAAATGTTTGGTGCAAGAATCTTCTGCAATTGGGTTAGTCTGAGGATTTTTACAGAGTTGATGTTATTTCTTTGCAGACCACTTCCTAAGGCAACATCATATCCTAAATAGATCGAGATTCTTGGGTGTTTTGCTTGCAAATGAAACCTGTAAACCGGTATGGGTTTCCTAAGTGCCATCTGATGTTAGTTCAATGAAATTTTGAAGCACCAAACCCGTTTGACAGAGGATGAGTCACCCGTTTCTGTGCAAAGATACTTGAAGTAGCGCAAGACCATTCAAATATTAACAAGAGAATTATTTTAAGGATTGAGACCCATAATATAACAACGTATCAGAAGCTTTTCTCATGGAATTAGTATGTTACGGCTCTTGATTTCACTTATCTGATTGCCACGTATGAGTGGATTGAATCAAATTAATGGAATTCGTTTTGTATTCTAATTCTACTTCCTGGAAATCAGGAAACCGAATTATGGGTTAAACCAAGCAAAGTGCCATTCAAACTCTCCACCGTGCAAACAACAAACCGTTTTTCCTCACGCGGCAGACAAAAATGGCCTTCAGAGAACCGAGAAAATCTCCCAAACCGCCACGAAGCTTGTAAAACGATTTCTGGGTTATCTAATTGACCACGTTAGCAAAAAAACCCATGTCGTGGATTTTCAAAATTCATCCTAGTTTGATCAGAAAACGTGTTTAAAAATGACGTGTTAATAAAAGTTGCGTTTTCTGAGTGCGCTGTAACAAAATCGTTTTTCTCAGAACATGGTTAAAAATTGCGTTTCGTGTGTATTATTGTTTTCATCCCTGACTGTTTAGAAGCACAATTCTCTTTTCATCTACAGGAATGAATGGAAAGATGCTCTGTCATCGCTCTTCTTGAAACAACGAGTGGTTGCAAGGCTTTTGACATTCAACTATCAATGCATATTTGCATGTGAACGCTTCTTTAATGGAATTAATTGATGGTTGATCAGAGCTTGCACGCATAAATCTCACCTCTGTCTCTCTTGGCTTCCCTCTAGTGCACCGAAAGCATAAGGTCGTGATCAGAACTTTTGGTGTTTGAACACGGCTGAAATATGCACTAAATTCATCACCAGCATTCTCTGCAAACAATTCTTCATCATCAGGCCACCAAACAGTCTCACCAGCGTCCCGTGTGTTTTCAATCGTGTGGGGAACTCTTCTCCAAGCTCCAAAGCTCTTTTCTCTGCAGCATCACGAGACTTGGTCTGCTTCTTCTTTTCTAACTTCTTCTCTTGCTTCAATTTTGCATGCACCATGGACCTCTTGATTTTATTTTTTATCTCAAAGTGTTTTTCAAAAGCTATTGCGTTTGCTTTTTTTTTTCAAAAAAAAAAAAATTTTAATTTTTAATTTTTTTTGATAAAACTATATGTTATATTTTTAAAAATTAAAAATACACATATAAATTTTACTAAACAAAATGATTTTTTTTTATTTTTATTTGTTTTGTTAATAAAATTACACATGTTAAATTTTGAAAAATTAAAAATATACATGTGTAATTTACTAAACAAAACAATTTATTGAATTTTTTTTTTTAAATGATTTGTTATTAAAATTATATATATATTTTCAAAAATAAAAATATACATATATATCTTAGTAACAAAACAATTTAAATTTTTTTTTTTATTTTTTTTTTATTTTCATTTTTATTTTCATTTTTTTTTAATTGATTTGTTTAATAAAATTATGTATGTTATATTTTCAAAAATTTAAAAATACACATATATATTCATTAAACAAAACAATTTATTAAAATTAAAGTTTTTCATGAAAACAATTTTTTTTTTTTTTAAATTGTTGAATCAATTGAAATGATGAAGTTTTATTTTGTCTCTTTTTTTTTTCACATAACAATTCTTTTTCTGATCCTCCAGATCACACAAAGTGCAGGAGG
This sequence comes from Pinus albicaulis, assembly GCA_034641835.2. Lineage (NCBI taxonomy): Eukaryota > Viridiplantae > Streptophyta > Pinopsida > Pinales > Pinaceae > Pinus > Pinus albicaulis. Next base: position 570,583,511 of record CM076584.1, on the reverse strand, counting down.
AGAGCATACTCAAGAATTATTAATTTTTTTACATAACAATTCTTTTTCTGATCCTCCAGATCACACAAAGTGCAGGAGGAGAGCATACTCAAGAATTATTAATTTTTTTTAGATGTAAGAAATAAGGCTACCTAGTTACACTTCCCCGGCAACGGCGCCAAAATGTTTGGTCAATTTAGTGTGTCCTAAATTACTAACATAAATTATCAACCAGGGATTCGTAAGCTGACGAAGTGTGGCGCACTATATGTGCAAGATAACCTATCTCTTACTTTTTGTCGTTTTTGGATTTTTATGAAATTCTAAAAGACAAGTATGGTTATGGATATTCAAGGCATTGATGTCCTTTATAATGATTTACCAACTTGAAACTGAAAAAGGAATTTGAAACATACAATGACAAAACTTGAAAGGAAATGAAAATGTGCTACTGAAATGAAAAAGGTGTTGTTAATCTAATAAATCAAAACAGTGAACTAGTGAGCATGAAACCAAACTATTCTTGCTGCTGTCTAAACACAAAAGAAACTATGCTGAAAGAAATCCAAAAGTTGCAATAAAATAAATCTAAATCAAATTACATCAACTTGTCTTCTGATCCCTCATCATTAGTCCAGCTATAATTTTCGGAAGTAACCATAAACAACTTGAGTAACTGATATCTAACTTGCAGAAAGTAAACTAATATCAAACCACACATTCATAATTCAATCCCTCACCATCGGTCCAGCTGTGGCTTTCGGAGGTAACTGAAGATGTCATGCACAATTTAATATTTCTAACTTGCAGAAAGGAAACTAATACCAAACTACACATTTCATAATACAATCCCTCACCATCAGTCCAGCTGTGGCTTTCGGAGGCAACTGAAGATGTTATGAGCAGTTTAATATATCTAAATTTGCAGAAAGGAAAATAATATCAAACTACACATTTCATAATACAATCCCTCACCATCAGTCCAGCTGTGGCTTTCGGAGGTAACTGAAAATGACATGAGCAATTTAATATATCTAAATCTAACTATTGAAGCAAATGTGCAAGACTGAAATAAACAAAGCAATACCGGAATTAAACAAAAACTAAGAAAAAATAAATTAACAGCAGAACAATATTGATTCCATGTCATTAGTCAAAAGATATGCAAATGCCCGGGCTGCCATGAAAAATTATGCTAAAAGCTATGATTTCATAAAGCAATCTAAGTAAGGAAATATGACAAAACAGAATTGAAAGCAACTTATCTAAAAAACATGTAAAAGCCTCCTTGGATAGCAGGGGCCCTCTGCTACCAATTTGGTGAAGTCCTTCAGCTCCTTGAAGATAAGATCACAATAACATCAAAGAACTAAGCTTCTTTATTCAAAAACTCATAAATCTACATCCCATTCCATCTTGAACTTTGTTACAAATCTACTTCCTCATTACTTTCTCATTACTTCTTCATTACTTCTTCATTTCCTATGATAGGAGAAAGCTTCTCCTATTTATACAAAATATGAGGAGACATCTCATTAATGGGAGTCCATGAATCTCTCCCTCCATCTCTAGAGTTACAATCAAAATAGGAAATGATAAGACACGTGTCTTTCTAGAGTTTTAACACAACTTGAGGAATGAGACACATATCCTCCTAGAGTTTCAATACAACAAGGAAGTGAGACACATATCCTCTTGATCCCATAATCTTCTCCAACCAAATTCGAATTTGGCTTTAGAGTGCCACATAAGGGTCTTCTAGAAGTCTCCTTTTGACCTACACATGTCACAAAACTCATAACACATATATGGATATATGAAACTATGTTAATTTTCTAGTTTCTAATCATAAATTCACTTAAAATACATAAAATAAATAACTTTAGAAAACAAGGATCCTAACCCATATATTTATGAAAATGGTTACTTGATGTAGGGTTTTAGGTCAAATGGTTATGAAATAAGAGCTAAATGGTTATGACATAATGGAAATATGTATGAATATGGAGAACACTTTTGAGACTCAACAACGCCCTCAGGGGCATTTTTTCTTTGACGATAGGTGGAATGTGGTACCCATATGCGTAGTCTTGGTATGGCATATCATTGCGCAGTGTACGCGTATGTACTGGCTGGGACCTTCCCGTGTAAGCATTGTTTGTCAGAGACGCTTATGGAGGAACGGGTCTTCGACAGATCTAATCAAAGTGCAATGGTTGTAAGGTATGATACCGTCGTGACATGAAAGCTTATGCTATGGTCGAATGTTAGGAAGATCGATGACATCTGTAGACAATGATGTCTCCCACAGTGCCACCCGAGGATACCCCTTTGCATGGGGAGGGATTATCCAAGGTATCGCTTCCTTTTTGGAAAAGAGGTGTTGGGGTTGACAAAAAGGAAGCCTTCACCGAACCATGAGTCGCCGACTTAAGGGGTCGGGGATCGAGATATGATAGGTTTAACATAGGCATGTTGGTGAGCAGTGACTGAAAATGGATGATGGGGATTCAGTGGCCCGAGGTCGAAGTATACTGTAGCAGCTTGGCGGTAGTCATAGTTATTTCTGGAGGGAAAATCCCTGGATTCGGTAGGACTTCTAGGGCGGGTGTGAACCGGCTATGAATGTCATGATGGTGCATGCATGGGGGTAAAATACTTCGACCAAGGGAAATGGAGGACTGCTGCCATTGGGGAAAAGATGAAATATGAGGGTGAAGTGGCGAAGGGCATCGTTTGCAGTCTTTTTACACTTACCAAAAGAATAAAATAATGGGGTTTGGTTTTTACAAAACACAGAGACGGGTACCCCAAAACATGAAAGAGGGTCGCTCACTGAAGGTGTGAGGACGGTGTTTTGCTGGGGGTAGGGGTCCCATTGTTTGGTCTCATGTGCGGGGTTGATGAAGCGGAAGATTTCACAGATGGGATTATGTTGATGGAGGTATGGCGGGCCAAATGCGGTGCACGGAGGTGCGCTTTCAATCTACTTGTACAACCTAATTGTTCGGGAAGGGGGTTGAGTTTGAATGGTGAACTTGATCTTATGCATGATATATGGATGGGCATGAGGTGCTTCCCGGACTAAAATGGTATGGCCATGGCGTCACTTGTGGGGTGATGTATGGTCTACTCTGGATGACGATCGCCATGGAGGGGAGGCTCTACCGACCAACACGGGTGTTTATCATATGCAAGGTGAGGTGATGATAAATGTGGCTGGGTATGAAGACCCTATGGTTTATTTCTGATGGAGAAATGATGTCAAGGATATGCAAAGTTCTCTGGGACTCTATCATGCTGAGGGTAGAATGATACCTTCTTTGGAAATTTCAGTGAATGGTGTTGTGTACGGTTTGCGGGTTCTTCCTGCAAAAAAAACTACCTCAAGTGAAAGAATCTTATTTTCATCCAATATTACTGAAAAACATGAAATTTAGAAAGGAAGATGGGAGGGTGCATACCTGCCAGCGCTGAAAAAATATTTTTTCAGGAGTGCGAATGTGTGGCATTGCCTCCGTGCTGCTTTCAGACTGGTGGTCAGATACTCTAAGCTCCATTTTTTTCTTGGGAGTTGTTACTTGGGTCCTAGTTTTGATTTTAGTTGGGGTTGCCCCCAGACTGAGATCAGGGGGGGCGTTGCCAGTTACTGCCCCCTGTCCAGGATCTCCCTTTTGTTTGTTCCTCGGCTTCTTTTTGCAACATTTGGAGGATTTCCATAATTCTCCTAGTTGTATGGTTGGTGATGAGCCTAGGAAGGGTTGCACTAGATTGACCGACGTGTTACGTTGTGCCATTGGTGCATTATGTGCGGGGAATGGGGGATATCGGTTCCCTTGTCCCTGGTTGGTATATGAGTGCCAGGGTGACTTTCATGATAGCTAGGTTGTGATACGTTCTAAGTAGAATCGTATGAGTATCTAGGGTATTAATTACTGCTGCCTAGGTGTCCTTGGGCCAAAGACCCAATAGAACCATCTGTAGAATCGATGTGCATGGTGCTACTGCTGCTTAGGTGATCTTGGGAAAAATACCTGATCAAGCTTTCTGCAGAATCGATGCGCATGGTACTACTGCTTCCTAGGTGATCTAGGGTCGAAGACCTGATCAATCCGTCTGCAGAATCTACCTACCTGGTAACTACCTGAGTATCATGGGTGCTACTGCTGCCTAAGTGATCGTGGTTCGAAGACCCGATCAAACTGTCTGCAGTAAATGACGTGCCCAGTAACTCCCCAAATACAAATTACTGCTGCCTAGGTGACCTTGGGTCAAAGAATCAATCAAAATCATCTGCAGTAATCGACGCGCGTGATAGCTCAAGAGATTGAGGTAACTAGGTTCCCCTGTCCCTGGTTGGTGTATGGTGGTTTGGGGGGAGGAGGGACAAATGGCTGTCTTTCTGGTGAGTATCACTCTTCCTGCAGGTATAAGAGGATACGGGGCTCATCATTGATAGACTAGATGGAGGGATCCTCTTGATAGGATCGCTCGATCATGTGTAAAGCGTCCCTATACCATGGTATTTCTGGAAAATGGTGGGTATAATGCCCATAGGTGTCACAGATAGTGCATGTGTGATTGGTACGCAACGGTTTTCTTGTACTTTTGGTGGCAAGTTCATTTTTATGGGAACGTCGTGTCGAGGTGCCTACTTCACAGCTGAGGAGTGGTTTTAATTCGTCCAGCTCCAGACATATGTGGGTAGGGTCTCCTATGACATCACATATAGCGCAGGCTGATGAATCCCTTTGCATGGTGGGGGTCACTGCTTTCTTTCCTCTCTTGGTGATTTTCTTGGTCGTGGTCACCAGTTTCGCAATGGGCACTTCCCTTATGGGAGCGATTTTGATCATTGCTTGGGTAGGCTGGGGCTCCTCGGGATTAGGGGGCTTTAACCCAAATGCAGTAAAGTTGGTAGCTGTTATTCCTAAAGGGGGAACGAGGTACCATACTGGGAATTCCAATGATATATTGGGTAATACCAGTGTTGCCAAGACCTGCTGGAAGGTGAAGCCAGGAGATGGGTAGAGGAAAGGAGTTTGGGAGGAGGTGTAGACTAGGGAGGTTGCTGTGGCTGATGCCTCAGTGTCGTTACTGCTTGAGTCCGTGTCCTGACTAACCTCGGTGCTTGATGTGAACATCATGCATACCGGGGCCCTTGTGGCATCGGGCGATACCTCAGGAATATTGGAAGGATCTCTTAGGAATGACCCTAGGAAGGATGAAGGTTTGAATTGGCCAAGGCCATATTCTTGATACCATGAAAGACCATCTGTGGCTTTATCTACATAGGGTAGAACCATATCTGTGTTGGTCAAGGGACGCTTTTCAGTGTGTGTCAGCTGGTCTACTGTGATGATTCGATCCTCATGGGGGACCATTATGATGCGGAAGATGGAGAATGTTATGGAAGACATGGCGTACATGTAACTCCACCCAAGGAGTATATTGTAATCCAAGTGAGCGTCCAAGACTTCGATGTCTATGTGGACCATCTTGCTGGCTAAATAGACCGGTACATTTTGGAAGAGACCGACGGGGGTTGAGGGACAGCCATCTTATGCTCTGACTGTGATGATGGAAGGTTTGATTTCGGGGGCTCCTAACTTCTGCCATACAATCTTTGACATGATGCATGTGGATGCACCCTCGTCAATGACACATCAGTGAATAGTGATATTCTGTACTGATACTGGTATCTGGAAGGCGACCATGGAGGGAAGCCTAGGGGTGGCTTTGTCTAAGTCAAAATCCATCATGCGTGTGTTAGCTGGGTCGACAGCGCCTAATGCAAAAAGTAGGGCTTTCCATTGTTTTGGGCACGACTACAGTACTTCCAATGCGGACATAGCAGTAGGGGATTGAGCTAAATCATCTACGATGCTATAATTGTGGGCTGCTTTGGAGTAATTACCTACTCGCCTATTAGGCCCTTTTACCATTTTTGGCAATGGTTCCAAAGGAATATTTGGAATGGTTAAAGGTGCAATTGGCACGTTCATACTAGCCCCTGACGTACTGGTGTCTGGTGGAGTGTCGTAGCTACGATTCCAAGTTTGGAAAAACATTTCTTCCCCAGCCATGTAAATTTCATGGGTTTTTTTCCCAGAATCATCGGGGTTTCGCTGCTGAGTGCTGACCGTTCCTTGATGGGGGAAAGGTTCTTGCATCACTGCAGTTGTCTGGGAAGATCCTCCTTGTCCTCAGTTACTCTGAAGCTTTTTAAGCTCAGGGAGTTCGGGACAGTGGTGAGTATAGTGCCCGTACTCACCACATATTGAACAAGAATGGTTTGTTCATAGAGGTGGCCTTTTGCCTTGCCTTTGGGCATTGCTTGGCTCCTGGTTCTGATTCAGGTTGGAGTTACCTCCAACCTGGGATCGTGGTGGGCGCTGTTGGTTGCTGCCCCCTGTCCAGGGTTCCCTTTGGGCTTTCTTTTTACCTTTTTCTTAACCATGTTAGGAGGGCAATTCTCCTGATCATACTGGTGTGGTTGATTTTGGGACGGCTGCACAAAGTTCACCTATGAATTTTTTTGCGTAGATGGGTTGTGTGCTTGGGACTAAGCATATTGTTGTCACATGTTTGCACCTGGCCATTGGGGGGAGTTCTTTCATCAGTTTTTCTTCCTGCGTACTGGGTCCCCTCAGCCGGAGGATAAGGTCCTCCTTAGTGATACGCTGGCGCCCTATTAGTCAAATTTTTCTGCTACATATGATGACTTTGAAATCTGGATTGAGACATGTTATAGGTAGATCCATGTGTGTAACCAGGATTCTAACTGTTGCTGCCTAGGTACCCTTAGGTCATTGAACCAATAAGTCCATCTACAGAGTTAGACGTGCCTGGAAATTCTTGATAAGATTGTAGGCGCGGGGTGTTGGGCAGGATATGGTATATGTATCCTAACTGCATGTAGATCAGTTCAAGCTATTGGAATTTACTAATTGCATCCTCTTCGGATGTGGGTTTACATTGTGCCACATCCTTTGAAATATCTGCCGTCAGAGTTTTCAAGAATAAATCTAAAAGGACTCGCTCGTCGAGTTTTTCTTTGCATGAACTGCGACGCCGCCTCCACACGTGGAGATGCTCTGAAATATGGGTAGAGGGGGATTGTCTGAAATGAGTCAGTAAATCCATTCCCGAATCGTGGTGAATGGGCAACTGAAAGTATGTGAGGAACATGGTAGCAAGGGCGCTAAAGGTTCCAGTGAAGCAAGGGGTTGCTCCACGTACCATTTCGCGGCCACTCCCGTAAGAGTGCATTGAAATAGCCTCAACCGAATAGTATTGTCAATGATGCCATTCGTTGAGCACCACAGGTGAAAGGTCACTATATGATTTCCTGGGTCTTCTACTTACTTGCCTTCAAACTTTAGTATGTCCGAAGGGAGTTTCGTGGGCATGGGAGGCCAATTGGGTTCATTGGTGAGCTTGGTCAAATCCGGTAGATTTAATGTCGCTAAGAAGGGTGACAGGGAGGTTGACGCCATGGCAACGTGTGAAGACACGAAGTTCTAGTTAGAATGAGGGTTAGTCTGTGACGTACCCTGTTGTGAATTCAGCTGGCTTCCCATATGGGATGAGCTCCTCTGCCCCCCAAGGGATGAGGGGGGAGTCATGTGCGGTGTGGTGTTGGGAGACAGATTAGGGTTCCCAAACAAGGTTTCTCCCAAGAAAGGAGGAACCAACTAGTGTGGAAATGTTCTATCTTTAATGCCTAAACGACGAAAGACTTGGAATCCCTCCCGGTAATGGGGGGAGGTCCAAAAGACACCTAGACCGACGAGGTTCCGTTGGAACTATTTGAGTGTCAACTAGGTTAGGTTTTGGAAAAATTTTGAGGGGATCGAGTCTGTGATCACGAAAAATTTATGGCCGCATACATAAAACAAAGTGAAAATGAAATGAATTTTCCTTTTAACTTAATCAATGTGATCAATCAAGAAAAAAATGGTTTTGTTTGTTTGCGCGTGATACTCAAAATCCTAGAAGACCTATTACGTCCTCACACACTCAAAATTAACTAGGCCTTGAGAGGATTTCTTGTGAGTGCTGGCACAACGTCTCGTAAGAGCTAGCGACGCCCCCAGTCAGCCGAAGAGAATCAACCAAGGTAAGGGTAAAGGGTTTGGCACTTGCCTACATCGTCACCTATAGGGTAAAGGATGCCCTAGTTTTGGCCACTAAGAACCACTGTCCCACGTGAGTGTTCGAGTCTTGGTCTTATTGGTAGTCAACTAATAGTGCTGAGTATCAGCCGGGTCAGGTAGCCCCAACTGATACTGCACGCACTACGCCTAAGCCTAACCCCCTCTGAATCGGGTCTTTTCCAGGCTCGGGTTTTCTTTTCCATGGGCTGATAGGTGGATTTTAAAGCTCCCTAAATACACAAATTCTATGTTTCAATGTGAAGTGTGATCAAGGTGGCTTATTGGATGCTACCCCCTTGATCCTAACTTAATATATAAATTCTCTTGTTGCCCCTGTGGGGAGAATTTAGTGAGTTGGTTTAAGTTATTTTTAGGTGGCTTTATTTTCTTAGTGGGTGAATGTGTGTGAGCGCATGGTGAAAAATCTCATAATTTTAACATATGGATATTGGTGATCCTTAACAAAATTCCCCTAGTTAAACTATGTGGCGTTGATCCTTGCTCAAATGGAAAGCATTTGCGGATAATGGTCCGCTTCCAAATCTTCCTAATTAGTCTATGTGAGTGACTAAAGGGAGATGGAAAATCACGAATGTAGAGCATTCATATGCTTGTCTAGGGTCACCAAATGGTGCAAAGACAGAAGAGATTACTTGCTCTAATTGGCGATTCAATCCTAGTCCCGCAATTTCCTAGATGCAAAAATTGAATTAAACTAAACAATTTCTACATTAGCTTATGCATGTGTGATCATGAGCCACTTACTTGGACTATTTAAACTAAGTGTTTATACCAGAATGTGCAAAAAACATAAATTGTTTGGAAAGAAATGGTTAATTCGCCCCCTACTTAAACAATGTGAACACTTTTTGCACAAACCAACTTAAATGAAAACTAAATAAATTCCTATAGAAGGTAGCAAAAAATGAGTTCTCAGAAGCTGTGGGGTATCAACACAGGTGTTGGAAGATACATTAGGGGCTACCCAACTCTCTGCAAAATAGGGAGAAAAAATAGGGGTAAAAATCTCTCTACAATTTGTGCACAAAAGCCCTTGACAGGTGCGCCTTCCTGCGCGCAGGTCAGTCCTGAACGCGCGCAATGCGCCTTTGTGATGAAAAATGTGTGCAAAAATCCTGTAAGTAAAAATATTAGGAGCTGCCTTCTTCAGTCTGTCACCTCAGTGAGTCTAGAGACTAGAAGATGGGTCAGAGGACTGTTAGCTCCACTCCAGCATAGATAAAGGGTCTCCTGCAAAAGATGGCACAACCACATAAAATTGAAACAAGTCAGTGGAGTCGCCAATCCTATTGTTGTGTATTAGTTGCACGGGTGTACGAAATCGCACGAGGTTAGAGAGTGTGGTCTACTCTCTAAACTATTGGTCACAGGCAGAAAGTGGGTGGAGCTAAAAAGCATAAAACTTAATGCAAATAATATGCTGAAGTATGCTTTGGTTAAACTAAAACTAAAAAGACACAAATATACAGAAGCTATATAGAGATTTCCAAATGATAATAATGCAAATGATGGCTCGATGGCCTCTTCTTATTAAATGTTCGAAATGGAGAATAAATTTTACCCACTTTCCAAAGGCCCCCTAGGCAGTGGCTCTAGGTCCTAATGTAAGGATGTTGCCTTTCAAGCTCTGCCTCTGATGTAGTCTCACACTCTCTCTGCTGTGGTGGACTAAGATGTTGGGTGGCCAACTATTGAGTCTTGTTTATCTCCAGCTCCGGGTCACACATAATGTTGGTGTTGCTTGGGAAACTTTGGCTAGCATAACGTTGTGATCACCATTTCTTCATCTCTTGGTGGGTTTATATAGGTGAGCTTCAAATCCTCCTTCCCTCCATTGGTAAATGATGGATGGTGACCCAAGGGAGAGGTGTGATTCCATTGTGTGCTCAAATATTCTTTTGTGTGCTCACATAATGTCTAAGGAGGCATTGGTGGCTATCCTTAGGCAGCTTTCACATAAGGAGTAACTGTCCTTTTCTTGTTGTGGTCCTGAAAAGTGACTTTTTTACATTTCCAAGAATGCGTGCTTATCGGGCAAAAAGACACGCAGAAGGCACTCTTCTCGAAGGATAAAGCGCGCATTTGAGCATTTATGACTAGTTCAAATCTGATTTTCTCAAAAACTTAGAGATTTTAAATACTTCTTGATTCCATAATGTATTCCTGTCCTGTAAATCCTTGGGCTCGACATTAATAGATGTCGTATTCTGCTGTATAGTTTTCTAGTGTTAACATCCCCTTCCACCTTTACCACCTTGACCTCCTCTATCACCTCCTCCTATTATATCTCTTCCTCCACCAAATATTTTTCTTTCCTCTTCATTATTTACTTCTCCTTATTCACCTGCAATTAAAGATTCTTTGAAGCTGATATAAGGTTTAATGATAGGGTTGTCTACCAATTCTTCCTTTGGTTCATCTACCAATGGTAATTCCTAAATATTTTCCTCTTCTACTTCTTTCTCCTCGATAGATTCTTCTAACTCTTTTCATATGAGTTATTCACCTGTTAAGGATAGAAATATGACTCCCTCAGTTAGGGATGTAGGTTCTTCAACTACAACTTCGGTAAATAAAGTTGGTGATTCCCTTGGTTTTATTTCTAGCCTATGCACTTCAGGGAGTCTTTTTCTACCTTCAAATGATAAAATGCATGTATCGGAAGGTTGTGTGGCTCTATGCAGTCTAGCGGGGGTGGTTGGTGATGTTGGCATTGAACTGAATCCTCTACTTACAAATCTACCCCTAGAATCTCATTCTCTATACATGCATCACAATGATTTTAATATGAATTAATTATGCATCTAAAGAATGAATGAAACTATTATGAAATGCAATTGCGACAAATCTAATTTAGAGAGAACCCCACAATCATGATACACAAGTTCTTACCTCTCGTCTTACTGCCCCCTCTAAAGAAATTTGTTTAGATGTAAAGACATTCTAAATGAAAAGTAAACACTTATGCACAATTCCCCGACAATGATTCCAAAATTTTTGGGTAATTTAATTATTTTTTTAATTACTTCATTAAATTATCGACCAGGGTTTGTGAGGTTGTGAAGTATATGTGTATTATATGTACTGGGATATATATTTTAAATTAAATAAGACTAATCTAATTTTGAAAAGAAAATTAAACTTATCTATGACAATATCTTAGTAAGAATACACACACATTTTCCTTAGAGCTAGATAAAATTCAAGATTTGGAAATCATAAGAATTCTGAGAAAACTATGATAATACGAAAGCTTCGAAATCTATTATATAAATAAAGGAATTGAAAACTATTCTATTGAAAAATAAATAAATTATATTCTATTGATCTTGAAAATAAAATTTATTCTATGAAATTTAAAAAAAAAATGTAAACTATTGAGCTTGGAAATAAATTTTTTCTAGGAAATTTGAAGCAATTATATTTTAAAACTAATCTATAGAACTTAAAACAATTTTAATATAAGGAACTGGAAAGGAGATCTAATTATCAAGTTGAAATAAGAGCTATTCTAAAACTTGGAATTTAAACTATTCTAAAAGGTAGTGATAAAAAATCAATGACTTGTTAACAATATTTTAAGTGCAAAAGCCTTCAAATATTACTAATGTGTGTATTCAGAACTAGAACTAATCACGATCTATCAAGCATAAACTCAAGACTAATCAAAGAAAATAATTAAATTTGAGACTAAACAGATAAAGGAAATATTTTTGGTAGTTTGATTTGTTTACAAGTGCTCGACCTTGAAAGAACCAAAGGCAGATAAGTAAAATTCTAAATCAAAAGATATAGCTTTAAAGCAATACAAAGGATTCAAATGCTAAATAACTGAAGGAAATGGATTCTAATTTATTTGTATAACAAAATAGATTAAATCAAAGCAAGTAACTACATATATACTATCTCTCACATGTCCTTAAGGGGCCATCCTAACAAGTGCAAGATGCTTAAAACCTCAAATCACAAGGCTTTCATTCACTGACATGATTGCAAATTTGTCATGAACTTAAAATTGTATTACTTGAAATGTGAAAACACAGTATTCGATATGAGAATGATAATAACCACAATATTAAACTTAAATTAGTGTCTTTCACTTTCAAAATGAAGTGTTTTTATAATTTCTTTAGGATTAACTGTAGAAATTTTTGAATCTTTACACTATACAAAAATTATTTACTGTTAATCTGGTTATGCTCCTCCTACTTAGACAAGTTATTAACTGAATAAATTCAAGTTAGAATCGAAGAAAAACACATAACATATCTCCACCAATCCAGATCTAGAACAAGTTCATGCACACATAGACAAAGTGACACAGTTATTTCGGGACAAATAGTCCCCAGAAAAACCCAATGTGTGAAAACCCAATGCAGGAAAACTGGTCTCTGGCTGCTAGAGGGTTTTATTATTAAGAATTTTCTGAATACAATAAGCCTAGGTTCCAGATCTGGAAAACCCGACAGAGAAATAATAGATCTACAACTCACTAGCTGATCTAGGGTTAAAATAATGATCGATACACACCCTTAAACAAGATTTACAGAACTTAACCAAAATTAGGGCCTAGAAACCCCAGCGCTGCCCCTGAGAGCCTCCGTGTCAGCCTTTGAATCCCCTCTGACCCTCAGCGCTGCTATGGAAAGGTCTGTGTTACCCGAGACTGGGTGACGCAGGCCCTATGCTGCCCCGTGGGGTCTCTGTGTAGCCCTTGAGGGCTTCCTGCTGAAAAATCATGTTTTCCTTTGAGGGACTGCGTTGTCCTTGCTGCTGTAGCTTCCCTTATCCTCTACAATTTCCTCTGAGCTGATATCTACCTCTTGTGTATTCTAGACCCCTGGATCAAATCATCCCCTTGGCCTAAATTCCCCTCTCTGCGGCTAAAACACTTCTGAGATTTATTAGCAAACCCGCCCTAGAATCTCAGCTTAGCTTCATTGCTCTACCTCTGTGTGTCCTTAAAAATGACCCCAAGCCTTTCCTTTATACTTATCTCATTGGGAAACCAATAGCCATGATCATATCTTGAATCAATGGCTAAGATTAAAATAAAGCCTAATCCATGTGACTTAAGACAATTTCATCACATGTTTAATTTAATAAACTTTAATTATTTCATTTTCCTAAGTTTAGACTTAGGAAATACATTAAAATTATTAATTAATTAAATATCTCCCAAACCAGAAGAAATTTCCCAAATCCCTTTCTGGGCCTTATAGATCAAGTTTACTCTAGTCCCTCCACAAAATTTGGGAGCTAGTGCACAACTGATGCTACCCCAAATACATAAAATCTCAAAAATCCCTCTTAGCCTCAAGGGTGTGCTCTAGCAATACATCACACCATGCATTACATTATTTTGGGCACTAGTTCTGTGCTGCTGATGCTTGGCCTGCTACCACTCAACTCTGCACTGTTGCTGCCATTTTGTACTGCTACCCATGACTCTGCCACTGCCACTGCAACCTCTGTACTGCAGCTCCCTCTCCATATGTTGCATCTGTATTGCTCATAGCACTACCATTGTTGACATACTACATTGCAACTTCAGTTGTTGAGAGAAAAAACTGAATTTCCTGCCCAATATTTGACAAAAAATTCAGATGGGTTGCATCCTCATCACTGAAGCTCCATAGGCTACAAATCTGTGCTGGCATCTGAATAATGATGCACAGGTACAACTATGCTTGCGTAAGTAGGCTCCCTCTGCACTATTGAAGTCACATCAGCCCCTTATGCTGAAATCTCTCACGCCGCTACTGCACTGCGCTATCCCTCTGAAGCCTTCTGCACTGCATAAGCATCCCTACTCTGCACTGTTGCTGCTTCCATGCTGCTGCTACCTTACTCTGCGCTACTCCTTCTAGTCTTTAGATATTCCTCTGCTTCTGCTTCATCTGTGACTTATGCACCCACTGCTCCACTTGTCCCACACTATCTTAAGGATGTCGTATCTCTCATGTGATCCAAGAGATGAGCTGCTCAAGGATCCCACCTAAATTATATGTAGCTTCTCTACATATCCATGTCACCTCACCTTCATGATTCATGAGCACTCATGGTTGCATCATCTTTCGGCCCATCATCTTCCATAGCTTCTTTGGAAGAAGATGCTTCCTTGTCCTTTTTATTATGAGGAAAATTTCTAGCACAATGTCCCATTTCACCACACTGGAAGCACTTGATCTTTGAGAGATCCTTCTTCTTCTTTAGCTGCTTCTTTGATGACAAGGATGCATCTTCCTCATCTTCCTTCTTCACTTTTCTTGATCCCGAGCTATACTGCCTCTTGGTGAATCCGCAGAGTTCTTCTTGAAATAGAATTGACCACAAGATGTCCCAATCTGGGAGGTCCACTCTGCCCAATATACTTTGGACAAAGGTTTCCCACTCATATGTGACTGCATTGAGGGCAGTCCTCACCATCACATTTTCCTCCACTTTTTCACCAGTTTTAGTCAACTGATCTCTGATCGACTACAATCTGAAGAGAAAATGCTCCATGTCTTCTCCCTTGGTCATCATGAATGACCTCATCTGAGTCTCCAACAACATCTTTCTTTGGACAAATTTTCCCTCATATAGGAGATCAAGGCCTTCCACATCTCATTATCTTTCTTCTTCTTAGCTAAGTGTGGTACAATATGGTCCTTGATTCCATCCATAATCAAACGCTTGGCATGCCCAACAGTCTCCTTATGCTTCCGAAGGAGATCCGGATCTGTCGGTGTGGCCAGAGTTTGCTCTGCATGGTCTCTAAGATTGTATGCCTCAAGGACTATCAGGATCCTTGCCTTCCAAAATGAAAATTTTGAGAGGCCATCCAGCCTATCCTGATCACATAGTCTATGAGGATCCATCTTCTCAGAATGTGTCAGAACTTCCTCTTCTCTTTGCTAGAGAAAATGAATCTAAGGTCCTTGGTGAAACAAGCACCTTCTGCTCCCTCTGACAACTGATTTCCCTCCTTGGAAAACTACCAAATCAACTATGATTCAACTATTATTTTGATCCTCTAATCAAACTGCAAGTTTCTTTTGGCTAGAAACTCTCTGAGAAGATGATCTCCTCCCGCTCTTTGTCACTTGTGCTAAGGCTAAAAATTTGAAAACTTTAGGAATTTAACCCCACTAGCACCTTCTAAATTTCTGCATCTTTTCTGCAGTATTTTCTGGATCTGATAGATTCAGATCTGAATCATACTGATTGGCTTCAGACCAATCTAGCATTGTTTCTAGGCTGCCTCTGTGTAGTAATTGTGTGGGCTTGCTAGGAGACAATGTTAGACAACGACACCCTTCCCTATTCATGAATATACCTCTGAAAATTATGTTGTCCCTTCATATATGCATTTCTGCTGATTTTCTAGCTGCTTCCTGCAGCTAGAACCTTCATATTCTTGCTGGTGAGCCTCCTAGATCTGCAATTGCTCTGATACCATGTGGAAATTTCTGAATCTTTACACTATACATAAATTATTTATTGTTAATCTGGTTATGCTCCTCCTACTTAGAAAAAGTTATTAATTGAATAAATCCAAGTTAAAATCGAAGCAAAACACATAAAAAATCTCCACCAATCTAGATCTAGAACAAGTTCATGCACACATAGACAAAGTGACACAACTATTTCTGGACAAATAGTCATAGGAAAAACCTAATGCAGGAAAACCAGTCTCTGGCTGCTGGAGGGTTTTATTATTAAGAATTTTCTGAATACAATAAGCCTGGGTTTCAGATTTGGAAAACCTGACAGATAAATAATAGATCTATAGATCACTGGCTGATCTAGGGCCAAAATAATGATTTATCCACACCCTCAAACGAGATTTACAGAACTTAGGCAAAATTAGAGCCTAGAAACCCCATCGTTGCCCCTGAAAGCCTATGTGTTAGCCTCTGAAGCCCCTCTAAACCTCAGCACTACTCTGGAAAAGTCTACGTTACCCCAGACTGGGTGACGTGGGCCCTACGCTGCCCCTTAGTGTCTCTGCGTAGCCCTTGAGGGCTTTCTGCTGAAAAACCACATTGTCCTTGGAGGGACTGTGCTGTCTTTGCTGCTGCAACCTCCCTTCTCCTCTGTGCTACCCTCTGAGATGTTCTCTGCCTCTTGTGTATTCTAGACCCCGGGATCAGATCATCCCCTTGGCCTAAATTCCCCTCTCTGCAGCTGAAACACTTCTGAGATTTCTTAGCAAACCCGCCCTAGAATCTCAGCTTAGCTTCAGTGCTCTACCTCTGTGTGTCCTTAAAAATGACCCCAAGCCTTTCCTTTATACTTTTCTTGTTGGGAAACCAACGACCATGATCATATCTTGAATCAATGGCTAATATTAAAGGAAAGCTTGAGCCGTGTGACTTAAGACACTTTCATCACATTTTAAATTTAATTAACTTTAATTATTTCATTTGCCTAAGTTTAGACTTAGGAAATATATTAAAATAATTAATTAATTAAATATCTCCCAAACTAGATGAAATTTCCCAAATCCCTTTTTGGGTCTTGCAGATCAAGTATACTCTAGTCCCTCCAAAAAATTTGGGAGCTAGTGCACAACTCATGCTACCCCAAATACACAAAATCTCAACATTAACAACTAAAGAAAATAATGTCGAGAAATTAGTATTAAGTTCGACATCTAGATTTTTAAATCAAAAGAGGAATCTTGTTTTTGTGATTCGCTACTGAAGGAGTGTATAATGAGATATTTTTATCGGAACTTTATCATATGAAATCACAGTCTTTTAGATCTTGCTCGTTTGAAATTTTCCATGCTACTTGATGGTAGAGTTGGTTCCTTGACATTATGCACAAAGCTAGTATTCCATAGCCATGTTGACGTCAAGCTTTACCAAAGAGATTCGCTCATCTACTGAGCTTCCACCTGTGACTAGTAGGTGGATGTCCATGTAGGGGACATTTGGAAACTATTCATGTGTATTGGTTGTCTTGTAACATGCACTAACTTGGATAACTTAGGATTTGGATATAGAAATTCAAGCTGGCTGCAGAAATTTTATAATTCAGTGACTATAGCAATTTTAAACCAAATTCATAAAGAAAACATAGACTTTGAACTACAGATGGATGATTACCTTTCTATTGACATTTTCATGACCTAGATGACCTTTAATATTAAATGAAGCGAAAACGTGTAACAACGTGGATGAAAAAGGAAAAATGGATTTTAAAAAGAAGCATAATTCGAAGGTTCAACAACCTTGATTTTAGTAGAGCATTAGCATCCTAGAAGTAGATAATTTAAAACGTTGCATGAAAATAAATTTTTCCTGCACTAAGTGGTATCAGAGCAAGTGCATCCTTTGGAGTAGATTCAGGGCTTGCAACATTAAAGGTTTGAGAAATATAGTTGAAGTAAATTGTTATGTTTGCAATTTATATTGATGATTGTGTTAATTGAAGTTATGTGTAGAAGGAACAATGAAGTTATTTGGAAGGAAATCTACTTGGTTGAAAGTAGAATAGAATGGAATTGAGAAGAAAATATGAAAGAAGAATGCTCTAAGGATGTGAAACGACAATGGAAGGACCACAATAATAGAGACATTAGAAGGATTCAAGGATTTTCAATGTCGCACTTTAACAAAAATAATACAAGAGGTAATCTATTATTTTTATTTTCAACTAATTTGAGAAGGATATTGGTTCGTTACAGGTAGCATTGATGGAAATAATTACAACTAGGCAAATTGTGAATGATTACAACTAGGAGAGTTGTAATAGAGAATTATTGTTGTTCTTGAAGATACTTGCAAAGAACCATTCTAGTAGAAGGTCAGAAGGTAATTTGAATACATAAGATAAAGGTGTAAGGAGTTCTCTAAAAAAGTTTCTAGAGGAGGGAATCAACATAAATAATAGTGAAGACTTGGCCATGGAAAATATTAGTATGGTATTTAGTGACAGCTTGATGGAGTCAGTTTGTCACAAGATCTTGACTAAAGATCACAATGAGCAAGAGGAAGCCTACAGAGGAAATATGAGTATAACTACTGATGGATATAACCAAGGTTCTAAGGGAAGCCATAGGAAATCAAGTTATGACAAACTTGATAGAGAAATAGTTGTTATGAAATTACAACTTGAGGTGATGAGAGAATTTCTACAAAAATGAGAAGACGACCATGGATATGGATGGAGTGTATTAAGGAGAGTGAATGGAATTGGTTGCAGGTGAAACAAAGGAATAAGAAAAATGCTCAGTTGAAGGATGAAAATATCAAAGTATTTGAGAAAAAGAAGAGGGTAATTATTGAAGGAGAAGCTCATGTATGTGAACTTGAACAAAGACCAATCCTTGGAAAATGATGGGGATGATAAGAGGAGATTTGCAGAGGATCTTTTGAATTATTTTGAAAATTCAAATAAACATGAGACGTTGATGTATGAGGCATCAAATAAGGCTATAAAGCCTTACATTTTTAAAGCTAATGATTTATGTATGTTTTCAGGTTGCATAGACAATGAAGAAGGCTAATCATATGAAGTTGTCATGAAGATTGATGAAGACAATAGAAATATGCTTTGCAAAATCATAACTGAAGAACATAATTATAAAATTGTTACCATAGGAGATGAAGAAAAATTGTATATTAAAGACAATAAGAGTGAATATCATGTACAAATTCTAAATGAAATTGTTGGTATGTATTTGAAAGGACCTATTGGTGTAGAATGGAAGAAAAAAATGACTAGTGGAGACAGTCAAAGGAAATATAATAAAAAACATTCATACGTAATGTTTGAGATACACGAAGAAGAATTACAATTTTTGGAAAAGTTGCTAAAAGAGTTTGAGTCAGAAAGGAAAATTACAACTAAAGAAGAGAGATGTTCACACATGCCTAATACTGAAAATGTGTTTACAACATTTGAGAAAGTTGAGGTAAATTGTCAGTTACAATTTAATTATGTAAATGTAGATACAAAATATATTGATGAACATGAAGAGATAATTAGAGAAATAGAAGCAACCCCATTTCTTAGAGATGAAATAAAACCTCAAGTAGAACATTCACTTTTGATGTTTAAATATTTGGAGGAAGAAATGGGGTTTTTGAAGGATGGTTAGTAAGGGGTACATGTAGTAAGGACTGCATAGAATTTGCACGCTTACCTGATTTTGAGGAGTGGATCAAAGTCCCATAAAAAAATGGCATAAATGAAGAAGAAATGCGACAAACCATGGACAAAAAAAATAAATTATGCAAAATTTTGTTGAGATGAAAGATGAAATCATAATGGAGAATTATGAAGAAGACAATAGTAATTTTTTTTTAGAACAATAGTTGAGAAGGCCTATAAATGTCTTAAGCATATGTTGGAATATTTATGTAAAAGCAAAGTGGCATAAGAGATATAATACTCTTATGCAAGAGAAGATCCAGTCACAAATGAGCAACACTTATAAACATGATGATGTATTGGATATCAAGATAAATGAGTAGTGGGAAATTATAAAGAAGAATCCAAAAAGAAGATACAATGATAGGAAGTAGACAATCATCAACAACATCTAGTTGACTATTGAACATTTTTAAGGAGAAATGTATTATGTATGGAAAATTTTAGAACAAGATGTGGGATCTAAGAGGATTGGTTCATCAAAGGATTATCACTAGGAGGTAAAAAATGAATTCTACTTTGAGAGTTTGATGTAGGAGAATTCTCGCTCCCAAATCTATTAAAGATTTTTGGAGACAAAGCTCCAAAGGGGGTTTCAACATGGAGAAGGAGTTCTAATTCCTTATTGTAAATAGTTTTAGTTTCTTTAATTATCATATAAAACATGAGAGATTTATGGAGTGATTCTAGGGATATCTTGAGTAATTTTAGGAGTTAGAAAATATGATTTACCGAGTGATTCATGGGTGATTTTAAGATTTAAAAAATATATGATGTTTCTAAATTATATCCATTGTAATCCTATAGGAAATAAAAAGAGAGTGAGTGTGAGGAAAAGAGAGAATGTTCAAATGAATGTAGAACCAGGACATAAAGAGTGAGTAAAGAGAAATGAATGTTCTTGATATTTGTATGTATAGTTCTTGTGATGATGAGTGAGAAGAAAATTCACCATATTGTTGTGTGTTGCATATGAATGCATTTAAGATATGATAAATGTTATTTATATTGATATTAACTAAATTTGTGCATAATCCTTGATAGAAGATGGTCCATTTGTGTGAGTGACTGTAAGTAGAATAAACGAGATTGATAAGACTCATTTAGAGTAGAGTTGGGTAGAATTTCCATTTGGAATTCCAGTTAAGATCAAGATATAATTTGGGTAAAACCTATATAAGTTCCAAATTCTGTATAATTTGGGTAAAACCTATATAAGTTCCAAATTCTGTAGAAGTCTCATGACTTAGAAGAATTCACAAAAGGATTAATGATTTTAGTTTGAGTAAATCCAATAGAACAAGTATAAGACTTGTTGATGATAAATAATTCCCCGTGTGTGGATTGAGGGGTCACTGTATGAATGGGATTATAAAATGAGAGAGTTATATAAGAAGGTTTATGGGCACCTTGATATTAGTAGTGCATTTGCATCCTAGAAGTAGATATGTTAAAACTTTGCATGAATTTTTTTTTTCATGATTAACTCAATGTAGTGACTACATTGTTCATAGACTAATGGTCATTGAGAAATAATTATGCACCTTATTATGTGTCCCTTAGTTAAACCTTGTGAGTCATTGAATCCATGATCTATCCTCAAAGAAGTCTATCCTCAAAGAAGTGTGCCACCTTTGGGTAAACATTTCACGAGATTTTCAAACCGAAACATGGAAAGGGAGTATTAATACATGGAAATATGAATATTGTTCATCTTTTTTGGAGATATCAAGTACACTTCCATATAACCCCATTACGCACGTATGGACTAATCGACAAGAATATTACCTATGCTTTCACAAACTAAAATCAATGCATCATATTGTTCCATAATCATAATTTAAAAGATATTATTAATTGCATAACATATTATAACAACGTGAATTTATTTATAGTATATCAAATCAATCCAAAATTAATGTACACTTACGGTTTCTCTATCACATTAGGTAAACCATCAGTAGTATTTGAAAATTAATGCATTTAAAACATCATTGTTTTAAAGTATCATGACCATAAGAATTTATAATGTCAATTATGTCATATCAATGTATATTTTATCCATCCATATTATCATATAAACATTTAAATACACTTCTTTCAAGGTTATTTTTATGCCACTTAAAGGCAATCAAAATAGTCAAATATTTTGTGTCTTATCATCGTAACATGTCAATAAACCAAAGCTTTTTGTAAACAATACCCTCAAAAAACAAGGGAGCATTGTCGTACCGATAGTCGCTGCCCGTAGAGGGGTTGGGTTCTTTGGTTAAAAGTGCTGGATCAACTCCTGTGTGAATTTATTTTTGGTTAAAAGCGCTAGATCAACTCCTGTGTGAATCTATATACAAGTCAGCACACCAAAAAATCCAATGTATAAGATACTAGTTTTTTAATTTGTTTTTTATTTAATGTATACCATCAAATTCTACTGGAAACAGTGGTTATTGGTCTTATTTCAAGATAGTAGTTTTTTTTCTTTTAAATTACTGTTTAAGACTTCTGAGAGCAGAGTTTTGATGTATAGATGTATATATGTAGTTTTTTGTCCTTTAAATTACTGTTTAAGACATTTGAAAGTAGAGTTTTGATGTATATCTGCTATGAGTACCCCTGCATAATTTTTCTTAACAAAATATCGCCACAAAAACAAAAATTAATAACAAGCCCACAAAAAAACTGGTAATGAATATAGGGATAATTGGGAAGGACTAATGAATTAAAAACAAAAGAAACCTTTGTTTCCAGAATCCATCCTGCACAATGTTTTATGGCAACAACACCATCAAATTTGAGCAATACACTCATCAAGTCTGCTCATGGAGGTGAAGATTTGGGTCTGCCTAGATTACTGAAGCTAGAACATTGCAAGAATGTTTAAATTTTGTTTTCTTTCGATGATCACAACTTTACCTTCTGCCAAATACATTGAAATAGCTTCAAGAAAAATGGAGAGTACGAAAGGTTTCAACAATCAACGATTTCAATCTTTGGATGGATAGAAACACCTAGAGATACCGGCAAGTAGCGAAAGAAAAGTAAAGCAAGACAACGAAGCTATAAGAGATAGAGAAAAAAATATTGACCCATCAAGACTGCCAAATATGCTATTGTCTCCTCCGTTGCTGTAGTATCTTCCTTGATGTCACAGAATTGTCTCCTTCATTGCTGAAGTCTCCTCCTTGATGTCACAGAAGGGAAGGGAAGTGTCCATGAAAAATGGTGTGCCAAAGATGCTACTGTCTCCTCCATTGTTTAAGTCTCCTACCTGATTTGTGGATGTGAACGACATTCATGAATCCCAAGTTTTCCTCCTTTTGTCTCCTTCTGTCTCCTGTACGAGGCCTTTCCTCCTATAGTCTCCTATGGTAATGTAACAAGACAATGAGTTATCGGCTATGAATATACCAACTGGCCTAGTTTGTGAGCCCACTAGCCTTGAACCTTTATCATAGGGATTCTCACCTTATTTCTTTGAACATTTTTCCAGGAGGTAACTTATATGTATGTAGGTGGATCAACTTCAACCAGGACTGGTTAAAATGCATCTTCACATACATGAATAAAGCTCTGGCTAGATAGCGGGTGGGTGGTAAAATGGGTAAGCAACTCCTTTGGTTAGTCTGTTGTTTGTGCTATGGCTTCATGGGATGGCATTTGTCTCCCAAAAAATAAAAAAGTGCCACCATGCAAGATTTTCGAGACATATGGCATCTGCTGCGAGAAATGGCATCTGCTGCATTCGACACCAATCATCAAAAAACTTTGTATATAAATATTTTCATAAAACAAAAGTTTTCCCAATTGGGAAATTTATTACTTTGGATAAAATAAAGCACGGACTAATAAGTTGTCTTGACAATAAAATTTGGATAAAATGAAACACCGACTAATAATTTGTATGGAGTTTGGATAAAATAATTTCATCACCGTAAGCCTGCAATAAGAGCTCCAACTTTTTATAATAAAAAACTTTGGCTAAAAATTAGATAGATGAAAATAGCGAGAATACAAGTTTGGTTAAACAGTGTTTAACAGAAAAAAATTTAGTCAACTAAAGATTTAATTCAATTTCAACGATCTACCGATCGCTATAGTCTTGAGGCAGGGACTAATAAGATCCAATTTATCAAAATAGTAAAAACAAATATTTGAATAAGTTAAGTTGGATATATTGGTTTATCATCAGAAAGAAATATGTTACACAAGGTTATTTGATTCATAACACTTATGTTGATATGTGTGTGATCTATCTAATTAAATCTAATATAATTGATTAATGAAAATATAAAATTATACGTAGAAATGTTTTTTTTCTGCATGTTAATGTAAACTTAATATAAATCAACTATCACTATTTATGATTGAAAGTGCAATATACTTGATGATTACCATGCATGGTGAATGCATTGAATCTAATGGCCATGGAAAATTATGTGAAATTATCTGTTAATAATAATAAACAACTTGGATGATATGTGATTTCCAAAAATGTCATAGAGTTTCCCATTGATATGTACTAAATTGACATTATGGGCTAAAGAGACTTGCAAAATCTATTGTGTTTTAGGTGGAGTTCTTATTCATATTAAGAAAATATGTGCATTTATCATTTTGAAGATATTAATTATGCTACAAAGGCATTCACATCTTATAATATTATTTTGGAATTTTATATTTATTGCTGCTGGAGGTCCATAAAAACTTTGGTGATGGTTCTTTAAACTAAAAGAGAAAGTTGAAAACCAGAAAAATATGTACCCTCTATTAATTAGGTGTTGCATGATATTTTGGTGTGTTTGCTTACCCTATATCCCTTCTTGCATAGGGTGAATATTCTTTTCACTTTAAATGCATTTCTTTACATTATAGTGCAGTTAATAAAATTAAACGTAGTATCATAACAAAAATATCATTATTATTCTATATAAAAAAATATATTAATTTGATTTATTAATGAGTTGAAAAGAAACTCAGATAAGAATACCTATAAAACAATATACAAAAGGTAGTAAATTACCACTGATACATTATCTTTAAAAAAAATCTCTTCAAATTTTGTATGCCAAATTATTTTTATTAAAAAT
Source organism: Pinus albicaulis (assembly GCA_034641835.2). Lineage (NCBI taxonomy): Eukaryota > Viridiplantae > Streptophyta > Pinopsida > Pinales > Pinaceae > Pinus > Pinus albicaulis. The sequence continues at coordinate 570,559,117 of CM076584.1, read as the reverse complement.
ATATAAATTATTACTATTTTTTTGCATTCATCTCTTGATGTCATGATATATATCTCCTCCAAAGTTTTTTAATTGCAATTTAGGTGAGAATTGCAATTAATTTGAGGGCATGTACTCATTATGATTGTTTTAAATGTTTGTTCACTATACTTTCAATTTAGTGGCAAAGGTGCTATTAATATGGTTTTTGAAAAGCTCTCTTGTGTTTTCTAATTTATTTCCATCATTTAGCAAATGAAAGCTTCAAAAATCATTCTTTTCTCCATATAAGTTTAGTTTTCTTACAAAAGAGGAGGAAGAGACACTAGGTGAGAGAAAGAGAAAGAGACAATTGGTTAAAGGCATGCATGTTGCGGTATTTTACATTACATGCTAATTATTTCTTGAATTTTGGATATATAGGTTTGTTTTTAAGTTATTCCTTGTATTTTTGTGATCACCTACTTGCCAACATTTTAAAGGAATCTCTCTCTCTCTCTCTCTCTCTCTCTCTCTCTCTCTATATATATATATATATATATATATATATATGACAAGGGTGTTCTAATTAACATGTTCTAACATAAGAAGGGAATGGTGCTCTAATTAACGTGTTCTAACATAAGAGGGTGAGATCTCTTTTATGGAGTAATTTCTAATGGTTGTGATTTCTACCTAGACCTTGTAAATTGAAAACTTTGTATTAATATCCATAAGGAATATGCACCTAGGATTATACATTGTTATCTAGAAAATTTACTATTTAAACTTGAGTTTTCATTTGTGATTATTGCTAGAGAGATCCCAATGGAAGCATTGTTATCAATATGTCAATCTGTTCAAGAATATTTTCTGAATATCAATGTTAAGAAAAAATTCCCTATTATTCTATACATGGTTTAATGCAATGTTTTTTTCCCTCTTTATCACTTATCTAGTGTCAATCCTTTATCTCTAAAGTATTTTTCGTTTGACATATGTTTCTTTTTTGTATCCATTGATAAGGTATGGATTTACAATTTGGTTTCCCATAGACTTATATGGTTTCATTTCCATTTCTTTTAAACCTTCCTTGCTACATAATTTCCTTATGGGGGCACAACATCTTGACTTCATTCTTTACCTCCAAACCATTCTAGCAATTAATCTTTCAATATTTATCACACTGGGCTCTTCACATCATCAATTTGTTGTTCATTTAAGACTATAGAGTTCAAAAGTTTATATTATCTCCATTCTTTACTTTAGTACTACCTAGGACTTGTAGTCATTCCTATGCTAATAATAAAAACATTTTTTCTTGTCCTATATATGAAGTGGGATATGACTGGAGTACCTATCGAAACTCTTCTTATACCATCCTTTGCATAAAATTATTGTTTGTGATAGAATTTTTTAGTTTGGTTCTTCTCCTAAGTGTTTCAATTTCCTAGAGTATTATTTCTATCCTTGGTTATTTGTTGTATCAACTCCAACGACATATTGATAAAATGATTTATGGTTATCTAAAGCACTACTACTACTACCTATCAAAACATTTTCATTATCCCTTGGCTTAAAATAACATAACTTGTTTTCTTATGTGGCTATGAAGGAAATCTTAGTACTTGATGAATACCTATAGGTTCTTGGTATTTATCCAAATCTTCTCATCTTACAACTTGTTTTGAATTCAAAAATTTTTCTTCAAAGTTTGGGGTCAAAAAAATTTTTTGGAAGACATTTTCTGGAGGCGGCGTGATTTTTCTTGGAGGTTCAAAGTTTGAATTTAAAAAACTTTTTTGGAAGAAATTTTTGGAGGCGACGTGATTTTTCTTTGAGGTATGTACGTGTTTTGTGTTGAAATAAATCTTTTGAGCTTTTTTGTTCAAAAATTTTTCTTTACATTTTAAGATTTAAAGAATTTTTTTGGAAGACATTTCTTGGAGGCGGTGTGATTTTTCTTAGAGATATGTACGTGTTTTTGATTGGATTACGTATTTTTTAGAAAAGATTTTTTTAAATTAAATCTTTTGTGATATTTTTTGTAATTGAGTTATTGTCTAATTTTTTAAAGGAAATTTTTTAAACCTCATACCCTATTATCATGGGAAATCGAAGAACTTGTGTGAGAAAATATGATTGAAAAAGAAAGCCCGAGGAACGTAGAGAAGAGACGAGACAATATCGCAAAAGAAAGTTAGAGGCTCTCTCAAATATTGAAGAGGAAAATCAACCTCAAGCAGAAATTGAAGCAGGTATGTAAATGTAAATATTACATGCTCTATTGATATATATTTAAAATTTCCCTAACGTAAAATGTAACGCTTAATTTTTATTTGATAAACTAGTTTGAAAAATATTTTGTTTGATGTACACAGACAGAGATATTCCTCAAAATATTGAAGAAGAAAATCAACCTCAAGCAGAAATTGAAGCAGGTATGTAAATGTAAATATTATGATCTATTGATATATTTTTAAAGTTTTCCCAATGTACAATGTGAAGCTTAATTTTCATTTGATGAACTAGTTTGAAAAATATTTTGTTTAATGTAAACAGACAGAGATACTCCTCAAAATATTGAAGAAGAAAATCAACCTCAAGCAGAAATTGAATCGGGTATGTAAATGTAAATATTATGATCTATTGATATATTTAAAATTTTCCTAATATTTATCGACATATTTATTAATTTAGTTATTTATTGAATATGTACTATTTTTTCGAATATGTACAGATGAAATCACTATCGATAATGAGATGTTAGAAAATGTCGACACTCGCACATATGGAGATAAAAAACTTGACTATTTTATACGATATCGTGTCGAGAAAATTTTGGAAATGTTTTTCAAAACTGAGGTGACAGTTCAAGCTCAAATGTTGAAATGTCTCTTATCATCAAGGAAATTAAAAGAAGCGACGACACTATTGGGTATTCGAAAATCAACCAAAGATAAAAAAAATGAAAGAAGAGGTTATAAAAAATATGAGTAGTGCTATAGAGTCAATTAGGAGATCTAGAGATAAAAATGTTTCAAATATACGTAGAGGAATACAAATGGCAATGGTTTCACCAGGTACTCAAGAGAATCGTTTGAATCTAGCATCTATGGCACGAGCACTGGGAACCTCGCGAAAAACTCTACACAAACATCGAAAATTTCGACTGCAAATAGACGTAAATGATGAACTCGCTTGTTGGAGAGCTATTTGTAGGCAACCATACAAAGATAGACTTGGAGAAGATGTTAAAAAAATAATCTATGAATATTGGAAGAACAATTCGCGTGTTTCACCCACTGCAAGACATGTGATGCGAAGAAGAATAGCGCGAAATCAATACGAAGAACATGAAAAACATCTCTTGGAAACCACTCAAATAGAGTTATTCAACAAGTTCAAAGAAGAGAATCGTCAAATTCAAGTTTCACTCAGTGCTTTTGTTCAACAAAAACCAGGGTATGTAAAACCTATCACCGTACGCGACACTTGTTGTTGCCGTTATCATGTGGAATTTGAGTTATATTATGACACATTCCTTGATTTCGGTAGAACATTATGGAATGATTCACCTCCTCCTTCCACTATCCATGAATTCATATCTCAAATTCTATGCGAAAGAGAAAGCGATGAACTATTTTACAAAAAGAAATGTGTTGGTGGTAAAAAATGCGATGATTGTGGAAATTTGACTAAATTTCAAAACAAATATCGTATTGATATAAATGATCAATCATTGTCCAACATGAAAGTGAAATGGAAGAGATACGAATATACCAGTACATCGATTCAAAGTGCAGATAGTGTTAAAAGAATCGAATTACGAGAAGACGAAATTTTTCTAATAGACTTTTTGAGAAAGTTTGAAGCAGAAATTTACAAATACACCATGCATTCCCATAAAGCTCGATGGCAAGACTTGCAATTCAAAAAATCTCGTGAAGTTTTTCCACCAGGAACCATTTTGTCAGTGATTGATTTTGCAGAAAACTACACATTTGCTCCACAAAAAGAAATTCAGAGTGAATACTATCACTCTCACCAAGTCTCCATGCTCGTTCATATTCTATATAGACATGCTGAACAAAATGTCGATCATATAGAAAGCACGAGTGAAAATCGACATATCATTAAAGAATATCATTTTTAGATCAGTGACGATCGTACGCATGATACATGTTTTGTACAACATTGTTTTGGAAAAATTTATGATTCATTGAAAAATCGTGGAATAACATTCAATGAACATTGGATATGGTCAGACGGATGCGCAGGTCAATTCAAATCTGCACGATCATTTTTTTGGCTGTGTCGTCTTCATAAGAAAACCTCCATTAAACATTGTTGGAATTTCTTTGAGACTGGCCATGGAAAAGGAGAACATGACGGTGCAGGAGCATGCATAAAACGAGTACTTCGAAGATATCAAATGAACCACTTTGCACGCCGACTTGCAAACGCTGAAGAAGTTGTTCAATGGTGCAAAAATGCTCTAAGCCATGAGATTAACCCATCACGAGAAGTGCAAAGGTACATTCAATTTAATTTATATTGGTAATCTAATTTTAAACATTGTACATTTATCATGCAATGATTATTTTTAATTGTATTTTGATATCATATTTACAAATTATTTTTCTAATTTTCCATATAAAGGTTTTTCTGGCATATTGGAATCTGAGACGTAAATAGATCAATTGGAAATGAAGTTGGAACAATAAAAGGGACTCGAAAATTGCATTCAATTCAAACAAAATTGTCCACAAATGTGTTTGCATTGGATAAAAGAAAATATTCTTGTTTTTGTGATGTTTGCATAGACAACACAAAATCCAATGACATCCGTGAAAACAAAATGTATGTGAACGATTGGAAACATACAGAGCTAAATACAAAGGGAAAAATGTCTGTTGCAATGATTGAAGAAATGGAATCAGAGGAAACTACAATATCATCCGATGGTGATCGAGTTTCTGATCTTGTTAGAGAAGGTAACAATTGAATTACTTTAAATAATGATTTAAAGATTTACAAATTTAAATTTAAATATGCATAATTAAATGTTAAATTTATTTTATTGTGCAGGAGATGTTTTTGCTGTAATTGCACCTATTGACAACGATGAAAATGTGAAGTATTATTTGATGCGTTGCACCGAACAAAAAATGAAATTATTACAAGACTATAATGATCACGGATTTCAGTATGACAAAGGGTCTATTATACTGAAAGGTTATTTTTTCAAACAAACTCGTGAAAGTGGAGACTTTGTTTACTTCGAAGACTATGAAACTGATTCCATAAGTTGTCAATATAGTCACTTGGTGTGTGCAGCACGCATAAAGTTGATAGAAGTTCAATCAAAGAAAAAATAAAAAATTAAGAAATGGAAAATGTCAAAATCCGATCATGAACGGATTATTGAAGATGGAATTCCATTAGAATTTTTTGAGTGAAGTGTCAGGACAACAATTTATTATCTTTTAAACCTTTCAGTACTCAACTAAAAATTGAACTGCTTATGTTATTTGTGGTTTGCAAATGTTACAAATTGTTTGGGTACAAGCACGTGCTCTACTTTCCACTGAAAATAGTTTTTCTATACATGTGCATTGATTAAAAATGTTAAATATGTATTGGATATATATATTCTAGAATGAAATTAATTGTTCTTGTATATTAATTGTTTTTGTATATGTTCTCCGACCATATGGTACAAACTATTTCACTTTATTTTGTAAAGTCAGATTCGGTCCCCATATGGCCTAGCCTCCAAGGGACAAGATAACAAGTGGTTGTCCCCACTTGCCCGAATCTCGGCTTTTAAGTACAATTTTACTGTTTATGTCGAGCATCTTACATGATGTCCTAGCCAAAGATAGATTCTCTTTGTTTCAAGTTTCTAGTAAAAGTTGTCACTGAATGCCCCGCTCGAACTCTTGTAGTAAACACCATACCTCATCTCTCTCGCTCTCCAATATTATTAGGTTTAATTATTATAACACAAAAATCGTTCTAGACATTATCAATAATTTTTTGCGCTTAAAGTAAAATCAATGAACATTATTAATCCAATGTCTTTACAAGTAATGTACCATCATACATGCAATTAAATCAAATTAGAAATCAACATATACAATGAAATCAATGGGGATTGTCTTGTTGCAAGTAACATAATTTCAATTTACCATATGTGCAAATGTAGGTTGAAACCATCCAAAACTTTAAGTTGTAAATTGAAACCATCCAAACTTTAAGTCTTAAAACCCTTTCGATTATATATTGTGCATCATTAAAACATTTAACATTTAAAGTTCATTAAATATCACATGCAAAATGTAGATTTAAACCATCCAAAACTGGAGTTTTAAAAACTTCACATGCCACATGCCAATTATAATTCAACAATCCAACAAAAACATTTAACAAATTAAATATCACACGCCACACTAAGACGACCACACTAAGAGGATTGGTGCACTTCGTTTGGAAGGAGTCAATATATGTCGTATTAGAGCGATTAGACAGAATTCGAAAAGGAAAGAGCTTGAACCAATTCAAGCAGACCCAGGATCGAATTGTTCTATGGAGCTTCATGAAAAGAGATATGTGAAAAGCATTGTTAAGCCATGCCAATTATAATTCAACAATGCAACAAAAACATTTAACAAATTAAATATCACACGCCAAAGTCGTTTCAAGTTTTTGGTAAAAGTTGTCGCCGAATGACCTACTAGAATATTATAAATACTCACTTTGTAAGATCATTTGGCATTCGAAAAATTCGAAAGTCTTAGACTGTCAATCAATTTAAAGTATCATTCACCATAGGGAGTGTAAAATATTCAATGTAGGTTGGTGACGATGCTCACTCCTAGCTTGAAGCAGCGCTAATGACCAATTCTTTAATGAATTCCAATGCACTAGACCAACGTTGGTTCAACCTACTTGGTTTTTCACGCAAGAAATTCCAAGGATGGACTTTCTAGACAAACTGCTGAAATTCAAAAGCTTGACATGGAGATACGACAAGGTGAACAAAGACTTCAGGAACTCTTTATGGAAAGGGCTCACTTGAAGGAAATAAGCACCACGTTGCAGTGTAAAGTCAAGAACATGGAAGATAAGATCAAGAGGGACTTTCTTGATCCGAAACCTATTGGTTTGAAGAAAGAAAATGCATGTGTTGGCACACTTGGAAAAGAAGACGACCACACTAAGAGGATTGGTGCACTTCGTTTGGAAGGAGTCAATATATGTCGTATAGGAGCAATTAGACAGAATTCGAAAAAGAAAGAGCTTGAACCAATTCAAGCAAGCCCAGGATCAAATTGTTATATATGGAGCTTCATGAGAAGAGATATGTGAAAAGCACTGCTAAGCCAAGGGCTAGTTCGAAAAACATATTGGAAGAGGAAATGTTGAAGAATATTGCGAAAGTAAGGCACAAGACAAGGAGGAATGATGATGAAAGTTCCTTGGACTTGAGATTCATGTCTACAACCGTACATGGGAAAAAGTTCTCTGCTTTGATAGACATGGGGCTACCCATAGCTTCCTAAGTCGAAAGGCAGCTTCATCTCTTAGAAAGAGGAAGGCTAGCATCGAGAAAGAGTTGAGTGCTTTCAAGGCAGTCAACTCAAGGATAAAAGTAGCACGACCGGTGTCATGAAAAGCACACATGTGAGAGTAGGGTCATGGTTTGGAAAGATAGACTTAAGAGTCATTGACATGGATGATCATTCTATGATGGACCATACCAATGATGGACCGAGACATGAAATCTTAATTCTTGTGATCAATCTTAAACTATTTTATGAAAGATAGATAAACCATTTAAATATTTAGCTCAAACTCTTGTAGTAAACACCATACCTCAAGTCTCTCTTGCTCTCCAATATTATTAGGTTTAGTTATTATAACACAAAAATCATTCTACATCGTCAATAATTTTTTGCGCTTACACTGAAATCAATGAACACTATTAATCCAATGACTTTACAAGTAATGTACCATCATACATGCAATTATATCAAATCAGAAATCAACATATACTACATAATGAAATCAATGCAGATTGTTTTGTTACAAGTAACATTTCAATTTACCACGTGCAAATGTAGGTTCACATTCTATCATTCATGTAGTTTTAAAAACTTCAGATACCATTAGAATTATAATTCAACTATCCAACTAAAACATTTAACAATAAATATCACATGCCATGCCAATTATAATTCAACTATCCAACAAAAATATTTAACATTAAATATCAAATGTCAAATATAATTCAATGACAACATTACTTCACATTCACATGCCAAAAGTACTAAAACCATCCAAAGAAAACTGAAATCAATGAACAAGTTATTAATCCAATGACTTTACAAGTAATGTACCATCATATGTATGCAATTATATCAAATCAGAAATCAACATATATAATGTAATGAAATCCAATGACTTTACAAGTAATGTACCATCATATGTATGCAATTATATCAAATCAGAAATCAACATATATAATGTAATGAAATCAATGGGGATTGTCTTGTTACAAACTTTAACATTTCAATTTACCACATGTGAAAATGTAGGTTCACATTCCATCATTCATGTAGTTTTAAAAACTTCAAATGCCATGCCAATTATAATTCAACTATCTAACAAAAACATTTAACATTAAATATCACATGCCATGCCAATTATAATTCAACTATCAAACAAAAACATTTAAAACATTAAATATCACATGCCATGCCAATTATAATTCAACTATCCAACAAAAACATTTAACATATATGTCCAAAAATATGTCCAAAAAACATATTGTAATAAAATATGTCCAAAAATTGTAAATCTCACTCAAGTATCAAATTGTATCAAGTTTAACAAATTTTAAAACCATCTAAATTTTGAAATAAAATCAAATCTACTGTATGTCTTGTCCGTCAAATGGAAGATCTAGCCTCTGGGTCCCGATTGGCTCGCTACCTTGTAAAGGGAAAACCTACATACACAATGTACATGTACTTGAACATTAAAATTTGAAGTTTTAAAAATTAACGAGAATATATATATCTAGAACTTCATGTAAAAAACAAAATATAACAAAAAAATCGCGCAATACCTCGTAAGGTTGCCTCTCCATTTGATGAAGAGTATCTGCCATAGAAACATCTCTAGCGGTAACCTGTACAATATACATGTACAGTTAAATATAAATTTATATATATATATATATATATATATATATATACATAAATAATTTATATAAATTAAAAACTTTCAAATGAAAATGCACGTGTGTGTACATATATATAAACTTATTTGAACAATAATATTAAAAAAAAGAACTAAAGACAACTTCTTCAAATGCTGTGGATGTCCCTATCTCCGTCGCTAAAGTCCTCTGATTAAAAAAATCTTCTATACAAACCTAAATTCAAAAAATTTTAAATAACTCAAAATATAGATCTCTCTCTCTATATCTCAATTTTTTATGGAACTTTTTGAGGTAACATAAATTTTGAACTTGTGAAAAATTGTCCATACTTGGTCATCTCCCAATGAAGTAGAAGGTATATCTCCTAAAGAAGAAGAAGGTACCGGGATCCAAAAAACATCAGACGGAATCGGTACCTGTTAAAACATTTTATCGAATTATATATATACATACATGTACATGTGTGGCAACAATTATTTATTTTAGAGTCATTTAAAAAACACTAACATACATGTGCCAACATATCATGATGGTCAGACCCAGCTGCATCGTTTGAGCCAGAGGTCCCGAACGTAATATTAACATTTTCATCACGCATCATGCTTGAGAACTGCAAATGGTGTTTTAACATATAATCATACATTTTTGTTAGATTAATGTACACATACAAATAAATGTATACATGTGTACATACACATGTATTTATTACAAATTGTACACATGTATATGTAAATATAATTTCAAATCCTAAGGTCACTGACACATACCGTTCCGGTGCCCTCTTCCTCACGAAAAATTAGGTCTTGCAGACCATTGCGACAATTTATTGCGTATGTTCGGAGATCTTCAACATTCATGCTGTAAATATCCTCATCTGTATGATAAACAAAATTGGCACGTGCATATTGACGTGCTCTTTGTCGATTTAAGCCAAGATCGACTCCACTCAATCCGCTATGAACATTTTCAATCATAACATCTCTTGCTTCACGACTTATTTGAGAAGTCGCATCCATCTCTGATCGCAAGGTTTCGACTCGAGACGGTCGACTCACTAATGGCGGCTCAGGGCGAGGCAACTCCACATCTCGCTTTGCGCCCTTACGTTGACATAATCGACCTCTCCCCGGGCCAAAAAATTTTGAAGGAAGATCATTGTAGTCGGGTTTCATACCCTTAAAAAATTCTGCATAAAACATTTGTGCAAAATAAAGAGGAACCTCATTGTTCCATGGAAACCTTCCAAAGGCCGCAAGATGTCGACTATACAAATATTTTGCTATGTCTGGGTGCTTGAAATACTACACCTTCAACATCTTTCTTTTTGGCCCTTCCTTAAAATTAAACATTGACTTAGCGTCTTGTTTTGAAACTTGTTTTTTTATGTCCTGCCATTTATCGGGACCTATCACTGCTTCTCTTCTCTGTCTCATCACTTCTACAAACGAATCAGTGGTTGGCCCCAAATCTTTGTACACTTTTACCATTTCACTCAATGAATGTGCAACTATCCGTAGGCTTTGTCTACTCTCAGCAGGTATAGTCAAATCCTGGAGATCTGTCTGCAATTTTGCATAAAGGCTTTCACACCTTTGTAAGGTGCATTCCGCCATGTTCCTTTCCCATGGTATATCAGTAATCTCAGCCGGATAAGTTGTGCTAGGTTGACAACCTTCTTCTTCAATGTAGCGTGCTGCCCTGCGTCTTTTTTGACCACTGGCTTGAACATTTTCAGCCTCTGCATCAATATATATAAAATTTCGTATATTAGAAAAAACACGTGTAAAAAAAGTTGCAAAAATTTAATGAAAAAATATTGAAATTGATGGCAACCTTGATGTTGTTGGTTAACATCATCTCCAACATGACCCTGATGAGAACCAGCCCCAGAATGATGCCGCTGAGAACCAGACCCACAGCGACCCTGCTGAGAACCAGCCCCAGAATGATGCTGCTGAGAACCAAACCCACAGCGACCCTGCTGAGAACCAGCAGCCATTGATTGCTGGCCTTCGGGGGAATAAATATCACCCCCTTCCGGCACCATGTTACCTCGACCGGTTGAACCTTGGCAACACTCCATTGATGGAGTAGAAAGCCTTCTCCTCTTGCCTCCTAAAAATTAAAATATGAAACTTGTTAACAACTAATTTCACTCACAAAGTTAGTAAAAAATCAATTCCATATGTACACACATGTATGTAGATTTAAGATTATATTTAAATACCCTGAACATCCTCCGATCCCCGAGACTCCATATGGGATTCGGTTGATCTTCATCTTTCATCCTCCATGATGTATATCTATTGGTCAACATTCACAAAATAGATTTCAAAAAATCAATACCTCAGAGTAAAATCCAATTTGGGGATGTTAAATCCAATATGTTCTATATTTCTTACATTTCAACCCTCCTATTTTTCTTTCCAACCAAGGTTTATAAAATAACATGAGAAGCAACATGAGACTTAGAAAAATCATTTTCATTATCTATATGGAAGGCTACGTGTACTATATCCCCTTGAGCTTAAGGGTATGTAGTTTGTCAATTTTTATCATATATTTTTTGGTAAGTGTAAATGTTTTTTTTTTATCTATAGTACACGTCATGAGTTCCCCACTTTTACCTTATGTAAAGCATGATTCTAGGATTACTACATACCCCCACTTTTACCTTATAATCATTGGTGCCTAATGTGGGGTGGACAATTTAAATCAAGTTCGTATCAAAGTACAATTTAGCTCATTTTAGTCAAGGTTAGTTAGAAGAATTAGCTATTGGTTTCCCTCCTTCCCTCCCTTCTAAAATAATTATGTTTTGCGGGTCAAAAAGCCAAAATATGGAGAAAATTATCACCAAATCCAACATACGATTATGCATGATGGAGACTATCTAGCGCTTTCCCTTGTTAGAGAAAGTACATGAGCTCTATTATTTGAGCTAAGAGTCAGTTGTTTGAAGAGGCATGTTTTGTCAACTTGTTTGGTTGATGGTTTTGTACACCAATATGTAAGAGTACATGGACATATTCACATGATCTGAATTTTTTTTTCTTTGAAGGAGAAAATGATGTGTTTTCAATTTGATGGTTTTGTTTGTGACAAGATGTCACAAGATTTTGGTGTAAGTGGTGGTGCTACTATTGAGGCATGATGTATGGTGACCAACACATCTTGAAATCGTCAGAGATTGAGACAATGTTGTGTATAATGTTTGTGTTTCACATAAATAGACAAGAGGTCGTTGGTTCTTAAACCCTTATTACGTGATGAGGTGGCAACATCACATGATGGAGTGGGGAGAAATGGGGGTGCTTAAGGGGTATGAAGGATACCCTTCAACTCATGAAGCATGGGGCATGAATTGGTGGGATGACCTAATGTGTCTCAAAGGGCACACGCGGGACTAACCTTGGGTATTTTTGGTTGAAGGCTCTTTTCTATTAAAATAAAAATTATAAATAACTATGGAAACTTGCATTAACAAATTATCCTACAAAAATTATTGTAGAAAATTTTCAAAATTGAAATGCAACCATAAATTCCTTGCATTCTTTCATCAACTTTGTTAATAATTGAATAGTCTACTAGTTGACTATATTACCAACTGCAATGAATATTGTCTTTTCCTAATGTTCATTGTGAAAATGGATCCTCACATTAATGTGATAGGATCTTTTTCATCTCTCAAGTTACTAGGTCAAAGCATCCTAATGGGTAAATTAATTGTGAGATAAATTACAAGCATTAAATGTCAATCCAGGTTCTTATACTTCCGAAGTACACTTGCACAATATATGCTAAAGCCAAAATATGGAGACAATTATCACCAAATCCAACGTACGATTATGCATGACGGAGAATATCTAGCGCTTTCCCTTGTTAAATATATTAACAAGGGAAAGCGCTAGAGATTCTCCATCATGCATAATCGTACGTTGATGCTTATAGAGTGAAAAAACTAAAAGAATCAACTTGTAGGGTCATTTTAATGGGGGGTGGAGAATTCCCGGGTCTTTGCAAATTCAAAGTATGGTGCATGTTGCATGAAGCAAGATGTTGAAAGTAGAGTTATGTTAGACACACATAAATGCAACAAATATGGAAATTTGTACATGAGCTTTATTATTTCCTTTAATATGTGATCCATGCCTTTCTCTAATTCATATTTTTATCTCTTCTATTAATTATGTTATTCTTTCTATGTATTGTTCTAGTACAAAGGGGTGAAATAATTTCGTATCATTTTCTAAGTGGTGAGGTCGTTTGAATCTCCAATAGTTGTGTTGGTGTGGTGGGAACCATGCTAGGAGTTGGGCATTCCATTGATATGGTCAAGGTACTTAGTGTATGAGGAGCATCCAAAATTAGGCGGATTTGGATCTTGATGAGGGGGATATGTCACTTGATGCATGCAGTGATGATGGTATTTGATGAGTACAGGACACATATAGATGAGATGAGTGTCTTTAACATAGATCACTCAAGGGCATGCCAAATACTAATTAACCGAGTTCGTGACATAATAAATGGTGGAAGAGGAATCATCAACATATGAGGTTGGTGTAAGTGGTGGTGCTACTATCGAGGCATGATGTATGGTGACCAACACATCTTGATATCGTCGGAGATTGAGACAATGTTGTGTATAATGTTTGTGTTTCACATAAATAGACAAGAGGTCGTTGGTTCTTAAACCCTTATTATGTGATGAGGTGGCAACATCACATGATGGAGTGGGGAGAAATGGGGGTGCTTAAGGGGTATGAAGGATACCCTTCAACTCATGAAGCATGGGGCATGAATTGGTGGGATGACCTAATGTGTCTCAAAGGGCACACGCGGGACTAACCTTGGGTATTTTTGGTTGAAGGCTCTTTCTATTAGAATAAAAATTATAAATAACTATGGAAACTTGCATTAACAAATTATCCTACAAAAATTATTGTAGAAAATTTTCAAAATTGAAATGCAACCTTAAATTCCTTGCATTTTTTCATCAACTTTGTTAATAATTGAATAGTCTACTAGTTGACTATATTACCAACCGCAATGAATATTGTCTTTTCCTAATGTTCATTGTGAAAATGGATCCTCACGTTAATGTGATAGGATCTTTTTCATCTCTCAAGTTACTAGGTCAAAGCATCCTAATGGGTAAATTAATTGTGAGATAAATTACAAGCATTATATGTCAATCCAGGTTCTTATACTTCTGAAGTACACTTGCACAATATATGCTAAAGCCAAAATATGGAGACAATTATCACCAAATCCAACGTACGATTATGCATGACGGAGAATAGATCTAGCGCTTTCCCTTGTTAAATATATTAACAAGGGAAAGCGCTAGAGATTCTCCATCATGCATAATCGTACGTTTATGATTATAGAGTGAAAAAACTAAAAGAATCAACTTGTAGGGTCATTTAAATGGGGGGTGGAGAATTCCTGGGTCTTTGCAAATTCAAAGTATGGTGCATGTTGCATGAAGCAAGATGTTGAAAGTAGAGTTATGTTAGACACACATAAATGCAACAAATATGGAAATTTGTACATGAGCTCTATTATTTCCTTTAATATGTGATCCATGCCTTTCTCTAATTCATATTTTTATCTCTTCTATTAATTATGTTATTCTTTCTATGTATTGTTCTAGTAAAAGGGGGTGAAATAATTTCGTATCATTTTCTAAGTGGTGAGGTCGTTTGAATCTCCAATAGTTGTGTTGGTGTGGTGGGAACCATGCTAGGAGTTGGGCATTCCATTGATATGGTCAAGGTACTTAGTGTATGAGGAGCATCCAAAATTAGGCGGATTGGGATCTCGATGAGGGGGATATGTCACTTGATGCATGCAGTGATGATGGTATTTGATGAGTACAGGACACATATAGATAAGATGAGTGTCTTTAACATAGAGCACTCAAGGGCATGCCAAATACTAATTAACCGAGTTCGTGACATAATAAATGGTGGAAGAGGAATCATCAACATATGAGGTTGGTGTAAGTGGTGGTGCTACTATTGAGGCATGATGTATGGTGACCAACACATCTTGATATCGTCGGAGATTGAGGCAATGTTGTGTTTAATTTTTGTGTTTCACATAAATATACAAGAGGTCGTTGGTTCTTAAACCCTTATTACGTGATGAGGTGGAAACATCACATGATGGAGTGGGGAGAAATGGGGGTGCTTAAGGGGGTATGAAGGATACCCTTCAACTCATGAAGCATGGGGCATGAATTGGTGGGATGACCTAATGTGTCTCAAAGGGCACACGAGGGACTAACCTTGGGTATTTTTGGTTGAAGGTTCTTTCTATTAAAATAAAAATTATAAATAACTATGGAAACTTGCATTAACAAATTATCCTACAAAAATTATTGTAGAAAATTTTCAAAATTGAAATGCAACCTTAAATTCCTTGCATTTTTTCATCAACTTTGTTAATAATTGAATAGTCTACTAGTTGACTATATTACCAACTGCAATGAATATTGTCTTTTCCTAATGTTCATTGTAAAAATGGATCCTCACGTTAATGTGATAGGATCTTTTTCATCTCTCAAGTTACTAGGTCAAAGCATCCTAATGGGTAAATTAATTGTGAGATAAATTACACTTGCATTAAATGTCAATCCAGGTTCTTATACTTCTGAAGTACACTTGCACAATATATGCTAAGAA
The DNA here is from genome assembly GCA_034641835.2 of Pinus albicaulis. Classification (NCBI taxonomy): domain Eukaryota; kingdom Viridiplantae; phylum Streptophyta; class Pinopsida; order Pinales; family Pinaceae; genus Pinus; species Pinus albicaulis. The sequence continues at coordinate 570,543,235 of CM076584.1, read as the reverse complement.
ATTAACTCTCAATCAAAAATGGAAATGTAGACATAATGTATACACACTTTACATTAAGAAAACGTGTATATGCACATGCTTTTGAAGAAAGAAAGGCATTTAACATGCTTCTTCATTCAAAATAAGTATTTAAAAAGCCCGAAAAAGAAAGGCATTTAGCATGCTTCTTCATTCAAAATAAGTATTTAGAAGGCCCTAGAAATGAGATAAACTATATGAAGTGCTGGAGAAATTCCAAAGTTTTGGTTCTTAAAGTAAAAAAAAAAAAATCATATCATATCTAACTAACAAAAATCAACGTTTAAGGCTAATACTAAGAGAAAAGAAACGCAAAAAGGAATAAAGTAATAGAGTTCCTCATTAGTGGAGTTTCTAGTTTTGTGATAAAGAATAATACCATATTGACTCTAGGGTCAAATCAATTGAAAACATGATAGAGAATAAATCATTGAACTTTTTGTGATCCAATTATTTTTTCAAATACACAACAAGGATAAGTTAAATTTAACTTCTACAAACACTACAATGGTTCATACAATTTAGAAAAAATTAAATTAATTGAACCTATAATATGGTTTTTATAATTCCTATCTAAACCAAACCAAAATCTATTACTTTCCAACAAACTAATCATTTACTTAATCCTACTATGAAATTGACAATGTTCATATCTTCTATAATAACAACATTTGATATTTAATTTAACAAAATATAAACTACGTGGTAGGTAAGAGGGTTGCTCTTTAGTGGATGAAAATTAATCTTTTGAGGATTGTTCTACTATCTTGTTTTGGGTATTGCTAATTAGTAGAGTAGAAAATAGAATATTCTAATTTAGGATTCTATTTTCTACTCTACTTTTTGAATGCAACAACTCATTTTACTAATAAAATTTATTATATTTTACCATATTCTCTCAATACTCTTTCTCTACCCATTTTATCAGCAGGAAATTAACTATTGGTCTTATATTTCTGCCCACTCTAAAATTCGAGTATGAAACCCAACATTTCAATATCATTGAAATTAATTTGTAGTGTCTAAGCTTTTAAAAATAATTGCCCCAAAAAAAAGAGAGTTTTTCTCGTCCTTCTCATGAATCCACATAAAAATAAAATCGAATATATCACGCAAGCTGTGTTTTTCAAAAAAAATCCTAATCTTTGATCCTAATCCATTAAGAATAAAAGTAAAAAAAATAAAAAATACGTAGTTTTAAAAAAATAATTGAATTGAAAGAGAAATAAATAGAAATAAAAAATATTCTCTCGTCTTTCCATGAATGCGCAAAATAAAATAAAATAAAATATATCAAGCAAGCTGGGGTTTTAGAACACAAAACTAATCTTTGATCTTAATCAATTAAGAATAAACATAAAAGTAAAAAGAAAAAGTATGTTTGAAAATCTTTGAAATTTATTTGTATTGTTGAAGCTTTAAAATAAAAATTCTCCCGACCTGCACATAAAAATAAAATCAAATATATCACGCAAGCTTGTGATTTTCGAAGAGAATCACAATCTTTGATCTTAATCAATTAAGAATAAGCATAACCGTGAAAAGTAAAAGTGATAATCACTGTGGAGTAAAGAAAAAAGGAAAAGAGTATTAATCATTGTGGAACAGAGTAAAAGAAAAACAGAGTTAATCATGTGGAATAAGGACGAAACTAAAATGAAAAGGAGATCAGAGGTTGATTCTCTTTGCCTAATTAGATGCTTGGCCGGCTGTAAGTTTTGAAGAGATTGCACGAAAATAATTAATTGCATGGACGTACTCACCATGTTATCGTCTAATAATGCCTCATCAAGCCTGTAGAAATATACTGTTTGAATAACTTTTTTATTGACATGAGATCAAAACTCTTGCAGGTCTTAAAAACATATATATATGAAGAGAGATTTATATGTTCGAGTTATAAGAGCCAATGGTGTAAGATGGATATATTCCTATTCTCAAGGCTTTCTTAGGAAAACAAATATATTAATGTTCCTTTCAGGTTGTTATATGATTATATTTTAAGATTGGAAGAGCAAGAATAGTGGAGTCTCTGTTTATACAGTTTGAGAAACTAGTTCGTGAAATGGTTGTCCTCGAGGATGGGCAGGGAAGGCTATACATGATAATCCTGAAATTAATTTGGTGGTGGGGATGGCTGAACATACCTCGACAAGCAAATCGCCAGCAGAACCTCGACCGGCAGAACCTCGACCGGCAGAACCTCGCCGGCAGAACCTCGACCAACAGAACCTCTCCAGCAGAACCTTCACCGGCAGAACCTCGCCAGCAGAACCTCGACCAACAGAAAAAGTCGCGCGGAACTCGCCCAGCACAATCGCGCGAAAACAGAAAAAGTCGCGCGAAAACAATGAAACCAGTAAACTGAGAGCCTTCGCGGGCGATTTATTTATAAAAACGTAGTTCGGCCGAACTTTCAACTGAGTTCGGCCGAACTACCATTGCCGGTTTTCCAAACTCCGGCAAAAATTCTGTTTGTTGGGCCGTCACTGTGTCGTCAATATAAACGGACTCAAAAGTTCGGCCGAACAAACTAAAACAGTTCGGCCGAACTATTATAAAGTTCGGCCGAACTTTATAAAATGTTCGGCCGAACTATTGCCGGAAAATAGTTTTTGCCCCCGATTCTCACAAAAGTGTAACCCAGCTTCACGTTTCCGCCCCCCCCTTTGAATGGATTGATTCCAAAAATCTTTAGTGGACTCCAATACACTCTATCCTTTCCTTTCTCAATTGTATTTCCATTGAATCCTTTGGTCCCCTTGGTACATGATCGGGAAAAACTAGGACTTGAAGAGGCCTTTGAGTATCTCCCACTTAGTTACTAGTGGGTCTCCCTACAACTAAAGGGATTCCCAAGTTTTGTGCATGGAATTCTACTTTGATTCTAGAAAAAATTCCTTTATGATCATTTATGATATTATGCACATTGAAATAACCTGTGACAAGTCTAATCAATGATTTGAAACTTGACTACACCTACTTCACCTTTGTAGAGCTTGACCTCAATCTTCACTTCCACTTTAAATATGTGATGAGAACATTATTTAATGCAATTATGTCTGTTTAGCTTTATTTATTCATTTTCTTCCCTTAACTCCTCATGATCCTCTAGTTTCTCATGAGAATTGAGCTACTTCAAAAAGGGGTCATCAATCTAAATTTCTCAAAATTAACAATGAGTAAGGCTATACTCTTGGAAACATTGGAAACTTGATATTCAAACCTTACAAATCCTATGTCTTCATATTTAGTGGGTCCTTCCTTTTCTCATCCACCTTTTTTTAGATCCATAGACTCTTCCTCTACTTATTGTCTTAATCTCAAGATTCATAAGGTGTGTCCTTCTGTCAAATTTAAAATTTCTATGTTGGGTAAGCATATAACATGCTCAAATATTCCCAAATAAATTCACTTTGATTCCAATATACCCTATAAACCATATTGGATACACCCATGGTTAGCTTTCCAAAACAAATCTTGACTAACAACTACCATTGTGAGCTTATGCTCAATTGGACAAATATCATTTTTGCATTTTTAGTGTTTTAACGAGAAATGAAACATGTTAAACATATTATCTGACAAAAGTGACATGAAAATAAAACTGTAATAGAAAATATACACATTAGAACTCAAAATTACCTTAGAAATACCAACAAGAAATGAAGGTTTTTGCATTTTATCTCTTCACATAATGGAGATTACAATATGGATTACAAGGTAGTCCAAGCTTGTTATGAAGCTATGAGAAACTATAGTTGATCATAGTACTCTACAAAATTATTTTATTTGTGTTATTAGTTTCTCCTCCACATCCATTGTTGTTAATATGGAACAACAATGGTCACCAAAAATAGGTGAACCATTATCCCTATCTCTACTAGGATTATGAAATAAAACTAGAGTTGGTTTTAGGGTTTGAACCCTTTAGGAATTTCATCAATGCTTCTATAGTTATCTAGTGGACCCCGTACTTTACTAATTCCCCAAGAGTGAATCATAGTGAGTTGGTGGTAATTCCACTTGCATTGTGGGCTATACTTGGATTGATGTCTTGTTGGAGGCATAATTTTCACACATAGACTCTCTTTGATGCAAAAAACCACTATTAAAAATATATTGCCTTAGAATGTTGTGACAAACTCTAGAACAACTTTTCGTTGAATTAAAAGTCCTTCAAATTTCTCTTCTTAATCTCAAATTATAAAATTTTAAGTATTATCCATTAATATAGTCTTTAAGATCTAACCCAAATCAACTATTCTAAGTCTCAAATCCCATCTTCCACATTCCAAAACATTAATAAAATTCCATTTTCCACATTCCAAGACATCAATAAAATCGTATAACAACGATATAAATTCAATGTGAATCATTTAAAAAACTATATACCAAATTATTTATAATGTTGGTTGAGTTTCAAGCTGAACCTCGTTATGTGGTTAAATAGAGCCTAAAACATCTCATCTAAGAATTCCACATGGTGGTTTCATGTTCATCCTATATAAACCTTATATTTAGCCAAACCAAACATCAATAAAATCATATAATAGCGATATAAATTCAATGTGAATCATTTAAAAAAGAATATACCAAATTATTTATAATGTTTGTTGAGTTCCAAACTAATCCTCATTATGTTGTTAAATAAAGCCTAGAGCATCTCATCTAACAATTCCACATGGTTGTTTCATATTCATCTTATATAAACCCTATATTTAGCCAAATAAATCCATTTTTTTTACATAATTTTGGGAATCCTTCCTCTTGGCGAATGCTTAAAGTACATTGCCAACGAAATGACATTTTCCATAAACTTTAGAATAATTATTTTCATTGGCTTTAATATAAAAGCTAATATTTTAAGTTGTAAAAACATTTGAGTAAGGTTTTTTAAATACATATTTTTTTTAATATCATTTTTCACAAATATTTATCATAATTTTATAATTTTGATTTTTATTCATTTATTTAATTTTTTTATAAATGGTATATTTTATTTATAAGTTCAATGTTGTAGTAAGGTATTTTAAAGTTAAATATGAGCAAGTTTTTTCAGTAAAGAGTTAAATTATTATTATTATTATTATAACATACATAACGGTAAAATAATTTTTTTTTACAGATATCATTATTACTATTTACGTATACCAACTTTAACTTTTCATTTTATTTAAATGTTATGAACTTAACAACGCATATATGTCGACACTATATCATTTGGGTTTTCATTGCAATTATTAATGTATTCACGGAGGTCCACGTGGTTTGTCCTGCTGGAGCATGTCAATGGTTTAATTCTTTTGCATAGTCTCTTCAGGGTATATTTTCCTTTATAGTTCTACTGGTGGAATTTATTGTGATTCGGGCTCATATCATCTATGATTAAAGTCCTGAAGGACAGATCCCTTACACTTGATTTTTATTTTGCTATTGTTTATCTAGTGGTTTTAATGTTGTACCATCGTGAGCTGTACTGCTCATCTGCCACTTGCTTATCCTCTCACAGTCGGATCTGGGGTTTAGGAATCGATGGTGGAGCCTTCTCCATCAAACGTTTAGGATATTGACCCCGAGGAAACCCTAACTGTTTTCCATTTTCGTGGTTGTGCTCTGTCAGCACTGCCCTCTGCAACTCCATTGCGTTTGGCTTGTAATCCATCCGCTGCTCTACCAACGCCAGCTTACTTGCCATAGTGAATTCGGCATAGGTAATCTTTGTCACTTGACTAGCTTGGGTCTAGCTTTTCTTCGATGGTATGATTCATTAGTTTGTCTCCTTTATAGTTTCCTCACTGTAATTTTTTTCATCGCAGGGATATAGAACGGGATATAATCCTCCTACCATGCGTTCAGGTTATATTGAATACTCAGTGGTTTTAGGTGACAAATTTCTCTGGTACTAGAAGCTTCCTTCCCAGCAACGCATCCTCTAGCGCTCTGGTTTCTCCTTCCTTCCTTGACAGGTATCTTTCTTCCCAAGCATCATTGCACGCCTTATTTGTTCTCGCTTTGGTCACCGGGTAGTTGAGTTATTTTATTAAATTGTTTCAAATGAAAATTCAGTGCAGGTTTTCCACTAATATGCAAAGTAGTAAGCTAGGTAAGGTGGGTTCGATACCCACAAGCCTTTACATAATTTCCATTCTTCGCTTTCTATCCTCCACTATATATTTCTAACCTTACTCTCTTTGTTTCTCTTGTGGAACAGGTATAGGTTCCTCTTCCTCCTGGTGTGGTTCCAGTAGTGCTTTATTTTGCCTTACTTCCTTTTGTGGACTTTGTCGACCACAGTGACCTTATCGCTATTTTTTGCACGTACATAATTATTATCGAATGGGATTTTTAACTCTGAGGAAAACAAAGTCTTGGCTCATTTAGTGATCCTGATTTATGCAAGAACGCAAAAGAATACACATATAACCATAAATACAAATATGTAGTGGAAATAACACTTCATTTCATTAATATCAAAGAACTTAAATTTTCTTACAGACAGAATGGAAATAAACTAGCTAGTGTGCTGGTAGTGAATCTCTGAGAAGAGATGTGGCGGCTACAGACCTCTAAACTGTGTTACAATGAGGCTTGAGGGCCTATTTATTATTGAGAAACAATGGAGAACTCTAAATGTCCAAAAACCTAACCCTAGGAGAGGAAGCGCCAAAACTATGGGCCCAGTTTGGGTAAATTGGTGTTTCAACTTCCTGGGGACATAACTTCGTCATACGATCTCCGTTTGATGCGTATGATACATCGTTTGAAATATCTATCCGAGGAATACAACTATTGCCGCGAATATCAATTTCAGAATGGAATCATATTCACCAAACAAACGATGCCCAAAAAAAGTTGTTTAGGGCCTCAAAATGGCTTCGGAAGTTCAGGACCTGAAAAACTGCTAAAAATAGTAAGTTGTGTCGAAACTGAAAAAAAGAAAGAGACAATGGTGGGGCCCCAAGTGGAATAGGTAGGTTGCCACCAATATCCACATGGATCATTCCTCCCCCCTTAGGAATCAATGGTCCCCATTGCGTTGAGTTCCTCCATGAGATTAGGAAACTTCTGCTGAACTTTGTCCCTAGTGAACCACTTGCCTTGGTGTAGGAGTTAGCCAGCTTTGAAAACTCGATACAGTTGGATCTTCCGTTGTCGAGTGTTCTTGATTTGCATATCCATGATACAATCTATGGTGGATTTTTCCATGCAGTCTGGGTTTAACTCTTTTGGTGTGAGTTCTTCTACAATGTCAGTGGTGTCCAGTAGAGGTGGGAAGTAGGGAAAAAAGCGGTCTACATTGAATACTGGGTGCAGACCAAGGAATGGTGGAATATTGAGCTCGAAGGCATTGTTCCCTACAACCTTAGTGATGGTGTGTGGTCCATATTGGAGTGGGTGAAGCCTGCGGTGGCGTCCAGTGAGGCGATCCTTCTACAAATGTAACCACACTTTTTCACCCACCTAGAAGTTGTGTGGCACCCAATGTTGATCATGTCGGTGCTTGTAATTAGCATTGGCTTTATCCAATATGTCATGAACCTGTTGGAAAATGTGCTAAATGTGCTCGATGAAGTTTTTCTCTTTGTCAGCTTCAGATTGGACATGAGCCGAATCGGCCGAAGTAGCCACAAATGGCATGGCTACGTCAATGGGACATAGTGGCTGGAATCCCAAGCCCACCTGAAAGGGGCTATGGCCGGTTGAGCTGTGGAGATCCTGGTTATAACTGTGTTGTACATAGGTGAGGCTCTCATCCCATGTGCGTGGATGCTTTGAATTGTACATGTGCATAATGTGTACAATCATCCTGTTGATGATCTCTGTCTAGCCATCAGTTTGGAGATGGAAAGTTGTGGACTTGGTGAGTTTGGTGTCCAACATTGACCAGAGGCTGGACCAAAATGTGCTGAGTAACTTGCTGTCGCAATTTGATATGATAGACTATGGGATCCCAAAGTGAACCCACACTCATTAAAAGAAGAGTTTAACAGTGGCTTCTGCTATGATATTCTTCTTGCAAACCGCCATAATGGCCATCTTTGTGAATCTGTCGACGACCATGAAAACAAAGTCGTTTCCATGCTTAGTAGAAGGAAGGCCTGACATGTAATCCATGGAGATGGATTCCCAAGGTCGACTAGGGGTAGGTAGTGGAGTATAGAGCCCTTACTTCTTGATGGTCGGTTTGGCAATGGCGTAATTAGTGCAGGATTTGATGTACTTCTCGACATCCTGTCGAAGGTTCATCCAATAGAAATACTTATGTAGTAATGCCACTATTTTCTTAACCCCAAAATGCCCACTGACTCGACTGTAGTGCACTTCCCATATCATCTTTGTGCGCTCGCTTGAAGGAACACAAATGTGTCCCAGGTGACATAACAATGCATCTTGGAGGTGAAAATTTGGAACTTGCATACCCCCCAAGAGTGCCTTGTATGTGTGGCTGAATTCTGGATCGCTCTTGTAGAGAAGCGGACAATCAGAAGTCTTGTGTCCACAAGAGTTGAGAACTGTGGTTATGGCCACGATCGGTGGTCGGTTGAGGCAGTCGAAAAAATTATTGGTGCTACCCTTCTTGTACTTGATGTTCAAATGAAATTGCTTCAGATATGTTGACCACTTCTGATGGCGATCATTCTGCAACTTCCCTTGTGTCTGTATGAATTGCAGGGGTTAGTGGTCTGTGTGGATGATTGTTTCCTTCCCCAAAATGTAATGCTTTCATTGTCGAAAAGCCTTCACAATGAAATACATTTCTTTTTCATAAGTGGGATACTTGCGAACTGTGTTAGACAATGTCTCACTGTGATATGCCACTCGATGCCCCTATTGAGTAAGAACTACCCCAATAGCATAGTCAGAGGCATCTGTCTCAATCTCAAATGGTTGTTGCAATTCTAGTAATGTGAGAATTGGGGCAGAACAGAGACGATGTTTCAATTCTATGAACGCCTTCTGTTGCAATTTCGACCAAAAGAATTTTTCTTTCGCTCCTCCCTTGGTGACTTGACTCAAGGGCCAAGTGATATGAGAGAATCCCAACACGAACCTGTGGTAGAAATTAGCAAGACCCATAAAGCTACGAAGCTCTGTTAGAGTGGTTGGGGCTGGCCAATCCTGAATGACTTGGATCTTGGCTGGATCCACATGCACCCCCCTTTCATCAATAATATATCCCAGATATTGAACCTGCGTCATGCCAAAAGTGCACTTCTCCAAATTGGCACACAAATTGTGTTGCTGTAGTGTTTGGAGGACTTCTCGGATGTGGTGGAGGTGATCTTCCCAAGTCTGGTTGAAGATCATAATGTCATCCAAGTACACCACTACAAATGAGTTGGTGAATGGACACAAGTTGTCATCCATCAACCTCATGAAGGTTGCGGGAGCATTCGTCAACTCGAAAGGCATGACGAGCCATTTGAAAAGGCCCTCCTTGGCTTTGAAGGTAGTCTTCCACACATTAGAGGGTTCGATTGGTACCTAGTGATACCTAGAATTCAAGTCGAACTTGCTGAAATATTTTTCCCCTTTAAGTTGGTCTAGAAGGTCATCAATCCGTGGGATCGGGTACCTATTCCAAACAGTGATCTTGTTCAGCGCTCGATAGTCAATACAAAGTCTCCAAGTCCCATCCTTTTTTTGTACCAAAATGATCGAGCTCCCATAGGGCGATGAACTTGGCCGGATGTGACCTTTCTGCAGCAATTCCTGAATCTGCCTCTTGATTTCACCATTCTCCAAAATAGAGTGCCTATAGATCGTTCCATTGGGTAGCGACGCACCTGGGGTCAGGTCAATGGGGTGCTTGACCTGACAGTATAGAGGCACCCCTGTGGGTGAGGTGAAGATGTCCCCGTACTCCTCCACAACCTTGTCCATTTGTTTTTTTCGTGCAGAGGAGCCATGTCTGGAGGTCGTGGCCACAATATTCTTCTTTCCCTCGGGGCAAATCATCAAGAAAACAAATTTCCTGGTCTGGGAAATGAGCTTACTGCATTTTTTTTCAGTAGCCAAAGAGATAGTGGGAAGTAGTGGTACCTCTGGTATCCTATACAACTTATTTCCCAAAGTAACAATAACAACGCGAGGTTGGGACTCATAGATAGCATGTCACTTCCAAAAGTATGGTTGGCCTAATAATACATCATAAACATCAATAGGATCAATGTCACACAATACCTCATCCGTGAAGGGCTTGATGATATAGGGAAGGCGACACTGCTGGCTGACGTGAAGATACTGTCCTTGGTGAAGCCACCCGATGGTGTATGGTTGTGGGTGCGCTGTGGTCGGAAAGCCCAACCACTTCACAAAATTTGTTGAAATGAGGTTCTTTTGGCTCCCATTGCCGACAATGAACTGTAGTAGGGAACCCTTTACCCACATCTGGGAGTGGAAGAGACGCTCTGCCTCCTCTGGATCTTCTGGTTCCTCTTTCTGGATCTTCGTAGTGGCAACAATGGCATTGGGCTCTGCATCAATAATATGCTTCCCTTTGTCATTCCCCTTGTCAGTTTCTGATTCAGATTCGGAGCATGCATCTGATTTAGAAGCCCTCATCTCAGGCACTAGCGACTGCTTGGCCTAACACTCACTTGTGTTGTGAGTGGAGCTCTTATAGAACTCACAGCACTTTCCCATGTCCTTCTTTGGCTTCGCGGTGTTGTTCTTTGCTTGTGGCTTTGGCAGGTTGTGTTGGGCCGCCATGCCTTGGCTTTATCCTTTGGTTTGTGGTTTGGGGGCACTTTTCCCTTGCTTTTTATTCGCAGATCCAAAGTCTCGCTTCTTCTATTTGAATTTCTGCTCAATCTTGGCAGCATATCGGTATGTCGTACCAAGTGAGGAGATGTCGAGGAACTCCATTTTTTCCTTAATGTATCTATGCAGACAACCACGATACTTTAGCACCAAATTTTTCTCTGAATATTTGATACCCAACTTTGTGTGCAGGGTATGGAACATATTCGTCAGCTCATGCACATCTTGATCCCTTTGTTGCCGCAACGTGGTCCATTGTATTTACTTGTCCTCATAGCTCCCCACGGGATAGTATTATTCCTTGATGGCATCTCGGAAATAATTCCAAGTGGGTACGGCTGATAATAGAGAGGGTTTTGTCTCGTCCTTTTTCTCACAGTAGGTTTCCCACCAATCCTTGACATGGGGGTTAGCTTTGAGAAGTGAAAAAATAATCTTCTCCCGGTCGGAAAATTCATGAACCGAGAAATATCCTTCTAATAGATTCAACCATATATCTATGACATCTACATCTATTTGACCCTCAAATATGGGAATTTCAAAGTTTACTTGTACCTTAAATGGAGTTGCACCTCCAGAGTGGCTGTTGGATGCATATGTGCTACCGGTGAGCAGTCGTTGAAGGATTTGGGCAAAGTTATCTATCATCGCATTCCTTTGTTTTTCGAGGGCCTCCTCAAGCAATATTTTGATAGGATCTCCTGCTCCCTCATCTTTCTTTTCATCCCCCATGGTCATGCATCGAGGTTTGCGAGGTTGATCTTGCAAAGGTTCCACCAGATCAAGCCCTAACTCCTTATACCCCGACCTTGTTGGGGACATGCAAAGAAGGATCGAGAAAAAGCAGACCGCTCTAATACCATTGATCTAGATTTATGCAGGAACGCAAAAGGATACACATATAACCATAAATACAAATATGCAACAGAAATAACACTTCGTTTCATTAATATCAAAGAACTGAAATTTGCTTAAAGACAAAATGGAAATAAATTACCTAGGGTGCTGGTATCGAATCTCTGAGAAGAGATGTGGTGGATATAGACCTCTGAACTATGTTACAATGAGGTTCGAGGGCCTATTTATTATTGAGAAATAATGGAGAACTTTAAACGTCCAAAAACCTAACCCTAGGAGATGAAGCGCCAAAACTATGGGCCCCGTTTGGGTAAATTGGTGTTTCAACTTCCTAGGGACGTAACTTCGGCATACGATCTCTGTTTGACGCGTATGATAGATCGTTATAAATATCTATCAGAGGATTGCAACTTTTGTCGCGAATATCAATTCCGAAACGAAATCATATTCACTAAAATAAAAAGATGCCCAAAAAACGTCGTTTAGCGCCTCAAAACGGCTCCAGAAGTTCAGGCCCAAAAAACTACTAAAAATAGTAAGTTGTGCCAAAACTGAAAATCTGAAAGAGACAATGGTGGGGCCCCAAGTGGAATAGGTGGGTGGCCATCAATATCCACCTGGATCATTTAGTTTCTCGGCCCTTGCGAATTTGGGTTTTTCCTATAAATGAATTTTAAGTCGTCTACACTGCTAGTCTAGATATTTTATTAAGGTTTCGCCCCAAAGGACAGTTTATTATGCATGTCGCACATTTACTATACAAACTTATATTGTTTAAGGCCTAGCCTTGTTGGCCGACAGGCATGGATTGGTCTCAGCTATTTATATTTTGTTTTTCTCTGCTGCGGTCAAACCCTCGACCCAACTAAGAGTAATAACCCTTAATGAAACATATTTTTGTTTTCGGTATACCATCTTGTGATGTTTGGTTAATATGTAGCTGGACTATTGTTTAATGACGTACTTTTGTCTCTTCTTGAGGATAATTTACTTCTTTATGAATTTACTATTCTCTGTAATTCAATTGCTACGCCTTAGCGTTAGAATGGGTTTTTTTTCCTTCTTTTGTGCATATTCTTTAGTTTGTAGTACTAAATCATAACCTCATCGATTTATTTTACCTGTAACAGGGTATTCCTACAATTATAGCAGTGGAAATATATATATATATATATATATATATATATATATATATATATATATATATATATATATATATATATATATAAACACAGAGTTTGCTTATGTAGCCATTACATCTTTATTTATTTGTTCTATGGACTCTACAGTATAAGTTTTCTCTGATATTTCACATGGTGCAGTTTGTCAAGATTGGGGTTTCAACCCTCTTGTTTACTTTGGTGATTTTATCTGTTTTACTCCAGGGTTTCCGGACCATCCATTCACTAAGTTGCTTTCTAACACTCAGCTTGTCCGTGTATATCATAGAATACAGGGATTAACGACCTGTTTGGGTCCAGGGTCTCGACCATTGACCCAAACTAGTAGTTTCTCTGGCTTTACAATGTAGTTGTTTTTTCTATTTTATTAAATTTAAGGAAATAAATATTTCTCTTTCTTTAACAATCAAGAACTTTAAGAAATGTAATGTTCACACAGTCAGCCATAATAACAGTTCTACTGTAACTTACTCTATTCTTCAGGAAAAGAAAATTAACAATCATTTGTATTTACAATACTTCTCTGTGTAAAATTATGTATTGCATAATTTTAAGAAAATTTTCCCTTTTAAAAATAATTCTATCCAAATAACATATCTAGTTTTGTCTACCTCAGTAGTCTATTTACTTATCTACTCTCAAAATCTACTGATGATGTCCTCCCTACCATGAGAGAGGCAATGACGTCCTCTTCTCCCCCTGTGCTCCACACTTGAGATGGGTAGGATGACAAAAAATTCCAGAAGAGACCTCGGGACCCCAGATTAAATAATATTCTCTTTTCCAAGATTCAGGAATGCAGAGTGTTTCCACTAGTCAGCACCGGTTCAAGAATCATCACTTTTTTCCTACCTCTCCTCAGTCATAGAGCAAAACCCCTTTTCCTCACTGGGATGTACTTTTATCTCCGGAGGAAAGGTAACTGTCATTAACTATTTTTAGTTCAACCACTCTCAGTTCTTGGAATACTTTTATCATCAGTCTTTTAAATTTTTATGGAACCACTATTCCATAATTAAATTTTATTTCAACAAAACATAATTAATTTATGTTCATCAAATAATCCTTTCCTCACAAGAAATAAATGTTTTAGTCTCTTTTAAAAATAAATAATATAACAACTAGTTAGCAATTAAGCGAGTTGTCACAATTATTATTTTTTTAACTTAATTAAAATAATAATAATAAATAATAAATAGTAATAAAAATAATAAATCAAATCAATTCAATTTTTTATATTGTTATTTTATTTTAAAAACAATAATTTTAAGAAAAAAAGTTTAATAACTCTTTATCTTAATAATCATGATATTTTAGAATTTTAAGTTTAAAATTAATCAATAGACATATATAGAAATTAAAAAAAGGGCTACATAGTAATTAGTATATGTCACTTAACTTAAATATAGCTTAGTTAAACAAAAAAAATGACAAAGACAAAGATAAATAAAAAAATCTAATAAAATATTCTATTGTTAAATACCATCACCAAAAATTAAGAGATATGATTAACTAATATTGTTTATAATAACAATATGCACTTTAATATATATGTGTGTGTGTGTGTTTTATTTTTATTAATATATTTAATTGTTTATAATTAAATTTATTAAAATATGCTTTTAATATTATAATAAAAAATATGGGAAAAAATTATAATTCATGAAAATGGAAATAATAGAAAAATGGAAAAAATAAAAAAGAAATAAAACTAAAAACAAAAAATTAATAACTAATAAAAATACAAGTTACTAAACAACTCATAATAAGACCTCAACCAATCACCTTACAAATAAATAAATCTAAATAATAATAAAAAATAACAAAAATTGAATCTCCAATATTAAACTATGGATAAGCATCATAAATTTTTGGTCAAAGACAAACTAATATACAGGGAAAACTGAATGTGCTATACCATGTCTGTCACGTATAATAAATAGATATAATAATATGATTCATAATTATAATCACGATAGTTTATATTTTATATTTAAATTTAAAATTTAACTGGTTCCATCTTGTCCTCACGTTGAAACTATAGACATAAATTCTTCAATGTGATTTTTCAAGTATTCAATATATAGAAACTTTTTCTCTGTATATAATTGATTTTATGCATATTAAGTTTAAAAAATAAATTTTAAAATTTATAGAGTATGTCAAACAAGAATGCAAAGTGCATATGTACTAGAAATTGTCTCTAATGGTGCAAAGGTATACTCAAGGAATAGAATATTTGGGAAGACCATGTAGCCACTCACTCCAATGCAAAGCATTGTTAATCGTTTCTATAAGTGGAGAAAAATTACTTCTGGATAAGAATATGGAGATGAAAAATATCTAAAGTCACTCAAATATGTTAGAAAGAGACATACAAATCTCTAAGAGGATAAGAATATCTAAAGTCACTCAAATATGTTAGAAATGGACATACAAATCTCTGAAGAGGACTCCACCTTAGATTTTAATGACTAATTCATTTTAGAAGAAAAAAATGAAATTCAAGTGAAATGGATAGCATCTCACTTGCGGTGACTCCAATTACATGATTTTTTTTGGAATAGGAGTCAAGTGAAATGGACTTGTAGTGACTCCAATTACATAATTTTTTTTGGAATAGGAGTTATCTTCTAAAGTAGACAATCTTGAATTCACCAACCAATTTCTAGGTAGTACCTTTGAAATCCTAAGCTAATAAAACTATCAATCTTTGGATGTTTCAAATCACCAAATCTACATAATTTTCCATTTTGGGATAAAAGCAACACTGGTGGCATTGATTTTGGCCAAAGATTTGATAGATTAGAGGAACAATCCAATCCATCAGTTGATTTCGGCCAAAGATTTGATAGATTAGAAGCACAATCCAATCCATTAGATTGATTAAAAGAAGGTGTAGCAAAAACAACATTACTCCATGATTAATCTACCAGAATTAAATATTTCATTCCACTCTAGTTGAAGATCCATCACATTTTTTCCTAGTTCCTTAGTGTTGCTAAATATTTATGTTCCCTCCTTTAAGATATCATAATATAGCATAATCATAATAAAAAAATAAAAAATACTAAATATTATAACTTTTTATTATAAATTGACTTTAAAATATTTAAATAAATAAAAAAATTATTATTCTAATATTTTTATAAATTTATTTTTTAAAACCCAATAAACCTTAATTTTATAATAAATTAACTTAGAAACTAGAGATTAAAGATTATATATATATTTTTCTATTTAGAATATGACTTAGAAAACTATAAACCACATCTCACTTCTCACTAAATTCCAAGACTATTGTAGTACCACGTTTCAAAAATATTTATATATTGATATTATATATTAAAATTGTGTATAATAAATATTACCATTTTTATTATAAATTAATTTTAAAGCATTTAAATATAAAAAATATAAATTATTATTCTAATATTTTTATAGATCTATTTTTAAAAACCCAATAAAACTTAATTTTATGATAAATTAACTTAAAAACCAATGAAAAATTAAAATATCTCAAAATTTAGAGATTAGAATCTCTCTTTTCATTTAGGATAAGATTTAGAAAACTTTAAACGACAAACAAATTCTCGACTAATTCCATGATGGTTGGAATGCCATGTGTCAATTTTTATTTGGAGGGAGGAGGATGAAAATACACATATCTTATTGGCCAAATCTACCCAACCAAACCTATCATAGGAACACCTTTGTTGTAATTATCAAGATTTTAATAAAATCAAAATTAAGAATATTTCTATATATAGAAATATGGAATTTATACATAGTATAAATAATATTGTTAAGAATGAATAGATCCATCTTATTTATAGATCTATCAAGTGCTTGGAGAAATTAAATATGTGAAAATGTTTCCTCAATTTTTGCACTTAACAAGAGGTTTCGATCTTGAGAGAGTTGATCCCTCTCAATGCTTTCAAGATCTAGAGTTATGATGGATCTATGCTGGTTTATAAAAACATTATTGTTTAAATCTTGCAAATTTTTGAAATAATTAATTTCCTTCACTTTTATATTCTACATTCAGTAAAATTAGACTCAATTTTTTTATAATTTTTTTTTAAACATTATAAAAAATATAAGTGAATACAATAGTCTCATAAATGACCCAAAATTAAAATCAATTTTATTTAATAAATCGTTTTACACCTAACATAAATACAAATTGATTAAAAAATTAAGTAAAAAAATTATAATATTTTACATAACACATTTACCAAATAAAAATGTCAAAAATATATACAAAATACATACACAATATATAATATAATAATACCATTTATGAAAAAACCTTTTCTTTCATTGCAAAAAAATCCATATATATTATATATAATATAATAATACAATTTATAAAAAACCTTTCTTTCCATGTAAAAAAAATCCTGAAAAATATTCTCTAAAACCTCCTTATTTTAAGGACGTGGCATTGCTCAAACAAGTTATAATGATAACTTTTATATTATACTAAAATCATATAATATATATTAATCTATATTCCAACCTGGTAACTTAAGCTTTCTGAGCTAAGCTATACTCAGACTCCCAGAAGAAGAATCCAATCCATGTGCCCACTAGATTTCATTTAAAAAAAGAAGAGAGAGAGTATACCATCATTATATAAGTACTTATATATGTAATTTTTTTCTTAGTAGTTTTGAAGTTTGATTTTTGGAAAAGAAAAATATTATTATTTTTTAATTTAAATTTTTTTGATTTATTAAAGTTATAAATTTGATTTGGATTTTTATAATCATAATATAAATAAAGCAAATTAAGATTTCACTACAATTTTTTATTATTTAATATCCAAAAATCCACTAAAACTTTCAAAAAAACAACATTTTAAAATTATTATTATTTTTAATAAAAAATATACTTATTCAAAAAATAACAATCAAAAACTTTTTTTTTAATAAAAAATATACTTATTAGATGTGATTCTCTAAAGGTGAGAGAAGTCTCATGTCAAATTTCAGTGGGAAGATTGGTCATTTGTTTATGTTGACTATAGAACATTTCTCTAAAACCAATTTTATTTTTAATGGGAAATATAATTTTATTGTTAGGCCGAAAGGCATTCTCTTTGTTGGCTTGGGGTGAGCAGAGATTGTTCACCCCATCCAATGATAAGTCTTTCTGACCGCCTTTCCAGCCACTAAAATTTAGACATGTGGCACCTCCTCCAACCAATTAAAATCTTCCATTTGACCCTGTTACCAATTGTTATTTTCCTTTTCATTTTTTTGTGCCCTGACGCCTCTGTAGCGTCGCGCCTCTGCATGAATCCTAGCCGCACACTGCAACACAGCTCTCTATGCCCGCGTAAATTTCTCCTCTTCGTGTTGTCGATATGGTTTCTGGACCGTGCCAGGATGCAAGTCTCGAACATTTTTCTGGGGAGAGCTTACCTTGGCTCGATTTGTATTGCCCCGAAGATCCTTAAGTCTGAGCTCCCTGTAACTGCTCTAGCTTTCCTATGCTTCATCAATTCTTCTCTGGCTAGAGATTTCTGTGTCTCATCTTCTAAGGTTAATTCTTCTTCAGGAGCTTCTTCTTTTTCCGGGATTTCTTCGATCATGGACCATCTTTTAGAGTCGATGAAGAGCTCGAGCTCAACGCAAAGAACCGAGTGAAGCTCCTTCACTGCTGTATCAATTTGTTTCATCATCAGCTCCAGAGCTCCACATATCCTCATTTCCTTGACGCTTTCTGCCAATTCTTCCAGAAACTTCACTGCTTCAGTGCTGGATTTTGTGCATTGCCTCCTCAATACAGTTCAGATAGGAGGCAGGGTCTGTAGTGGAGAAAATTTGTGTGAAATGTTCAACGCCATTAAAGCATAACTGAGTTGATAAATTGTAGTCGATTTTTGGGGAAAAAGTTGTATTTCTAATATTTCCCCCCCCTTTTCTCGAAATCTTATTTATATGAATAGTTCTAAAAAGAATCTAAGATTTCTAAAAGAAAAGTCTTATGATTGAAGTTTCAAACTATAATTCTTTTTTAAATTCTTATTGAATTAAAAAAAAATGAATGGAGCACTGAAACCCCATGAAAGATTCTTAGAATTCCACAAATAAAACACCATTGATAAAGGTCTTGTGAAATTATGTAACTTAATTTACCTGTATCTCAGAGCGTAGACAGCCATGTAACGCAACTACTGAGTAAGCACAATGTCTGAGCATGCTGCCAATTTTAAGGTATTGAGTCCAAGATAGCTTAAGCGAAATTGCCCATGCCGAGGCTCCCATCTGGCACAGTTGGCCTACAATTCACCAATGCTCCATTGAGTTAACCAGATAGCTTAGATGCTGCAACTAAACAATCATATTAACTGACAGTGTGTGATATAATTTGAAGAGACTGATTGCACTGAGATGCTCTATAGCGGGGTTAATGTTCACATTTCAATTCGACAAAGAAATGCATGTAAACCCAAAGTTTATGGATATTGTTTTGCACTTCTGTGATGTGAAATTGTAAGTTAAATATGGAAACTTGAAATACTATTGGAAAAACCAAGTAACTATGAAGGTATACTTAAAAAAACTAAAAAATTCTTTGTAAATTAAACAACCTGGTAAAAAAAAATTAAACATAATTTTTTTTCAATACTCTGAATTTGTGGAGATCTAAAAGATTGTATCTACCCACTAAAGACTCTTCGACGACTTTAGAATCTAAAATGGCATTGTATCCTTCATAGATAGGATCCTCCAATGTTTCTTCAGATTCACCCTTCTCATTAGATGAGCTAATAATCAATTCAAAATCAAAGTATTTTTGTACGCATCCTTCAACATTGAATCATATAGTGGTTATTGAACAAATATTTGTTTATAATATGGAGAAAAGACAGGTATTTACCAGGATTTTAAAAGAGTTGAAGAGTTACACTGATTCATACATGGGTTAGGGGTTATTGAACAAATATTTGTTTAGCCAGGTGCTTACGAATATTTTGAAAAAGATTAAAATTCAATCTTTGTTTAGCCAAATGATTATCGAGATTTTGAAAAAGTTTAAAAATCAATCTTTGTTTAGCCAAATGCTTACCGAGATATTGAAAAAGTTTAAAATCTCTTCATAATCAAAATAGAAACCTGGTATTTATCAAGATATTAAATAGCGATGTATGTCTCTCTAGATTTAAGCGATACGACCTCCCACCTTCTCTCACCGCTAACCTATTGTGGGACCTAAAAGTTTTCCAAATGGGAGTGCTTCGATCCAAAACAAGTTAATATCAACTAGGACTCATCGTCATGGCATAAGAACTTCAAATTGGATAATTGGGGATACTACAAATAATTATGTTTCATAGTCTAAAAGCCAACAATCCATGTAATCAATAACATGTCCATTTCATACATTTTCCTCTTCAATGTGAGATTTTTCACCCCATAAGTCCACATTCATTATGTACCCTTAAATGTAACACAACATAATTCACAACTCCTCCTTTCGGCGTTCCCTTGCACCCCAGTGCAATTGCTAGTAGTATAATTTCTTGTCAGATGTGATGTTCTTAAGGTCAGAGAAGTATCCTAGTGGAAAGGTCGTCCATTAGCTCAAACATTTGTTTATGTTGACGATGGAACATTTTGGCCTGAGGCTTGAATGATGTGTTTTAATTAATAACAAATTTTGTTATATTGCATTTTATGTTAAGTTAATTATATAAAAATTAAGTAACAAGTTATATTTTTCTAAATATTAGTCAACTTTTATTAATATGGTCAACTTTTATTTATTAATAAGATTGGTAATGGCTAACCTTATTATTAAGTTGACAAGTGAGTTGTTATAAGTGGATCAAGGTTAAGTGGAAAAATTAGAAACAAAATAGTATTAAGAGATTTGCTAAATATAATTTTATTAATAATAATAAGTGACTTTGTTCAAAGAAAATTTTAATAATTTTTGGATATTTAAGTTTTGAATAAAAACATGATTATTTCTATTTATATATGAACCTAATATTTGGCCTAAAGATAATTTTATGGGATTGTATTTAGTAATGGAAATCTTACTTATTGATAATAAACTTGTTCACCTAGTAAGATTCCCATGATATGGTTAGTTTGAAACATTAAAATATATTTTCTCATTATCTCTCTTTCCCAAGTCTACAAAGATTTTGGTTGAGTCATTTTGTAGTTGGGATTTGTTTGAATATTTTCCTTAAAAAATGATTCTCCTATGAGACAAGTTACCTTAGTCTTGGTATTTCAAACTTCATGGAAAATGATTCATGTTGAAGCCTTTTTTTTTATACAAAACAACTAGTTTTGATATCTTATCTGATAATAGGGAGCATGTAAGATGTTTTTCATGATTTGCTATACATTTAAAGTCTTTGGCCATATTTTTTTGCTCACACCATACATATAGATATTAGGGTTAACATTTCCATTACATATTATGAGGGTAAGGAGGAAAATGAGGTGCAATTATCCCCCTCCTCTTATGCAACTCAATGATAAGTTGATCATATTTCCACACAATAATGAGACTACATTTGGTGATAATGGACCAACTCTTAATAATTATGATGATCCTCCACTTGATGTCAACTTACCCATATAATAACTTAATAACATTTTGATTATTAGTACATCCTGAAGTCACATTTGAGCAACTTCAAGAATGAAGGCCACTTAAAAATAAATCATATAGATCAAAGATCAAGATACTAATATTTACGAGCTAAAATCCTAAAAGGAGGATACATTCTTAGAGCAACATAAAAGTTGTATCATTGCTTAGGAAAAAAAAATTATAACTAATACAATACATTTATTTTTGTCATTGACCATCAACAACAAAAGTTTGTTTGTATCGATATGTGTATAAAGATCTAAGATATTTTGAAATAAAATCCTAAATGGGGAATATATTCTTAAAGTAACATAAAAATTGTATCATTGGTTAGGAAAGAAAGATTTAACTAATACAATACATTTATCTTTTTCATTCACCATCAACAACAAAGGTTTGTTTGTATCGATATGTATATAAATATCATGGATGAATTAAGAAAAATATGAAGTGTCACAAAAACCATAATATATTATAATCATAATAAAAAAATAATAATACTAAATATTAAATATTTTATTATAAATTAACTTTAAAACATTATATATATATAA
Organism: Pinus albicaulis; assembly: GCA_034641835.2. Taxonomy (NCBI): domain Eukaryota; kingdom Viridiplantae; phylum Streptophyta; class Pinopsida; order Pinales; family Pinaceae; genus Pinus; species Pinus albicaulis. The sequence goes on along the minus strand of CM076584.1, from coordinate 570,521,229 downwards.
TTTTTTTTTATTTTTTTATTTTATTTAGAAAAAGATTTAGAAAACTATAAATGGCATCTCACTTTTAAACAAATTCCATGACTGTTGTAGTACCATGCGTCAAAAATACTTATATACTAATAATAAATATTAAAATTTTGTATAATAAATATTAAATTATTTTATTATAAATTAATTTTAAAGCATATAAATATAAAAAAATATAAATTATTATTCTAATATTTTTATAGATCTATTTTTACCCAATGAAACTTAATTTTATGATAAATTAACTTAAAAACCAATGAAAAATCAAAATATCTCTAAAAATCAAAATATCTCATAATTTAGATATTTCATGATGGTTGGAGTGCCATGTGTCAAATTTTATTTGGAGGGAGGAAGGCAAAAATACACAGATCTTATTGGTCAAATTTGCCCAACCAAACATATCATAGGAACACCTTTGGTGTAATTATCAAGATTCTAATAAAATTAAAATTAAGAATATTTCTATATATAGAAATATGGAATTTATATATAGTATAAATAGTATTATTAAGAATCAAAAAATCTATCTTATTTCTAGATCTACCAAGAGTTTGGAGAAATTAAATCTTTTTTTTTTTTTTTGTAAATCAATAGTTTATATTATAGAGCAAATAAAATACATATTGATACAAAAGGGTCATTGAGGTGCCAAAAGAAAAACCATCTCAACCAATCATAACTATGAGCAGAATGTTGCACATTCAAAAAGCCATTGTCCCACAGTACATTCAGCTTAGCTATAGAAGACTTATACAACCACTTATAACTTCGACCAACAATGGTCATTCTACTGGGAAAGATACCATCAACAATCCTCCAGAATATAGCTTTAAGCCAAAAAAAACATCATAAAAATTACAGAGAAACAGAAAAAGGCAGACCTCAACCGGGAGGTTAATCTTGATTTCCAACACTCTCTCTAGGTGCAAATGTTTCCTCAATTTTTGCACTTAACAATAGGTTTGGAGCTTGAGAGAGCTGACATCTTTTAATGCTTTCAAGATCTAGAATTATGATGAATATATGCTTGTTTATAAAAAGATATTATTATTTCAATCTTGCAAATTTTTAAAATAATTAATTTTCTTCACTTTAATATTCTAAAATCAATTTTTTATACAATTTTTTTTTATAAATACTATAAAAAAGTATAAGTGAATTGAATAGTCTAATACATGACACAAAATTGAGATCAATTCTATATACAAAATACATAAATCATATATAATATAATAATACAATTTAAGGACGTGCCAGTGCTCAAATTAACCTTCCAAGTTATAATAATAACTTTTATATTATACTAAAATCATATAATATATATTAATCTATATTCCAACCTGGTAACTTAAGCTTTCTGAGCTAAGCTATACTCGGACTCCAAGAAGAAGAATCCAATCCATGTGGCCGACTAGATTTCAAAAAATAAAAAGGTGTATGCAATCATAATCTAAGGTGTATGCAATCATAATTTGTTCTGTTTGGAAAGTGTTTTTTTATTTAATTTTCGATCTAAGTTTTCTAATTTATTTTTAGAATTGGATAGTGATTTATTAAAGTTACAACTTTGAGTTGAATTTTTCACAATCATAAGTGTGAAGGTTTTTAAGGATATTGAATTCATAGATGTAATTTAAAAATTGATATAAATAATGCAAATTAAATTTGGCTATAATATTTTGTTATTTAACACTAAAAAAATCTACCAAATTTTTTGAAAAATAATACTCAAAAACTATTTTTTAATAAAAAATATTCTTATTCAAAAAATATCACTCAAAAACTATTTTTTTAATAAAAAATATACTTATCAGATGTGATTCTCTAAAGGTGAGAGAAGTATCACGTCAAATCTCAGTGGGAAGGTCGGTCATTTGTTTATGTTGACTATGGAACATTTCTCTAAAATCCAATTTTATTTTTTAATGGGAAATATAATTTTATTGTATTATAATTTCTTGTCAGATGTGATGTTCTTGAGGTGAGAAGGGTCGTCCATTAGCTCAAACATTTGTTTATGTTGACAGTGGAACATTTTGGCCTCAGGGCTGAATGGTGTGTTTTAATTAATAATAAATTTTATTATATTGTATTTTATGTTATGTTAGGTTAGTCATAAAAATTAAGTAACAAGTGGTTATATTTTTCTGAATGTTAGTCAACTCCTAGTATCAAAGCTTAACTGAAAAAATTAGAGATAAAAGAGTATTAAGAGATTTGTTAAATATAATTTTATTAATAAGTATGAGTGGCTTTTTCAATAAATTTTGGATATTATATGAACATGATTATATTATATTATAATCATGTTTTCAATAAAAACATGATTATTTCTATTTCATATTATATGAACCTAACATTTGGGGTAAAGACAATTTTACAATTTTATGGGATTGAATTTAGTAATTGAAATCTTATTTATTGATAATAAACTTGTTTATCTAGCAATGTGCTTCCCATGATGTGGTTAGCTTGAAATATTAAAACATATTTTTTTACTACATTTCCCTCCCAAGTTTACAAAGAATTTGGTTGGGTAATTTTGTAGTCGGGATTTATTTTAATCTTTTACTCAAAAAGTGATTCTCGTATGAGACAAGGTACCTTAGTCTTGGTATTTCAAACTTCATGGAAAATAATTCATGTTGAAGCCCTTTTTTTTATACAAAAAAAACTAGCTTTGATATATTATCTGATAATAAGGAGCATGTAAGATGTTTTTCATAATTTTTTATACATTTAAAATCTTTGGCCATATTTGTTTGCTCACACCATACATATAGATATTAGGGCTAACATTGTCATTACATGTTATAAGGGAGAGGAGGAAAATGAGGTGCAATTATCCCCGTCCTCTTATGTAACTCAATGATAAGTTAATCATATTTCCACACATTAATGAGACTATATTTGGTGATAATGGATCAACTCTTAATGATTAGGATGATCCTCTACTTGATGTCAACTTACCCATATAATAACTTAATAACATTTTGATTATGCATACATCTAATATAGTGAAGTCACATTTGAGCAACTTCAAGAATGAAGGCCGCTTAGAAATAACTCATATAGATCAAAGATCAAGATACTAAGATTTACGACGTAAAATCCTAGAAGGAGGATACATCCATAGAGAAACATAAAATTTGTATCATTGCTCAGGAAAGAAAGATTATAACTAATACAATACACTCATCTTTGTCATTGACCATCAACATCAAAGGTTTTTTTGTATTGATATGTATATAATGATAAAGAAACATATGAAGTGTCACGAAAACCAAGAATATTCAAGGATCACCAAATCACTTATGCTTAATATTAAATTGTGACCATTGAATATCTAGATAGGAAAGCACACTAAAGGAACACATAAGTACATTACATTAGGCCAAGGCAATTCTTGGTGTCAAATAATCTAACACCCACATTTAAGAACAACTTGGGATGGCACAAGGATTTATAAAATGACATAGAAGGAAGGATGAATTACATCTATATCCCCTAAATGACAACTTTATTCATTCCTAAGAAAGATCAAAGATGAAGATATGGTTAGTGTTAGGGGCTTCATGAAGATGTCAATAATATGATATTTAATTGAAAAAAATATGAATTAAACAACTTGATTTCAAGAATATGCCCAATTATATGCTTAGCAAGTTCAATGGTACTCTAATTGTCATGACAATTAGTAGTCTTACGAAATTTCCATAAAAAATCACAATGCTAAAGTAGAGTTGAATAGATAAAGTTGTAGGAAAGTTATCCAAGAACATACAGGTACTCACATAAAAAATTCGGCAAGTGCTTCAAGAAAAAGAATCAAATGTCAAAGTTGTCAAGATGTTTGAATACACTTAAATTGAATAAGTTTGGATGCAAATGTGAAAAAAGAGAAAAGATTGAAAATGTTCAAAATAATTTCTTTGTAGTGTACCTAGGGAATATCATGGGGCTCCTAAGAAGGTACCCAATAAGAATAATCGTAGAGTAATAATAGTGGAGGTAATTCAACATAAGGTCGAATAGATCCACTATATTATTAAATATTCCCACTATGGTGGTTAGTGGTGAATAAATGTTATGGGGCCTCATTAAAGAGGGCCTATTGGGTGATTAGGAGTCTTCTATGATTAGAGTTTTTCCACTAATTATAAATAAGGATGAATAAGTTCTTATGATATGTGTGTGGAATATTATTTTAGTTGGAGCATTAGCTCAGTGGGAGGTTGCCCTCTCAAAGAGGCAAGTGAACAAGAGGGTATTCCTTCCATAAAATGATCAAATGTAAGGTGTCTCCCTACCTTAAGGGTTTCATATTAATAAATCATTACAATCATACACCAAGTTCCAACCTTACCAAAGGTAACTCTTGCATCCTTGTATTTAGAAAATGATTGATTTGTTTGGTATCAATGGTTTTCTAAAAGAAAAAAGGTTTCCATTTTATCTTGGTATTATTTTATGGATGAATTGATAGTAGTCAATTGATAAATATTTAGAAAAGAGGTCCAATTACATATCATATTCAATAATTAAAAAAAATAAGTGTCGAGGTAAAAAACATTCCATGGGACATTTGTTATATCTCTTTATGATCACTTTAAATGAGGGTATTCAACATGAGGAGCATCATTTTAAACCTAAATCCCTATAGATGCATAAACTTCCATGGATATTCCACTAGACAATTTTTCACAATAAATCCGATAAATTATACTTAAAATTTTTGAAATCTCCACTATGAGGGTTTATTTCTCTTTAGATTTCTGAATTCTAAATTATTTGTTATTGCATATGCATGTAAATTATATTTATGTATAAAATAGATAAAAACGAAATAAAACTCAAAAACCGTGATTTGACACAATATATAACCTAGGAAAACCTTTCGCAAGAAAACCCAGTTGGAAGGTGAGGTTTCTCTGCTCTGAAAATGAATGCAAGTACAAAGAACTAAGGCATGTGTCCTGTGGGGTACTACAATGCGCAAATCCTATATGTTCTCTCTCTCCCTATCCCTATCGGCTAATCTACTCATATATGGAAAAAATGCACTACAAAATAATGGAACCCCCTTTCCTCCTAGTGGCCTAATTATAACACAACTCGACAACTAGTTAGCCATTAGGTTTGACTCCCTTAAATCTTAAATAGAGTTACAATATATACTCGTCTAGAGTATTCTTCATCATGATGACGTGGATAGTCCCTTTTCCATGAATAATGGGGGCTAACTTGGCATCCTACCAAATCATGGTGGTGAAAATAGGAAGGTCAACTTTCGATTGGCATAACTTTTGCATACGAATTATGGTTGAGGCGGTTTTTGCACATTGGAAAGGTATTAGTGTGCAGAATATGAATAAAATTTTTTATGCTAAAGTAAAAAAGTTTTAGCCACAAAAAATTTCATTTCCTGCCTCAAAATTCTCATGGAAGGTTTCAGACCCCAATTTTCCAAACTGGGTCTCGCCAGTAAAAATGGTCCATTATGTTAATCCCCCCACTTTTTACACTATAAAATCATCGATATTGATGAAAAATAATATAATTTTCCAATTAATATCACACATTTCCATTTTGGAAGGATTTTGGTCGTCAAGAGCTTCTACTAAATGAGGTGAGGAAATTTTCCCTCCACCTTCTTTTGGGTGTACCACATAGCCTTTCCTAGAAGCTATCATTTCAACCCAATATGCAAAAGGTCATGCTACCCTTTTACTCTAGTTCTAGAAATATTATACAAAACATTATCCTCTCTCAAATTTTCCTGATAATTTGGTGCCAAATCCTTTATAGAAGGTAGGACATGTTCCTCTTCTCGATCTAGCATGGAAGGCTCATAGAGTTTCATAATATCTACATTCATAATTGAGTAAATGTGCATGTAATAGAGTAGACATAGTCTATAGGTGTTATGTCATGCCATTTCTACTATCTCAAAGGGACCATGCCACAAATCCTTTATTTTCTTATGAGGACTCTGTAGCCACTCCTTATTCAACTATAATCATACTTTGTCTCCCACCTTGAACAACTTATTTGTTTTGTGTTGATCATTCCTGACCTCATATTTTTCCTATGAGTTTTCTAGTGTCTCATGTATATGGATTTTTTTGATATTCTCCACAATTATATTAAGCCTCAAGGCATCCCTTGTAAGATCCTCCCTCACTCTGCCTTGTTACCCATATCAAATATCCAAAGGTGGAGGTGGAAAATATCCAAAACAAGTTTTAAATGAGGACTTACGAGTAGAAGTTTGAAATGCTATGTTATAATAGTGTTGTTTATATACCATATTTTCATCCGAGGTCTTCATATGCTTTTTATTTTCTCCCCATAAAAGTTGCACCAAAGTCTTTTTGACTACTTCTATTTTCCCATCGGTTTGAGGATGGAATATTGTAGACCTATTTAATCTCATTTCCATCTTCTCCCACATTATAATATAAAAAACACTAAGAAATATTATGCCCCTATCTGAAAAAATGCTCCTTGGTATCCAAAAGTGCACCCAGACCTATCCAAAGAACAAGTTCTTTGCTTCTTGCCCACTGATAGCCTTTTTATAAGGCATCAGAACACACATTTTGCTAAACCTATTGACTACCATGAACACGTAATCATGTCACTTACTGATTTTTGGTAAAACTCCCACAAATTCCATGGTAATTATTCCCAAGGAGAAATTGGTATAGGTAATGCATGATATAGACCATGTTTCCTATTACTAGGATTACTCGTACAACAAAGAATGCATCCTCTTATGAACCTAGATGCATGTTCTTGTATATTGGGACAATACATACACTTTTTCAATTTGGCCACTGTCTTCCCTCCATCAAAGTGCACTGCAACATTGGAGGTGCCAGTCTCTTTAATCAACTGCAATCACTTATCTTTGGGAACATGTAACGTATCCAACAAATTAACCTATCTTGGAGATGGTAGTCAACAATGTTGTCACCATCATGCACATGATTTTGGATTTGCAACTGTTGAAATACCCCCTTGAAGTCTTCACCCCCTAAATATGCCTCTATGTATGCATCATGGGTGAATGGATCCATTTGTGTTAAATTTCCCAAGGTTGTGATCTTTGATGTGGGTGGCACTGAAAGAATCTATACCAAAAAAAAAATTGTTCCCTTATTATACTTGATCACTAAATGAAATTGTTGTAGAAACCCCATTTACCTGTAATGCATGGTTTGTTATACATTATTTTGGGCTTGCAAGTATTATAGTAGTTAGTTAACTATGTGGATTATCTCCTTTTCCATCAAATAGTGTTTTCAATTCTTCATATCTTGCACCATGGCATAGAGTTCCTTATCATAGGTAGGGTAGTTAATAACTACCCCATGAAATACTTTATAATGGTAGCATATAGGCCTTCCTCCTTGTATTGAGACCACTCCCATAGCATGCTCACTCACATATATCTCCACTTCGAAGGATTTTGCAAGTTCAGTAATGTAACTACCCCTGATCGATTTTCTATGTAAATAAAATAAGACCAAGGTCATGGGATGCATATTCCAAGTTGAATGGTGGGAAAAAAATTATAGTGGGAATAAATTGTGGTTTAGTAATTAATATGGAAATTGGAAAAGGAAAATGAGAAATAATTGGAATTTAATTATGAAAATAAAGGAAAATAGGAGAAAAGGAAAGTGAAGAGACACACATTTGCATGCAAGGGAAATTAGAGGAAAATGAAGGAACATGAAGAAAAAGGGAGACCTCAATGATAAAAAGGCATCAGAGAAACAATTCACAACTTTTGTCAGTTTCATTTTGGTTCTATCCTTCCACACTCTCATTCCCTCATACTCATGCACACTTAGACTATTCTTGGAGCTTTCTTGGAGCACTCTAACATTCAATTGGATTAGGGAAAGAAGGTAATGAAAAGAAAGGAAGCATAAGCAGACAGTTGGATCAGAAACTACGCCGGGTTTACCTTGTAGCTAATAGGTTGCATGTGTGATATCCTTCATGATTTTTGGATGCATGGTATATGCCTTTAGTTCCTTGGTTACGTGTTGTCATTGGCATGGATATTGTCCTAGATTGACAGTGCTTTCAACCTTGACTTGTCATTTCCTAGATAGCCATGGTGTAGTGGGTTCCCCATTTTGGTTTTCTTATTGGTTCTCTGGTTTCTTATGGTTGTGGGTTGGAACAAATTATCTAGAGCCCTAAAACAACTTGGGTTCCTAGGAGGTTGTGTGTAGAAAATCCACATAGATTCAAACTGATAATTGTAATATGCTAAAACAATATACATGAATCTAATCTACTGATTGTAGAAACCAATTATGATCATGAAATCACAAAACATGAAAGAGAAATAATTTCAATCACACATTACACAAATATTTCTTGGGGAAAGCCACAGCTAAAAAACAAACTATCTATATATTGCATATGTCAGAAAATACGAGAAGATTACAATTCTTTTCTCTAACAAGAGAAACCTCTGCACTATCTTTATCCGTCTCACTACTTCCTAGACAATCCTAGGCCAATACTTAACTAATTTTTTGCCTACTTGTATCCTCATTTATTGGAATTTTTTCCTTGGGTAATTAGAACCTATTAATTAGGGAAATTACCGATATGAATTGTGCAGTACATCTAGGGCCTTCCTCTGACTACATGCACCACCTGTAAAATTTGTATGATTATGCAACTGATAGTACAGTGCACTTGAACTCCAATCTCAAGTGGGTATTTCTCTTAAGTGACATGTATGAGTTGTTTACGAGTGAATCATCAGTTAATGATTGATCACTAGATGTGGTTCAAGTCCAATTTCCACTATTTGACCTCTCACTAATTCCTCCATCAGTTAGAACTTGTTAAACTGATTTTAACTAAGATAAAATGAGTTAATTAATTATAAAGAAAAATAAACTCAACCAAGGCTCCTATTTTGTAGGAGACACTTTACATGGCTCAAGTTATACCTTCAATTTTCAGCATGCCCTCTTAGCAAGAAAGTGATTATTTGATACCTTTATCATGCCTATATGGAAATCAAAATTGCCTCTTGACAGTTCCTTCATTAAGTTGTCCACATCTTCTTCCTTTGTAGGAATGTAATCTAGCATCATGATATGCCTGTACATAAAATGTTTGAGGTGGTGGTACCAGATGTCAATATGCTTGGACCTATCATGAAAAACTATATTAACTGAGATTTTGATGCAGGTCTAGTTGTCACAGTAAATCACCGTAGGATCCACCTGTTGACCAAACAACCCAACTAGGATACTCCTCATCCATATATCCTCAAAAGTTGCTTGACTAGCAGCCATGTACTTTGCTTCTACTAAACTGAGTGCAACTAACCTCTGCTTTCTACTGTGCCAAGAAACTAATGCCGACCCAATACTAAAGATGCCCCCTGATTGTTGAAATTTGCAACAAGAAACAATGAAATTGGCATCCAGAAAGGACAAAAATTGACCACATAACTAGTGTGGGAATCCAATCACACATGAGTGAGGAATTCAGTTACACACTAGCGCTTAATGTGGGTGTCTAATTTATTTATCCCTTAAATAAATTAGAAATTAAATTGTAATTTCATCTCATAACAACTTGTATCAATTAACTAAGTCAGAAAGACTTAGTTAGCTCAAGAAATTCGTGTTGAGGGTCAAAGGTGAGGCATGTGGAGTGATTTTGTTATTTTCAGGGTCCAATTGCAGTTAATTTGTTAGTTTAGTGCATGTGTAATCAGTTAACTCAAATTAATTGAGTTAAAATCAGTTTAACTAGTTCTAACTAAGTGATGAGCTAGTGAGAGGTCAAGTGAATTGTTGAGCCCTAAAAATATCCTTTCCTTTCATCAAATTTCACTTCATTCCATTTGTCCTTTATTAGCTATAGGCTTAAAAGATCAATAGGAATGATTAAAACCACTTTAAGAATGCATGCAATGACTGACTTATTATACTTTTGTGGTTTTGTTGACATAGTGATTTTTGAGCAGACTTAGCTACATAATGCAGTCATTCTATAGCTAGTCGCATATTTCGTAGCCATCTCTATGTTTACACAGGTTACAGGTGTCATTTGAGGGAAAGATGCATATGGTTAAATTCCAGAACTCTCCTACATCATTCCTTTTCCTCCACGAAGGCTGAGCAAAAATCTAAAAGTGGTTATGCACGTGGACAAAGCCAAAACCAAGAAGTAGAATTCTACAAGGATAAGGACTCTGCAGGTGTCTTCAGCAAAATACGAGTCCTCAACAGGAGTTCTAGTCCAATTTTGATTATAAAAGACACCTATGCCTATTTCTACTCAATGAAAGTTATGTATTTTCTTATAAAAATAACTCGGTGAACCGAGAAACAATTAGTTGATGTTTTGTTGTTAGTTCTCAAAGACTGTGATATTCTATTTCTGAGCGTTTTTCCTTTAATGAAAGAAGTATAACTTTGATGCATGATCTGAAGCAACTTTAAGGAGTTAAGGATTCATGTGCCAATTTGATGGTAGAGGGCCCCTACTGTCCGAAAGGCTTTGTGCATATTTTCTAGATAAGTGACCTTTAACTTTGTTTTGTTCTTAACTTAGGCAGTTTTCTGAGTTTATCTTCTTGCATCATACTTATGTCATTTAATTACATCGAATATTACAGTAAATCGTGTTCTCATGAGCTGTTCCAATATATCACTAATGCGTGAATGAGATATAGCTATAGTACTCTTGAGTTAATTGCATTTTAGTTCAGTTCTATTCATTGCATTTCAGTTCTATTAGTTAATTGCATTTCAGTCCTATTAATTAGACTTAAAATACCCTCATTATTTTATAAGATGCTCTTGTTCTTAACTTCTTCTAACACATCATTATCATATGAACAAGAATTAGTTATATCATTTTGAGCTCTTGACTATTCTGCAATTTCTCATAATTTTACAAACAACCTTTTTCCCAAGTTGTTCCAAGAGACCTCTAACCTTTGAATGAGGCTTAGTAGTAACATTTTGAGTTGCAGAATGAGTTAATTCTAGTGTCATAAGTTATTTTAGCATAGGGTTTCTTACTATGTTGCAGATAATATTTTCTCAAAATGTTCCAACAAATTTCTAACAATGGATGAGATTTTCTCTGTGATATTTTAAGTTGTTGTTTACTAAAGAGAACCTCATTACATTAAACTAATCCTTTTCTTAGTTTGTTCCAACATACCTCTAATGAAACAAATTGGACTAAGTTTAATGTTATGAGTTACTTTTCTTATCAGCTTTACAACTTGTGGATTAGCATTTTCTGTTCTTAGGTGCCATTCATAGTTTAGAGTAGATTTTATGCTGTTTTAGTGTGATCAGTAACTTCTCTTTGCTAGCAATTCAGTTCTTTTCCCCTTAGTATAAAAACACAAAACCAAAAACACTATAAAAACACTAAGCACAACGAAGTAGGAAGAATATACCTAGGCACATATGGTGCACTTCACTTCAACAATTTACTAGCCCTGGTTGACAATTTATGACATCAATTTAGGAACACTAAGTTGAGTATACATTTTGGCGTCGTTGCCGGGGAAGTGTAACTAGGTAGCCTTATTTCTTACCTCTAAAAAACAATGATATGCGTAGAGAAAGAGACTCAAGGGGTAGATTTATAAGAAGTAGAAGCTTGATTCCTAGAACACCACTTGTTCCACCAAGACCAAGAGGCAGCACACCTCCAACTCAAACCCACATCCCATACTATACTGATCATAGACTCCCAGAAGACTTAAGATCAGATATTCCATTAGAAATATCTTCCACTTCATCCACTGAACCTGTCTTAGAAGAAGATTCAAGGACCCCTGCTAGAGACATAAACTTTTCCACTTCCACAAAAGAATAAACCATGGCAGAAGAAGGGGGAGGAGGAGTCTTTAATGGAGAACATACACTATTTGGAGGAGGTAGAGGTAGAGGTAGAGGAGAAGGAGGTAGAGGTGCAGAAGGAGAATGAGGTAGAGGTGAAGAACGAGGTAGAGGAAGAGGTAGAAGGGAAATGGGAAGCTCTTTTGGGTTTCCTATAGTAGATGAAGAAACCAATGCAACTATGAAAAATATTTCACCTTCTGTCCTTCCAAACTTTTATGGAATCAAAAGTGAAGATCCTGAAACCTTCCTATTTGAATTTGAAGTCCTATGTAGAACCTATGATTACTTACAAGATGCCCAAAAACTTAAACTATTCCCTTCAACATTGAAAGGAGCAGCATTAAAATGGTTTATGAGTTTAATCAATAGTTCTATTACGACATGGGAAGACTTGAAACATGCATTTCTAGAGAGGTATTTGGATTACTGTATTCCAGTCAACCATAAGGAGGAAGTGTTTAAAATGTTACAAAAAGAGGATGAAAATTTGGAAGATTTGTTGGAAAGGTTTAACTATAACATCAAGAGAGAAAAAATGGAAAAATTAGATCAAGATACTTTGAAAGCTCTCTTGTTGAAGACAATTAGAGATGAATGGCTAGATATCCTTAATATGATGGGAAAAGGGGATATATCTCAGCTCACATTACCTAAAATAGCTGAATTATGTATCAACCTTTCAAGAAGGAAATCTAAAACTGTAAAAGGACCAAGAGACCCTACTCTTGGAAGGGCAAGTAAGTATGCTTCTGGGACAATAAGTAGGGAAGAAATAGGACATATGCTTGATGAATTCAAATCTGACATTTTAGGGTGTCTTAGTGAACAAATAGACACCCTTAAGTTACAAAACAAGCAAAAATTTGAATCTGATGCCTTAGCAATATTTTGTCCCAAATGTAGAAAGAAGCATGCCTTGAGAGAGTGCCCTTTGGATGCAAAAATAGTAGATACTTGTGTAATTTGTTCAGAAAAACATGAGACTAAGAGTTTTCCTTCACTTCCTGGTCTTAAAGCTGTCTTTCAAGAAGAAACCCCTACAAATTCCACAGAATCTCTCAATTTTGTCTCTAGGAGGCCTTGGCAAGGACCTTAAACACAAGGATTCCATGATCAGCTGTATAATCAACCCCCACCAAATTGGAATTCTTGGCAGCAACCTTGGCCCCAATTCCAAAATCAATCTCAAACTTGGGCACAAGGAGCACAAAATCCCTATGGAAGATACTCTTAGTATTCTCAATATCCACCATCTTATCCACCATATCCAAATTTCCCTCCTCAACAAAATCCTCAACAAAATCCACAACATCAAAATCCACCACTTCCATTACCATTTCCTCAGAAAGAAAATCAGTTACCTGCCCAACCCATACCAAACCCCAACAATAAAAATCCTCAGAACACATACATGATAGAAGGCCAACAATTCCCAACCTATTTGATTACTCCTTTAGACCTTAATGATGTTCAACTTAGGTCTGGAAGAATACCTGAAAAGAAGAAACCTTCTGTAATCATACAAGAGAAAAAAAACTCTGAGGAAGATTCTCTACGGGTAAATAAAATTCTATGGAAACACATTTGAAGAAGCCTTAGAAGACTTGGAAAAAGTTTTAAAGAGATGTAAAGAAGAAAATCTTTCACTAATCCATGAGAAGTGTTTTATGATGTTTACTGAAGGGATTGTTTTGGGGCATCACATTTCACGAGATGGGATTAGAGTTGATGAGTCAAAGGTTGAAGTCATCTCTAACTTATCTGTTCCAAGTTGTCAAAAATATTTTAGGAGTTTTCTAGGATTTACAGGGTATTATAGAATATTTATAGAAAACTTCACCAAGATAGCATCTCCATTTTTCAAATTACTCACCAAGGACTGTGAATTCAAGTGGAATCTTGATTGACAGTTAGCCTTTGAGACCCTGAAAACAAAAATCTCCGAAGAACCTATTTTAAGGGGACCTAACTGGAAATTACCTTTTCATATTTCAACAGATGCCTCAGATACAGCTTTAGGAGTTGTATTGGTACAAAAATACCTGATTCCTTATGCCACCTACTATACAAGTAAAAATTTGACCCCTTCGGAGTTAAATTATACTGTAACTGAAAAAGAGTTCTTAGCTGTTGTTCATGCCATAAATAAATTCAGACACTATATAACAGGCTATGAAACTTTTGTTCACACAGATCACTCTGCAATTAAATATCTAATGAACAAATCAATTACTAATGGCAGAGTCATAAGATGGTTATTGATTTTACAGGAATTCAACATCACCATTCTAGATAGGCCTGAGAAACAAAATACAGTAGCTGATTTCCTATCTAGACTCCAAAACGTTAAAGACAATACTCCAGTTGAAGATAAATTCCCTGATGAATATCTTTTTGCAATTTCTACTCAAACTCCTTGGTTTGCTGACATTGCTAATTATCCAGTTTCAGGGAAATTTCCTTCAATAATGAATGCAAGAGACAAAAGAAAGATCATTTATGACAGTGCAAAATATTCATGTGTTGCTAATGAGTTATACAAAACAGGTCCAGACTTTATCATTAGGAGGTGTGTTCGAGAAGATGAGATGTCTGAGATCCTCAAGGCATGTCATGATGAACCTTGTGGTGGACACTTTTCTGATAAAATGATAGCTTATAAGATCCTTCATTTAGGATACTATTGGCCATCCCTCTTTAAAGATGCTAAAGAGTATGTCAAAAGGTGTGACAGCTGCTAAAGGGTAGGGAAACCTTCTCCTTTAGGTGATATGCCATTGCAGCCTCAGGTACATATTGAACCTTTTGAGAAATGGGCTTTAGATTTTGTACGACCTATTAGTCCTCCATCAAGACAAAAGAAATATATATTAGTTTGCACTGATTATGTTACCAAATGGGTAGAGTTCAAGCCATTACTTTCTACTACTGAAGCATCTGTAGTTAATTTTATTTTTGAGGATATTTTCACTCGTTTTGGTGTCCCAAGAGAAATTTTTACAGATCAAGGATCTCAATTCACATCAAGGCTAGTGGAACAAATGGTGGAGAGGTACAAAATTAGACATAGAAAATCTACTCCCTATCATCCACAAGCAAATGGCCAAGTGGAATATACTAATAAGGTCATTGAAGAGATCCTAACAAAGACTGTTCATTTACATAGAAGAGATTGGGCAGACAGGCTTCCTAAAGCCTTGTGGGCCTATAGAACTACATGGAGAAGCACAATAGGTCATACCACTTATGAACTTGTTTATGGAAAACAAGTCTTGTTTCCCATAGAGTTTTAGATTCAAACTTTTAAAATGGAAGTCTAGCTAGGACTTGATCTAATAGAAGCACAAAAGCACAGATTGGAGCAGATTAATGAATTGGATGAGATCAAACAGGATGTAGTCTAGAAAACAAATATAGTCCAACAGAAAAGGATTAGATGGCATGATAAGTACATTAAGGAAAAGAAATTCAAAGAAGGTGACTGGGCCCTCTTGTTTGATTCAAAGTTCAAAGATTTTCAAGGTAAATTCCAAACACATTGGCTTGGGCCATATGAAATTGTGAAATTTTTTGACAATGGAGCATTAAAAATAAGAACAATAGATGAAGATAAGGTGACTTTTCTTGTAAATGGTCATAGATTGAAACTGTATCATAAGCCACTTTCAAGAGAAGACTTTGTCAAGAGATTCCAAGAGAACAGTGATGTGAAGTTAATGAAGAAGAATCCTTCTTCTTCATCAACTTAATTGTATTTTCTGAAATCAAATGTAAAAAAGAAAAGAAAAGAAAATAAAAAGTATAAACATAAAAATTAATCATTGATTAGCATGTTTATACAGAAAAGATAAGGTGAAAATCAGAATCCTTCTGACACTTTAGCTTTTCAAAATTGTCCTTTTCCTACAAACAATTATCATAAAATCATAAGTGAAGGCTCATTTTACATATCACATTCCACTTATGATCCATTTCATTCCATCATATCTCAGTTCATCCATATTTCATTCACTCCATTCATCCATACTTCATTCACTCCATTTCATGATTCATATCATTTCATTTCAGATTTTCAAAATTGATCTTTTTCTGCAATTGAGTATTACAAATCATAAGTTGCAAGCCACTTTTCATATTTCATTCCACTCCACATTTATGATCCATTTCATTCCATCATATTTCACTTCATTCATGCTTCATTCCACTATATTTCATGATCCATTTTTTTCGTACTTCATTCCATCCATATTCAAATCATTTCATTCCATGTCTCAAAGCTTTTACAGGAACATTTTGTAGCCAAATATTCTACAGCCAGACATTCTGTAGCCAGACATTCTGCAGCCAGATATTCTGTAGCCAACCATTCAGAAACCACTTGTTCAACAGCAAACTGAGCCTGCACAACTAGTTCAACAAGAAAAATCAAAAGGATTATGAATACTGAAAGATCAATAATTTTCAAAGGAAAGAAAAAGCATATTAAAACATCAAAAATCAAAAGAAAGGCTAAGGTAAAATTGTGTGAAATTATTATGATATCAGATTATGAAAGATATAGTATGGTTAAGTCATATGTATATTTCATAAAGTTATTTTGATTATTCGTATTGATTAATCCTATCATAAAATACTTGAACAAATCCCTTCCATTCCGCTCCATATCAAATCATCATTTATTAAAAGTTAACGGTCAGTACTTGAAGTGACCTATTAGGTCATGTCACTAACCTGAAATATTCATTGATGATTTTGAAATCCTCATGAGATTTCTCCGCGGTCTTTTACTCCATGAAAACTCTCAAACTCAATCATTCATATGATTTACCCTCACTGTATTTCACTCATCCCATATCCACTTCATGTCATTTTTCCGTAGCCAATTCCTATCTGCAGAAATAGAGAAGTCATATTTAGGGTGAAACAACCCTCTACAGCCATTTTTACCTCAGATAGGAGAGCAGTAACAGAACATTAAATTGAAGTTGAGGAAAAGAAGCCATGGGACTTATTGTAAGGTCCGAGCCAGTCGGAACTAAATATCTAGAAGGTTACCCACAGATTAAAGAGATGTTACAGCAGGTTGGATGGCTAAAGTTTTTGGAGAAGTTCAATGGATTTCACAAGCAGGTCACCAAGTCATTTGCCCAGTCATTCAACGGGTCAGAAGTTGAAATAGGTGATGTCAAGTTCATTATCACAGAATCCTTCATAGCAGAAGCAACAGAGTTGCCAAGGCAAGGTTAATGATGGTTTAAAAACAAAGAATTTCACAATGAAGCATGGATACAGATGCTAAAAACACCATGTATGCATATTTCAGTTTTCAAGAAAGACATTCCTAGTTCAGCCTTGAAAAATAAATGGTGAAATATGTTGCTAATTCTACAAAAGTTTATAACCTGTGAAGGAAAGTTTGGCACCCTATATGTTTATCACATTCGGCTTATGATGAATTTCCTAGATGAAGAGATAAATTTACCCTTTTTATTGCTCCAAAGCCTAAAGAGGATGGCTTCTAATGTCCAAAAAAGGGTTCAATTCTTAGAAAACACCTTATATCATCATGGACTAGTTAAAATTCTAATTGAGCATCATTTGAAAAAGGTAGGAGACAGTTGGGATGAGTTCCTCTTGAGAAATCATTTTGAAGAACCTAAAGAAACTATGTCTGAAGGAAAACTTGTAAGAAGAAGTAGGAGAAGAAAAATTGCCAAATATGTTGAAATTAAAACTGATAAAACAATACAAGGAGACAGTGAGGAGATTATCTCTGAAAAATTGGCCAAAATCAAGAAACAACTCAAAAAGAAAAAGATAATAAGAAAGGATGCTAAGAAGAGAGGTGAGGGACCATCTAAACTGAGAATAAGTCATAGGCTTAAAGGCATATTAAAGAATATAGGAGTTAAACAAACATGAATCATAGATATTGAAGATGAAGATAAACCAATTGACAGATCTCTTGAGTACCAGTATGAAGAAAATCCTGATAGAGGAACTCCAGAGGTAGACCAAGCCCAACAACAAATCTATAATTATGTTGAATCATCAGAAAAGAGAGCCTCAGAAAACAGAGAAAGAACTCCTAGCCCTCAAGAATCTTCAATTGAAGTGCTGAGAAGAGAAAAATATGAATTGGAAGTACTCAATAAGCATATAAAAAATGAAAATGAAATTTTAAGGGAACAAGTCAAACTGAAAAGTGACATGAACACAACTCTCTCTCTACAAATGGAAAAATTGTACAAGGCTAGTGAGAAACTGAAGAAGAAAAACAAGAAGTTGAATAGGGAACTTATAAATCTGAGGTTCAAATTGGTCATAAGGAAGCCTAGGATGCCATTAAAAACCAAGCAAAGCAGAAAAAGGAAGCTAGATGTCTTGGCTGAAGTTTCAAAATACATGGATTGATTGCATGAGGACATGCAAAAGTTTTGCAGTGGGGGTATGTTGAGCCCTAAAATGTCCTTTCCTT
This sequence comes from Pinus albicaulis, assembly GCA_034641835.2. Classification (NCBI taxonomy): domain Eukaryota; kingdom Viridiplantae; phylum Streptophyta; class Pinopsida; order Pinales; family Pinaceae; genus Pinus; species Pinus albicaulis. The sequence continues at coordinate 570,502,800 of CM076584.1, read as the reverse complement.
TCATCAAATTTCACTTCATTCCATTTGTCATTTATTAGATATAGGCTTAAAAGATCAATAGGAATGATTAAAATCACTTTAAGAATGCATGCAATGACTGACTTATTATACTTTTATGGTTTTGTTGTCATAGTGATTTTTGAGCAGACTTAGCTACATAATGTAGTCATTCTATATCTAGTCACATATTTCGTAGCCCTCTTTATGTTTACACAGGTTACAAGTGTCATTTGAGGGAAATATGCATATGGTTAAATTCCAGAACTCTCCTACATCATTCCTTTTCCTCCACAAAGACTGAGCAAAAATCTGAAAGTGTTTATGCATGTAGACAAAGCCAAAACCAAGAAGCAGACTTCTACAAAGATAAGGAATCTACAGGTGTCTTCAGCAAAGTACGAGTCCTCAACAGGAGTTCTAGTCTGATTTTGATTATAAAAGACGCCTATGCCTATTTCTACTCAATGACAGTTATGTATTTGCTTATAAAAATAACTCGGTGAACCGAGAAACAGTTAGTTGATGTTTTGTTGTTAGTTTTCAAAGACTGTGATACTCTGTTTCTGAGCTTTTTTCCTTTAATGAAAGAAGTATAACTTTGATGCATGATCTGAAGAAACTTTAAGGAGTTAAGGATTCGTGTGCCAATCTGATGGTAGAGGGCTCGTACTGTTCGAAAGGCTTTGTGCATATTTTCTAGATAAGTGACCTTTAACTCTGTTTTGTTCTTAACTTAGGCAGTTTTCTGAGTTTATCTTCTTGCATCATACTTATGTCATTTACTTACATCAAATATTACAGTCAATCTTGTTCTCATGAGCTGTTCCAATATATCACTAATGCGTGAATGCGATATAGCTGTAGTACTCTTGAGTTAATTGCATTTTAGCTCAGTTCTGTTCATTGCATTTCAGTTCTATTAGTTAATTGCATTTTAGTCTTGTTAATTAGACTTAAAATACCCTCATTATTTTATAAGATGCTCTTGTTCTTAACTTCTTCTAACACATCATTATCATATGAACAAGAATTAGTTATATCATTTTGAGCTCTTGACTGTTCTGAAATTTCTCATAATTTTACAAACAACCTTTTTCCCAAGTTGTTCCAAGAGACTTCTAACCTTTGAACGAGGCTTAATAGTAACATTTTGAGTTGCAGAATGAGTTAATTCTAGTGTCATAAGTTATTTTAGCATAGGGTTTCTTACTATGTTGCAGATAATCTTTTCTCAAAATGTTCCAACAAATTTCTAACAATGGATGAGATTTTCTCTGTGATATTTTAAGTTGTTGTTTACTAAAGAGAACCTCATTACATCAAACTAATCCTTTTCTCAGTTTTTTCCAACGTACCTCTAATGAAATGAATTGGACTGAGTTTAATGTTATGAGTTACTTTTCTTATCAGCTTTACAACCTGTGGATTAGCATTTTCTGTTCTTAGGTGCCATTCATAGTTTAGAGTAGATTTTATTCTATTTTAGTGTGATCAGTAACTTCTCTTTGCTAGAAATTCAGTTCTTTTCCCCTTAGTATAAAAAAAAAAAACCAAAAACACTAGAAAACCACTAAGCACAACGAAATAGGAAGAAGATACCTAGTCACATATGGTGCATTTCACTTCAACAGTTTACTAGCCTTGGTTGACAATTTATGACATCAATTTAGGAACACTAAGTTGAGTAGACATGAAATAAATTAGATTTAATTCAAAATTAGTGATCAATCAGATAACTAATGATTCACTATTATTAGTTACATGCATGTCAATTATGATGACGACCCATTTGAGACAGAGGTTAAAGGAAAGTTAACTATCAGTCGTATTATTAGTGGATTTCTTGGGTGAAATTATAAAGTCAAAGGAAGGATCATGAAGGATTGCAAAGTCAAGGAAGGTTTATTTTCCTATTTAATAGGGATTAATTTTCTAGGGATTGCGTGAGAAAGGTTGGGCTAAGCAGGAGCTGAGAATTGGATAAGTTTTTGTCAATTTTTTCCTAGGAATTTCTAGTCAGTTTTGAGCAGGATTAGGGTGAGACGATGGTAGAGTGCAAGATTTTCTCGGTGTGAGAAAGCATTGTATTGTTTCATGATTCTTGTAGATATATGATAGATGGGTTTTGAGCAGGTGATTTCTTCAAGAACATCTTGTGTTGTGTGATTGATAATTTCTTTTCTCTTACTTGCATGTGATTGAGTGATCGTGTTTTATATTCCGCAAATATAGTGGAGGGATTCAATATATTGTTTTAGTACATTACATGATTAGATTGAATCCATTGGTATAGATTTTCTATATAATTTCTACATAGTATGGGAGCGCCAAGAATCACAATAGTGGAGAAGAAATTTAGTTTTCCTTGAGCAGTTTCAAATTTGTAAATTTATTCTAGAAGGTCTAGCGGTAGATCAAGATGTATTTCAATGGGTTGAGACTCAAATATGCAATCAACAGAAATTCAAATTATATTGCATGGAAGGATAAGATGGGAGAAATTTTGGAAGAAAACAGGTTGAAGGAATTCAGAGATATAGATATTCCCAAGCCCACAGCAGTAGATGCCCAACTTCTTGATGCATGGCAGAAGAAGGTAGCAAAGGTGAGAAGGATCTTGTTAGAGGGAGTTCGAGATCATATTTTCTCGAGTCTACATGGGAAGGCGAGTCCATATGCTATGTGGAAGGCTTTGACAGATCTGTTTCAGAACAAAAATAACCAAAGGAAGTTGGTGCTAAAGGTCAAGCTCAGAAAGATTAAGAAGGAGGAGGGTGAGATAGTACCAAAATTATTGGCTAAGTTCAATCAATGTCGAGATGAGCTTGGAAGTGTTGGTGTGACCATAGCCAATGATGACTTGGTGATCCTAGCACTTCTAGACCTTTCCAAGATCTGGCATAATTACCAAGACTCTGTGAATGGGAGGGAGAAGTTACTAGAGTGGGAGTGTTTGTGGTCTGACTTGGTAATAGAATAGATAAGGCAGAGAAACAGAGACGGGACCTCCAGCACCAACAAAGAAGAAGATTGTGCATTAGTGGGAAATTTAAAGAAGGTAAGGTGAAAGAAATCCCTAGGCGAAGAGGGCAAGCGATACTTGTCCAAGATCATATGTTTTCATTTTCATGAGCATGGGCACTATGCTTCCAATTGTCCACAAAAGAAGGAAAGAAATAAGGAGCCTATACTTGCAACAAGTGAATCATTGGATTCACAGTTCGAGCTTTATTTTACTCTCATTGCATGCATGGCCATAACTGTAATGGGATGCATGTGGTATCTAGATAGTGGTGCTTCATTCCATATGACGAAGAGTAGAGATCTCTCCAGTGAATTGGAGGAGAAGGGCCTCCAGTAGAACATAGAGTTTGGAGATGACGAGAGGTATAAAATGACCGACATAGGTACAGTTACTGTTCAGAGGGAGTCTAGTTGCCCTCTCAGACTAGCAGATGTTTTGTATGTTCCATGCCTAAGGAATAACCTTGTCTCTATAGCAGTATTGTAAGACCGTGGTTATAAGGTGATGTTTAGAAAATGAAAGGTGTTCCTTAAGCACATAACTACGGGATAGGTGAAGAATATCGGTTAAAGAGTCAAGAACCTATATGCTCTCGAGGTTGAGGATGCATGAAAATATTTGAGTAGAAAAGTAGTGGTTAATGACTTGGTGGTTGAGAGGGAGCAATTATCTCTCAACATGCAACCTCAAAAGTAGTCTTAGAAGGTTGTGCAGCAACCACAATTGGAGAAGCATAGAGGAGACTGAGTGGAAGATTCCACTCAAGAAGGGACCTCCAGGAGGGGGAAATTTTGAGCCAGAAAGGCAGAGGGAGTACATGCAGCTATACCTCCAGGTGTGAGGTGGGGCGATATGTAGAATTAATCCCAAGATGAAATTTGGGTAGGGTCCATTAAGATGGTGTATCTCATGGATCGAACCTAGCTACGAGGAGCCCATAGTATAGTAGTAGCAGGAAGGATCAGTTTGATTGATGTAGTCAGATGTAAAGATGACCGAAATAAGAGTGACATATATCAGATACTAGAGCGTAAATAAGTGTTGGAAGCAGTGCAGAGTGCATGGATGTAGATGTCAGTAGCAACGTAGAGAGTCCAGTAGACATGTGTAGTAGCTAGCAATAGTGAGAAGACTTTGATGACAAATGCAGTATAACGATTTAGTTGATCGAAGGCTATTCAGTTTTAGGAGAGTTGCATGTGCAAACAACACTAGAGAAGTGTTTCATGCAGAACATTCTAAAGGTACCGGATCGGGATAGATTGATTCCTTTCTCGTTGAGAGGGAGTGTTGAAATTTGCAACAAGAAACAATGAAATTGGCATCTAGAAAGGACAAAAATTACCACATAACTAGTGTGGGATTCCAGTCACACATGAGTGAGGAATTCAGTTACACACTAGCGCTAAATGTGGGTGTCTAATTTATTTATCCCTTAAATAAATTGGAAATTAAATTGCAATTTCATCTCCTAACAACTTGTATTAGTTAAGTAAGTCATAAAGACTGAGTTAGCTCAATAAATTCGAGTTGAGGGTCAAAGGTGAGGCATGTAGAGTTATTCTACTATTTTCAAGGTCCATTCGTAGTTAATGCATTAGTTTAGTGCATGTGTAATCAGTTAACTCAAATAATTGAGTTAAAATCAGTTTAACTAGTTCTGACTAAGTGATGAGCTAGTGAGAGGTCAAGTGAATTAAATTAGATTGAATTCACAAGTAGTGATCTATTAGATAACTGGTGATTCACTATTATAGTTGCATGCATATCAATTATGATGATGGCCCAGTTGAGACAAAGGTTAAAGGGAATTTATCTATCAGTTGTATTATTAGCTAATTGCCCAGGTGCAATTATAAAGTTAGTGGAAGGCTCATGAAGGATTGCGTAGTAAAGGAAGGTTTATTATCCTATTTAATAGGGATTAATTTCCTAGGGGTTGTGTGAGAAAGGTTGGGCTAAGCAGCGGCTGAGAATTGGCTAAGTGCTTGTCAATTTTTCCTAAGAATTGCTAGTCAGTTTTAAGCAGGATCTGGGTGAGACAATCGGTAGAGTGCAAGATTTTCTCAGAGTGAGAAATCATTGTATTATTTCTTGATTCTTTGACTATGTAAAATATATAATAGAGGGGTTTTTAGCAGGTGCTTTCCCCAAGAACATCTTATGTTGTGTGATTGATAATTTCCTTTCTCTTACTTGCATGCGATTGAGTGATCGTGTTTTATATTCCACAAATATAGTATAAGGATTCAATATGTTGTTTTAGTACATTACATGATTGGATTGAATCCATGGTATATAATTTCTACACTTATGTGCTCTTCTTGTCGGATGGACTCCCTAACAAATATGCATCTGTGAAGCCTCGAAGCTTCACTCACTCTATCTTCCTGTACCAAAGACAAAAATGAGTGGTGCCTATGAGCTATCTCAACACATGTTTGGTTTCCTTCTAATAGAGCCTGGTTGGCTTAACCATTTTTTTACTAAGCTTGTTAACTACATAACACATGTTTGGTTGCGTGTTCACCAAGTACATGAGTGAACCCACATGCTGCTTGTAAATGGTAGCTTCTGTTGATCAGTGGTTGTCATTGATGTCAACCCAAGCAACACCAGGGGCTACCTAGATCTTGCATGGGAATTTTGACCTACCAAATTACTATATTATGGGTCAAGAATATTTTTGATGATTTCTACTTGTCGAGATGTTTCCGTTGATATATGGCACGCCATGTAATTCTTCACGGTTTGAGAGATATTCATGTTTGAAGTTTGTAACCCCAGTTAGTGGGCTAAAACCCCATGGGGTTGTGGCATGGGTCATTGAAAAGAAAATAATTAATAATTTTTAAGCTCCTAAAATCCCTCCCATGTTCACTTGTTGAAGCCCCTATCAACCTAAGCATTTATATAAATTGTGATCCTCATATCCTCCTTTGTACTGATTTCGCTACCTGAAATAGGTCACTCTGGAATTTGCACTCTAAATTTGTTTCTACGAAGGTTCAGAAGCTGAAATTTTATGAGGTGAAGCCAAAATTTTGAGGAAGCTCCTATAAAAATTTCGGATCAAGGTGCGCAATATTTTAGGAGATATGATCTGTGGAAGTCAGTTTTTTTGCAGGCTCCTAAACTTCATATGAAAGAAGTGACATTGGGAAAATCATCATAACTCTCTCTCTGAGTATCAGATTGGAATTTTGTAAAAGGTTGAAGATAATGCACGGACTATAGTTTTCTATGTATCAATTTCAGAGCCAAATGAAGAAACAATGACACGTGTCACATCGTACAAGTTCGCTCTACTGAATCAGTCCATAATAATTAAGTTATTGTGAGAGATTGGGCATAAATCTCTCTTGAAGAATCCAAATTGGATCAGACCTATGGCATTGGAAAGAAGACTCAGAGGAATACTACAGAACCAAAAATCATATATTGGGGATCTGAAATAATAGACATACACCAGATTCAATATCGAGATCCTAGAAAGCGAGAAAAAGCTAGAACATGTGTTGTCAAGGGCTGAAAAGGACCAGAATTTCCAGGGCAACAAAGCAAAGAAAGGTCCAACAGAGGGTAGTGCCATCAAAAAATCAGACCTGATAGGCTTCCAATCAAGATAATCTCATGTAACTGTTTCAGACCAATATTTTGGCTGAGGTTTAGCCTCCTCAACCTGAGAGGGCTCTCTCAAGGGTTTATGATTTTTGATAAATATGTAGATGGCTAACTCTATATGGGATAAACGTAGATAAATGATATAAAATGGTTGTAAATCACATTAGCAAGTGTACATTGGGCTTATGGAGTCATAATAGCTTAAAAAAAACCAAAACAATCTACCTAGCATGGATGTCAAGGCATATCAGAGTTCAAGTCAAGGAATACACATGTAGAACAATGAAACACACAGTCAGTTTGTCTATGAAGGAATTCAGAGCATCATTGATGAATTTTGAGTAACATAAGAAAACACCACTACAATAGAATATTGAAAAAATGCCACCATAACAATGACATACAAGAACTCCTTATGAATCTTGAGTTGTCTAAGTAGAAATTCTGTATTACGCTGAAAACAGTCACTTACAATAAACAGAGTCTTTTTGCTAAAAAATGTCCAACCCTTTCTATTTCGACTCCTTGATATTTTATAGATCATTTACATCATAAGATAAGCTTATCCACAACTAGATACATCGAATTCCTATGCTTTGACACCTATTCTAACCATAAAACATGGTATTTATTACAAACACAACTGTAAAACTAATATAGAGTCCTATTACAGATATAATTAGAACTCTTTTGATTCCACTCAAAACAAATTTATCTAAAATTAATTACATCATTTTCCACCTATATTTCCATTAAGTCAAATCCTAGTGATGAGTTCCAACCTGTTATGACCATAATGCTGATGATGTTGATCTCCTACAATTTAGGAAACTTCTCCCCTATTTTTAGGCTTAGGATTATTTTAGTTTCTTGAGATATTTTGACCACTTCTATCCCATAAATTCAAGGCTAATTGATGTTAGGAACATAATTATCATATGTCCCAAGTCATACCTTCACGCCAGCTGTGTAAAACCACTTTGAACTGCTCAAAATAGTGAAAATAGACCTGCGCTACGAAAGTAGCACAGTTTCGTAGCACTTTTCGTAGCGCGGTCTTTTTACCCATTTTCCTTCAAAATTTAGCTTCCTTTCCTTCAGGGTTTCTTTGATATTCACTTGACATAGCTTCCTTAGAAATTTCAAGTCAAAATACATGGTCTCCCCTCCAAAATTTGATAAGGAAAGGGTGAAAAATCTGCTACAGCAATTTCGTAGCGCATTTCACCCTTTTTGCACTAGAGGCGCTACGAAACTACTGTGTAAGCAATTTTAACCAGTTTTTCTTCAAAATTTGAAACAAAAAGATGCTATACCTTTAGAAAATCACTGGCCTCATCAAAACCATTAGCTATATGAACTAAAAACATAACCTTCACAAAATTTAATCCTCTTTTTCCATTTTGAGTTTGCTTTGAATTTGTCATTTTGTACCTCTGCTCTTTAGTTCATCTTGAGACTGTTTTAATTGTAGCTTCAAATCCTCCACTTGGCCTCTTAGCTTTCTATTACTGGTTCTCAAATGGGTGTTGATCACCCTAACAAATTTTGCCTCTTGAATGGTTGGAACTGTCCATGTAAAGAACTGTTGTGCACTGCTTGGGATCTCTTACCTAGAAACTGTTTGACCTTCCCAAACAACCTTCATCCTCTTGAATTATGTATTTTCAATGTTGTGATTTCTGGCCCTCTTTCTCATCATTTCCATCTCTTGATTTTCTAGCTTGAACCTTTCTTCCAGCAGTTGACACTCTGACATGTGTTTCTTTCCCTTCATTATATTGTTGGCTGCATGCTCCACTATAGGTGATGAGAGATCAACCACATCTTCAGGGACTTTGGATACTTAAATAGTTACTTGGATATCTTAACTACCTTCTTGGAGTTTCTTTTCATGCCTGGTTAAATGTTTCCTAGCTTGAAAAACAAAAGCTGCATTCTCACCTTCAAATTCCAATTTCTTTGCTGATTTCATTTTTCTCTATTTGGGTTCATTCACTTCAATGAAATCTGCTTGCACAATGGGTGATTCTTCTATATCAATTTCATGTAGTATATCATCCAAGTTTCCTTTCATCATTGGGTTTTACTTTGTCACTGAAACAACTACTTTTCCCTTTGATGTTGATACTTGACTTCTTGTCTTTCTCTGGATCTCCTGCTTACTGGCCACCTACTTTTTTTTTGTTTCTTTGACCCTTTCTACTTTCTGTTTTGTAGGTGATGGGGTTTCTGCAACAAGCACTGATGCTTTATCAGTTCTATTTCAACCTATTTCCTTGGTTTCAACTTTACAAACCTCTTTGATTTAGTAACCACTAGATGACTGGAATCTGCTACTGGTGGTGAAGGATTCCCCTTAATCTTAGGGTTTCTAGCTAGGGTTAGGGCTTCCATTTCAAATCCACTCATAAATAAAAATGAAGACCAATCTCTATTTATTTTCTGAAGCTCATTCAAAACCAGTAACTTTATCAAATTGCGATGAAACAGAGATGTTTCACAGCCATCAGATTTAGCTTGGACTTTGTCAGCCATTTGGGCAAGGCTTCTATGCGAGTAAAATGGTAACTCTAATGATATCATACCTATGAAATGCAACAGTAGTTTGAAATGATAAGTGTAGAATTTATGGTACCTGCCTTCACATGTGAAATATATTTGGATGTTGAATAGCAGCTTTGCAAAGTTGTCCTTGATACACCTTCTGGGTATTGCATTGTTCAGGTCCATGTCTACATATTTAGGTTTCATAAATTCCTTGCATGGCTCCATTTCGAACCTAAAACCTTTAAACCAAGATTGTTGTCCGCTTGGCATATCTGTCACAACATCTATGATCTCAGGTGTAACTGGCATATTTATCATTCCAACTTTGGTAGTGGTTCCACTAAAATTTAAAGCAAACTCTTTGGACACCTGAGTGTGGCAACCCTGCAGCTTTTCACAAAATTTGAGACATACAGCTTTGCTAAAATCCTCCATTACCATTTTATCCTTCATAAAATCATTTTCATTCTCAGGCTCGTATCTTAGACAATGTCCCCCTCTGTGGACCTTCTTCTCCTCTTCCATGTTTCTTGTAAATAAAACTTGTTAGCTTCTCTAACCTGTAAAATAGCCTCTCTTGATTTGATGAACAACCTCGCTTGATAATGGTGAGAGTTTTCTTTGAATAGAAAAACCACAACCTTATCCTTATTACTTCAGAGCTTGGACAACAAATATGACTCAATTTTTTGCCTAGTGGGCAGCATTGCATACAGTCTTTATAAAGGTATCATTGTACTAAGTCATTGTAAATGCATCATTGTAAAAATTGTACAAGTGTATATCTGCCAAGAGTTGAAGAGGTAGTGTCAGGAGGTCTAGGATCATCATTAGGTGGTTGTGTCATAGTTTGGATTATGGTCTAGTGTGTCTTCTTCTTCTACATCATTCTATATCATTGTAAAGTGGACCATTTTCCCTGGTACGTGAGTCCATTCTTCTTTTATTCTTCTATAGGGTGGTAGGGTGGTGCTAAGCTGGTGCATGAAGTCACCAACTGGTTCAATCCCGTGAAAAAATCAAGTTGTTAGGGTGGTGCTTGGGTGAGTTGTATCTCATTGGGTGTTGGGGCATCCGTTCAAGTTGACTACTAAATAATCTTGGGCATTGGAGCGTCCATCCAGTGGGATCTAGAGAAGAATTCTTTTCTAGATTCTAGGAAGTTGGAGCTTTATTTTCAATTGGAGTTGAAACTTAAAGAATTATTAGAAAAGCGTTCAGGTGGTTTTTGTCCCGGAGAGGGTTTTAGCCTTAAAAACGGTGTGCATTTATGCTCCTTTTGTTTACTATTATCATTGTACAAAAACTGATAATAATTGAAGATTAATTATTTCTCTAAAAGATTAATAATAATAATAATAATAATTGAAAGGAATACTGGTTCACCCCCCCTCTCAGTATTTCCAACAGATTCTACCACTTCACCTGAAGTAACATCTTCCTTACTCAAATTCCTTGCTAGATGAGTCTCCATGGGTTTGTTTCTCTCCATGTGAAACTTCTTCAGTATCGCGTTGGCATACTTTCCGTGAGAGACAAATAATTCCCCATCTCTTTTCCAAATTTACAAAGCAAGGAAATAATTCAAGAGCCTCATGTATTTCATCTCAAATTCTCTTGCCAAATATTATTTGCAAGATTTTATTAGCTTCTCATCACCTGTTAGAATTAAATCATCGACATATAATAATATAATAAATAATTTACCTTCAACTGCAATATGGTAAAGTTTCACATCTACTTCACTTTTGGTGAAGCCCAACCCGGTGAAATAGTTGTCGATCCTGGTGTACCAAGCACGGGGTGCTTTTTTATTCCATACATCACTTGCTTGATTCTGCACAATGGGACTCTTTGTCAAAGGTTTCAAATCCTTTCAGTTGCTCTATTTACACCTCTTCCTTAATCATTATGCTGAGGAAAGTTGTCTTTACATCCATTCAATGTATTTTCCATCCCATCTACGTTTAAAGTGATAGAATATATCTAATTGAAGAGTACCTTTCTATTGGATAAAATGTCTCCTCGTAATATATTCCCTCCACCTGAGAGAACCCCTTGGACACAAATTTGGCCTTGTGTTTCTCGACACTCACATCCGCTGCTTGTTTCACCTTGTATATCCACCTGGATCCTACAACTGACTTGTCCTCTAGTATTGGGACAAATTCCCACGCGCTGTTCATGATAATGGATTCATACTCCTCTATCATGGCATCAACCCATACTAGTTTTTTCACTGATTCCTCGAATGAGGATGGCTCAATCTCTACACTATTTCTCATAAGAGCCATGTAGCTAGTGTACAAATCTAGGGAACTTCTATTCCTCTGTTTTGATGTGGCTGCTCCCAAATTCTCTCTAGCATCATGCATCAACTTGTTAGCCTCTATGGTTTGATTCCTTCCATCTTTGGATGTATCTTCATGACTGGGTGCTTCCACTCTCTACTCTTCTTATGGTTGCTCCACATCTCGAGGCTCATATTTTGGAGCTAAAATATCCTCATCTGCATGCATCTGAAGTTCCCTCTAAAGAGAAATTCGTATGGAATTTCCTTCATCGAATTTCACATCCCTATGAACCACTATCATCATGTGAGATGGAAGGTACACCTGATAGTTATGAGGTGTATTAGTGTACCCCAAAATATGCCCAACTCAACTATTGGTTCTAGATTTTTTCGTGCATCCTTGGAAACATGATAGTAAAATGATGAACCAAATATTCTAAAGTGTGTCATGTCTGGCTTCTTATCGGAAAATGCTACCTCTAGTGCACTCATCCCAAGATGAGTAATCCTATTATGCACATACATGGTTTTGTTGCATGCTTCCACCCACAAGTGCAACGGTAGGCCCTAATCATGTAACATTGCTCGTGAAACTCCCATAATTATTTTGTTCTTCCTTTTTGCAATCCCATTTTGTTGTGGGTTATGAGGTGCTATCAACTCTCATTAAATTCCTTCTTACGCACATAAGTTCTTGAATTCATTCGACACATATTCTCCATTTTTTTCGCTCCTGAGAGCCTTAATTTCTTGCCTATGTATTTTTCAACAAGTTCTTTGAACTCACAAAAGTTTGAGAACATCTAGTATTTCTTCTGCATGAATAATATCCAACACTTTCTCAAAAAATCATCTACAAAAATAACATAATACCTATTCTTGGCCGTGGAGGCTGTCGAGAACAGTCCACACACATCTGAGTGAACTATTTAAAGGATTTCTTGCACTCATATGTCCTTATCATGAAAGGTGGTTTTGGTGTACTTCCCCAATGGACACCATTTTCATGTATCACACTTTTCATGTGAACCCTTGGGAAGTCCTTAAGGGATCTTCTGCATGATCTTCAAATATTTGTGGTGCAGATGGGCCAACCTTCTATGCCATATCTCACTGATGTCTCAACTCTCAACCTTCTCTTATTTCATGCTCAAGGAAGCACACTATTCTACATCCAATTTTTATAGGTTATTTACCTGAAACCCAATCTTATTCACCCATATCATTGATATGTGATGAAGTAATGCCTTTCCTTTACTAAATATCACATTGTAACCAAGGTCTTCCAACATAGAAATTGAAACTAAGTTCTTCTTCAAACTAGGAACATACATGACATATTCTTAATGTGAGAGGAGAACCATAATCCCTCTAAAAGGTAACAGTACCGATATCGGTCGTGTTATACCTCCCATCATCTCCCATATCGATGTGTATCTGGAGGTATTTCTCCCCCAAATTGCTGAAGAACTCTTTGTTGTTGGTCATATGCAATGACGATCCACTATCCAAATACCACCTAGAACCCATCACTGATGACACCATGAATGTGATGAGAGTAAAATACAACTCAAATTTTGAAGAAAGTGCTTCACTTTTCACTCCTTTCGATGGATTCTTTTCAACATTATTTTATGGACACTTTGTGGCATAGTGTCCCAGCTCGTGACAATGGAAAAATTTAATCTTTGACAAGTACTTCTTCTTGCCTGACTAACTAGAATCTGATTTGGAATGGAATGACTTCCCTTTCCTTTTTTTTTTCCTTTCTAGCCAAGGTATGGTTCTCCTCATCATCATTCTTTGATGAGGATCCATCTTTGGTGTTCTGCCAAATCTCTTCTTGCACCAAGTTAGACCATAAACACTCCCACTCTGGTAGCTTATCCATCCCATTTACTGAATCCTAGTAGTTTTGTTGGCTCTTGGGAAGGTATATAAGTGCTAAGATCACTATATCATATTTGAAAACTATAACACCAAAAATTTGAAGCTCATCCTGACATTGGGTAAACTTGGTCAAGTACTTTGGTATTGTGTCACCCTTCTCCATATTGATTTTCTTGAGCTTGTCCTTCAGTGCCATCTTCCAGTGGTCACTGCTATTCTGAAGAAAATATGTTAGGGCCTTCCACATTGAATATGGAGTTTCCTTTCAATGGAGGTTTGAGACAATATGATATCAAACTCCTTCCAATATAATTCCTCTAGAATTTGCTATACACTTCTTTAACTTTACTAGATCTTGTGCATTAGCTGGAGTTGGTTTCAGGATGTCCTTATCACTGAACTTCGTCAATGTGTTATCCTCCAAGACTTCTTCCATCCAATCTCCATGCAATGTAATTAGAGATACCCTCGAGGGAATACTCAAGACTTAGACCATAGAATGCCATCATGATCATATTGTTAGCTCTAAAGAAGATATCTGAAAAACGTGTTCCTCCTGTAAGTACAAAATTGTATTCTTCTCTTATATAGTGATTCCTGCTCTGATACCATGTAGAAAATATACATAGAATCAAACTGATAATTGTAATGTGCTAAAAAAACATACATTAATCTACTCTACCAATTGCAGAAACTAATTACGATCGTGCAACCATAAAACATGAAAGACAAAGAATTTCAATCACACATTACAGAAATATTTCTTGGGGAAAGCCTAAGTTAGCTAAAAATATCGTTATTTTTATATTTTATAAGTCATAAAATATGAGAAGATTACAATTCTTTTCTCCAACCATAGAAACCTTTGCACTATCTCTATCTATCTCACTTCTTCCTAAACAAGCCTTGGTCAATACTTAACCAATTTTTTCCTTCCTAGATCCCTATTTCCTTGCATTGTTTCCTTGCATAATTAGCCCCTATTAATTAGGGAAATTACGAATATGAATTTTGCAATATATCTAGGTCCTTCACTTAACTGCATGCACCACCTGTACAATTTATGATTATACAACTGATAGTACACTGCCCTTGAACTCCAATTTCAATTGGGTTTTTCTCAGAACTGACATGCATGAGTTATTTATGAGTGAATCATCATTTATCTGATTGATAACTAGATGTTGTTCAAGTCCAAGTTCCACTCTTTGACCTCTCACTAGTTCCTCCATAAGTTAGAACTAGTTGAACTAATTTTAACTCAGATAAACCGAGTTAATTAATTATAGCTCAAAATAAACTCAACCATGGCTCCTATTTTGTAGGATACAGTTTACATGACTCAATTTAGAGCCTCAACTGGAATTTACTGAACCAAATAAGTCATACTAACTTAGTTAACTCATACAAGTTGTCTTGTGACATGTAATTACAATGTTATTCTAATTTAACTCAAGGGGAAATTAAATTAGAATCTTTCTTGGTGCCATTTTCAACACTTTGGGTTGTGTTACTAGTCCCTGGAGCCTATGGGTTGGGAAAAATTCTCTGGAGCCCTCAAACAATTTGGGTTCCCTGGAGATTTTGGGTTGAGTTACTAGTTCTTGGAGCCCTGGACAACTTGGTTAGAGACCAATCTAGTTGATGTTAGTGATTTCTGGAGTGTAGAGGTGAGGTGGTTTCACCTCTAGAATCCCTAGTTATTTTATGTTGGTTTAACCCTTATGATCCCACATTCATGCTTGGAATATGGTGCGAGGGTGATTGATTGAAAGAGATATTTGGTTCAGCCTAATCTATGGTCGGGTGGTACGTGGAAGTCCTTGACTTGGCCAGCATTTTCATATTTTAATATGAGCTATTTTCCTATTGTGATCTATGAGCACTTGTGATGGTTATTACAGTGATCTTATGGCTTATTTTTCATAGTTTATAATATTATTATATTTTGGTTATATGCCTCGTTTTATGATGTTCTCTAGCTATGGCACTTGTTCATGGTTTGATAAGTTATTGGATGGTTGATGAATGCATGAGATAACAAATGTTATTTCAGATAGATTGTGAGGGCATTGAGCCTTCTTGGTGATTCTCAGATGAAGTTCAAAAGTTTATGACCAAATATGCATTCATGACCTTTAGTTTATATATTTTTCATGTGTTTGACGAAATTTTTATATTACATTAGGCATGTATTGGTCAATATATGGCTCAAGTTCAGTTTGTTTAGCATTTTTATCCTCATTGACATGATTCTAGAAAGTTACAGATAATTTTGGAAAGTAGTCAAGAGGATAGCCTAAAAAGTGGCATATATCTTGTGACCACATTACTGAAGTAAGTAATTTGGGTCTTAACTACTGGAATCTGAGCCTATTCATATGGTTCTGCCTCCCCACTGCATGCATGGAATTTTGTGTGTGCGGTTGGGGAGTTTCACTTGTTAAAAAGAGTTCCATCTCAAGGATTGATCACCTGGGGTGGTTTATAGGCCCCTGAGTGGTTTGTATTCCCTAATGGATGGTTTTAAGTTGTGGGTTAGTTAGCTCCATTTCCATAACTAGAACTTGGGGGTCGGGTCATATCATATTGACAGTCAGGTCATGTTTTCCTTGGAGAGCTTCTAAAAGTGGGTAAATGTGGGAGGAGGCATTACATGGTGGTATCAAAGCTTCCAAGTTCAAACGCTTGGACTAGATGGGATAAATGCATATGGTTATGCATGCATGTAGGTTATCTCTTATTATGATCATGATATTTATGTATGATTTGATATGCATGTGAAGATTATATTGTGATAATTTGGACTAATTTGTGCAGAGGTGATAGCCTCCTGTAAACTTCATTAAGGTATGATTTTGATTATGTCTCTATTTGGTTTATCTAACATAACATATTTGTGGGATATAGAAAGATTAGAGATGAAGAGAATAATGGTGGAATACTGTTCACATGACTCCCCTTATAGGCCTGATGTGAATTAAATGAAATGGGATAGGTCAGTTGAGCAGTAAGGAGCAGAGTACTCTCCTGATATAGTAGATACACTGAGAAGTTTGAAGGAAACAAATTGGTAGTTGTAAGGAAGATAATAGTAGGTTGATTAAGGAAAATGAAACGCTTTCCAAAGCTCAAGAAAATCAAGAAGAACTTCATGTAGTCATCCTTTAGATCCTTTAAAATTTTCAGAAACAGAGTAAACTAAGGATCAATCTTGGACATGAGGTAAATAATAATGGGGCATATGGTAGCAGGTCTTTAACATGATACAAGTTGGACAAAGATGAAACAATCAGAGGTGGAAGATCTTTGGATACACCTAATTGGTAGGATAATGCTCATGTATTTTATTCTAGTTCTATTTTTGCGAGACACCATCATTATCGCCATCATCCTTATAGGAGGAGAGAGGAGTAGTTTTTTCCGGAGGAGCTAAGGAAATCCAAGCCACCTACTTTTGATGGGGATGTGAGGAAATCAGAAGATGCAGAATCATGGTTACTTGTGATGAAGAATTTCTTTGGATTTCATGATCGTTTAGAGAATATGAAAGCGAAGATAGTGATATTCAATCTCAAGGGGAAAACATATATCTAGTGGAATATGTAAAGTGTGTTAGATACATCAAGGTAGAGGAGTTGATTTGGCACGCGTTTAAAATAATCTTCAGGAAGAATTGTTTGTGAAAGAGATACTATGACAAGAAGTCCAAGGAGTTTTATGAGTAGAAGATGGGTTCCATGACAGATGAAGATTACACAACTAAGTTTTTGGATTTGTTGAGGTATGTTCCCTACCTCAAGGATGAGAAGAAAAATGTCCAAACTTTCATCAGTGGATTTCCTTTAGGATTTAAAGATTGGATTGAGTATGATGAGCCTCATTCATTGAAAGAAGTCATCGGGAAGTTGAAGCATTTTTATAAGCAGTCTAAGCGCAAGTCTAAGCCTAAGAGGGATTGGAAAAGTAATGAGAAAACTAAATGAAAGTGGGCTAAGAAGAGAGAAATACCTTATGATGTAGGTGAAAAGGATAATGCAGCATCGTACAAGAAGTTCAATGCAGTTGAAAAATGACATGGATTTCATCCTAAGGAGCACAATAAGGGCGATGGTAGAAATATTTTGAGGTTTTGAACTTGTGGTGTAGAGCATCGCAGGAGTAAGTGCCCATTGTACCAGGATGGGAGGCCTTAGATTTATAGTGCTTAGGAGGAATAGAAAATTGGGGACATTGGTTAGAGTATTCCTCGGATTTATGCATCAGTGGATAATAGGCAGGTTGATCATCATGCATCCTTTATTGAGATGGAAGGTAACCTTTGTGATATAGCTATTTCCATTTGGATTAATCATGGATCTAATTATAGTTATATCAGTCTAGACATGGTGGATAAGTGTTTATTTAATAAAGAAGTGCATGCAGAATCTTGGTTGGTGCAATTTTCTACAGGGACCAAGAGAAGAGTTCATCATTAGGTGAGATTTTGTGCATTTGAGCTAATCGGTATGCCTACATCAACATATTTAAATGTGCTTCCATTGGGATCATATAATATGCTTTTGGGAATGGATTGGTGGTTCATTCACATGACTAAAGTGGACTTCTTTGATAACACTATTGAGTTCCTAGATGATTATGGGGAAAGGAGAATCTTGCAGGGAAATATGAATCCTACATCAATGAGAACAATTACAAGTATGCAAGAAAATTGCGGTCATCGGAAAGGATGTCGATTTTTTACAGTTCATATTTCCAGTGAAAAGGGGAAGGATTTTGAGGATGATTAATTCCTCAAGAGGTGTCATATTTTGTAGCAGTTTTAGGATGTGCTTCTTACAAATATTTCATAGTTTCCTCCTCATAGAGAGGTGGAATTTTCTATTTAGTTTATGTCGAGAGCAGCGCCAGCATTAAAGAAATTGTACAAGATCATCACTCTACAGTTGGTGGAATTGAATTTGCAACTTAAGGATATGCTTGATAAAGGATACATAGGGCCAAGTGTGTCACCTTGGGTTGCACCAATATTTTTTGTAAAGAAAAAGGATGGTACTCTCAGGTTTTCTGTTGAAAATGGTAGCAAAAAAGATTCTAAGTTAATTTTCCCTTGAATTAAATTACAAGAAAATTGTAATTCCACATCACATGAAAACTTGTACAAGTTAACTAAGTTAGTTTGACTTATTTTGTTTAGTTAATTTAAGTTGAGGGTATAACTTGAGTAATGTAGAGTGGTTCCTACAAAATAGGAGCCCTAGTTGAGTTTTAATTAATTAATTCAGTTTATCTGAGATAAAGTCAATTTAACTAGTTCCAACTGTTGGAGGAACTAGTGGGAGGTCTAGTAGTGATTTTTCTACTCTATAGTCAATCAGTTAACTGATGATTCAGCCATAAATAACTCATGCATGTGTGAACTAAGATTTACCTAGTCAAGATTGGATTTCAATGGTAGTGTACTATTAGTTGTATAATCATCCAAATTGTACAAGTGGTGCATACAATCAGAGGAAGGCCCTTGATGGATTGCGCAATATTGGATGGGGATTTCCATAATTAATAGGGGCTAATTACCCAAGAAAATTGCGCAAGGAAATATGGATCTGAGAAAGTAGAAAATTGGCTAAGTATTGGCCTAGGCTTGTCTAGGAAGCAATGAGATAGATAGAGATAGTGCAGAGGTTTCTTTAGTTTGATAAAAGAATTGTAATATTATCATATTTTCTAACTAATGCAATATAAATATAGTGGTTTTTTTAGCTGTGGTTTTCCCCGTTGAAATTGGCAACAAGAAACAGTGAAAATGGCATCAATAAATGACACCCATAAATGGTACCATAGGGGGTTTCTAATTTAATTTTCCCTTAATTAAATTGGAAGACAATTCACAATTTCACCTCATGACAACTTGTATTAGTTAACTAAATCAAGAAGACTTAGTTAGCATAGGAAATTCGAGTTAGAGGCCATAGCGGAGGCATGTAGAGTTATCCCATGATTTAAGGGGGTCTAGTTACAATTATTGTGAGTTGTAATTAGTTAACTCAATTAATTGAGTTAAAATAAGTTTAACTAGTTTTAACTAAGAGATGAGCTAGTGAGAGGTCCAATGAATTAAATATTATTTAATTCACAAGTATTGATCAAACTATTAACTAATAATTTAGTATAAATAGTTGTTGCATGTCATTTCTAAGGAAGGCCCAGTTTAGTTTGAGGTTAAAGGGAATATAACTATCAGTTATACTATTAGAAAATTCTACTGATATTGCATGAGGTCATCGAGAAGCTTTGAAATTATTGCACAATCATTAATTTGGATTTTCCTAATTAATAGGGGCTCAATTATCGCAAGAATGCGTAAGAAAGGTAGGACATGTAGAGACAAGAAAAAAGGTTAAATACTTGAAACAAATTTCTTAGATTGTAAGCCAGATTCGAGCGGGATCAACGTGAGACAATCAACAAAGTGCAAAGGTTTCTTAGGAAGGGACAAAATATTTTATTGTTTCATGATCTTGAATTCATGAAATATACAGATAGTGAGTTTTTGAGCAGTTTCTTTCCCCATATACATCTTGTGTTGTGTGATTAATTAATTTATTTCTCTTACTTGTTATGTGATTGTGCGATTGTGTTTAGTTTCCACAAAATTGTAGAAGGATTCAGTATTTTATTTTAGTACATTAAAATATCATATTGAATCCCGTGGTTAGATTTTCTACATGGTATCAGAGTTCCAGGAATCACAATAGAAGAGAAGAAAATAGTTTGTTTTGAATAGGTTAAAATTTTCAGATTTATTCTGCAAGACCCAGCAACAGATCAAGATGTCTTTCAATGTCTTGAGACTCAAATATTATCTTGAGGGAAATTCAAATTACATAGCATGGAAGGACGGGATGGAGGTAGTTCTCGATGACAATGGACTAAAGGAATTCATAGACAATGATATTCCCAATCCTGCAGTAGCGGATGCTCAAATTCTTGACTCATGGAAGAAGAAGGTATCAAAGGAAAGAAGGATCTTATAAGAAGGAGCTCAAGATAATATTGTCTCGAGTCTCCATGGGAAGGTGACTCCATATGATATGTGGAAGTCCTTGGCAGATATATTTCAGAATAATAATGACCACAGGAAGTTGGCGTTGAAAGAAAAGCTCAGAATGATCAAGATGGAGGAGGGCGAGACGATACCAAAATACTTGACAAAGTTCACTCAATGTCTAGATGATCTTAGAAGTGTTGGTGTGATAGTAGCCCAATAATATTTGGTGAGCCTAGATATTATAGGCCTTCCTAAGAGATGGCATAGTTACCAGGACTCTGTGAATGGGAGGGAGAAGCTACCAAACTAGGAGTGTTTGTGGTCCGACTTCGTAATTGAAGAGATAATGTGGAGCACTAGAGTTGGGACCTTCGATATAGACAAAGAAGAAGATTTTTCATTGGTTGGAAAAGGAAACAAAGCCAAGGGAAATAAATACCAAGGCGAAGAGGCTAAGAGAGACTTGTCTAAGATCAAGTGTTTTCACTATCACAAGCATGGGCTCTATGCATCAAAATATCCATAGAAGGCAAGAAAGAAGGAGCCTACATTTGCAATAGCAAGTGAAGCACTAGCTTCATAGTTCAAGATTTATTTTACTCTCATTGCATGCATGGAAAACATTGTATTGGGATGCATGTGCTATCTAGATAGTGGTGCCTCATTCCATATGACAGGGAATATAAATCTTTTCAGTGACTTGGAGGATAAGGATCTCCAACAAAACATAGAGTTTGGAGATGATGGGAGGCATAACATGACCTACATAGGTACAATCACCTTTCAGAGGGAGTCTAGCTCCCCTCTCAGACTGACAGATGTTTTGTATGTTCTAGGACTAAAGAAGAATCTTGTCTCTGTAGTGATATTTGAATACCATGGTTATGATGTGATATTTAGAAAATGAAATGTGTTCCTTAAACACATATCCATAGGACGATTGAAATAGATAGATGTATGAGTCAAGAACCAATATGCTCTCGAGGTTGAAGATGCATGCAAAGATTTGAGGAGAAAATAAGAGGTTAGTTACTTGGTGGTTGAGAGGGAGCATAAATTAACTCTCAACTTGTAGCCTTAGAAGCAGTCTCAGAACGTTGTGGAGCAGCCACAATTGGAGAAGCAGAGAGGAGATTGAGTGGAGGCACCTAATAAAGTAGAGACCTCCAATAGGGTGAAATTTTGATCTAGATGGGTAGAGGGAGCACATGCAAACCTCTAGGTGAGAGGTGGGGTGATGTGAAGACATAATCCCAAGAGAATAAATTTGGGCGGGGTCCAATTAGATGACACGTCTCATGGGTTAGACCTAGCAAGAGGGATCCCACAATACACAATAGGAAGAAGGATCAATAATATTGATGCAGTCAGATGTCAGAAAGATAGAAATCAGAGTGAGAGATGTCAGATACTGGAGCGCAGATCAGAGTTGGCATTAGTGTAGAGAGCACCATGCAGAGTCAGTAATAGCGTCAAGTTTTCAATAGACAGTGCAATAACTAGTAGCATTCAGAGACTCTGATGACAGATGCATCATATTGATTCAATTTTTTGGAGGTTTTTTAGTTTCAGGAGTTGCAGGAGCAAACAACACTAGAGAAGTGTTACATGCAGAACATTCCAAAGGTAATCGATCGAGATAGATTGAATTCCTTTATTGCTGAGAGGGATTTTTGAAATTTCCAACAAGAAACACTGAAAATGGCATCCAGAAATGGCACCCTTAAATGGTACCACAGGGGGCTTCTGATTTAATTTTCAATTAATTAAATTAGAAGAAAAAATGTAATTTCATATCATGACAACTTGTATTAGTTAAATAAGTGAGGAATACTTAGTTAGCTTAGGAAATTCGAGTTATAGGTTAGAGAGGAGGCATATAGAGTTCTCCCATGATTAAAGGGGGTCCAGTTATAGTTATTTGTGAGTTGTAATTAGTTAATTCAATTAATTGAGTAAAAATCAGTTTAACTAGTTCTAACTGAGAGATGAGCTAGTGAGAGGTCCAATGAATTAAATCTGATTTAATTCACAAGTATTAATCAATGAGTTAACTGATAATTCACTATAAGTAACTAATGCATGTCAGTTCAAGGAAGGCCCAGTTGAGTTTGAGGTTAAAGGGAAGATAACTATTAGTTGTACTATTAGATAGTGCATGAGGTCATCAGGAAGCTTTGAAATTATTGTGCAATCATCAATTCATATTTTTCTCATTAATAGGGGCTCAATTAGCCCAAGAATGAATAAGAAAGGCAATCCAGACAGAGGCAAGAAAAAAGGTTAAATATTGAAACAATTTTTCTTAGATTGTAAGCCAAATTCGAGTAGGATCAGAGTGAGACATTCAATAAAGTGCATAGATTTCTCAGGAAGGGAAATATCATTGTATTGTTTCATGATCCTGAATTTATGCAATATAAAAATATTAGGGTTTTGAGTAGTTTCTTTCCCCAGATACATCTTTTGTTGTGCGATTGATAATTTCTTTCTCTTACTTGTTATGTGATTATGTGATCATGTCTTGTTTCCACAAAATTCTAGAAGGATTCAGTATTTTGTTTTAGTACATTACAAGATCAGATTGAATCATGTGGGTAGATTTTCTACATTCCCTAGGAAATCATTGTGTAACGTGTTGATTGATTTCTTTCTCTTGTATTCTTTGTGCTTTTGTGGTCATTTATTGGTTTCCGAAATTGGTAGAGTATATTCAAGTCTATTGTTTTATCTTACTACAATTAGAATTTTGAATCTACATGGATTTTATACATGGTATCAGAGCTAAAATCACTATAGAAGAGAAGAATATGATTTTTTACTTGCACGAGGAACAATATTTGCAGATCTCTTATCCAGAACTAGCAGCATGATTAGGATGGCATTCTATGGTATGAGGCTCGAGTATTCCCTTAAGGGTAGATCAAATTACATTACCTAGAGAGATTGGATGGAAGCAGTCTTGGAAGAAAACATATTGAAGGAGTTCATTGATAAGGACATCCTGAAACCAGCTCCAACTGATGCACAAGATCTAGCAAAGTGGAATAAGTGTGTTGCAAAAGAGAGAAGGATTCTACTAGAAGGTGTTCGAGATCATATTGTTTTGAACCTCCACATAAAGGAAACTCAATTTCAATGTGGAAGGCCTTAAAATTTTTGTTTCAGAGCAACAATGACCATAAGATGTTGGCACTGAAGGAAAAGCTTAGGAAAATCAATATGGAGAAGGGTGACATAATATCAAAGTACTTGACCAAGTTCACCCAATGTTAGGATGAGCTTGGAAGTGTTGGTGTTATAGTTTTCAAAAATGATCTGGTGAGCCTAGAACTTCTAGGCCTCCCCAAGAGTTGGCACAACAACCAGGATTCAGTAAATGGGAGGGAGAAGCAACCAAAGTGGGAGTGTTTGTGGTCTGACATTGTACAAGAAGAGATTCAATGGAACATCATAGATGGATCCTCATCCAAGCATGATGATGAGGAGAATTGTGCCTTGGCTAGAAAGGAAAAGGTAGGGAAAGGGTAGTCATCCCATTCCAAATAATTTTTTTTTGGGAAGGAAATAATAAGGACTTATCAAATATTAAACTTTTTTAATGTCACGAGCTAGGACACTATGCCGCAAAGTTTCTCCACAAGAAGGTTGGAAAAAAGCCCTCAAGAGGAGTGGCAGGTGAAGAAATTTCTTCAAAATTTGAATTGTATTTTACCCTCATCGCATGCATGGTGTCATCAGTGATGGGTAGTGTGTGGTACCTAGATAGTGGATCCTCATTCCATATGAACAGCAACAAAGAGTTCTTCAGCGACCTAGAGGAGAAGGACCTCCAGATGCACATCGAGATGGTATACAATGGAAGGTATAACACGAGCAACATCGGTATTGTTACTTTTTAGAGGGAGTCTAATTCTCCTCTCACATTGAAAGGTGTCATGTATGTTCTAGGTTTGAATATGAATTTAGTTTTAGTTGCTATGTTGGAAGACCATCACTACTATGTGATTTTTAGCAAAGGAAAGGTGTTCCTTCATCACATAGCCATGGGATAAGTGAAGATGATTCAGTTTTTGGTAAAGAACATCTAAAAATTGGATTTAGAAGATTGTGTTACCTTGAGCATGAAAGAAGAGGAGGTGAAAAGCTGAGACATCAGTGAGTTATGGCATAGAATGTTATTCCATTTGCACCATGACACTTTGAATATCATGCAATAGATTCATACAGGACTTCCCAAGGGTGCACTTGAGCAACGTGATACATGAAAAGGGTGTACATTACGAAAGTACACCAAAGCCATGTTTCATGACAAGGACAATCGAGCACAAGAGATTATTGAAAGGGTTCACTCAAACCTAATTTGGATATTCTTCATGCAGAATAAATACCAGACATTATCAATTTTTTGTGAGTTCAAAGCAATTGTTGAGAAAGACACAGGAAGGAAAGTGAAGGCTCTCAGGAGTGAAAATAGTGGATAATATGTGTTGAATGAATTCAATAAATTTTGTGCATCAAAAGTAATTCAACAGGAGTTAATAGCATCCCATAACCCATAATAGAATAAGGTTGCAGAAATAAAAGACAGAAGCATTGTGGGATTCGAACGAGCAATGTTACATGATTAGGTCCTACCGTTGCGCTTGTGGGTGGAAGCATGCAACAAAATAGTGTATATGCAGAAAAAAAGTGCTCATTGGATTCTAAGGATGAGTACACCAGAGGAATATTTTTCAGGTAAGAAACTAGATGTGGTGCACTTCAAAATATTTGATTCATCAATTTACTGTCATGTTTCTAAGGATGCACGGAAAAAGCTAGAACCAACAGTTGAGTTGGGAATATTTTTTGGGTACACTGATACACCTCACAACTATCTAGTGTACCTTCCATCTCACATGAATACAATGATTCATAGAGATGTTAAATTCAATGAAGGGAAATCCATGTGAATTTCCCTTGAGAGGAAGCTTCAGTTGCATGCAAATGAGGAGCTTTTAGCTCAAAAAGAAGAACCTCATCATGTGGAGAAACCACAAGCAGAGAGTGGAAGCACCCACTCATGCAGAGACATCCAAAGATGGAAGGAAGCACACTAGAGAGGTTGACATGTTGATGCATTATTCTAGAGATAATGTAGGAGCGCCCACATCATACCACAGGCAGAGAAGATCCCTAGTTCGATACTGTAGCGACATGGCTCTTATGAGCAATATTGTAGGGACTGATCCATCCTCATTCGAGGAAGGAGTATAGCAACCAGTATGGGTTGATGCCATGGTAGAGGAGTATGACTCCATTATCAATAATGATGCATGGGAAATTTTCCCAAGACCGGAGGAAAATTTAGTTGTAGGATCCATGTGGATCAAGTAGGTGAAGCAAGAAGCAGATGAGAGTGACGAGAAACACAAGGCCATATTTGTGGCCAAGGGGTTATCTCAGGTGGAGGGAATAGATTATGAGGATACCTTTGCTACAGTATCAAGGTACTCTTCAATCATATCTATTCTAGCACTTTCAGTGCAGATGGGATGGAAAATAGATCAGATGGATGTAAATACAACCTTCCTCAATGGAGTGATCGAGGAAGAGGCTTACATAGAGAAAATGGAAGGATTTGATACCTTCATAGAGAGTCACATGTGTACAGATTGAAGTGATAATTGTATGGATTGAAACAAGCACCTCGTGCTTGCTACACCATGATTGAAAACTATTTCATCGGGTTTGGCTTCACCAAAAGTGAAGCATATGCAAACCTTTATCATATTGGAATTGTAGGTAAATTATTGGTTATAGTATTATATGCTGATGATTTAAGTATAACATGTGATGAGAAGCTGATAAAATATTACAAACAAGATTTGGAAACAAAATTTGAGATGAAATGGATGGGGCTCTTGCATTATTTCCTTAGTTTGGAACTTTGGCAAATATATGGGGAATTGTTTGTCTCGCAGGGAAAATATGCTAATGGATAGTGAAGAAGTTTCACATGGATAGCAGAAAACCCATGGAGACTCCTCTAGCATGGAATTGGAGGAAGGAAGATGCTACTTTAGGAGAAGTGGTAGAAGCTACCATTTACAGGCAGCTTGTGGGTTCACTTATGTACTTGGTGAATACACAACTGAACATGTGTTATATGGTTAACCAACTTAGTCAAGAAATGGTTAATCCAACCAAGCTTTATTGGAAGGAAGCCAAACATGTGTTGAGATACCTCAGAGGCACCACTTATTTTGGTCTTTGGTACAGGCGAATAGAGGGAGTGAACTTGCAAGGATTCACAAATCCATATTTGGAAGGGAGTCCATCCGACAGGAAGAGTACATCAGGTGGAATCTTCAGTATTGGGTCAACACCAGTTTCCTGGTACAACAGAAAGTAGAGATCAGTTTCACTTATTTTAATAGAAGTAGAGTACATGGCTTCCAATCAAGAAGCTTGTGAGGCTATATGGATAAGGAACATACTTGTGGGGTTGTTTGGTCAACATATGGATCCTACATTGATTTACTGTGACAACCAAAGTTGCATCAAACTCTCAGTTAATCCATTTTTTCATGATAGGTCTAAGCATATCGACATTTGCTACAGTTAGGGTCCTATGGTTCATAGGATAAATTTTTTATTATCTATAAAATTTTCGTTTTATCGAATGTTGTAAATAATATTCCATCCTGTAAAATATTTCCAAAGAAAAGAAAAATAAGAAAAGAAAAAATAAAATACCAAAGGGGATACAAAAAATATAAGAAAAAATAAAATATGAAAAAATAAAAAAATATAACAATGAAAAATAAAAAGGATGAAAAAACCCCAAAAATAAAATCAGTGTGAAAATCTAAATGGTACTTAAAAATTAGCTTCAGTAATACTTTATAAATATTTGAAATAATCTATTGCCAGTTTTGAATGCCACAATGTAGTTTGACAAATAGGATTAGAAGCTTAATCACACCGCTTAAGCGTGATTAAAAATAAAATAATCAAGGTTGAATAAATTAAACCATACTCCTTAAACATGGTTTAATTATATTAATGGTTTAATCATATTAATGTTATAAAATCACTTTGTATAGTGTAAGTGAGAATTTTCATGTAATAAAGTGGACTGGATACACTTTTTCATTTTGTGATAAAGTAGGTGCAGCATCTAACAGCCCGGATCTGGCCCGCCCGAATCAACGATGGGCCATCCACTTCAGACCCCCCAATCCCTCTAACCATTAACTGCAGGGGGGTTGGGGGATGTGAAAAGCGGTTTACCACTCTGCGACATGGCTAACGCTCATACAGTTCGCATCCCCCCCTCCCCCTCCCCCCCACCCCTAAAAAATTCTTACCACCCCACTCCCCCTTTGAAAACCACTCTTATCACTCACATATACTGAAAGAGTCATTGGCCCTCGTGTATCCACTCCATCACCTCACTGATACGTCTCCCCCTTACACCCACTCCCCTATTTCCATGTCTCCCCCTCACACCCACTCCCCTATTTCCATGTCTCCCCCTCGCTCCCATTCCCCAATTCCTCCACCATTCCCATCAAGCCATTTGTCCAACCCGCTCCAAATACCCATTAAAATACATGTTCACCATGTGAACGTTGTCCCTATAAAGAGATCTTTCTCTGTAACCATTGCAATCCAAATATTAATTGTATAATCTCTACAAACCCTGACCAATGGCCCCCTTGATGGCCCCATTCTGCACTCCGGTCCAAGACATCGTAAAGGAAACTCGTCATCAAATTCAAGCTACTATTACATCCAGTCAGCCGAACCAGAGGTCCTCTTTCGTCTAGTCATCCAGATTACCAGCCATAATCACAGATAAACTACAAATCTTGAATTTTACTGGGTAACTCAGTAACTCCATTCCTTTATCTAAATTATCATGGCCCCTAAAGGGAAATCAAATAAAGGAGAAGAAAACCCTACGCTACCTCCCAATGTTGACCTAGATCACCTACCCCTAGTTGATGAACAATATAATTTCCTTGGCACTGCTTGTGAATTTGATTTACATGAACTACATAATTGGTTAAAACAAAACCATATAGATAAGAGTGATGAGTTAGGGTTGTGGGACTCCTTCCTGCTCGAATTCATGTTTCCCAAAATCCACCATTTTCCAAATTTTGTATTATGGTGCCATTCCAGGTACATTCCCAACCAAAAAGCCCTTATAGCCCATAATGGTGATGTTATGTTCACCATTACCACTAAATCAATTAATCAATGCTGCAAATACCAAATAATGAACCCCTTAATCCTTTCTCAGAAGAAGCCCGCATGGATTTGTATAAAAACCTCACTTTCCTCACTAGTTCTAAAATCTTTGAAATTTTCCTACCTGAAGATGCTTGATTACCTAAAAATAATTGTCCATACCCATCCTCCATGTTTCCTGAGATTAAAAATCAAATCATCTCCATAGTTTCTTCTCTCTTAGGTTTTCAATCTGATCTATGGGTAAATGAAGTGATTTTGGGTTTTTTGTAAATCTTCTCCAAGGATGAAAAACATTCCATTTTATTTAATTACAGTGAATTCCTAGCTAATACTATCAATGATCAACTGTTGAAATTTTCTACAGAAGGCAGTTTCAAGTATGTCTCAGTGTTGGTTTATTTATTCATGTTTTACCAAGAAGAAAGATTTAAATTTTCATTATAGGAGTTAGATGAGCAAGGAGAAGCAGAATTGGTGATTCATTGGACCTCCCTAGTGAGGAAAAATACTACTAAGTTCACCTACGGTGATCTTATTGACCAATTTCTATATACAATTCCTTGCTTGTTGAATAGTGAAATTAAACCAAGGATAGGGCTAGAGATAAAAATATGTATGCACCTTACTAAGAAAACCAAGACATGGGACTAGTGCTTGTACTAGAACTACACAGAAATCAGGGTGTATGGTTGTGAATTGCCTCCATACAGGCTGCCAAAATTTGTCCCTGTCAGGAAATTTTCATTAGGGTATATAAGACAGATGATCAATGTGGATGATATCCATTTTCTGGTAGCAAACAAGAAGTCTCAATTTAAAATGAAAACATAAATTGGACCATTAATTTTCAATACCAGGGCAGCAGCCAAGGAAGCTGACTTAATCCTAAAAAAAATGAATTTAAGTTCGATTTTACTTGGTCATATGACCCTTTTGGTATCATTTCCAATCTTAGAGTAGAGCATAAAACTACTCCATATGCCCACACTATAAGACCATAAATAGAGAATTTCATGAATCAAGAGCAGTGGGAAGATAACACTTTACAGGAGGCAAAAGAGCAGGTGTTATCCACAACTACTTCACAGACTCCAGTGCCCCAAGAGAAACAGGAAAAGATACCAAGAGATGATATCTCTCCTTCAGTTACAGATATTGGGGAAAAAGAATTTCATGTCTACAATAAAAAGCAGAAAACTAGTCTATCGACAAATTTTCTATGGGAAGGGGATCAGTAGTCCACTATAGTCTTAACAAGTACTTGTGCTACTACTTTCCTAGGCACTGAGGATATTTTCACATGATCTCCATCGTCCTAAGCCTATTAAGAGCCTTTGAACACATCTCAAACATCATAATTGGTTCATGATCAAGCTGAGCCAAACATTTTTGCTAAATACAAGGAGGTCAAGAAAAGAAATGAAATGCTCAAAGCTTCTACTTATGCACAATATTGGAAACAAACAACAACTTCTCAACATAGGCTTCTCTCAGCCTTTGACACAGAAAAAGGGTAGATGCATATTGCCTTTCTCCAAGCATCAATCCCTTTTCGTAAGACAGTAGATGATTATAAGAAATCCATCTTCACCTTTGATGTTGATCAAATTCACCATATTAATCAAATGGATATGCACAAGAAAACAGGTGAGATGTTATATTCAACAAAGACAAATACTACCATGACAAATTAAAAGTTGCAGATTTCAGTTAATAATATACAATCCCAGCTCAAGCTTGAAAATATCTCCTCCCCTGCCAAAGAAACAAAGATAAAATCTCTAGATGATTCAATAATAAATTTGGGATATGATCTCAGATATGTAAAATAAATTGAAGAAATTGTAAAAAGAAAAAATGTAGACAATGCAACACTCCGAAAGCAACTGAAGTTTCCATCAATAGAATATGCTCAAGCAAAGGAAGTTGTGAATTTAGAACAAAAGAAAGAATACATGTTCAAAATAATTATTAAACAAAATTCTTAGATTAGGCAGATGGAAGTTGAGATGGAAAAATTATTAAAGGAAAAGGAACAATATTCTCAATTGGTAGTTGCTCCATTAACAACAGTTCCTATCGGAGGACTAGTTCCAATTATAGGTACAGCTAAGGCATCTACTTCAACAACAATTACAAAAGAGACATAGTCTAAAGATGCATCAAAATATTTGGTCAAAGGCATGTATGACCTATCCATCATATGAAGGAAATGGAGAAATTGAAGGCCCAACTCAAAACTTTGTAGGAATAAACATTAAGAGTAGATAATTCATATGTAGCAGAACAAAAAAAATCTCACATTTTAACACAAAGAATTGATCAGATAGAGAATAAGTTTGTAATGGATCAAACATTAGCATAGGTTAAGGAAAATATATGGGTTGAAATTAGTGAAGTTATTACAAATATTTTTCCTTCAATAGAGATAATTTTTTAGCAAGAACTAGTACAAAGGTAAAAATAATTAGTTAGGAAAGTCAAAGAAAGTTTAGGATAGATGACAAGAGAGGAAAACAAATTAATAAAGGTCCTAAATTCAAAAACTAAGGATGAGTGCAAGAATTTGAGATCATAGACGAGACTGCAACTATTCTTGAGGTTATGAGGGTAAACACAAAGAAAAAATTGTCGTTTTAGCTAGAAAATAAGTGTCATAACATGGAGGCAAGTATTAAAAAATTCCATAAAAAAATTAATGTTTTACATTTAAAGGGACTACCAAGGATGAAAGGAATGCAAGATAAATTAGTAGAGTTGACAAATTATCAGCAGAAGTTGTACACCATAGCTAGAAATAAATCAAAGTTTTGTGTTATCAATGGTACAATTGCAGGAAAATACCTCTTGGAGGCTTTGGAATTTGACATGCACATCATATCTGAAATCAAACATCTATTTTGGGTCAAGCCAAATTTTCAAAATTATACCAATGTAGATGAAACCTATAGAAAGTTGGTCAAACTTATCATCCCAAGTGAATATCGATGGGGTAAACTATGTCAGATTCTGGAGTAAGAAAAAATTAGTTTTTAGTTAGCAACAAAGAAGCATCTTCTTAGGACGAGTCATCAACAACAACCCTGAAAAATAGTGCCAGTAGCTTCAACAGTTTTGGACCTCCTACATTTTTGTTCTATTTTTGTAAAAAATATAGTTTTTAGATATTTGTAATAAATATTGATATTTTAAATCAAGATATTTTTCTTAGAATTAGTATAAATAATTCATAATTTGAAGTATTAGAGGTTGGGACTTGCATAAAGAAATATACTTTTGATGTAAATTTTTTCACTAAGATAAAGATGATCATTTTCAGAAAATATAGAAAGTTTCTCTAGGATTCATGTGTCAAATAAATTGGTGATGTTTTTCTTGTTGTCAAATTATTATTTCATTGTTATTTAGTATATTTTTCTTATCTGTGTTGTTTAAATAAAATTATGTGCTGAAATTGTTTAATTGCACTTAGCTCTAGCTTATAGACAACATTTATGTTTTCAATTAAAGGTAAATATAGAATTCATGTCAAAATGATCTATGTTTAATGGAAATCTAAATCTTTTCTTCTAATCCACTCCACAAAGACTTTAAAAGATATAATTTTATATCTACCTTGCTCTACTGAACTTCATTTGCTATTTCTGCACTTGATCTTATTAATCTTTTGGACTGCATTTCCCAATGTTCTTTCCTTCAAAGTTTCAACCAAATAATTAAAAAATCAACCCATAAACTTAATAACTAGCCTAATACTTTAGACAAAAAAATCTAAATCTGAAAGAGAGACCCTTCTCTGAAGCTGGAAGGGCTAGATCCCAGCTTCCAAAGTGGTTTTGTGGTTACCTCTGGGTTTCTTTCATAGCCTTAAGAAATTACAGAGTGCTAACATAGTGGTGACCATACTAGGGAACGAACAAAGTTTCATTTATATTCTATTTTTCCCCGATGAACATTTTTGTTTTAGTGCTTAAAGTTATTTCTAGGTTTGTGGTTGAGAAATAGATCTAGTTTAAGGTTGTTTGCCACTTATAAATTGAATATATTCCATATCTGTAAATATATTATAGTAGATCTGGCTCCTAAAACAATACACACTAGACCACACGTAGATCCAAACCCTCGAGAAATTGTAGATAATCTAGAAAAAATAATCAGAAATGAGAGTGTGACTGAAATTAAATCAAGCGCAAGTCCTCTACCTAGCGTTAATTCCCTTCGTGAGATTTTTGTCACTTTAGAAGATATAGAGTTTGATTTGGATTTTAAAAAATGGTCATTTTAGAAGTAAATCTGACAACTTTGTGCCTAAGATAGTTACTGTTGAAAGCCTACTAAAACCTGATAAATCAGATTAGACTGTGCCTAAAAATAACATCCATCAATCACCTAAAATCTAACCTTCTTCTTCTATTGCTTCATCTCCCATCCCTACCTCCTCTGTTTCAACACAGAAAAGTGGAATCATATCCCATTTGATACTTACACCTAGTGTAGTTTCATCCACAACTCATATACCAGTCATGGTAGGATGATATGCTGCTTTGGCATTACAAGCCCCATTACATGACATGCCACAAAAATATGCACAGAGAATACCACAATTTGATGGTACAAGTCCTATAACAAATCAACAACACGTTGATATGATGAATGACTTCTTTGATCTAGAAGAAGTAGATTATGATGATGTGAAAATGAGGATTTTTGCACAAATTTTAATGGGATAAGTGAAGAAATGGTATAGGACATTACCAGCTGGAGTTATTGCATATTTACAATAGTTCCATCAGATTTTTATCACTATATGGGAAGTAAAAAATAACCCCCTCCAAATTCTTGTCGAATATGAAAGTTTAAATAGGGCTACAAATGAAACTGTCCAAGATTATTGCACTAGGTTTAGCAATTTTTATAATTCTAGCCCAACTGTATTAAAACCTCCACTTTGATTGGCTATAATCTGATTTTTAGAAGGATTTGATGTTGATATGGCCTATTAGTTAAGGGAAATAAACCCAAACACACTTGAATAGATGCAAATTCATGTTGTTAGTGTAGAGGCTAATTTATTAGAAGATCCAAGATGATAACTAAAATAAGGGTTACTATTAAAGAGGAACCTTCTTCTTCATCAGACTTAAAACTAGAAAATTTAGGTTAAACTATGGAAAAAAAGATGGAGAGAATGACAGTGGAAGATAGAATACCTCCTAGGGAACCACAAAGGGGACCTTAAATTAAAAATCCAAATTTTAGAAGACCACAAACTCAGATCAAACAAAGAGAACAAGGAGGTCAAGTTGATTAGCAAATCATACCCCCTTTCCAAGAAAATTTTGTTGAAGAAAAATCTGAAACTTTACAAGAACTAGAATAAGATCAAATAAATATTTTTGGGGAAGGTGAGACAGACCTTGTCTTTCTAAAAAAAAGAGGAACAATATATGTTCCAATGTTAATTACTATAGAATATGCCTACAAAATCACCAGATTATCAACAAGGATACCAAAATTCTATTATGGAAGTATATAAGCAATACAACCAAAAATTCATCCATTGATACACCTTCTAGTAGTCAAATAAAGGAAGTCACTCAGAAAGAAAACTCATAGAAAGAAACCTCACATAAAGAAACACCTCAGAAAGAAACCCCTTATAAGTAAACTCCTAAAAAGCAAGAAATGAGTATTAAGGAAGTAGAAAGGTCTCAAAACTCTTTTAACATTTAAAATGAGCTTTCGAAGGTCAAAATCTGAGTTCCATTGCTTGAAATAGTAAGAAAAGATGCCTACATAATTCAATTCGTAAAGGCACTACAAATTGAGGAAGAAACTGACAGTGTTAATGTAAATGATGATCAACCCAAGTTACTATTTGGACCTAAAGTAGATGGTATTCCACAATATGGCAGTGTTCCGCCATTTTAAGTTAGTCTAAACATCCATGATTTTATTCTACATAATTCCATGTTAGATTCATGTTCTTCACACAATCCTATGCCAAAAGAAATTATGGAAAAATTGGATTTAGACATAACAAGACCTTATAAATACCTCTACTCTGATTCAAATAGAGTAAAATGATTGGTATTAAGAAAATATTTTTGTGTTAC
Source organism: Pinus albicaulis (assembly GCA_034641835.2). NCBI lineage: Eukaryota > Viridiplantae > Streptophyta > Pinopsida > Pinales > Pinaceae > Pinus > Pinus albicaulis. The sequence continues at coordinate 570,468,004 of CM076584.1, read as the reverse complement.
TCTAGCTCAAATCCCAACTAAAAGTTTAGACATGCACATTTTTGTGGCTAATATTCCCCCTAAGTATGTCATGCTTTTGTCAAGATCATGGGGAGAAAAATTACAGGGTACATTAAAACTAAACATGACATATGAAACGATCCTTGCTTTTGGCCAAAAAAGAAAATTATATAGGGAAACCTTAATGAAATATATGGTGAGTAGCCAAGACAAACCTAACAATTATCATGTTTACTCTGTGCATTCATATATGGATTCTTTCATATTACATAATGATATTTGTTTGGAAACAGAGTATCATGTTTTAGACATAAAACCAGAAGAGAAATATATTAAAGAAGAAGAAAAGGTAAAACTAGATGGGTTATGGAACATGGATTTTGATGGGGCGATGAGTAAAGAAGGAGCTGGTATTGGAGTATCGATCTCTAATACACAATCAGATACAAAAAAGAAATACTCTTATAAAATGAATTTTGAGTGTACAAATAATGTAGCTATGTATGGAGCTTTGTTATTAGGACTGAAAAAACTAAAACAATTGGGAGAAAATAAAATTTCAATTCATGGAGATTCTAAATTAATCATAAAACAAATTAGTGTTGAATATTAAACTAAAAATCCTACAATGAGAGCCTATAAAAATGATATTTTATATTTTTTGTAGTGTTTTCCAGAATACCAGCTATCATTAATTCCAAGAGATTAATTTTTTTTTACTGATGCACAAGCTACTTCTGCAAGTACTTGTAAAATGCCTTTAGAGAAAGAAAAAAATTAGAAATTGATGTTAAAAATAGACTTGTTATCCCTGATAATATTAGATATTGGAATTTTTTTGATAATGATAAACATCTAGATAATGACCTGCTATCCTTAAGGCTCACAAGGGTGGTGTCATAGCCATTATGGATCAATCTAACTCTGTCAGAAAAATGGCAGACCATCTGTCCAATATTGGTAGTTATGTTAAGCTTACAAATAATCCTCTTAAATCGGTTTGAAACGAAGTTTACCTTGCCACTAAGTCAGATTCTTGCATTAATCCTCTCTCTAGAAAACTTCTAAAGAGTAATCCCCTTACCCCCCGGATCTATGGTCTCCCAATGATTCATAAGCCTGGGGCCCCATTAAGACCTATTGTTAACACAATAGGTGGTCCCTCTTATCATCTGGCTAAATTCTTAGCCCAAAGTATTAAACCCCTTGTAGTTCAAACCGATTCCTTTGTTAAGACTCAGCTTCCTTTATCAAGGAATGGAAGAAAATCAAGTTGGATCTTGGTGAGCTATTAGTTAGCTTTGATGTTGTGCCTTATTTGAAAAAATGCCCATCCAGGATGTTTTTGATGTCATTAAGAGGATCTCAGACTGGGACACCTCTAAATTATTTGGCCTCTGCCTCACCTCGACTTTCTTCAGTTTTCAAGGTGAGTTTTATGAGAAAAATTGTGGTGCTGCGATGGGTTCCCCTCTCTCCCCCATAGTTACTAATTTATTTAAGGAGGATTTTGAATCGAAGGCCCTGGCCTCTGCCAAATTTTTCCCTAGGAAGTGGAATAGGTTCATGGATGATACTTGTGTCATTTGGCCCCATGGTCGTAAGAAATTAGATCTGTTTCTCGGGCACCTAAATTTGCTATCAAATTCACGATGGAAGTGGAGGTTGATGGCTGCCTCCCCTTCTTAGGTATCCTTCTCTTAAGAAATGAGGATTGTTCCATTTCTCACCAAGTTTTGTGCAATAAAAATCACATGGAATAGTACCTCCATTCTGGTTCCCAACATTTTCCTGCTTAGAAATTTGGTGTCCTATGTACTCTTGCTTCTTGTTCTCTTAGAATCTTTGACAAAATCCACTTGGAATCAGAGAAATCCCATCTTCTTGACGTTTTTGAAAATAATGTTTACTATAGATCTCAAGGTATTAAAGACCTTCGAAAGGCTTATAAAGGGTTGAGTGGAAAATCTACCTGGGTGGATCCTATTTCCAAGGTCCATCTCCCATTTATCCAGGGGACAATGGACAAAATTGCCCATTTCCTTAGAAGAAATATTGTCTCTGATTCTTTCAAACCTCTCTGTACTATTAGAAATTCTCCTGGGTCTGTTAAGGACCCTATAGACCCTAAGGACATGAAAGGATTTTACATGATTCCTTGTTCTTGTGGAACTCCCTATATTGGAGAAACAGGTCGATCCATTAGACAGAGAATTCGAGAGCATGTTGCAAACATTAGACACAATCAATCCCGTACCTCAGCTATTGTTGAGCATGTGGAAAAATCTTGTCACCATTTTTGTACTGAAGACTCCAAAGTCGTTTCTAAATATGATCAGTTCCATCACATGAAGTTAAGGGATGCGATCGAAATTGGAAGGCATGCTGAGAATCTCAACCGTGATGATGGTTGGAAATTAAGAGTTGGATTCCGACACTCGCCAAGTAATTATTATCATTATTTTTTTATTTATAATATTTTTATTTATTACTTCCCTAAATAATATAAATAAAACTTTTTTATTAATATAATTTTATCCTTCACTAATTCCTATTATATTTAATTAAATTTTATTTATTAAATACTTTATTGAATAATAATTTATATAAAAAAAATTAACCACCCTTTTTAATGTAGTTTTTAAACCCCTTTTTAAAATTTGATTTTTCTATTATATTAATTAAAAAATTTATTTTATAATTAATTTATTAATTAATAACAATTCTTAACTATAAAATTTTTAATAACTAGCTTTCTAATGGCTAGTTTTAATGGTTAGTTCTTAACATCTAGTCTTAACAGCTAGTTCTTAATAGCTATTTGTTAACGACTATTTCCAGGCAATGATTCATCCCCACTATTTATTCATTAATATCGATTAGCTACTCCACATTGTCCTCAGGATTAACCACATTAGTTGGTTTAAAACGCCGACCAAATCCTAATGATGTGACTATTACAAAAGGACATTCATATAGATAATTTTCTGCAACTAAAAAGGGAATTTGAAAATTGGAATATTGACATAGGCCAAGATAATGAAGAAAAGGAAGAAGAAATTTTTTTTAATCAAACTGAACAAATCTTTGAGGAATTTGAAATATTATATTTGAAGAACAATAAAATCCCAAGAGGTCTTGTACCACTTGATGAATTGTTTGATTTAAACGATGTAGAAAAAAATCCTTCAATTCACCCAACTAGATTTGAAGTAGAAGATTGAAACATAGGTACTCAAGAAAATCCCAAAATTTTCAAAATCTCCAAATAATTACCTCTTGAATAAAAACAAAAATGCATAATTTCTTTCAAACAATATATAGATGTCTTTGCATGGGGATATCAAGATTTAAAAGTGTATGACAAGGACAAAATTCAGTACACTATACCCATCACCTTTTAAACAAAAAATTAAGGAGAGTTAATCCTATTTTACTTCCTTTAATAGAAAAAGAGGTTAAAAAGTTGTTTGATGCAAAGATTATAGTACCACTCAAATTCTCTAAATGTGTCTCAAACTTGGTACCTGTAAGGAAAAATTCTGGAGAAATAAGGTTATGTGTGGATTTTAGAAACCTAAACAAAGTTTCTCTAAAAGAAAACCACCATTTACTTAAATTGGACCATTTACTTCAAAAATTAGTTGGATCAAGTAGGATTTCATTGTTGGATGGATTCTCTGGTTATAATAAAATTTTGGTACATCCTGATAATCAAGATAAAGTGACTTTTACAACTTCTTGGGGAACTTTTATGTATGTCAGGATGCCTTTTGGATTGTTGAATGCAGGGGCCAAATTTCAAAGAGTAATGGATATAGTTTTTTCAGATGAAAATGATAGATTCATTGTGATATATTTTGATGACAATTGTTTTCTCCCAAGTCGATGAAGATCATTTATAATATCTGAAAATTATTTTTGAGATATGTAGAAAATATGACATATATTTAAATCCAAAGAAATATTTCTTTGGCTTAGAAAAAGGAAAATTTTTAGGCCATATTGTCTCAAAATATGGTATTAAAATTGATCCCAGTAGGATTGAAGCAATTATGAAAATTGAACCTCCAAGAAACAAAAAAAAGTTACAATCTTTCATTGGCAAGATAAATTTTCTAAGAAGATTTTTACCTAATTTGGCTGAAATTCTAAGAGCTATAACAAATATGCTGAAAAGATACAATGAAGGTAGATGGAATTTAGAAGAAAAACTATCATTTGATCAAGTAAAGCAAGCATTAACACAAGCTCTTGTGTTGATTAGTCCTGATTTTACAAAATATTTCATGATTTTCTCTTTTGCATCTGAGCATACAATTGCAACAATTTTGTTGCCAAAAAAATTGAAGAACGGGATCAGCCTATAGATATCTTCAAAAAATCTTTGAGAGATGCCTCATTAAAATATGACATCATGGAGAAACAATATTTTTCTTTAGCAAAAGCAGTTAAATATTTCAGGGTCTTTATTTTACATTCTCATATCATAGATTTTGTCCCAAATGTTGTGGTAAAGGATATTCTTACACAAATTGACCCTGATGGAAAAAAGAGGCAAATGGATTGCAAAGATTCTAGAATATGACATTTAGATAAAGCCCACTAAGCTCATAAAATTACAAGGATTGGAAAAACTGATGGACCAATCCAATTTTCATGCTTTAGATATAAATTTGGTATCTACACTTGATGAACAAGAAGAGCAGGAAACTCCACAGGTATCAAAAGCCTTTTCTCTCTCCCCCTAGTACGTAGAGATTATTTTTGTGTTACAGAACTTATGAGCTCCTCCTAGTTTAACTAAAACAAAAGCTAGATATCTCAAGTTAAAAGATATGAAAATTTTCATTTTAAATCAACATTTTTATTGGAAAGATATTGGAGGCATCTTACTAAGCTGTTGATTGAAAGATGAAGTAGATAAAATGATGCAAGAATTTCATCAAGGGGACTGTGGAGGACATTTGTATTAGAAAACTATAGCCAACAAAATTATAAGGATGGTTTTTACTGGATATGTTTGTTTACATATGTCCATTAAAAGGTTACAACATGTCATGAATGCCAAATATCTGAAGGAAAGAGGAAAATTTTACCCTTGTCATAAAACTAATTTCAGTTGATCCCCCTTTTCAACAATGGGCTTTGGATTCTATTGGGAAAATCCATCCATGCTCTTGAGGCCAACATAAGTGTATTTTAACAACCATTGACTACTTTAACAAATGGATTAAGGCCATCCCAACTAGACAAGATACAAATTTTGCCATTATCTAGTTTTTAGAAGGTAACATTCTGTCTAGATTCGGGCCTCCCAATAATATCATTATTAACAATGTTGCTGCTTTCAAATCAAAGGAAATGATAGACTTATGTCACCATAATAACATAAATTTAGGACACTCTATTGCTTATTATCCCCAAGGAAATGGGTTAGTTGAGTCTTCTAATAATTTTTTTCAACATCATAAAGAAATTACTGTAGGAAAATAAAATAATCCTAGCACAAGAGGTTGATTAACACTCTATGGGCTGACAGAATTAGCACTAAGAAATCTACTGGAATGTCTCCTTTCCAATTGGTATATGGAATGGATACAATTTTTCCTACCTCCCTAGAAATTCTCGTGCTAAAATTGTTACAAGAGGCACAAGTGGAGGAAAATGACTTACAAAGAAGGATAAATCAAACCATATAGTTTCAACAATCCAGGGAGGAGGTCTACAAAAAAACCCAAGTGATTCAAGACAAAATCAAAAATACCTATGACAAAAGGACTAAAGCAGATTATTTCAAACTGAATGATTTATTCCTAAAGTTGGATGCAAGGAATGAAGACAAAAGCAAGCATGGTAAATTTGATATTCTATGGAAAATTTCCTATAAGATGGAAGCCTACAGAGGTAAAAATGATTTTTTTTTTAGAAATTTGACTAGATAAGAGCTATTAGGTGGTCCTGTCAATGGCAGACTACTCAAAAATTACTTTCAAGAATAGATAAGGTTCCATTCAATTCATTGTAAGTACCGGTTATTTTTCTACTGCAAGAGTGGGTGGTTGAAGTCAGAAATGAAAGCCCGAAGTGAAGGAACTAAGCTTATGATGAATTTGCTGCCAATAATTATAGAGAATAAATTCAGCTGCAGATTACGACAAAAGCTCCAATGGATCATGCTACTAGTATACAGAGTTATTGACACCTCACAGGGAGGATGTCATCCCGATTGGAGCCTATGTTAGGGTCCTCTGATTCATAGGATAATTTTTTTATTACCTGTAAAAGTTTTGTTATATAAAATGTTGTAAATAATATTCGGTGCTATAAATTAATTCCAAAGAAAAGAAAAAGAAAAGAAAATTAATAAAAGAAAAAATAAAATACAAAAGGGGATGTAAAAAATAGAAGAAAAAATCAAATATGAAAAATAAAAAAATATGAGAAGAATGAAAATGAAAAAGGATGAAAATACCCCAGAAATAAAATCAGTGTGCAAATCTAAATGACACTCAAAAGTTAGTTTCAGTAATGCTTTAGAAAGATTTCAAATAATGTGTTGCTAGTTAAAATGAAACATTTGAGTTTGATAAATAGGATTAGAAACTTAATCACATCACTTAAGCGTAATTAAGATTGATTAATTATAATTAGTATAGATAAGTCAATTTTTTAATCACACAATGTAATCGTGATTAAAAATAGAAGAATTACAATTAAATAAATTAAAAAATTCTCTTAAACATGGTTTAATTAGATCAATGGTTTAATCAAATTAATGTTATAAAATCACTTTATATAGTGTAAGCGTGAATTTTCATGTAATAAAGTGGACTCGATACACTTTGTCGTTTTATGATAAATTAGGTGTTATTTTTGACGTCCAGGATCCGGCCCACTCAGATCAATGACGAGCCATCCACTTTGGATCACCTAGCTCCTCTGACTGTTAACCGCAAGGCGGGGGCGGGTGGGTTCGAAAAGAGATTTACTACTCTGCGACATGGAAAATGCTCATATAGTTCACACCCCCCCCCCCCCCCCTTTGCCCACTCTGAAAACCACTCTTGTCGCTCTCGGCTATTAAAAGAGACGTTGAACCTCACGTATTTGCTCCATCCCCTCGCTTCCATGTATCCCCCTCGCATCCACTCCCCTATTGCCACATCTCCCCCTCACATATACTCCCCATTTCCTCCATTTGTCCAACCTACTCCAAAGACCCGTTAAAATACCTGTTCACCATTTGAACGTTGTCCCTGTAAATAGATATTAATATGTAACTATTGTAATCCAATAATGAATTATATAACCTCGGAAAACCTCGACCGGTGGTCCACTTCTGCATTATGGATCCAAGACATCGTAAAGGTAACTCTTAATCAAATTCATGCTATTTTTACATCCAGTCAGCTGATCCAGAGGTCCTATTTCATCCAGTCAGCCAGATTACCTGCCATAATCACATAACATCTACCAAGATCGAATTTTCTCAGGTAACTCAGTAATTCCCTTCATTTCTATAAATTATCATGGCCCCTAAAGGGAAATAAAAGAAAGGAGAAGAAAACCCCTATGCTACCTCCTAATGTTGACCTAGGTCACCAACCCCTAGTTGATTAATAGTATAAGATCCTTGAAACCACTTGTGAATTTGATTTACATGAACTGCATAATTGGTTAAAACCAAACCATATAGATCAGAGTGATGAATTAGGGTTGTGGGACTCATTCCTGCCCGAATTCATGTTTCCCCAAACCCACCATTTTCCAGATTTTTAAATATGGTGCCATTCCAGGTACATTCCTAGCCAGAATGCCATTGTAGCCCATAATGGTGAGGTTTTATTCACCATTTCTATTGAATAAATTAAGAAATATTTGCAAATACAAAATAATTAATCCCTTAAGCCATTCTCAGAGGAAGCCCTCATGGTTTTGTATAAAAAAATTACTTTTCCCACTAGATCTAAAATATTTAAAAAATTTCTACCTGAAGATGCCCACTTACCTGAAAATAATCCTCCATACCCATCCTCCATGTTTCCTAAGATGACAGAACAAATAATATTCATAAGTTCCTGTCTCTTAGGTTATCAATCTATTCAATGGGAAAATGAAGTGATCTTGGGTTTCTTGTAAATCTTCCCCAAAGATGAAAAGCCTTCCATTTCATTTAATTACAATGAATTCCTGGCTAATACTATCAATGAAAAAACGTTGAAATTTTATACAAAAGTAAGTTTCAAATATGCCTCAGTGCTTGTTTATTTATTCATGTTTTACCAAGAAGATAGATTTAAATTTGCATTACAGAAGTTAGATGAGAAGGGAGAAGCATAATTGATGATTCATTGGACCTCCCTAGTGAGGGAACATACCACTAAGTTCACCTACAGTGATTTTATCGACCAATTTTTATATAAAATTTCTTGCTTGTTCAACAGTGACATTCAACCAAGGACAGAGCCAGAGATAAAATGATGTCTTCACCTTACTGAGCTAACCAAGACAGGTGATTGGTACTTGTACTAGAACAACATGGAAATCAAGGTGTATGGTTGTCAATTGCCTCCATATAGGCTACCAAAATTTTTTCCTGTCAGGATATTTTCATTAGACTATATAAGACAGATGATTAATATGGATGATCTCAATTTTGTGCTATCAAGAAAGAAGTCTCTATTCAAAATGAAAACATAAATTGGACCATTCATTTGCAATACAAGGGCAACAGGAAAGTAAGCTGACTTACTCCTAAAACATATGAATTTTTGGTTTAGTTTTACTTGGCCGTATGAACCTTTTGGTATCATTTACAAGCTCAGAGTAGAGCAGAAAACTACTCCATATACCCACATTGTAATATGATAAATAGATAAGTTCATGAATCAAGAGAAGGGGAAAGAAAACACTCTATAGGAGGCAAAAGAGCAAGTGATATCCACAACAACTTCATGGACTCTAGTGCCCTAAGAGAAACAAGAAAAAATACTAAGAGAGGATCTCTCTTATTTAGTTACAGATATTGGGCAGGAATTTCATGGCTACAAGAAAAAGAAAAAAACTGGTCTATCGACAGATTTTCTACAGGAAGGGGATCAAAAATCCACTATAGTCTTGAAAGGTACTTGTGATACCACTTTCCCAGGCACTGATCATATTTTCACAAGATATACATCGCCCTTGACCTCTCAAGAGCCTTTGAACACATCTTAAACACCAAAATTGGTTCATGATCAAGCTGAGCCAATTTTTTTTGCTAAATACAAGAAGATCAAGAAAAGAAATGAAATTCTTAAAGCTTCTACTTATGCACAATTTTGGAAACAAACAACAATAGATTTCATTTTTCCAAGTATTAGTCCCTTTCCCTAAGAGAATCGATGATTATAATAAATCCATATTCACCTTTGATGCTGATAAAATTCACCCTATTGATCAGATGGATATGCACAAGAAAATATGTGAGATGTTATCTTCAAAATTGACAAATACTTCCATGACAAATTCAAAGTTGTAGATTTTAGTTAATAATATACAATCCTAGCCCAAGCTTGAAAAGATCTCCTCCTTTGCCAAAGACATAAAGACAAAATCTCCAGAGGATTTAGTAATAAATTTGGGATATGATCCCAAAGATGTAAAAGAAGTTGAAGAAATTGTAAAAAGAAAAAATGTATACATTGCAGCACTTCGAAAGAAACTAAAGCTTCCATCAATACAAGATCGTCAAGAAAAGTAAGTTGGGCATCTAGAACAAGAGAAAGAAGACATGTTCAAAATAATTATTGAACAAAATGGTCAGATAAGGTAGATGGATGTTGAGATAGAAAAAATATTAAAGGAAAGGAACGATATTCTCAACTGGTATTTGTTCCATTTACAACAGTTCCTATTGCAGGAATAGTTCCATTTACAGGTACATCAAAGGCATCTACTTCAGTATTAATTATAGAAGGGACACAATCTAAAGATGCATCAAAATATTTGGTCAAGGCCATGGATAACATGTCATCAGAGGATAGGAAATTGAGAAACTGAAGGCCCAACTCAAAACTTTGTAGGAACATAAATTAAGAGTAGATAATTCATATGTAGTAGAACTACAAAAATATCAAAGGCTAACACACATAATTTATCAGCAAGAGAAGAATCTTGCAATGGATCAAACATTAGCACATGCCAAGGAAAATATATGGGTTGAAATAGATGAATTTATTATAGAGAATTGGCCTTCAATAGAGATAATTTTTAAACAAGAAGAACTAGTACATAGGTCAAAATAATTAGTTGATCAAGTCAAAGAAAGTTTAGGACATATGCCAGGAGACGAAAATAAATTAATAAAGGTCATAAATTTAAAAAATAAGGATGAGTTGCAAGAATTTGAGATCATAGACAGCACCACAACTATTCTTGAGGTTAGGAGGGTAACCACAAAGAAAAATTTGATGTTTCATCTGGAAAATAAGTGTCATAACATGGAGGCTAATATTAAGAAATTCCATAAACAATTTAATGTTTTACATGTAAAGGGACTACCAGAGATGAAAGGAATGGAAGATAAATTAGTAGAGTTGACATATTATCAAAAAAAATTGTACAACATAGCCATAGATAAAGGTACAATTACAGATAAAGCCCTCTTCGAGGCTTTGGAATTTGACCTACACATCAGATCTGAAATCAAAGATCTGTTTTGGATCAAGCCAACTTCTCAAAAATATACCGATGTAGATGAAACATATAGAAAGTTGGTTAAACTTCCCATCCCAAGTGAAGATCGATGGGACAAATTATGTCAGATTCTGGAGTAAGAAAAAAAAAATTTGAGTCAACAATAGAGCAACATCTTCTTAAGTTGAGTCATTAACAACAACCCTGAAAAATAGTGCTCCCATTTTCAGCAGTTTTGGACCTCATACTTTTTTGTTCTATTTTTGTAAAAAATAGTTTTTAGATATTTGTAATAAATATTGATATTTTAAATCAAAATATTTTTCTTATAATTAGTATAAATACTTCACAATTCGACGTAATAGAGGTTGGGACTTGTATAAAGAAATAAACTTCTAATGTAAAGTTGTTCATTGAGCCAAAGGTCATCATTTTCTGTAAATACAGAAAGTTATTACAGGATTCATGTGTCAGATAAATTGGTGATTTTTTTCTTCATGTCAAATTATTATTTCACTGTTATTTAATATATTTTTCTTATCTGTGTTGTTTAAAGAAAATTATGTGCTAAAATTGTTTAATTACACTCAACTTTGGCTTATAGAAAAAAATTATGTTTTCAACTAAAGTTAAATATATAATTCATGTCAAAATTCTCTATGTTTAATAGAAATTTAAATCTTTTATTCTAATCCACTCCACAAACACTTTAAAAGATCCAATTTTCTGCCTACCTTGCCCTGATGCACTCCATATGTTATTTTTGCACTTGATCTGCTTAAGCTTTTGGACTCCATTACCCAATGGTATTTTCTTCAAATTTTCATCCAAACAATTCAAAATCAGCCCTTGAACTTAATAACTAGCCTAATACTTAAGACAAACAAATCTAAATATGAAAGAGAGATTCCTCTCTCAAGCTGGAAGGGCTAGATCCCAACTTCCAAAGTAGATTTGAGGTTGCCTCTAGATTTCTTTCGCAGCCTTATGAAATTACGGAGTGCTAATAGGTACCACCATCTCAAATATTGTGTGAAGTTGCAAATCATGATCCTAGAGTACATTCCTACATAGCAACATGATGCAAATATCTTGACAAAGGCACTTTCAAGAGGAAAATTCGAGTTCCATAGAGGCAGGATAGGGGTATGTGATAATCCCTTTCTTGCTGAGAGGGAGTGTTGAAAATGGCACTAAGAAATATTTTAATTTAATTTCCCCTTGAATTAAATTATAATAAAATTGTAATTCCACATCGCATGACAACGTGTATGAGTTGAATAAGTTAGTTTGACTGAGTTGGTTTAGTTAATTTGAGTTGAGGGTCTAACTTGGGTCATGTAGAGTGGCTCCTACAAAATAGGAGCCTTGGTTGAGTTTATTTTTAGTTTTAATTAATTAATTAAGTTTATCTTAGTTAAAGTGAGTTTAACTAGTTCCAATTGTTGGGGGAACTAGTGAGAGGTCTAGTAGTGATTTTTCTACTCTAAGATCAATCATTTAACTGATGGGTCATCCATAAATAACTCATGCATGTGTGAACCGAGACTTACCCAGTTGATATTGGAGTTCAAGGGAACTATACTATCAGTTGCATAATCGTCCAAATTGTACAGATGGTGCATGAAGTCAGAGAAAGGCCCTAGATGGATTGCACATAATTGGATGAGGATTTCCCTAATTAATAGGGGTTAATTACCCAAGTGAACTGCGCAAGGAAATAGGGATCTAGGCAGGAAAAAAATTGGCTAAGTATTGGCCTAGGCTTGTTTAGGAAGCAGTAAGATAGATAGAGATAGTGCATAGGTTTCTCTAGTATGAGAAAAGCATTGTAATCTTCTCATATTTTCTCACTAATGCAATATACAGTAGAAATTTTTTTAGCTATGTCTTTCCCAAAGAAATAATTATGTAATGTGTTGATTGAATTCTTTCTCTTGTATGCTTTGTGATTTTGCAATCATTATTGGTTTTTGCAATTGGTAGAGTAGATTCAAGTATATTGTTTTAGCATATTAGAATTAGCAGTTTGAATCTACATGGAATTTTTACAATTTAAAGCAGTTGAAGAAAGTGACTATCAATAACATGTATCCATTGTAGTGGATTGATGATTTGTTTGATCAGCTGAAGGGGGTAGTAGTATTCACAAAGACTGATATGAGACTAGGATATCATCAAGTGCACATCAAAGAAGAAGACATTTACAAGATTGCATTATGTATGAGGTATGGAAATTATGAGTTTGTGGTGGTTCATTTTAGTCTTACCAATTTTCTAGCCACTTTTATGTGTTTGATGAACAATGTGTTTTGTCTTTACCTAGAAAAAATTGTGATAGTGTTTATTGATGATAAATTAATATACTCCAAGAATGAGGAAGAGCATGCAAAGCACCTGGCATTAATATTGATATTGTAGAGAGATCATAAATTGTATGTCAATCTCAGCAAGTGCAGTATATTTCAGCCTCAGATTCATTACTTGAGACATTATTTCCAAGGAAGGGATATCAGTGGACCCAAAAAAAATTAACGCTTTCTTGGAGTGGTAAAATCCTAGTAATGTGGATGCGGTCACATTAGGGGAATTTTGAGGTCTAATTAGGGCCTCCTAAGAAATTATAAAATAATAATGGAAATAATTAAATAATATTAGATTACATCATCAAATTTTGAAGGGAAAAAATAAAATTAAAAAGAATAAAAAAGAATAAAATAATAAAAATATTTTTTCAACCCATATTTTCAACTTATCTCCCTAATTTTTTACTCAAATTTCGAGCGAGAGTACTTGTTGGATGCAAAATTTAATTCCCCATCCAATGAGTACCCATGTTGCCTAATTTCAATGGACCTTGCTACATGAAAAATGTGATTGCAATCACGTTTTTCATGTAGCATGGTCCATCAAAAGTATGCAACATGGGTACTCATTGGATGAGGAATTGAATTTTGAATCCAATGAGTACTATTTCTCAAAATTTGAGTAAAAAATTAGGAAGATAAGTTGAAAATACGGGTTGAAAAAGTAGTTTTATTATTTTATTATTTTTACTTTTTTACTCCAAAAAATGAGAATCATCCCCCATGGTTGACATCATCACCTTGAATCTTATTGGTTCTTATAAATTTTATTTTGGTTGTACATTTTTATTAAGAGGCTCGTTTTAGACCTCAAAATTCCCCTAATGAATCATTCATGGGACTAGCAAGTTATTATAAACGGTTCATCAGGAAATTCTCATAGATTGGCTATCCTATTACATCCTTTCATAGAAGAGGGAAGAAGTTTGGATGGGCTGAGGAGTGTGCATCTAGTTTTGAGTAATTGAAGCATTTTCTTACATATTCTATGGCTTTAAGGATCTTAGATTGTGATAAGGAGTTTGTGGTATGTATAGATGCTTATAAGGAAGGACTTGGTGGATTCCTGATGCAGGAAGGATAGGTGGTTTTCTTCGAGTCAAGGAAGATGAATGAGCACGAACGGAACTATGTGACTCATGATCTTGATTTGGAATCTATAATTCATGCATTGAAAATGTGGAGACATTATATTATTGGCAAGTGTTTCATCACAATGAGTGATCATAGTGGGTTGAGGTACTTTTTTGCCAAACCCAATATGAATGTCAGGAAAGGTAGATGGTTGGCTACCCTTATTGTGTTTGACTTCGAGATCAAGTACATAAAGGGCAAGGAGAACATGGTTTTAAATTCTCTTAGTAGGATAGTGCATGTGAATCACATTTCAACTATCAGCTCTTATGCGATAGATTTACAAGATCATATCTTGCATGCAGGGAAGCATGATGAGAGGTATGAACAACTGAAGTAGAGATTGCAACAATAGGGTGAAGGTGATAGGGATGAGGAGTATCACCCCACGTAAGATGGCTTAGTGAGATTGAAGAATAGGATTCATGTGCCAAATAACAATGATCTCAATAATCCTATATTGAGGAAGTTTCATGTCAAGACATATTCAGGCCACCTAGGATATCAGAAAACTTTGACATCAGTCAATAAATTCTACCATTGGATGAACTTGAAGAAATAGGTGGTTGAGTTTGTTGTGAGATGTTTGGATTGTTAGTAGATGAAAGCAGAGTTAAGCATCTGACAAGTTTGTTTTATCATATTCCTATTCCAGAATGGAAAGCAGAGGTCATTTCCATGGAATTTGATACAAAACTATCTATGACATTGAAACAACATGATTCCATCATGGTTGTGATTGATAGGTTAAGCAAGGTAGCTAACTTCATTGCAGTAAAGTCTACAAATTCAGCTAGTGAGGTAGCTCAAATATTCATCAGGGAAATAGTGAGGTTGCATGTTTTTCTTAAGAATATTATATCAGACAGAGATGCCAAGTTCATTTCCATGTTTTGGAAGGATTTTTTTTTAGACTTGGGGAAAATTTATAATTCAACACAACTTATCATCGGTAGAAAGATGGAAAGACAGAGAGGGTGAAAAATATTCGTAAGGATATGTTGAGGATGTATGTCGTGAATCAAAAGAGGAAGTGGGAGGAGTATCTTCCACTGGTGGAGTTTTCATATAACAATGGGTATCAGGAGTCCTTGAGGATGATTCCATTTGATACTCTTTATGGGTGGAGTTGTAATACTCTTGATAATTGGAGTGATCCAATGAACAAGGTGTTTATTTGAATAGATATGCTGGATGAGATGGAGCAGGAGATATAGGTTATCAAAAGGAATTGAAAATCATCATAGGATAGGAAGACAAGTTTGTGGATCAACATAGAGCATTCAAGGAGTAATTGGGGAACATGTGTACTTGCGCGTCAAGCCAAAGAGGATTTACTTGAGGATTGGATCATGTGTCAACCTGGAACCATGGTATTGTGGGCCTTTTGAGATCCTTGAGATGACTGGACTAGTGGCCTATAGACTTTCACTACCGCCAACAGTGAATTTCCATGATGTTTTTCAAGTTTCATTTCTTAAGAGATATGTGTAGGATGTTGATCATGTGATTGATTGGTCTGTATGGAACTAGAGGGAGAGTTCCTGCCAGATCTAGAATGAATTTTTCAATGGAATAGATCATGCTTCAGAACCAAGAAATAGAGTAGGTTAAATTGTAGTGGAATAAATTTGGGCTCGATGAAGCTACATGGGAGATGATCGATCAGATGTGGGCTTTGTATCCTTATTTATTTATTGGTTGAGTATATTTTTTTGACTTATATTTATATATGCATATGTGTATTATAAATACCGCAATGAGTTTTTTATAAAGCTCCAATAAGAACTATGTTGTAAATACCACGTTGAGCTATGTTATAAAGCTCCAATAAGCAATATGGTGTTCATGATTTCAACAATTTGGTATGATTTAAATGTTGGATCGAGATGTGTTGTAAAAATCCATAGGAAGTATGTTTTTTCTGGTCATATGTGTCATAGAATACTGAATATGGTGTTCCCCCAAGGGGGTCTAGTTTGTAATAGCACCCGGTCAATTTTCTATGTAAATAAAATAATACCAAGGTCATGGGACACATATTCCAAGTTGAATGGTAGGAAAATCATTATAGTGGGCATCACTTGAGGTTTAATAATGGCTGTAGAAAGTGTTAAAGGCATTATAAAAGGTAAAGAGGTAATAATTGACATTTAATTATGAAAATAAAGGGAAATAGTAGAAAATAAAGGCGAAGAGACACAAATTTGCATGTAAGAGAAATTAGAGGAAAATTGAAGGGAAATGAAGAAAAAGGGAGTCCTCAACGATTTAAAGGCATCAGAGAAATACTTCACAGATTTTGTAAGTTCAGTTTTAGGCCTCTCCTTCCACACTCTCATTCTCTCATACTCTTGCAAACTTAGAATATTCTTGGAGCTCTCTTGGAGCATTTTGTTTGGCCAATTTAGTGTGTCCTAAATTGCTACATTAATTTGTCAATTCGGGATTCGTAAGCTGACGAAGTGTGGCACACTATATGTGTAAGATAACCCATCTCTTACTTTTTGTCGTTTTTGGTTTTTTTTTTTTTTTTTTTATCTTGGTTGGTTTCCTAATGTGATATAGAAATTCTAAAAGACAAGTATGGTTATGATTGTTCAAGGCAATGATGTCCTTTATAATGATTTCCCAAACTTCAAACTTCAAAAGGATTTTGAAACATACAATGAAAAAATTAATTCTTAAAAGGAAATGAAAATGTGCCACTATTCTAGTTAAACAAACAGTGAACTATTGATCATGAAAACCATTACCCTTGCTGCTGTCTAAACACAAAAGAAACTGTACTCAAAGAAAAGATTGCAAGTAAATTAAAACTAAAATCAAATTACATCAACTCATATTCTGACCCCTCACCATTAGTCTCGCATTTGGCTTTCAGAGGTAATCATAAACAACTTGAGCAATCTGATATATAATTTGTAGAAAAATAAACTAATATCAAATTACACACTCATACTTCAATCCCTCACCATTAGTCTCGCTATGGCTTTCGGAGGTAACTGATAATGACATGAGCAATTTAATATCTAATTTGCAGAAAAATAAACTAACATCAAACTACACATTCATACTGCAATCCCTCACCATTAGTCTCGCTATGGCTTTCGGAGGTAACTGATAATGACATGAGCAGTTTAATATCTAATCTAACTAGTAAAGAAAATGTACAAAACTGAAATGAATAAAACAGTGCTGGAATTAAAAACTAAGAAAAATAAATCAGCAGAAGGACAAGATTGATTCCATGTCATTAGTCATTATAAAATGATGTGCAAATGCCCGGGCTGCCTATTGTAATCTGGAACAAAAACACTGATCAGTTAACAATAATATAAAGCATGAAAGATTATGGACAGAAGTAAAACGTAAAGCATGAAAGATTATGGAAAAATATGAAATGTAAATACCATGAAAGATATAATATATATACACGTGAATGACTATGGCACAATGAACGTAAGGAAATTAAGCATGAAACTATACAGTAATACACAAAACCTCGGCGTGTGCAGGGGCCCTCTGCACAATCCTCGGGAAGCAGCTATCAAACATGAATTGTGCTTATGAACAGAGTCTTCTTATATATTCAAAATGCGGTCATAACAGAGAAATAATGTCACAGCACAGTGGCAACGCAATTACATTACAGAGCTAACTATTATGCGTATGAGAACGCATTATTTATAACAGAGGGTGATATAACTAATTCCCTAAAGTCTGCGCTGATAGAAGACACGTGAACAACCACGTCCATAAATCTAGCATCATGGTTGCCGTGAAGATTAAATCTATGGAAAGTGGCTATTGGATTCGGCTTATGGAGCCGTTTACAGGTGTTGATATGTCTCCCGTGATTTAGAAATGGCCACGCAAGTCTTCACGTGATGAAAAACAGAGTTCTGTCACCGTGGGACTCTACGGTTGACCACCACTTGGCTACCTTTGACCACAGCCTTCTTAGGTGAATTCGACTGAGCCAATAGGACTCGATCCATGTCCATGTCATTTCCAACTTGCCCATGTGGCTCAATTTGCATGAAGACACCTGCAATATAGACTTTAACAAAATGGCTGCGGAAAGTTGCAGCAGCTGCGGAAAGTGACAAGATTCCGCAGCTTATTGAGCAAAAATCTAATTCAAACAGCAGACACAAAACATAGTTAAAAACCACTTTAAATGCTCTTTTATAATTAATATGCAATGATATTGATGACTTAGAAGGTCTAGGTGAATGGAAAAGGTCTAGAAAGGTGTATAAGAAAGATGCAAGTTTGGGACTCAACATACCCCCACTGTGAAGGTGTTGCATGTCCTCATGCAACCAAAATTTTGATAATCCTTCTTCAATTCATATGCCTTGATACCTTTTCCAGTACATCCAGTCCTCTTCTCCTCTTCCTTGGCGCTGCTAACATCCTGGGCGTCTTCATTAAGCATCTGAATTTAAGATTAATCAGTGCTTTACTTATCTTATGGCATTTCTTCTTCAATTTCCTGTTCTTTTTCTGCCACAGTCCCAGATGTAGCATGGTATTATCATGAATGATCTTGTACAATTTGATTTGTTCCTTTAATGCTCATTTTCATTTTTAATGTGTCTATTTAAAACCTCCAACTCAAAGACTTCTTGTTTCAATGATTGGACTAGAGCTTCTTGTGCTGTGTGAGGCTGAGTGGATGAGGTGATGGGACCCGTGGCTGTTATTTCCAAAGATTCTATGTAGTCATACACCTCTTGCTGCTTTGGATCTATCTCGGGTGTCGTTTGCCTTGGGCTGTTCCCAAAATGCTGTGGAGGAGAATTGACTTCAAAATCTGGCCGAAAAGGAATCATGTCAACATCTTGAGGACTAGTTTCAACATTTGACTGAGAATGTGGTGGACTATGTTCAACGTTTGGCTGAGAATGAGATGGAATATGTTCAATGTCTGACTGAGAATGAGATGGACTATGGCCAGCTAGAGTTTGTTCAGGTGTTCCTTCTCCCAAATCAATAAAATGGGGTCCTTTTGTTTGTACTTTCCTCCACTTTCCTTTAAGCCTGCTGCTTCTTCTTACATACTGTGGACTACTGTCTTTTTCCTTTTGTTTTTCTTTTCCTCTCTTTTTGGCCATAGCTGAATGTTCCTGAAGGTGAACTAGTCTCTCAGATAATATTTGATGGTCTTCTTCTGAAGAAGGGGTTTGATTCACAGCCTCAATGCTTTTTCTCTCTTCAGTCTTTTCCTTCTTCCTTTTAGTCAGTCTTTCCTCTCTACTAGTTCTTTCAACTGTGTTAGTAGGAGTACTTTGAGTTTTATCACTTGTTCTCTTTCTTTTTGGTGTAATGCCTTCAGGAGTTTCTTGGGGTTCTTCAAAGAAATTCCTAATTAAAAACTGTTCCCATGTGTCCTTTTTCTCCTTTAATTGTTTTTCTACCAAAATTTTCACGAGACCATGGTGATACAAATGTGGTTCTATGTCCCCCAGATGCTTCTGGACGGTTACAGACATATTCTTCAAACTGTTTAATAAAAAGTATGGCAGATTGAGGGCCTCGTTGTCTAGGAAATTCATCAACAGTCGGGTATGATACATGTACATTGACCCAAAACGGCCCTCACAGGTGATAAATTTTTGAATAACTAACAATAAACTAGCCCACTCTTCTTTTAAAGCATGAACAAGAATTCCCTTTTTAAAAATAGTTACATCCATACCTGGGTTACGTAGGATCACTCTCCAGGCTTCATCACTAATGCTCTTGTTCTTGAACCAGCGTTCACCTTCTTGAGGGAGTCATGTAGCAGCTGCTATGGATGCCTCATTCACCGTAAATTTGAGGTACCCAATTTCTACCTCCAGAACATTGAAAGACCTTGCAAAAGATTTTGTCACCTCTTTATGGTAGCCTCTAAAATTTTGAATAAACCGAAGCCATTTTGCATTTTTCAATATATCTCTAACTTGCGGGTATCCTTCCATAAATTTGGGTCCCTCTGGTTCTGTTCTCAACAACTGACCTGAGTACCTGTGGTTGCAATGGAATTTCATTTGAAAGGGTAGGTTTCCCTACTCTTTGGCAGCTGTCACACCTTTTGACATATTGTTTTGCATCTTTGAAGAGGGAAGGCCAATAATATCTTAAAGAGAGGATTTTATAGGTTGTCCTTTTTTCAACAAAGTGTCCGCCGCATGGCTCATCATGACATGCCTTGAGGATATCAGGCATTTCATCTTCCCTGACACATCTTCTGATCACAAGATCTAGCCCTGTTTTAAACAATTCGTTAGAAATCCATGAATATTTTGAACTCTCCTGAATAATCTTTCTTTTTTCACTTGGAAATAAATGTGGAGGCAGTTTCCCTGTAACCAAATAGTTAGCAATATCTGCATACCAAGGGGTCTTAATAGTTACTGCAAACAAGTATTCATCAGGAAACTTATCCTCTACAGGAGAATCTTCTTTAAAATTATGAATCCTAGACAAGAAATCAGCTACTGTATTTTGTTTTCCTGGTCTATCCAACACAGTAATATTGAATTCTTGCAAAAGTAAGAGCCATCTTGTCACTCTTACATTAGTAACAGGTTTGTTCATTAAATATCTAATTGCAGAATGGTCAGTATGAATAAAAGTTTCATAGCCTGTTATGTAATGTCTAAACTTATTAATTGCATGAACAACAGCTAAAAACTCTTTTTCAGTCACAGTATAGTTCAACTCGGTGGGAGTCAAATTTTTACTGGTATAATAAATGGCATAAGGAACTAAATCTTTTTGACCCAACACAGCTCCTAGAGCTGTATCTGAAGCATCCGTAGAAATATGGAAAGGGAGTTTCCAATTTGGTCCTCTCAAGATAGGTGCTTCGGATATTCTTGTTTTCAAAGTTTCAAAAGCTGATTGACAATCAGGATCCCATTTAAATTCACAGTCTTTTGTAAGCAATTTGAAGAGTGGAGATGCTATTTTAGTAAAGTTTTCTATAAATCTTCTATAGTAACCAGTAAATCCTAGAAAACTTCTAACATCTCTTTGACAATTTGGAATAGGCAACTTGGAGATGACTTCAACTTTTGATCTGTCAACCTTAATCCCATCTCCTGAAATATGATGTCCTAAAACAATCCCTTCAGTAAACATCATAAAGCATTTTTCATGGCTTAATGAAAGGTTTGTTTCTTTACATCTTATAAGGAATTTTTCCAAATTTTCTAATGCCTCTTCAAACGAATTACCATAAACTGTAAAATCATCCATATAAACCTCTACACAATCATGGATTAGATCAGAAAAAATTCCTAGTACTGCTCTTTGGAATGTTGCGGGTGCATTACATAATCCAAAAGGAAGCACTCGGTAGGCAAAAGTTCCCCATGGACAGGTAAATGTGGTCTTATCTTGATCTTCAGGTGCTACCTGAATTTGATTATAGCCACTAAAACCGTCCAAGAATGAAAAGTACTTTTTGCCTACTAATGTATCTAATACCTGATTGATAAAGGGCAAAGGAAAGTGATCCTTCAAATTTGCTTTATTCAATTCCCTGTAATCAATGCATACCCTCCATTTACCATTCTTTTTAGGTACTATAACCAAAGGAGAAACCCATCGGCTATCTGAAATTGGATAAATGAAGTTTACATTGAGTATTTTTTGGAGCTCTTCTTTCACTATCTCCCTAAGATTTGGATTCATCATTCTCTGAGGTTGTCTTATTGGTCTACTGTTTTCCTCAATATAGATATGATGGATGCAAGTCTTAGGATCAATACCTTTCATGTCAGTATACTCCCATGAAAATGCATTAGAATGTTTTTGCGAGATTTTGGTTAGTTCTTCTTGTTGTGAATTTTCCAAATGTTTGTTGATATTCAATGTTTTTCCTGGAAAAATCTCAATAGTAGAACTACCAAACTCTTCCATAGAGTAAAGAGACATTTGTCTTGATGATAAATATTCTATGTCAGATTCCAACTGAAATTGTGTGGGGTCATATTCTGAATATGTCTCAAAATTTTCTAATGTGTTCAGAATTTGACTATCCTCACTGATTTCAGAAATGGTAAAGACAGGTTGTATAGTGTCCTCATCATCAACCCATTAATTATCCCCTACTTCTGTGATTGATTTTGCCGGAGGATACAAATTGAATTTCTTTGTCGAATTACCACTAGAAATGTACATATCCCCAGATCTACAACTAATGAAAGCATCAGTTGTGGCTAGCCAAGGTCTTCCTAAGATAAGTGGGTGCCCTCCTAGATTACTCTTGGGAGTCAAAATCATAAAATCTACTGGATATTCCCAAGAATCTAAGGAGACTAAAATATCTTCTAATACACCATCTGGTTTGATAACTGATCAATCTGCAAGTTGTAGTAAAGTAGGTGTAAAAAGAAGATTAGGAAGTTTTAGCTATTCCATAGTCTGTCTACTCATAATGTTGATAGCAGCCCCTAAGTCAATCAATGTGTTTGGAATTTCTATCCCATTTATATGTGTCTTGACAATTGGACTACCTAGATCTACATACTTCTGCATGGTAATTTTTCCCATCATGATATCTGCAATTTTTCCTACCAGGTGGATTCTTCTTGTGTCCTTTAGTTTCCTTCCTGGTCTTTTGAGACTCAAATCCTTTATTGTTTTTGCTAGAATAGGAATCTCTTGAATGGCTTGTAGCAAGGGAATCTTGATACAAACATTCTTTAATTCATCTAGAAAATCATAGTTAGGCAACAAGATTTGTTTTTCCACCCCTTTATCAATTTGTAATCTTTCAGGAAAAGGGGGTGTGGATGAAGATGCAGGTTGCTCAACTATAGGAGTTGTGGGTGTTAACTTTTCTTTCTCTTTTTGAATGTTTGAGTTTTGAAGAGATGTTTCCTCAGAATCCTTATTGGCTTTAAGAGAGTCCTCCTTAGAGGTATCTTGCTCTTGGACATCTATAGAAGGTTTTTCTAAAACTCTACCAGACCTGAGTTGTACATCATTGAGAGGAACAATCATATAGGTAGGAAATTGTTGTCCTTCTATCATGTAAGTATTCTGAGGATTTTTATTGTTAGGATTTGGCAATGGCTGGGCTGGAAGTTGATTTGTTTTTTGTTGGAATGGAAGCATGAGTTGAGGATTTGGATTTTGTTGAGAAGGTTGTTGTTGTGGAAATGGAAATGAAAGTTGTGGATTTGGGTTTGGAAGTTGTGGAGCTTGTTGATTTTGAAAATATGGAGGATATTGATAAAATTGAGCAAATATCCCATAAGGATTTTGCATCCCTTGTACCCATGGCTGATATGGATTTTGATGTTGGGGCCAAGGTTGTTTCCAAGGATTCCAATTTGGTGGGGGTTGAGAATTCATAGGGTTGTTAAACCCTTGAGTTTGTTGTCCCTGACAAGGTCTTCTTGCAACAAAACAGAGAGATTCTACTAAATTTGGATCTTCTTGAAAGACAACTTTGAGTCCAGGAATTGAAGGACAATCCTTGGTCTCATGATTCTCTGAGCAAATCATACATGTTTCTACAAATTTTGAATCCAAGGGACATTCCCTTAAAGCATGTTTCTTCCTACATTTCGGACAAAATATTGCTAGAGCATCTGTTTCTGCTTTCTGCTTGTTTTGAATTTTAAGGGTGTCTAGTTGTTCACTAAGGCTCCTTAAGATATCAGTTTTGAATTCATCAAGCATATTGCCAATCTCTGCCCTACTTACTGATCCAGTTGTAGATTTGTTAGCTCTGATAAGAGAAGGATCTCCAGGCCCTTTTCCCGTTTTAGTTTTTCCCCTTGAGAGATGGACACATAGTTTTGTTATGTCACGAAGTGGAAGTTGAGAAATGTCTCCTTTCCCCATCATGTTTAAAATATCTATCCATTCATCTCTAATGGCTTTTAATATAAGGGCTTTCAAAGTTTCATCATCTAAGTTGCTCATCTTTGCTCTTTTTAAGTTGTATTGAAATATTTCAAGTAAATCCTCCAAATTTTCATCTTCTTTTTGCACCATTTTGAATACCTCATCCTTGTGATTGGTGGGCATGCAATAGTCCAGGTATCTATCCAAAAATGTTTGTTTCATATCATTCCAAGTTCTAATAGATTGGGTGGCTAATCCCATGAACCATTTCAAAGCGGCTCCCTTCAATGTTGAAGGAAACAGTTTGAGTTTTTGAGAGTCTTTCATATAGTCATAGGTTCGGCACACGACTTCAAACTCAAACAGAAATGTTTCAGGATCCTCACTTCGCAATCCATAGAAGTTGGGGAGGACAGATGGTGAGATGTTTTTCATCGTTGTATGAGTTTCCTCATCAACTATAGGGAATCCAAAGTTGTATCCTTCCCTATTTCTTCCATTATTACCTTTACCATTGTTGTCTCCATTGTTTCCTCCTCCTCTACCTCTACCTCTACCTTTGAATCCATCTATTATTTCTTCTGCCATGATAGTTTCTTTAGAGTCCTCAAAGTCCTTTGGTTCTTCTATCAAGGGAGGATGAGAGGGAGTTTCTTCCTTTTCTTCTTCAGGTGATTCTACTTCTTTGATTACAATATACTCTCCTGTAGAAGTAAAGAAAGGGTCCTTTTATAAGTGAGAATTGGTAGATGGTGTAGGAGAATCCTCTAATTTGGCTGCTCCTTGAATTCCAAGAATCTTAAGGCTAGGGGTAGATGGTGGTGAATCTTGTCTATGCCTTGAAGAAGATGGAGTTGTGAAAATCGAACTCTTGGCTCTAGCTACAAACCTTCCCATAGAATCTCTTGCTCTATGCATGTCATTTTTATTATTTCTTTTTTTTTTTAAGTTGGGCTAATAATTCTCTTTCTGATCTTCCAGGTCACACTAGGTGCAAGAAGAGAGCATACTTAAGAAATTATTGAACCAATAACTCTCTTTCTGATCCTCCAAATCACACTAGGTGCAAGAGGAGAGCATACTTCAAGAAGTTATCAAGTTTTCGCTTCTTTTTATTGTTTTTTTTTTAAAGAAATTGGCTACCTAGTTACACTTCCTCGGCAACGGCGCCAAAATGTTTGGCCAATTTAGTGTGTCCTAAATTGCTACATTAATTTTTCAATCCGAGATTCGTAAGCTGACGAAGTGTGGCGCACTATATGTGCAAGATAACCCATCTCTTACTTTTTGTCGTTTTTTTTTTTTTTTTTTTTATCTTGGTTGGTTTCCTAATGTGATATAGAAATTCTAAAAGACAAGTATGGTTATGATTGTTCAAGGCAATGATGTCCTTTATAATGATTTCCCAAACTTAAAACTTCAAAAGGATTTTGAAACATACAATGACAAAATTAATTCCTAAAAGGAAATGAAAATGTGCCACTATTCTAGTTAAACAAACAGTGAACTATTGATCATGAAAACCATTACCCTTGCTACTGTCTAAACACAAAAGAAACTGTTGTTAGTATGAATTCTTCGTCGAAGTGTACGAAAAAGAAACACTTTAGCTACGCATAACTAATAGCCCTAACAACAATAGAGGCTGCCAAACATCTTCAGATCTGCGATTAGTAGTTAAAATGCTGCAACAAACAGATCTATAAATGGAAAGACATTAAGCAGTAAAGTAAAGAGTTTGCTCCATGCATCCAACAGACAAGACAAGAACACGATTTTTGAATGAATTTTTATATTACGGGGCACCTGGGAGGAAACAAGAAGGTGTATCCAGATCTCCTCAATGGGATGGGTTCTTTGTAGTCCTCAGCACTTCAGATCTAAGCTTTCTCTCTCTTGTGGATGTAGAAAACCCAATGTAGAAGATAGAGCTCAATGGGAGCAAAATGGTAGAAATGAGACCAAGTGTATAGATCCAGAGTGATCTAATAGGCAACAAAAGGTGAAGAATGATGGGGGAAACCCTCCTATTTATAACAAAATATTGGGTCATTCTAGATCTTGGTGCATGATTAAAATAATGTTAACCAAATCTAGATCCACCTCTATGGAATATTTTATTATATTTGTTGGAGGGAAAGGGTGTTTGACTTGGGTCAAATCCCTTGATTAGTGAAAAATAAATTAATAAATGATTTATTTATCTTTTTAAGGAAGTGGTTGGGAGATAATCAAATAAATAATGATTTATTTGATTAATGGTGGGTGATTTGGTCATATTTAACAAGGAATATTATCTAAATAAGATTTAAATAATTATTCCTAGAAAATAACAAGATAATTAAGGGTTTATCTCATTAATTTCTTTGTTTTTGGGTTAAACATGACTGGGAATAATAATTAAATTATGGTTTAATTAATTATTCCATGAGGAAAATCAAACAAATATAGGTTTGTTTAATATTTCCTTTTAGGGTTTCCTATTTTAACATAGTGAAAGCAGTTTTACTTAGGGTAAAACTGGTCTTACATGGTGTACTTGGGTCCATCTAATGATAAAAGGTTAGATGACCAAAAAATGGTGTAACAGATTGCCCCCCAGCGTGCGAGTGTCAGGAGAAAATCGTATGACCGAAGTACGTTGTAAGAACACAATCACTAGACAACAAAAAGGGATGTCAGAGAGAGAAATGTGAGGTAGATAGTGTGCTGAAGGACTAGACCCTGAGGAGACGAGACTCGCAGGTGCAACAAGTCTCTTTTTATGAGAGGGTACTTGTGCTGAAGGCGGCGGGGGAGGCATACCTATGCCCGCCGAGACAAAGTACAAAAGAATAGTGTGTCCGGTAAACAAGGGACCGAACCATAAAGTACAACTGGCATAAGCAGGAGCCAGATAAGAATACAATGAAGAGTCTCACATACATGCTGTGCCTGGGATAACAGCCAGGACTAGTACAATAATATCTGAGTACATGAGATAAATACAACCCAAATGCCCCCTGTAAATGGGGAAGGGCTCGCAAAATCTGACTGATACATGCAAATCAAGGAGGTGCTGCAAGTGGCTAAGGCCAACATCATCAAAATCTGGAGCGACATCGAAGGCTGCAAAGAAGAGGTCATCCGGGCATGTGGGGGGCTACCTGCAGGGCCACCCCCTCGTGAGGGTTGAGACATCTCACACATACCCGGGAATCATCAAGAGCTGCTGCTGGGTCACTGGACCATCAAGTATACGAATCTCGATCATGCTGAAAGGAGCTGGAGAAACAATCAAGTCAAAGGGAAATGAGGGATCCCCCTGCCTGATTCGAGGCACCGAACAATAGTGGAAGCTGGAACCAAGGTACACCGTCCTCTAGACTTGGCTCCTGGAATGAATGTGCTGATGTCGACAGAAGGAGGTCCGCCATAGGTGAGGTAATGAGAGATCCTCAACTAAGGCACGAGAGAAAAACAATAGAGCGACGGAAAGACTGACACTAATGACGATAGTGGAAATGGGAAGGACTGAGTAGCGACTGGACGACTTCCCTTGTTAGAGCATAAAGAGCATGGATGACATGGAAGCGACTGACACAAGATCATAAGGGATAGGGGACAGTGAGACTGAAGGTCATAATGTGTGACACAAGAGAGAGATCAAGCAATGAAGGATGGAGGGCTATAGTGGGGTGCAAAGGGACGTGGTATAGACTCCATGGATGCAATGATGACTCAACTTGGATGCTCTAAACAAGGGCGACTCGATGGTGCTGCCACACAGTAAAGGTCCTGAGATTCTGGGTTCGATCCCCAGTGGAGTCGCCATTTGTTAGTATGAATTCTTCGTCGAAGTGTACGAAAAAGAACCACTTTAGCTACGCATAACTAATAGCCCTAACAACAATAGAGGCTGCCAAACATCTTCAGATCTGCGATTAGTAATTAAAATGCTGCAACAACCAGATCTATAAATGGAAAGACATTAAGCAGTAAAATAAAGGGTTTGCTCCATGCATCCAACAGACAAGACAAGAACACAATTTTTTGAAAGAATTTTTATATTACAGGGCACCTGGGAGGAAAACAAGAAGGTGTATCCGGCTCTCCTCAATGGGATGGGTTCTTTGTAGTCCTCAGCACTTCAGATCTAAGCTTTCTCTCTCTTGTAGGTGTAGAAAACCCAATGCAAAAATGAAGCTCAATGGGAGCAAATGATGGAAAATGAGACCAAGTGTATAGATCCAGAGTGATCTAGTAGGCAACAAAATGTGAAGAATGATGGGGAAAACCCTCCTATTTATAACAAAATATTGGGTCATTCTAGATCTTGGTGCATGATTAAAATAATGTTAACCAAATCTAGATCCACCTCTATGGAATATTTTATTATTATTTGTTGGAGGGAAAGGGTGTTTGACTTGGGTCAAATCCCTTTATTAGTGAAAAATAAATAAATAAATGATTTATTTATCTTTTTAAGGAAGTGGTTGGGAGATAATCAAGTAAATAATGATTTATTTGATTAATGGTGGGTGATTTGGTCATATTTAACAAGGAATATTATCTAAATAAGATTTAAATAATTATTCCTAGAAAATAACAAGATAACTAAGGGTTTATCTTATTAATTTCTTTGTTTTTGGGTTAAACATGATTGGGAATAATAATTAAATTGTGGTTTAATTAATTATTCCATGAGGAAAATCAAACAAATATAGGTTTGTTTAATATTTCCTTTTGGGGTTTCCTATTTTAACATAGTGAAAGCAGTTTTACTTAGGGTAAAACTGGTCTTACATGGTGTACTTGGGTCCATCTAATGATAAAAGGTTAGATGACCAAAAAATGGTGTAACAACTGTACTCAAAGAAAAGATTGCAAGTAAAGTAAAACTAAAATCAAATTACATCAGCTCATATTCTGACCCCTCACCATTAGTCTCGCTATGGCTTTCGGAGGTAATGATAAACAACTTGAGCAATCTGATATCTAATTTGCAGAAAAATAAACTAATATTAAATTACACACTCATACTTCAATCCCTCACCATTAGTCTCGCTATGGATTTCAGAGGTAACTGATAATGACATGAGCAATTTAATATCTAACTTGCAAAAAAATAAACTAATATCAAACTACACACTCATACTGCAATCCCTCACCATTAGTCTCGCTATGGCTTTCGGAGGTAAATGATAATGAAATGAGTAGCTTAATATCTAATCTAACTAGTAAAGCAAATGTACAAAACTGAAATGAATAAAATAGTGCAGGAGTTAAAAAATAAGAGAAAAAAAATAAATCAGCAGAAGGACAAGATTGATTCTATGTCATTAGTCATTATAAAATGATGTGCAAATACCCGGGCTACCTATTGTAATCTGGAACAAAAACATTGATCAGTTAACAACAATATAAAGCATGAAAGATTATGGACAGAAGTAAAACGTAAAGCATGAAAGATGTAATATATATACACATGAATGACTATGTCTCAATGAACGTAAGGAAATGAAGCATGAAACTATACAGTAATACACAAAACCTCGGCGTGTGCAGGGGCCCTCTGCACAATCCTCGGGAAGCAACTATCAAACACGAATTGTGCTTATGAATAGAGTCTTCTTATATATTCAAAATGCAGTCATAACAGAGAAATAATGTCACAGCACAGTGGCAACGAAATTACATTACAGAGCTAACTATTATGCGTATGAGAACACATTATTTATAACAGAGGGTGATATAACTAATTCCCTAAAGTCTGCGCTGATAGAAGACACGTGAACAACCACGTCCAGAAATCTAGCATCATGGCTGCCATGAAGATTAAATCTATGGAAAGTGGCTGTTGGATTCGGCTTATGGAGCCGTTTACAGGTGTTGATATGTCTCCCGTGATTTATAAATGGCCACGCAAGTCTTCACGTGATGAAAAACAGAGTTCTGTCACTGTGGGACTCTTCGTTTGACCACCACTTGGTTACCTTTGACCACAGCCTTCTTAGGTGAATTTGACTGAGCCAATAGGACTCGATCCATGTCCATGTCATTTCCAACTTGCCGATGTGGCTCGATTTTCCCGAAGACACCTACAATATAGACTTTAACAAAATGGCTGTAGAAAGTTGCAGCAGCTGTGGAAAGTGACAAGATTCCGCAGCTTATTGAGAAAAAATCTAATTCAAACAACAGACACAAAACATAGTTAAAAACCACTTTAAATGCTCTTTTATAATTAATATGCAATGATATTGATGACTTAGAAGGTCCAGGTGAATGGAAAAGGTCTAGAAAGGTGTATAAGAAAGATGCAAGTTTGGGACTCAACACCTTCTATCATTCATGTGGATTGGAGAAAGAAGGAAAAGCAAAGCAAAGAAGCGTAAGGAGATAGTTAGATCAACAACTACAACAGGCTTACCTTGCAAGTAATAGGTTTCATGTGTGATATCCTTGCTGATTTTTGGAAGCATGGTATATGCATGCGGTTCCTTGTTTATGTGTTATAATTGGTGTAGATATTTTCCTAGATTGATAGTACTTTCAACCTTTCATTGTCATTTCCTGGATATCCATGGTGTAGAGGGTTACCCATTTATTTTTTTTATTGGTTCTCTAATTTCCTATGGCTATGGGTTAGAACAAATTCACTAGAGCCCTAAAAAAACTTGGGTTCCTTGGAGGTTGTGGGTTGAGTTATTGGCCCCTAGAGCCCGTGGGTTGGGACAAACACTCTGGAGCCCTAGAACATCTCAGTTCCCTGGAGGTCGTGGGTTGATTTATTAGTTCCTAGAGCCCTGGACATCTTGGGTAGATACCAATCTGGTTGATTTTAGTGATTTCTAGACTGTAGAGGTGAAATCACTGTGGTTTAGGGTTGAGGTGGTTTTTATTCAAGAACATTGGTTGGTTTATATTAGTTTAACCCTGTTACAGTGGCTAAAACCACCCTCCAAATTTTTTCCTATACTTTGATTTTTGAGCCTTCCTTTCTATTCACGAGGGCTTATCTTGTACTATCATCAAGTCTTCATGATTTGATCAAGACTTATTCTTTTCATCAATGCTTGTTTTTCTTGTTTTCATACTTAGTTGATGTTTTAATTCTCAAGCTAACCTTCTAACTTGGCCTTGCATTAGTTCTGGGCTTGCCTCCATAAAATGTAAAATCCATGAGGGAAGCCAACCTTGATGATCAAAATTACGTAATCCAGATTGGAAGTCCTGCCTTGAGCTCAAAAAATATGCAGTCATGGAAGGCAGCCCAACACTAAGCCCATAAATTACATAATCCAACCCTTGAGCTTAGAAACTGCGCAATGCAATAAGTCGAAAAGTTTCCCAGTTCCCAAAAATTGCGCAATATTTCCCAGAAGTTTACATGGCAAGTTTCCCAAAAAAGGAAAAAAAAGATAAAAAGATAAAAATCTTCCCTAGAAAATAGGGATCCATTATTAGTTTCCTAAAGGAGGCACATTTTCTATTTTTAGAAATTTCTGCCAATTGTCGCTCTTCTCTTGATTGTAGGCATGCTTGTCATAAATCCTAATTCACTCAAATATATTTAATTGAAGCCTATAGAGATCATTTTTACATTTGATCTTAGATATATAACATTCCTGAGGAGATCGAGGAACCTTTGATGCACTTTTTTGTCGTTTTTTCGAGTGTGTTTTTCTTTTGTTGCTTTTGCTGCTTTCTCTATTTCTTTTTGTTGTTTCTCTTATGTGAGTGTTGTTTTGCTTGTTTCTATTCATGGTTGCTGGAATTTTAACTTATATTATATTGTAGAAGGCATATTTCAAGTTGTTATTTGCCTTTCACAAGTGCCACATTATTTTCCTTGTTTTTGCATTGAAATGACAAAAATCCTCACATATTTTATTTTACTTCCATTTGTTGAGTTTCTGCATGATCTACATTGATTCATCCATACTTAGTCATATCCACACTCAAAATCACATCTTTAGTTAGATTTTCTTGTTTCCCACACTTTCACTAGGAAGATCTGCTCTTTCCCTTGGCCACTTTTCACCTTGCCTAGCTGGGAGTTGCACAAGCCTGAGGCTCAAGCTGAGAGATGTGCCTCTAAGACTATGCAATATGCAGTAAAGGCTGGCCCAAGTATGCATTGTGCAGTTCCAAGGCGTAGTCTTCCACCTTGACCACTCAAACTACACAATGTGTTGTCTCTCCTAATAATTTCCCAAGCTGAACTACGCATCATGTAGTCTCAAGCCGTAGGCTGCACCCTTCGCTACTAGGATTGCACAATGCGTAGTTCCCAAAACCATTAATTAGGGGAATTTTGAGGTCTAAAATGGGCCTCCTAAGAAAAATGTACAAACAAAATAAACTTTATAATAACTAACAGGATTCAAGATGATGATGTCAACCATGGGGGATGATTCACATTTTTTAAGTAAAAGGGTAAAAATACTAAAAAATAATAAAATAATAAAACTATTTTTTCAACTCTTATTTTCAACTTATCTCCCAAAGTTTTTACTCAAATTTTGAGTGGGAGTACTTGTTGAATGAAAAATTAATTCCTCATCCAAGGAGTACCCATGTTGCATACTTAATTTGATGGACCCTACTACACGAAAAATTGGAAATACATGAAAAATCGTGATTGCAATAACGTTTTTTATGTATTGCTCATTTTTTCTTAGAGGGATCCATAGAAAGAATTCAACATGGGTACTCCTTGGATGAGGAATTAAATTTTCCATGCAACGAGTACTCCTGCTCGAAATTTGAGTAAAAACTTTGGGAGATAAGTTGAAAAAGTAGTTTTTCCTTTTTTCCTTTTAAAATTTGATGATGTAATCAAATCTTATTTTATTATTTCCACTATTATTTTATAATTTACCTAGGAGGCCAATTTTAGACCTCAAAATTCCCTGATGATCCCTCACTTTCTCATGAAAATTGCACAATATTTCTCACTATTTTATTGGTTTTTACCCTGATCTTACTTTGAACATAGATTTGCAAAAGCTAAATTTTTCTTGCCATGAGTGCCTTTTCTGTCCCACAGGTACCACGATCGTTGAGAACTTCTCTCTAGTAGTCATTGTTACCATGGAACCCAAGAGAGATGCTTCAAAAGATACCACTAAAAACAATACTGGGGAAGCAGTTGAGAAAACTCCAGTAACTAGCTAGTGTATCTGAACACTCAACTGTTTGTGGAAAAGGAGTCAGATCTAACATGGTAGAAAGTTGGGGATGTTTTTTTAGCAAAGAGCTTCAAGGCAGATTTAGAGAACGATAGGTATATCTCAGTGTTTAGTAGTCGGGATTATGCAGGGTTGCATG
This sequence comes from Pinus albicaulis, assembly GCA_034641835.2. Classification (NCBI taxonomy): domain Eukaryota; kingdom Viridiplantae; phylum Streptophyta; class Pinopsida; order Pinales; family Pinaceae; genus Pinus; species Pinus albicaulis. Next base: position 570,434,651 of record CM076584.1, on the reverse strand, counting down.
CAGATATCCAGCCTTCCCATGTGTAGATGTCATCAGTTGGATTTTTTCACATATTGATGTGAAGACCATGAAATCAAACAATTCCAGCTGACAGAAGCTTGCTACATTTCAAGAAGAATATTATCAACTTATGTATCATTTTCCCGAGACATTAATTATCATGGACTCATACTTTTATGCCACCAACAACTATGTGAGCATAAGAGATATTATTAAATTTTGGGTGAAAGAGCCATCGAAGTTTGGACAGACACCTACACATTAATACAAGAAAAAGTCTCTCAGAAGGTCCTGCCAGCTCTTGGTTATCTTATCTTGCACAATTTATGGTCAGTAGAGCACATAGAAATTTCTTGAAGGGTGTGAAGTCTTATTGAATCACTTTGTAAACAAGGGGAAGTCATTCAACTGGTATGATTTGTTGGCTTGACAGTGCAGAGCCCATGTATGACATGCCTAGAATCCTCCCAAGTGAGTGAAATCAATGTTCTATATGTATGCATATTTATTGGATGTGGACTATGCACAAAATTCATTTCCTAGCATGGATTGTACATGGACACCGCGAGACCCTGTCATGTTTGTATATTGCAAGTTTCTTTGGATTGTAGTCATCGAGGAGTAATGGAGCAACTAACTTACCATTTCACCATTCCGACTTACAATCTCATCTTTGAGGAAGAACCAACTTGCATGTCAAGTGGAGCAATGGAGGAAATATTAGAGATCACATATTGGTTTGCAGATGAAACCTTCCTTAGAATGTTCGACACTCAGAAGTTGCCGCATCTTTTGCCAAAGAATTACACCGACAAGATTGATGTTAGTTACCTATAATACTAGTGTAGAGTGCTTATTGTTATTGTTAGTGTATCCCCTTATTGTTATTGTTGTGCCCATGTAGCCCCCATATTTTTATTGGTGCGCCCCATAGAAACCCACTATTGTTATTTTTGTGCCCTTACATTATTATTATTATGTAGGCTCTGATTATATTGTGACCCCTTAGAATCTTATATATACAAGGGAGGTCTTGTCATTTGTATCATCCAATAATTGTTCATTTATGTAATGTAAAGTAGGTTTCCCCCTCGAAGAGGCTAATTTTTAAGTCGTTGATCTATCTTTTCTTCGATTTTGTGAGTTAGTTGCATAAGAGATGGTATCATAGCAATTAAAAGTCTTCCAATGGCAAAGGAAAGTATTTACATAAACCTACTTCGAGAACCAAAATGTTGTTGCAAATGCACTCTCAGGAAAGGATGAGGATGTGGAAGCATTGCTTTGTGTCATTTCTATTATCCAACCTAAGGGGGTAACCAAAGTAAGGGATGAATGGAAGAATGATGAAGAAGTGTAGACACTCATTCAAAAGTTGCAGTAAGATCCTAGTACATCTGATACATTTAGATAGAAAAATGATTCATTATGATACAAAAATCGCTTATATCTTTGTAATAATTTCAAAATCAAACAAAATATTCTTTTGGAATTGCATGCCTCTTCCTTAGGAGGGTACTTAGGATTTTTAAAAGCTTACCACATGGTCAAGAAGGAATGTTTTTTTGGATGGCCTTAAATATGATATTCAAAATTTTGTGGCAGAATGTTTGGTTTTCCAACAAACTAATGTTAATACAATTAAGACCCCAGGTCTATTACAGTCTTTAGCCATTCCAAGTCAGCATTTGGAGGAGGTCTAACTGGATTTTATCATAGGTTTACCCAAGTCTAAAGGAAAGAGTGTCAGCATGGTGGTATTTGATATACTTACCAAGTATACACACTTTTGTGCATATATCTTCCTTTTAAAGCCAATACAGTTGCTACTGCATTTATGGAAACAATTCAAATGCTTCATGGAAACCCAAATATTATAATAAGTGACAGATATCGTATTTTCACTAGAAATTTTTGGATGGAATTATTTTCTTGTCTTGGTACCCAATTATCTCATAGCTCATCTTATCATCCTCAATCTTATGGGAAAATTGAGATAGTGAACAAATTTTTAGAAGGATATCTTTGTTGCTTTGTATCTGATAAACAAACACAATGGTTCAAGTTGTTACCTCTAGTTGAATGGTGGTATAACACTTCCTTCCATACTGCAACAAAAATGACCCAATTTACAACACTTTATGGATATCATCCACCATCCATCACATCATATTTAAGAGAAAATTATAAGGTTCAAGCAGTGGAAGATCACATCAAGCATCAAAAACAAGTTCTCCAACTCTTAAAGGACAACCTCACTCAGGTGCATAATTGAATGAAACAACAGGAATATCAGCATCATAGTGAAATAATTTTTCATGCAGGTGACTGTGTATTTTTACAGCTACAGCCATACAAACAAATTTCCCTCAAGAAAGCTAAGAAGGATAATAAATTATCACCAAAGTACTACGGTGTTACACATCATTTTGTCACTGTCCTTGCAGTCCCCAAATCGCACATTGGAGGGTTATTTATGTGACCAATATGCAGTGTCATGCTTTGCAAATACCATCCTTGCATCCCTTTTGATGAAAGTAGCATACTTCTTATTGATTTCCCTAAGCAGAGCTGTGAAAATCCCTATTTTTTCCTTGGCGCAAGTAGCCCATTACCTCCTCGTGCTGACCTGGAAATTTAGCATTGAGCCTGTGCCACTTGGCTCTTTTTTTCAGTTAGACACCCGCGCCAAGCTGTCTATGGAATGTTTTTTAAAAATTGAGGTGGAAGTTCCCTTCCAACCAACTCGGGGATGAGTCATTAGAAGTGGTTGAACTGAAACAACCATGGGATTCCTCCTTTAGTTAGTAGTTTCCACCTCCCTTGGAACACTCCTAAAGAATAGGCCTCCCTTCCACCTTTGTAGGGATCCCAACCTCCTCCTTTTTCTCTATATAAACAATCATTCTCCCTTTTTGAAAGCTAGCTGAACAAAGAGAATTATACAGCTGAAGTGCTGAACTTGGAGAACTGAACTATAGCTAAATAATTGTTATTGAGAAGGTAGATCAGGAAGGAAATCCATCGAGAGGGCCCTTATCCCGCTTGAATTCCCCGATGAGCTTTAATACGTGCTTTGCCCGAACCCCACTGGAGGACACATCAACATCAAAGCATGGTTGTATCTCTTCTTTCTACCTAATAATATAAGTGACTATTGTCTGGTTCCCAACTTGTATATTGTCTTTATTGAATGGAATATGCTTAGTCTTCTCTGACTGACTAGTAGTTTTTGGATGAAATTAGTATGTGGTATGTGGTTATTGTTTTCTGATCTATGTGTAGGTGTCCAAGCACGATAAGCGAAGGGATTTTGACTTGCCAAATTGGGAGCGAGAAGTTCTTATCACAACTACAATTGCCAACAACAGCATTGGACCACAGGTAGGCTATCTTAACATGTCCTCTTTCATTCAAATATCTAGGAACCTACACTCTAGCATGATTCCTTGTTACTAGACCCACTCTAGGGCTAGAGGGATTGTCTCTATCCACAGAGAGGATTTACCTACATAAAAAGTTGGCGACTCCACTAGGGATCAGTGCGAGTTTGTCTTTGATCTTGTTGGGTCATTTTTTGGGTTTTTTGTCTTGTTTTTTACCTTTCTAGTTGTTTAGCTGTGCTTCAAACCCTTTTTCAGCCTTAGAGTGTCAAGATTGACCTCTGTTCTGTAGAGTTTTTCCCTTTTCCTTGGTTAACTAGCTTGGCGCGGTTTTTCCCTGAGCAGTCACGCCGATTGGCGCATGTTGCTTTTGTAGCGCTCACGCCATCCCCTGTTTGGCACTGAATACCGCCTCACAGTCACGCCAACCCCTGTAGGTTTTTGGGTGTGAGCTTTTTTATGAGTTTTGGTCAGTTGTACTTGTTTCTGGGTTATTTTTAAGAGTAATTGAAGTGCTTTGGACTGTCTTTGATTGCTAGAGGCTTGTTTTCCTCAGTTGTTTGTCCATTTCTTATTAGTATGGCTTGAGGTCTTAGGGTTTTTGAGTGCCTTGGTGCATTGAGCTTTCTGTTTGGAGATCGAGTTTCTTGATAGCTGTCGAATTCATTCCTGATTTAATTTCTCTTAGTCTCTTTGATCTTATTGAGTACGTTCATTGGTTGAATGATCATTTCCTTTCTCGTTTGATTCTTTTTCCTCTTACTCCAAGCACCGATTACATTTCTTGTATGGGTTATTTGGAGATTTCTCTTTGGTTTGAAAATATTGTAGCATTGGTTTGGGTATTGTTGTGTTGTTTCATATTTTTGGAGTCTTTTCGCTTCAACTTTTACATTCACTCTCTCAAGCTAGTGTTTAGTTTTGTTTTTCATGTCATTTAGTGCATTTTTTTCTCTATTGCATTGAAAAAAAATCAAAATATTGCATTCTTTTTGCTTTTGAAAATGAAACGTTCCTTCGCATAACTAGAATTGCATAGGCTAGGAAAGAGTTTTGCTTTCTATATATTGCATTAGATTCATTAGTAGATGTTTTCGCATATTTCATTATTCACTATTGCTTGAAAGTTTTCTTTCCTTCTTGTAGATAACTTTCATTGAACGAAAATGATATCCTTCTGCATGTAGTTTTGCATATAGGAAAATTTTAGATTCGACATACGTTAAGGCCTGGAAATTGAAACCTAATCCAAGATAAATGTTAAAATATATTTTAATTAACCTAAGGAAACATTGAAACCTTACGAAATATTCTAGTGGTCTAAGTTAGAGACGTGTTCCAGCGTCTTAAAACCTAGTAGCTGTCGTTCGCCATCCGGCTCCAGATAGCGCTAGTATGGACTTGTGCTCCCCGTACCGTTGAGTATATAAAGGGAGACCCCTCTAGGTTGCAATATTTTTATCCATAGGAAGCTGAATCTATCACCTTGTAACCATGATACACCAAACACAACATTCGGGGAGACTACCTGCACGTACGTTAAGTCCTCTGTCATTTTTTTTTTCATTTAATCACCAAGGTGTATATGGCAGTTCACAGAAACTTGGCATACCCTCTTGCTTAGAATACCTGAGCAGTCATTTTTTATCTTTACTGACTCCTTAAATTTGAAAATATCATCAAGCACTTGTCCTTTCGCACTTGTTCAAAATTGAAAGTGACTAGAGTCATATTTTTCCTGTTTCTTGACTCTTAAAACATGAAACAGTAAAGTTTGGTTTCAGTGTCGTAAAATAAACTACCCATGATCACATGTCCATTAAAATTTTTAGCACTTGGCTTGTTTTTTTTTTCCTTGGTTTTTTGAGTCTTTGCTCAGATCTTTCTTTTTCCTTCTTGTTGAGAAGTAGTCACGGTGGCGAAACCACCGGTTTCGTCGTCCTCGCTCCCTTCTAGAGGTAATCCTTTACCGGATAGTTCATTTGAAACTCCTCAATCCTTTAGGTTTTCCGAACTTCAGCGGCCTATTCTCCTGTCGGTCTTACCCCTTGCTACTCGATCTCTCGCAAATGAGCCAGTTGAGTTCAATTGGCGTCCCTCAGGTGCTTGGTTTGGTTTTGGGGATGAGGAATAATTCCCTCCTCTTACATCAGGATCACCATTTTTAGCTGTTTTTATACCTCCTAGTCCCCGTAGTCTTTTCAAATATCTTACGGAGGAGTCAGACATGGACACATCAGGTCCTATTGGTAGTGATGGAATTCCTGTTTCTACTGAAGAATATCAACTTTTCCCTGAAAACACCACTCATGTGTCTGCTCAATCTTCACCATCAGTGTCACTTCTAGCCGCATATAGGTCCTTGGGTTAGATTATTACTGTTGTTGCATCCATGGCAACATCTACTCTATCCGGGAGTCTATTCCTTTCATCATTAGGACAGTCACTGACGACACCTGCTTCGTCACTTTCAGTTACCTCTGTCCCAGTTCAACCTACTGTCTGCATGGCTACGTCTGTGTCAATCACTCAGTCACCAGCGGTCTCGACTGGGATACCTAGTGGCCTTAATTTTGAAGAGTATCTATTAGCTATTCATCAACAGAACTCTTAGGTTACTCAGCAGCCTCATGCTCCTGTTAATCTGCCACACCATTATGACAAATATGGTAATCATGTCTATTTTCCCTATCTTACTCCTCATCACTATGATGTTGTTGGTACCCCCATCTATGCATTTCCTACTCCCCATCATTATGATGAGTGTGGCATTCCTTTTTATGGCCCCTATGAAATCGTTCCTGAGATCGGGAGGACTTGTCAGGTGCAACCCCGTGGCCCACAAGGACAACCCTTTCAGGGACAACCTTCAACTCAGTCGGGGCTTGCATTAGGTCCTTAGGGACAACCTTATGGTCCACAAGGCGAACCTTTACAAGGTCAGCCTATGGTCCAACAAGGACAACCCCAGGAGCCTTTCGTTCAACCTTTGTATCAACCAGGACCTTCTTACAGTCCTGGGGGAAAATATATTTGTTACAGTGACAACCTTTTGTACAAAAACTAGGATCATATACTCAAATTGGTCCGAATGTTGGGAAACAAGGACAACCCTCTAGTCCTCCTCCATGGAAACTTGGTGGCCCTCAACATCCAGGCCAATCTGCTTCGTAGGGGCAACCTACTCAACTAGCCCAACAACTAGCTCAATCTTCTTGATAGAAATTTTACTCTGCTTCAGAGCAGTGTCCTACTTTTTAACAACCTGTTCAGTCTGCTCAGTAGCTGGTTCACCCTGTTTATTTAGCTCAACAGGGCCCCACTTATCAAAAGCCAGTTCAACCCCAAGGAATTTATTATCCTCATGGTCAATATCGACCAGTATATAGTACGCCTCAAGGTTTTACTTATCACCCTCAATCTCAGTGGCAGTATAATCAATTGCAAGGCCATGCTTACATTCTACCGCAAAATCCTTATGTTGCTCAGCAAGGACCTCAATTGTATACTCATAATCAATATCCTTGTCCTCAATATCAACAGAATTATTCGACTTATCCCCCATATCATCAGAATCCTTCGAGACAGAACCAATGGGGGCAGAATTTTTCTCAAAGAGGATGGAATGTGAATTTGGGTTCTTATCGGGGACCTGCTATGCCTTTCAACCCTCAATTACCATTTCTCGCCACGTTGGAGTTACCGGATGTGTCAAAGTTAACAAATGATCCCATTCTTCATAACCCGTATTGGCCTCCGGTTCCGATTAAGATTCCTGGTGATTGTCCCAAATTTGAGGGCAAGTCCGGAGAAGACCCCCAAGCACATGTTATGACTTACCACTTGTGGTGTTCCTCTAACTCTTGGGTTGACGATTCTATTCGGCTTCGTCTTTTCCAACGGAATCTTACTGGTGGTGCTGCTAAGTGGTATATCGAGATCTCTCGTGGTATCTTTCAATATTTCAACTCTCTCGCCATGGTGTTCCTTACTCATTTTTAGTTATCGGTTCGTTATGAAGCCGGGACGAATCTCCTCACTTCCTTGAAATAGGATCGGGCCACTCATGTCTCGGACCATATTCATGAATGGAGACGTCATCGTCGCTTGATCAAATTTGAAATTCCTAATCAACTTCTTACTCATTGGTTCACTACCTCCTTTGTCAATCAGATTGCAAAAGACATAGCCATGGGGGTGTTACACCATTTTTTTGGTCATCTAACCCATTATCATTAGATGAACCCAAGTACACCATGTAAGACCAATTTTACCCCAAGTAAAATTTCTTTCACCATATAAAATAACATTTGTCCATATTTCCTAGTCATATTTAGCCCAAAATAAGGAAATTGATTAAACAAATAATTATTTCCTAGGAATAAGTTATTCAAATCATTATTTAATAATATTCCTAGTTAAATTGGACTAAATCATTTGTAAATAATTAATTAAATCATTATTTATTTAATTACATTCCCATCATCTCCCTAAAATAATAAATAAATCATTTATTTATTTATTGTTTATAAATAAAGGAATTGACTCAAGTCAAAAGATGTTTTCCCTCTAACAAATATAATAAAATATTCCTAAAGGGTGATTCTAGAATGTGATTAATAATATTTTATTCATGCACCAAGTTCTAGAACACCCCAATATTTTGTTATAAATAGAAGGGTTTTCCCCATTCATTAGTCACCTTCATTGCATTAGATCATACTAGATCTATTCCTGGTCACCATTTTCCATTTTTTCTTTGTGAGCTCCGATTGAGTTCTATGTTTGTCAGGGTTTTCTACCATAATAAGAGAGAGGAATTTTAGATCTGAAACGCTGAGGACTTTCAAGAACCCATCCCATTGAGGAGAATCAGAAAACAACTTTCTTGTTTTCTTCTCAGGTGCCCCATTCTTTAATATAATACAAATAATTCTTTTAAACACTTTGTTCTTGTCTTGTCTATTGGATGCATGGAGCCATATTATATTTTATCTGCTTAATGTCTTTTGTGCTTAGATCTGAATTTGTGCAGCAGACTTAAAGATATTTTGCAGCCATAATCGATGTTAGGGCTATTTTTTATGCATAGCTAAAGTGATCTTTTATGAAGAAATATTCATACTAACAGGGGGCATGTGTAACTGAGGAACAGGCCATTTCTCATGCCCAGTACCTTGATCTCATGTACTCTCAATCAGGCATATTGTATGATATTTTGACTGATGCCCCTCGACCTAGAACTTATCAAGCACTGGCGACCCCATCCGTCGACGGTATTATTGGTTTTGTGTCTCAGGCTTCCCGTAAGTCTTCTTCTTCCAACCCTGGGAAGCAAAAGTCTATTTACTCCAATGATATTTCTCCTCAGTCTAGCCCAAATCCTGGTAAAACCTCGGAATTCAATGTCGTTTAGGCCAATCCTGCCGATAGGACTTCTAAAGGGAAAAAGAAGGATAAAGGCAAGGCCAAGGCTGATGCCCCGGAACCAGATTCGTCCAAATCTCATGTTGATGATAGTTCGCAGTGTAAGCTGAAGTACCCCTGTCTGATTTGTGATGAAGAGCACTACACCAAAGACTGTCCTCGAAGGTTCAAAGTGAGTAGATTGCTCAAGGGCACTTAGGGTACTCCTGCTATCCTTAAAGAACCTTTTCCGTCTCAGCAGACCCAGATGGTTGAGCAGCCTCAGTCATTTGCTCCATTTGGCTCTCAAGTGTTCATGATGAATGGTTCTTCATGTATTTCTATCACTACTCGGTCGAAAGATTATGCTGGGTCGCGCTAGGCAACGGGGAAGGAGATCGTTGATGGCATGGAAAATTTTAGGGGCTAATATTCGCAGGTGGGCTAATTTTCCATGGTTTTTCCAAAAAAAAGATTCACCAATTTCCATTTTTTTATAAAAGTGATTCGCTCAAATTTTACAATATAAAATTATTTCACCTTAAAAATCGCGAACATTAGATAGATAATATATATAATATCATTATAAATTTGAAGAATTTTACAAATACATCAATAAACATTTTATATTTTTCATATTAGGGACTCGTGAGATTCGCTAATTTTTTAAACTTCAAAATAATTTTCCATCCTTAAAATTTTCCCTGGTTGATGGTCCTCCTCCCCCACCTGTTTCTGACCCTCTTCAGATTGAAAGGCCCAGTGCTAAACCCGTTTTGCGACCACCTTCTAAATGTGTTCTCTGAAAGTCTTCTTATAATCCCAATGCTCATGTTTCTCAACATTATAGTATTGTTGAATATTTCTCATAGGCACCGTCTGCGATGTCCGCATTAGAAGTACTCCAAAGTTGTCTGTCTCAGCAAAAAGCTTTATTATCTGCAATTAGCGGGGTTGATCCTGCTGATACTAGCCTTCTCTCTTTCTATCTAGAGAATTTCATCCCACGACTTCCACACCAGATTAAACTCATTATAGAATTTGTTATTAATGGTCTTGACATCCATCGAGCCGTTGTGGACGAAGGTGCATCAACCTTTGTCATGTCAGCTTCTTGCTGGAAGGCCATTAGCTCTCTAGCCTTGAATTCCTCACCAAATAACCTTGAGGCATTTGATGGAAGGGAATCAAAACCTTTGGGTGTTCTTGCAAGTTTTCTGATTACATTGAAAGGGAAGGCAGTCAATGTTGAAGTAGAAGTATTTGATGCTAAACTCAATTACAATATTCTACTCAGTTGCAGTTGGACTCACGCTATGCTTTGTGTTCCGTCCACCCTCTTCTGTGTTTTAAAATTTCCACACGAGGGCAAGGTTGTTACTATTGATCAATTGTCATTCTTCACCTCTTCTTCCGAGAACAACGTTCCATATGTTGATAAGATCCCTACTCCCTTCAAGAGCGTTGGGCCGGGTCTCTTCAAGGATCCAACCCTCATAGGTATTTTTCCCCTTTCACCACCAAATATTATTTAATTTAATATGATCTCTCAGTCTGATGACTCGTGGATTATTCCTTCGCTTGAGCAGGTCGATTCATTTGGAGATTCAATTCCTTTCAGTCCAAATGAAATCGATTATTGTGAACTCATTGCTGCATCGGATACTCCACCTTCTGATGGTGCTCCCTTGAGCTTGTCTCTTGACGTGTATTCTAAATTCCCCTGGCTTGGCGAGTTAGACTTGCCTAATCCTTTGAAAGAAGTGTTTCCTTCCAATGAAGCCATCGTGGAAACCATGTCTCTCGAAGACTTGACGTGGGACGATGGTCATCATCATTCTTCATTTATTTCTGGCCTCGAGGCTATGTCTACATGTCTTGAGCATTTTGCGTCTCAAGTCCCTTCTCCCCTGCTTCAAATGCCAATCTTGACACATGAAGTCCTTCCAAAAGGAAACTTGAGCAATATCACACAGACGATGCCTATTGAAATTTTCGTGAAGTCGGGAATCGTTGAGAAAATCCATGTGGGGGTCACTTGTTCTTTAGATGAAGTCCAAGTTTATACTAGCCTTTTCCACGAATTCCGTGATGTCTTTGCATGTTCCTATGGAGAAATGCCCAACATTGATCCTAGTATCGATTTGCATGAAATTCCTACCTATCCTGGTTCGAAGGTTGTTCACCAGTGTCTTTGTCCAATGCACCCTAGAAAGGTTGCAGCCATTAAAGGTGAAGTTGAAAAAATTCTCAAAGCCGGTTTAATATCCAATTCCCTTGATAGAATGAGTTTCAAATATCGTTCCTGTCGATAAGAAACATGGAACTATCCGTGTCTGTGTTGATTACCATGACATAAATCGGGCCTATCCTAAGGATAATTATCCCACTCCCTTCATCGATCAGATCATTGACGACTGTGATGGGAGTGAGATTTTTTCCCTTATGGATGGCTTTTCTAGATATAATCAGATTAAAATTCTCCATGATGATCAACACAAGATGGTTTTTATCTGTCCTTGGGGTACCTTCACATACAAGAAACTCCCTTTTGGCTTGAAGAATGCCAGGGCTACATTCCAGCAAGCGATGTCCTATGCTTTTCATGACATTCGTCACATCATTCAGCCTTACCTGGATGACCTTCCAGCTCATTCAGCTAAGCGTAGGGACCATCCAGACCATCTTCGTCAGATATTTCTTCGTTGTCGACACTACAACATTCGGCTTAATCCACATAAATATGTATTCTACGTTGATTCCAGTAGAATTTTAGGGTTTATCGTGTCTAAATATGGAATTTGCCTCAATCCACTTAAGGTTGAGGCTATTTTCAATCTCCCCTCTCCATCCTCATTACATCAGTTGCAGCGTTTGCAAGGAAAGGAAAATTTTCTACATCGTTTTATACCGAAATATGCTGAAGTAGCTAAAGGATACACACGAATTTTGAAACAGGACGTCCCTTTCTGTTGGGATGAGATTTCTCAACAATATCTTGATACACTCAAGACATTTTTGGTCAACGCTCCTTTATTACGTCCTTCGAATTATCATCGTGATTTTTCCCTTTATTTAGCTACGGCTTTTAGTACAATTGCCATGGTTTTGGTACAAGATGATGATTATGGTCACAAACATGTCATTTATTACTTGTCTCGTAGCCTTCTCGATCCTAAAACATGTTATGCTCATGTCAAGAAGTTAGCACTAGCTGTGGTCCAAGCCGTCCAGCTCTTTCGTCATTATATCCTTTTACGTACGGTGACTGTGATTTTCGATTGCAACCCCATGACCTATATTTTGTCTCGAAAATTTCTGAGGGGAAAATACTTGAAGTGGATCGTTATCCTGCAAGATTTCAATTTGGAATTTACTATTGCCAAATCAAAGAAATCACTAGTTTTTTTCTGATTTGATTTGTTCCCTCCCTTCCGACTCCTCTCCGTCTCGTTCTGAGGATCGTATTCTGGATGATACACTTTTCTTGATTAGCATCCTTGATCCCTGGTACGGTGATATCATCGTATATCTCTAGACTTCCACATTCTGATTTGAGTTGACAAAATATTCCCGCCACTGTATCCAGCATCACTTGCACCCTTATCGTATAGTCAGAGATACACTCTATTGCATTGGAATTGATTCTGTACTTTGCCGATGTTTGACCCTCGAGGAAGCTGAGAAATTGTTGAATGATTATCATAGTGGTGCTTGTGGTGGTCACATGTCTGGTTACAGTACTGCACAAAAGATACTTCGTGCTGGTTATTTTTGGCCTTCCATTTTCAAAGATTGTATTGTCGCAGTTCGTAAATGCCATGATTGCTAGATTTATCAACGCAAATTGTGTGCGTCACCTGTTCCTCTTCACCCTGTCATTACCGTTGCTCCCTTTACCAAATGGGGCATCAATTTTATGACGTGTAACCCTCACTCGGCCGGGGGGCATGCTTATATCATCGTAGCCGTGGACTACTTCACCAAATGGGCCAAAGCAATGCATACACTTGCTGTTGACGGTAAGACAGATGCTCAGTTCATATTTAATCATATTATTGCTAGGTTTGGTGTCCCTCAAGCCATCATTACCAATCATGGTTCCCATTTTCGGCATTATATGGTGGCGGAGTTGACTTCTAAGTTGGGTCTGTGTCACGACAGCTCAACGTCGTACTACCCTCAAGCCAATGGCCGGGTTGAAGCTGTGAACAAATTTCTTGTCACAATGCTTCAACGTATGATTGGTATCCACAAATAAAATTGGCATCTCATGTTATTTTCAGCTCTTTGGGCATACTGAACCTCAGTGAAGAGTGTGACTGGATTCACCCCTTTTCAGTTGGTTTACGGTCTGGAAGCCACTCTCCTGATTGAGTGCGAAATACCTTCGCTAAATTTAGCTGTGGAATTACTGCCAAATACTTCACCGGAAGAAGAACGTCTTCTTTACCTAGAGAGGTTAGATGAAACTCATCGCTTAGCTGCTTTGGTCATCAAAGCACATAAGAAGCGAGTCAAAGCTCATTTTGATCAATCAGTTTCCCCTCATTCTTTCATTGAAGGAGATCTCGTCCTCCTGTATGACCAAGCTCATGATAAGTTGGGGGCAAGAAAATTTCACCCTATGTGGCATGGGCCCTATGTCATTAACTGTGTTGCAAAATGGGGCCTATGAGCTAATTGACTACAAAGGTCATCCTCTTGAACAACCCAGAAATGGGTTGTATCTCAAAAAATATTATGCGTAAGTCATTCATGCATAACAGATGTACATAGGTGTCATTTTCATTTTTTGTACATGCTTTTGGCTTTGGTGTGATTTGTGAGCATTTTCCTACTTATTGGGTCTTGCTTATTGTGTAGATGTCTATTACCCCTTATGTCGGTTTTGCGGATGGTGCTTCCCACAGTACCAAGAATTTGTATTTGGCAGCCTGGGTAATTTATGATCCTACATATGAGTTGATAGATCTGCAAGGTATTTGTCTAGGACAAACTACAAACAATGTCGCTGAATATACCGCTGTCATTGAGCTATTAACCGAGGCAATCAACCTCGACATATGCGTGTTACTTGTAAATCTAGATTCACAGCTTGTTGTTCTGCAACTCAATAATCATTATTCGGTTAGAAATCCGCACATTCTGAGATTGTATTTATGTATTCATTTGTTGGAAAGTCATTTTGATTTTATTACTTATCAACATATTCCTAGACGAATGAACACATTAACTAATACAGTGGCTAACATTGTATTAGATAGACATTTGAATAATTTGTAAAAGCATCATTATATGTAAGAGATCCATGTAAGGAAATAGATGTATATATATATCACATGTTTGAAACTGTGTGCATCATGACATCAAAAAATATATGTATGTTTATGTTACATCCTGAGACATCATGTATCACAAAATATGTAGATAAAATAAACCTAGGTGTCTAATCAACATGATGCTCGTGATAACATGTCATGGCTCGTACTAGCCACCTTAGCAAGCGGTGGAGTTGGCTAGGCACCCCTACTCCCTCATTTTCCATGGCGAACTCATCTTCTTCACTATGTTCCCGTTCTTTCCATTCAATGATCATTTTGCTCATTTCTACCTGCAAAATTCACTTGGTCACATGAAAACCTGTAAACAATTGGGACATTTGGTGCATATTTTTGCTAGAAATTGGTTTGCGTCGTAGGCGCGCCCTAGTGTTAAAAATTGGGCAGTTGGCGTGACTCCGTGCCTGAAACCCGCGACAATCGTGCGACCCTAATTTTTACAATTCCTCCCCCCAAATTCAAAATTGACAAATGCAAGAAGCAAGAAATAGCTTAAAATCACAAGAGGGATCTCAGCTCTTACCTGGAGTTGACGTATTTTTGATTGATCTACTGGATTTGCCATTATCGTTGCCGCAAGATTGCACAGTAAAATGGGAAACTATTGCTCCACAAGAGGTAAAAAGTGAAAAGTAATTATTTTTACCATTTTTGGCATTTTATAACTTTTTCGCAACCCTAATTAGGTTTTAAGACATGTTTTTCGATTATTTTATTGTATTATTTTTGAAAAATGGGTTTTATACATGTCTCTTGTGCAGCAACAGGTTTTCATGTGACAATGATGAAGTAACGAGTTATATTTTATACTTTTTCGGACTTGGTAAAAAAACTAAAAATTCACTACTAGAGTCATCTTTCATCTCTTTTCTAACTCTCTAAAACTGCAAAGATTTCCGAGACGCTTGTCATTTTGAACTCGTTAAAGGGCTATGAACCAAAAATACGTTTATCCCTTTTTCGGCCTGGGATAGATTATTTACGAAAAAGGAATACCTTAGCCTATTTCGACTAAGAGGTTCTCTCAGACATAGTTTTCTACCTTTTTGGATCTGTGAGACTACCTGCGAAAAGGGACTACTAGAGTTTTCTTTTCCGCCGTCTTTTCAAACTCTCTAAACATGAAAATATGTCGAGTTCTTCCTTTGTCAGACTCGTTAAACTCTGATGACATCGGACTTCATCACCATGACGTTATTCGAGTTCCTCCTTCCTAGGGCTCGTAAAATGTACTTGGATGGATTTTTCCGAAGGAAAAACTTACAGTGCAAGCATATGCTATCCCCTTCAAGCTTTTTTTCAAAAATAATTTGGGTACTCACCAAAAATGGTGGGGGAAAATGGAACCAGGTTTTAGTTGGCAGCATGTCGCTCTTGAACATGGCATTTGTCTGCATTCATGTCGGGTTGGGGACATCTCATTTCATCATTTTTTCCTCCATGGGTTTGGGTAATCTCTTTTGACCTCTTAGTTGCTCTTTTCCACATCATCATGACCTTAGATCCTTTGATGTCAAATACTGCCAAATCTAGTGTCGTGTTGCTGATATGTTCAAGAGAAGTTTGCCTCTGTAGTTTTCAACCTCCCTCTGATTCTCTGTTGGTCCTGATTCACATACATCATATTCCTCTATCTCGTGTCGATGATGTGGGAAACATTATGGCCCTCCTTCGACAAGGTCACTTCCTGTCGACTTCAGCTCATTATCCAGGAATCTGATCTAGAGACTCCCTTCCAGTACCTTGGAGCCTGCATGCCTTAATGGAAGTTTCTTCGCATTTGACGCAAGGTCCACATCATTGGCCTTCGATCGACTGACTCTGCGGGTGTTCGATGCTAGATCACTGTTCACATTTTGTAGATTGTACCTTTCATAACTTGAGAGCCATTATCATTATTGGTGGTTTCTCTCGCATTTGTTAATAGCTTTCATCATTGGTTGGTAATCAGATGATTTTCTTGCATGTTCGACTTCAATTGATACATTCACATGCTATAAATTGTACTTCTTCGGGTCGAGATGGAGTGTAAGACCCTGGATTTTGTCTGATAAAATCCAGGCTGTGGGTTCTTTGTGGATTATCATGACTTATTGCATGACTCTTTGATTGGATGGATGCGACCCTACCTGAGTCTATTTGTTGATTTTTATTGCTCGATGGATGTGTCCATACCTAGATCTCAGTTTTTATATACTCTATTATGGATGGCTGCGCCCATGCAACATGTTCATGTATTAGAGATATCAGTTGTATTTATGATTGTAGGTTTTCCAACAATGGTGTTTGGTTTGAACGCTTTCTCATAAATCATTTAGCCTCTCCCTCTCCCTCGGACATCATGCTTTAGGGGGCATTTGTTACACAACATTTTGTCATTGTCCCTGCAATCCCCAGCTCACACATTGGAGGGTCATTTATGTGACCAATACGCAATGTAATGCTTTGCAAATACCATCCTTGCATCCCTTTTGATGAAAGAAAAATTATTCTTGTTGACATTTCCCTAAGCACAATTGTGAAAATCCCTATTTTTTCCTTGGCATGACTATCCTGTTGCCTCCTCGTGCTGACCTGGAAATTTAACATTGAGCTCGCGCCACTTGGTGCTCTGTGTCAGCTAGACACCCACGAAAAGATTTTTATGGAATGTTTTTCAAAAATAGAGGCGGAATTTCCATTCCAACCACCTCAGGGATGAGTCATTGGGAGTGGTTGAACTGAAACAACCACGGGCTTCCTCCTTTAGTTAGTAGTTTCCACCTCCCTTAGAACACTCCTAAAGGATAGGCCTCCCTTCCACCTTTGTAGGGATCCCAACCTCCTCATTTTTCTCTATATAAAAAAGCCTTCTCCCTTTTTGAAAGCTAGCTGAACAAAGAGAATTATATAGCTGAAGTGTTGAACTTGGAGAACTGAACTATAGCTAAATAACTGAGTTATTGAGAAGGTAGATCAAGAAGGAAATCCATCGAGAGGGCCCTTATCCCGTCCAAATTCTCTGATGAGATTTGAGATGTGCTTTGCCCAAACCTCGCTGGAGGAGACCACAATGCCAGAGCATGGTTGTATCTATTCTTTCTACCTAACAATATAAGTGACTATTGTCTGGTCCCCATCTGTATTTTGTCTTTATCGAATGAAATATGATTAGTCTTCTTTGACTGACTAATATTTTTTGGATGAAATTAGTATGTGGTATGTGGTTATCATTTTTTGATCTGTGTGCAGGTGTCCAAGCACGATAAGCGAAGGGATTGTGACTTGCCAAATTGGGAGCGAGAAGTTCTTATCACCACTACGATTGTTGACAACTGCATTGGACCACAGGTAGGCTATCTTATCGCGTCCTTTTTCATTCAAATATCTAGGAACCTACACTCTAGTATGGTTTCTTGTTACTAGACCCACTCTAGGGCTAGAGGGATTGTCTCTGTCTACAGAGAGGATTTACCTACATAGCATACGGTCCTTAAAGGTGTTGAAAATTATTGGTACTATGGCATACAAATTGGAGCTACCTGCATCTTCTCGAGTACACCCAATTTTCCTTGTTTCATGCTTTAAGAAGGTTATCGGTGACAAGCTTCCAGTTCAAACAGTGTTTCTAGATCTTTATGAAGAAGGAAAAATCGTCTTTGATCCTGAATCAGTCACAGAAAAAAGAACCCGATGGTTACATAATCGATTAATTTCAAAGTATCTCATTAAGTGGAAGAAATCACCCTCTGAAAATTCCACATGGGAGGATGAAAATTTTGTACAGAAGCATCTATAAATACTCAAGCGTTGAAGAAAAAAATTATTTTAATGAGAGGGCCATGTTAGGTCCCTATAATACTAGTATATCCCCCTTACTATTATTGTTAATGTATCTCCCTTGTTGTTATTATTGTGCCCATGTATCCCCCATATTGTTATTGTTGTGCCCCATAGAAACCCACTATTGTTATTGTTGTGCCCTTACATTATTATTTTTATGTAGGCTCTGATTATATTGTGACCCCTTAGTATATTATATATACAAAGGAGGTCTTGTCATTTGTATCATCTAAGAATTGTTCATTTATGTAATATAAAGAAGGTTACCTCCTCGAAGAGGCTAATTTTTAAGTCATTCATCTATCTTTTCTTCTATTTTCTGAGTTGGTTGCATAAAACTTTTCATGCAAGAAGTGTTGTATCATCTCGCCACAAGGTTGTCTTCAACCTTGCATTGGAATAAGAAATCATCATGGCTCACTCTTTCTATGCAAGTTTGATTGTACAAAATCAAGAATCTCAATGTCACGGACATTGAAGGAAAGAGGATAGAGAAGTTTGCATTCGGTACCTGAGACTTTAATTTGTACGATCCTCGTGGTATTTTTAAAGACAATTGTGTGAGATTACATTATCATTGGCTCAACAAGAAATTTCATTAGCTAGAGGAGGATCCATGGAAGACTTTATAAAATTCCTCCAGACCCCGTGAGCCGGTCAGATTAGTAGGAAATTCATAAGCCACTCTAGAGAGGGAAATAATTCCAGAAGCAGTGCTAGAAGAAGGGAGCAACCCTGTGCAGGATAAGGGAAAGATAAATGTTACTTACAGTCCATGGGGAGAAAAAAATTGCAATATGAAAGTGGATCTAATCCTTATGAAAGTGGATTTAGTAGTAGAAGAAAAGAGGAAGAAGAGGGTGCAGAGAGCAAACGAAGGAAGAGAGAGAAACTGAGGTTGTAGGAAGAAGAAATCAGGTTGTAGGAAGGAGAACAAAAACTGAAGGAAGAATGGGAGAAAATGAGGAAATAAAAAGAAGAGAAGCCTAAGTAGGAATAATAATAAAGGTAGTGTGCAATAGCTGTAGAAACAATAGTAGAAGGAAAAGTTGAAGAGAAAGAACAAAACTGACCAGAAGTAGAGGAGGAGAGAAAAAAGATGCAAGAATTGATCAATATTCTGGACATGGAGGAGGAATCAAGGCCAGAGAATCAAGATGTCAACCTGATGTCGAGTGCACAAAAAGTCACCATTCGGTCTCCACCACCTCTAGTAGCTGAGTTACCTCTGAGTGAGGAAGAGGAAGTTATTTCTCTTGATTATGATCTAGTCATGGACACGTACAATATTTCGTGAGAGGAACTTTAGAAGAATATTGTACAAGCATGCAGGAAAAATTTTCTAGATGACCTTGCATCGCCTGCATTCATGAGAGAGAGGGTGATAGTGGCAGACACCAAGAATAATCCTAATGCCATTTCCCATGCCAACTTGGCCTTTGCAGGTGCAGCAAGATCAAACACTCAATATTTTAAGGTCGAGAATAAGCAGTTGGAACAGACCACAAGTTTCCAGGAAAGAGGTAGAACATCTCTGTGTAGCATCTCAGAATACATATTTCATATATGTCTACTTGGAGGAAATGAGAGCAGTGATAATTGGTGAAATATCGATACTTGGAGAGACCATGTGGAACCTCTATGAGGAGCTTATAACCCTACCTAAGGAAGTTGAAAAATGTAATATTATTTTTTTATTATTTAAAAAAAATGAAATTCCAAGTGTCCATATTGGAATGTGAAGAATCATAATTTAATTTAATGAGTCATTTTGTAAAGAATTTGAAGAGTCATGAGGGGATTCCAAGAGTCACAAAGGGGAATGTGAAGAGTCACCCCCCTTTTTTATAAATATATCATCATAACTCATGTAAGGGGCTTTTGGGAACCAATATTTTGGCTGGCATTAGGCTTATAAAGGAGCTTGGGAGTTTTGTGAGAGCCTTGGCTTATCCATAGCATAGAGAGAGTATAATTATTTAGAGGAGCAGGTATTGTTGACTTCACTTTCCACTATTGGGGCTAGTGGTTCATAAATGGTATATGTATGATTAGAATTTTCACTTTTAATAAAATATCAGAGCCGACACGCTTTCATGCATATGTTGTGAATGTATTAGGACTATTCTTCTTGTATTCGCAATGTATGTTATTTAACTTGCGCTTATGCTTATGAACTATTTTGTTTGCATTGGTATGGATAATTTTTAATGTGTATTGTTGTATTAATTCATCATGATTAACTTTTGAAATATTACACATATTATCTTGTGATGTCATTATGCTTGTGTGTTCCTTTCAATTTGTGTACTATTAAATCTTCTAAGGGGCTCACCTATTTTCCCTTTATGTGCAGTAACCTTCATGCATCGCACTTGAATTTTCGTAGGGTCACACACTTGCTCTCACCAAATTCATTGTACATCACTCTATGTGTATTTGTAGCC
The DNA here is from genome assembly GCA_034641835.2 of Pinus albicaulis. NCBI lineage: Eukaryota > Viridiplantae > Streptophyta > Pinopsida > Pinales > Pinaceae > Pinus > Pinus albicaulis. The sequence continues at coordinate 570,414,251 of CM076584.1, read as the reverse complement.
AAGGAATATCATTAACACCCATTGATGGGACTCTACACCAAACGGTGTGAGGTCTAATTGGAACTTCATATAAGGAGTATCCCCTGAATGTTGGTGGTTCCAGCACTGTAAAAAAACCCTTATGATCCCACATTCATGCTTGGAATATGTCATGGGGGTGATTGGTTAAAAGAGAGATTTGGTTCATCCCAATCTATGGTCAGTAAACACGCTCAAAAAAAATCCTCCCCTTGCTGGGAACAAAAATTTCTCTAAAGATAATTTCTTCAGTCGGAGAACGCATAAGGTATTTACCTAAACCAGTAGGTCCTTGGGCAATAAACTTCAATTAATTTTTTTCTTTTCATACCAACTCGATTTTGTTATCCCGGGCAATAAACATGTACATGCAAGTCCTTGACTTGGTTGGAATTTTCATATGCTAATACGAGATATTTTCCTATTGTGAGCTATGAGCACTTGTACCAGTTATTATGCTGATCTTATGGCTGATTTTTCAAAGTTTCTATTTTGGTTATTTTTTTTTTATATGCCCTGTTTGTTCATTATTTTATAAGTTACTATATGGTTGATGAATGCACGGGCTAACAAGTGTTATTGTAGCTATCTTGAGAGGGAATTGAGCCTTCTTGGCAATTCTTAGATGAAGTTCATAATTTTATGATTAGATATGCATTCATGACCTATAGTGTATATGTTTGTCATGTGTTTGAAGAAATGTATATCTTTCACTATGCATGTATTCGTCAAGATATGGCTCATTTTTTGTATGTTTATAATTGTTATTCTTATTGACATGATTCTATAAAGTTGTAGACAATTTTGGGTAGTGGTCTGGAGGCTAGCCTAAAAACGTGTCATAGATCTCGTGACCACATGCACTAAATTAAGGAATTTGGGTCATAACCACTAGCATATAGGACTATGCATGCAGTTATAGCTTCTCAACTACATGCATGCAATTTTATGGGTTTGATTGGGGAGTTTCTCTTGTGAAAAAGAGTTCCAACTCAAGGAATGATCACCCGGGGTTGTTTGAAGCTCCTGAGTTGTCTGTAGTCCATGAGGGATGGATGTAAGTTGTTAGTTATTCGAATTGACTTCCATAACTGTAAATTGGAGGTCAGTTCATATCATAGTGACACTCAACTCATGTTTACCCTAGAGATATTTTAGAAGTGGGTAAATGTGGGAGGATGCATTACAAGTAATGTCAAAACTAGTGCTTTACCAATCTTTTTATTTAGCTCCTCAAAATCCCTTTGTTGTCCCTTTCCACACTGGAAAATATTGCCACTTTTTTTTATGTTATGGAGTTATGTTGCTACCAATGAAGATGAGGCTATGAATTTCCATAGGTAATTTTCTTCCCCAGATAAATTCCTAACCTCAGAAACATCAGTAGGCATCATCCATTTCATGATGACCACCATATTTGCATGATCTATATTCATCTCTCCTCCACCCATCACATGCCAAAAATAAACAAAATACTATTGTGAAAACTCATACTTATTTATATTTTCTAGTAACTAGTGCTTCTTCAATGTCTCCAACACTTGCATGAAATGTGATATGTGCTCCTCCTAGGTAGCACTATATACTAGTATATCATCCAAATATACAATAAGAAATGAATCTATAAAAAGGCATAGTATATCATTAATTTACCTCATAAATGTATTAGGTTTATTGCTTAGGAAAAATGGAATGACTAACCACTCATACAAACCTTGATTGGTTTTGAAGTCGGTCTTCTAGGTATCTTCTTCTCTAACTTGAACCTAGTGATATCCAGACTACAAGTCCAACTTGGTGAAGTATTTTTTTTCTTATGATTAATTTAAATAATCATTTATTCTAGGTAGGGGATACATAATATTGCGTGTAATATTGTTCAATTCCCTACAATCTATACAAATTCACCAAGTCCCATCCTTCTTTGGCACAATGATGATTGGTGACCCACATGATGTACTCAGTCGAATGAAACCTTTTTCCAATAGTTGTTGCAATTATTTATTCACCTCATTTGATTCTATAATAGACTACCTATACAACCTAATGTTTGTAAATGGGGATTTTGACAATAGTTGGATCTCATGCTTCTTCCCTCTTGGGTGGTAACCGTTTGGGGTCCTGTAAAACATTCTTGTATGCCAATAACAACTCGTCTAGTTGTTGATTTCATTTCTTAATACACTCCTCCAAGGATTCCTTTGCTCTTACTTGATATTCTGCAGATTGATTCTCTCTTAAAAATAGTAAAATAAACTTCTTTCCATAAATAATCAATGCATTTCCCTTTTGACACTTACCAGTGAAAGTTTTGACTTTCTTTTTGCACATTATTTATGAATGATTTTCCATCCTTGATGTGCCAATCATGGTTGGATCCTTGCATGAAGATTGCTTCCCACATGTACAGGTAGGGACATGTAAAAACAAATCCACATACATCAAATGGAATTACATCTAGTTCTACTTCATCAATAAAATCAGCACTTTTAAGAAATCCATAAGACAATTCATCACAATAGATCTCATAAAATTATACTTAAAGATATAAAATATACATTATGATATTTTGTCTCTATTTAGTTTTCTAGATATATAAATTATTGTTTATTTTGTATTCATATAAATTATAATTATACGAAAAATAGAGAACATAAAAATAAAAACTCACAAACCAAAATTGATACAAGATATGTCATGGGAAACCCTTCAAGAGAAAATTCTACTGGAAGGTGAGGTATCTCTACTCTCTTTATCTAAATAGAAAATGGATGTTTTATCGTTATATAATTTTAATATTGGAAATAACAATCATAAAATGACAACATCAAAACCACTTTGGAGCCTAGGATCTAGCCCTCCTAGACTCAGAGAGGGATCTCTCTTTAGTATTTAGATTTGTTTTTAATGTTTTCAGATATTAGGCTGGTTAAATTGATCATGAAGGTTTCTTTTTGATTGATAGCTTTGGTTGGATGAAGGGATCTGTTTAAAATATTTCCATTGGTATATGGAGTCATAACAGGTAGGGTTGTTGCATCAATTTTTCCAGAGAAATTGCAAGGCAAGCTAACTATAGTTACTTGATCAGATTTGGATCAAGGACCTAAGTGATAGCTCAAATTTCAAAGTGTTCGAATTTTTTTTGAACCTGAGTGAATAGATACATATTTTCTTCCTGATTCTAGTGCCGCTAATGGTTCGAAAAACTAACATCGTATGAAGAAGCTATCATGATTTGAAAAGACTAGTAAACTGCAATTTTCAACCTTTGACCAAGTTTGACTAGGCATTTGAATATTCAACAAAAAGAATATTCCCTAGAATATTCCTTTCAGGCCAGTCAATGGAGAATACATGGCAGGGCATTGTTTTCTCGTGGATTGTACATTATTTGGTGGACCAATTATAGGGTGACACGTGGCCAACATTAAGGCTGCCATGTGTCCCCTGAGTGTTGGTGTAAAATTATGGTTTAGGTCCTTGGGATCGAACACTGGACCTCCTCGCCTGCACGGAAAGGCCTTGACCAACCACGCTATGATACGACTTAACTATTATAGTCTTTGGCGTTTATTTATGGTTTGTTGAATTTTGATTTAGGGGTCAGAGGGGACCAACCCCAAGGGCCAGCCCCCCCATATGTCTAGAGCCCCAGAACCACAGTGCTACATTAAAAAACGTATGACCTAACCACCATTTTGAAACCTATCACATGGTGTTTAAGACATAAAGTTTAAGCCGACTATTTATGTAACCTCCAATAGTAGTCTCCACAACAACCTGTCACTTGCAATGGTTTATCCGCGTAGTTTCCACCTATAGTTATGCTAACTGCCAATGAAGACTGCAGAGTACAGTCATGTGACCAACTGTTCAATTTGATGCTGAGTTTTCTACTAGTGTTAAATTTTGAAGCGTGCCCAGATTTAGGGAAGTCCCTATTTTAACTAGAGTTAACTGCAGTGCTCCAAAATTAGTGGAGCTGATGTAGGGTGTAATTGGAAAAAAGTTTTTTAGGCTCTATCTTGAGCTAGATTCAACCATTATGAGAGTGTGATTAGTTAATTTAGACTATCTCAGACATTCCTAACTCATTGGTGAGGGTTGCAGAGCCATCAGAGGACTTCTGAGTGAGACTTTGTATCAGATAAGTTCTAGGGGCCACTAGGGGGCAGCAACAGAAAGAGGCCTAGCCAGAGCAACTAGATGCATTTCTCAGTAATAAAATAGTCAATTTTGTATGTTTTAAACATTCTAGAACTAATGGTGAGTTTTTCAAATCCATTATAGGACTTCTGAAGGTCGAGTTTCTTCAGATAAGTTCTAGGGGCCACTAGGTGCCAACAGGAGAATGAGGCCTATCCAGAGCAACCAATATCCATTCTCAGTAAAATAGTACTCTATTATGACTATTTTGAGCCTTTTAAATCCAATGGAAGTATTTTAAAAATATTTTTAATACTTTTGAAGGTTGAGATGCTTCAGGGAAGTTTTCAGTGACCCTAGAGTCAGGGGTGCCACCAGGTGTTGGAGGCGAAACCAGAGCAGCCGAAGGCCAATTTATGAAAGTGAATAATATATTATGACTATTTTGGACATTATGAATCCATTCAATGGATTTTAACAGCCATTTGAAGACTTTTGAAGGTCGAGAAGCCACAGGGAAGTTTCGGGCAGCCCAGGGCCATCAGTGGATGGAGGCCTAGATTGGGGAGTCGGAGCTCATTTTGAGAAAATGATAAGTATATTTTGGAGGTATGATATATGTTGGAGAAAATAGGTGAGGTTTAAAGGATAGAAAAGGACTTCTATGGATTTTTTTCCAAAGAGAAGCTCAGGGAAGATCAAGGGCACTGACAGATGAGGTCAAGTCAAAGGAAGCCTAGTTCTATCTTCAGAGTGATGACAACCATTCCATGGGTATGATGATATTATAAACCCAATGTCACAGCCAAAATAACAATTTTATTTGAGTTATTAACTTGTAAAATAAAATTTTCATCATAATTCCAAAGAGGCAAGTCAGTTGACATAGGATCAAGGAGACGTAGCCCATGATATTCGGGTGAACTCCTTTTTAAATTTGTTGTTATGTGTTGATGATTATTTTCTGCATTATATGGTTGTTGTAAATGCTTAATATCAACAAAAAAACTGTTCTTAAAGCACTTAAATAGTTAAAAAAACATACACCTGTTTCAAGTATTCATTTTTGCACAAGTCAAGAATAAGTTAGATCTTAATTTGTTTAACTTAGTGGGAGGTTCTAGAAAATAATAACAAGTTATCCAACCAATTTTCATATCAGGTTGGTATCAGAGCACTAGGCTACTTGCTTGACAGAGCAGTAGGTTGCTTGTGTGACTTGAAAGGTGTTTAACAGTGCAAAGATACTATTTTCAAATTTACTGATGCTTACAAGTTTGAGTTTTCTAGAGGTGAAGGGAAGCTACTGCTATCTAATTCCATAAGATGAAAAGAAGGAAGAAGGTTGAAATAATTCTCCTTACCCAAAGGACCTCAAGGAAACCCTTGAAGCACAAGAGAGTGTTTGCAAAAAGGTTGTTTGAAGAAGAGCGTTACTCTACCACAATTTTTTTCAGAAGCTTTGTCAATTGTTTTTTAAAGCTTTGTGATTTTTTGTTGAAGTTATTAAGGTTCATTTTCATAAGATGACAACTTCTTCAAGTGAGGTTTCAAAATCCTCCTCCTTCACAAGATTCTTCGATGAAGAGATGAAGCGAGAATTCTACATCTTGAAGGATAGGGTGTAAATTATGTTTGAAGATCGAAAGGAAAGAACTAGACTTAGTGAGAAATTGGTTGATATGAAGCAAGAGAAAGAAGGAATTATTCAAAGAATGCATGAGATGGATATGCAACTCCATCAAGCCCAAGAGGCCTTAACCAAGAACCTTCTTGAAGCAGAGGTAAAACACTCAAATTTGTCTTCAAATTCTTCTTCAGAAAGATGTGTAGGTTCATTTGAAAATCACACTAAAGGTATAGGGTCGAAGATGATGTTAAAAATGGGATATGAAGGCAAGGGTTTAGGAAAAAATGCACAAGGCATGATTGATACTATTTTGGTTGAGGAAAGGCCTAAGAAGTTTGGTCTTGGTTATGTTCAATACTATGGAAAAAAATCTACAGCCATGAAGGTATTTTAGACAACTTCAAAAAGAACTTTTGTTACAAGTTCTAAACCACAAACATGTCAAGATTGTTTTCAAGTTGATTTCCATTGTTTGAAGCCTATGTTGCAGCAAGATTTTTGTACACATGCAACTTATGGTGAGCATGTGAGTTGCGATAGCTATCAAGACAAGAACATTGATGTTAGTCTTCAAAAGAAAGCTGGAACATATACAAGTTCATCTCCTCAAGAAGGTAAAAAAGATGGACATGCAAAGCAGCATTTGAGGTATAATTCTTCCCATAGTCAAGTTGATTATGTTTCTGATAAGCATGAAAAATCTACATGCTTGAATGGAAGAAAGAGTTGATATTTCTATTGTGGTCTGTGTAACCGTGAAGTTTCAAAATGCTAGAAGAGATTGAAGGCATACAGGAAACAGTTGAAGCGAAGGCAACTTGCTCAAAATGTTCAAAATACTTGCACACATTTCCAGAAAAAGGGACATGTTATTGCCAATGTTGAAAATTGCATCCAACTATTCATCCCAAGCACATGAAGCAAGAGGATGAAAATATTGGCGAAAGTGGAACCAACGATTACATTGTTGATGTGAAAATAGATGTTTCACATGAAGAATATTTTCAGTAGCAAAAATCGCCATGGAAGTGGCTTGGTAAGAAGTGGTTTGACTTCTTAACTCTGTAAGACATATATTCATTTGTACATATGCAAATTTCAGTTATGTATGAATTTCTGTTGGAAAATTATGTTTGTTTGAGCCACCTTGGATAGATGATCAAGGACATGATGTTCAACTACCTTCAATTAAAAATTTCTCACCAGAAATTTCTGTATGTGTTCAAGAAAGATTCAGTTCTTGACAGGAGGACAAGTGCATATAAGAAGGGAAGTGTTGACTACCTTCGAGTTGGGTTCAAAGGCACTAAGCCAAGCAAGGCAAAGTGTAAAGGCTGGAAAAGTGAGGGTGTTGTATTCTCATCTACTGAACAGATCAGGTAATCAGCCTTTTGGGGTCCAAAATATTCCCAATGGGGAGGTGTGATCAAATTTGGATCAAGGACCTAAGTGATAGAAAAAATTTAAAAATGTTCGAAAGTGTGTCAAAATTAAGCGACCGGATAGATCTCTTCTTCCTGATTCCGATTCTACAAACGGTTGGAAAAACCGACACCGTATGAAGAAGTTATCGCGATTTGAAAAGTCCAATAAAATGCAATTTTTGAACTTTGACCAAGTTTGACTGGGCATTTGAATATTTAGCAAAAATAATATTCTAGGGAATATTCTTGGAATATTCCTCAAAATATTCCATGGAATATTACTTTCAGGCCAGTCAATGGAGAATACGTGGTAGGGCATTGTTTGCTCATGGACTATACATTATTTTGTGGACCAATTATAGGGCGACATGTGGCTAGCCCTGAGGACGCCATGTGTCCCCTGAGTGGTGGTGTAAAATTATGGTTTGGGTCCCCGAGATCAAACCTTGGACCTCCTCACCTGCACACAAAGTTATTGATAAACTTCTCTATGATACGACTTAACCATTATAGGCTTTGGCATGTATTTATGGTTTTTTGAATTCCAATTTGGGGGTCGGAGGGGGCCAGCCCCCCCATATGGCCATAGCCCCGAAACCACGCCGCTACGTTAACAACCATCCAACCTAAATACCATTTTGAAACCTGTCACATGGAATTTAAAACATAAATTTTAAGCCAACAATTTATGTAACCTACAGTAGCAGTCTCCACAACAACCTGTCACATGCAACGATTTATCTATGTAGTTTCTACCTACAGTTATGCTAACCACCAACGAAGACCACAGAGTGCGGTCATGTGACCAACCATTCAATTTAATGTTAAAGGCTTACACTGGTGGTAAATTTGGATGCATGCCCAGATTTAGGGCAGTCCCTATTTTAATTGGAGCTAACTGTAGTGCTCCAAAATTAGTGGAGCTGATTTAGGGTGTAACTGGACAAAAGTTGTTTAGGCTTTATCTTGAGCTAGATTCGACCATTATGAGAGTGTGATTAGTAAATTTCAACTATCTAAGACATTCCTAACGAATTGGTGAGGGTTACAAAACCATTAGAGGAATTATGAGCAATATTTTGCATCAAAGAAGTTTTAGGGGCCACTAGGGCCACCAGGTGCCACTAGGAGAACGAGGCCTATCCAGAGTAGCCAGTATCCAATATTAGCAAACCAATAGTCTATTTTGACTATTTTGAGCCTTTTGAATCCAATGGAATGATTTTTAGAAGCTTTTGAATACTTTTGAAGGTCAATATGCTTCAGGGAATTTTTCAGTGACCCTAGAGCCAAGGGTGCCACTAGGTGTTGGAGGCTAAACCGGAGTAGCTGGAGGCCAATTTATGCAAGTGAATAGAATATTATGACTATTTTGGAAATTTTAAATCCATTCAAGGGATTTTCAGAGCCATTTTCAGACTTCTGAAGGTTGAGAAGCCATAGGGAAGTTTCAGGCAGCCTAGGGCCATTAGTGGATGGAGGCCTAGATTGGGGAGCCAGAGCTCATTTTGAGCAAATGATCAGTCTATTTTTGAGGTCTAATAAATGCTGGATATATTAGGTGAGGTTTAAAGGACAAAAAAGGAATTCTAGCGAGTTTTTGCCAAAGATAAGCTCAGGGAAGCTCAAGGGCACCGACAGATGAGGTCAAGTTAAAGGAAGCCTAGTTCTATCTTCAGAGTGATGACAACCATTCCATGGGTATGCTGATATTATAAACTCAATGGTACAACATAAATAACCATTTTATTTTATTTATTAACTTGTAAAATAAATTTTTCATCATAATTCCAAAGAACCAAGTCAGTTGACATATGCTCAAGGAGACATAGCCCACGATATTCAGGTGAAATCCTTTATTAAATTTTTTGTTATGTGTTGATGCTTATTTGCTGCATTATATGGTTGTTGTACATGCTTAATGTCAAAAAAAAAAAATGTTTTTCAAGCACTTAAACAGTTAAAAAAACATACACCTGTTTCAAGTATTCATTTCCGCACAAGTCAAGAATATGCTAGATATTAATTTGTTTAACTGAGTGGGAGGTTCTTGAAAAACATAACAAGTTATCCAACCCATTTTCAGATCATTACTGGATCTTTAAAAAATTATGAATTATGAGATGAAATAAAGAGTGAATTCAATAATGGTAAAAAAGAAATTAAGTATTTTTTAACCAGACTTTAGAAGAAAAACACTTATATTGTAAACACATGCAGAATTAAGGTGCTCTATGTAGAAAATCTCAATCGTCATATTTATGTTTTACCATTAGAATTAGATGATACACTGAAAGAAATAACAGTGGAAAACATTAAGCACGGTAAAGAAAAGACATCACCAGATAAAAATAAATCAAGAATATTGCAAAATGGTCTTTATTATTGATGCTCCAACTCCAAAATTACAATGCTCCAATAGAAAAGCTTACATTCTAGGGTCCAACCCCTAACACTGAATACAAATGCAGTATTTAACTAATTCCTAGTGATTGTCGTATCTACATGGGAAATATTCTATTTATTACAATAATCACTAAAAATTGACAAATGTGACCACAACGTGGACACGTTAGAATAGCTGTGACATGTGGTCGTAATCTCCATAAGATCATTACTGTGTGCTATAATACATTGTTGTGCCAGCAGATTTAGGTAATCTGATGCTGATATGATGAGCTGATACGCTGGTTTACAGAATTAATTTATGAGATGAGTTGGTAGTTATGCTGATGCACTGAGATGTCACCCTTCTTGGTAATCACATAATTTCTCCCAATGTTGTGCATTCAGGATGTTGATTCTAATTAATTTCCTATAAATTTCATATGTCTCTATGTATTTCATAAAATTTGGCCTTGACTAGAAAATATGTTTGATTTCATGCTGTATATATAAATCATTGTCCATAGCCTCTAGGAAGGATCTTCCATTCATTGAACCTTTAATCCCTGCAATTTTTTTTTGTCTTTGGAAATATCCTTTAGCTTCTTTACATAATATGGCCTGTGCATGAGCTTATCATTTATCACAAAAAGAGAAGGAAATCCTCTTTCGATTAGTGGTTCGATTCTATTGAATAATTTGTTGACACCAATCTGTAACTGATGACACTTTTTGTCTACCTGTCTGACCAAACTCTTTTTTTTAGTACCTTCTTGAATTATAGGATTGTTGTTGTTCTATCGTCCACCCCTAGTTCTTTCAATTCAAAAAAATCCTTGGAATTCAAAAATTTGATAATATTGTTTGTTTTCTCAAGCATCCCTGTCAGTTCCCTATTTTCTTTGTCTATGGCACCACTCACTAATCCAGTCAGATCTCTCTGTTCAAATATTATTTTAATGGAAGGCCATATCTCATTCATGTAGTCAATAATACTAGTCCAAATAAATTTTTTTTTTGTCCAAAAGTCTGTCCAATAGAAGCTTCCCTCTATGCTTTGATTAATTTATCAATATGTTTATGAGCTCTCTGTATCTCAATTTCAAGAGCATTTTCTGACCTTTTCTTTAAATATTTAAGGGTGTTGATTTCTGCTTCAAGCTTTTTGATCTATGCTGTTTGTATGGTCATGTTTTCCATGGCTTTGGCTAGCTTCTCTGCACCACCTGATGATCGTGCAGTTGTTAGTGTTGCTATAGGGATGGATTCAATAGGAACATCATCGAATGGAACAATGGTCATTTCTGCTGCTTTATCCTTCTCTTTCACCAATTTTTCCATCTCTGTCTCCATTTGCTTCAGTTGTGTGAGTTGCTCCATGATTAAATTCATCATTTCAACTTTTGTGCTTCATTTTCGTCAATGTATTTTGTCAAAAGGTATTTAGTTGCTTACAATTTGAGTTTTTTCTTGAGGTTTTCTATATCAATATTGTTCTTCTTCAGTATCTATTCCACAACTTCTACATTGGCTGGGTCATACCCAATCTTTATCACTAATTCCTCCAGAGATTTGATTCTTGTATCTTTGGCAAGAGAATAAATCTTCTCCATTTTTAGCTGAAATTGAAAGTTAGCCAAAGATACTTGCAGTTTAGACAAGCTCATGGTAGTGCTTTTCAATGTGGAGGAAATCATTTCTCCAGCCTTCTCGTGCATCTCCATCTGGTCTATTGGATGGATGTCTTTCACATCAAATTCAAAATTAGTGTGCTTGAAGTCTGTAGGTGTTTTAGGCTGAGAGATATGAGCTTATAGGAAATCCATTCTCATCTTTCCTTTCTCTGAATGAAAGGTTGATAAGAGCCTCCTCTGTGAACTACTTGTCGGCTTCCAGAACTAGTTGTAGGTGCTTTTTTTCATGATCTCATTCTTTCTTTTTATTTTCCTTGAATGTATCATAGATGTTCTCCTCCTTTCCCCCTATAGTAGCAGTAGATGTGGGAGTTTGTAAGTTCTACTGTTGGAATGGAATGGTGACTAAAGATGTTGAAAATATGGTTTGGCCACCTACTAGATATGAACTTGGAGAATCCATGATTATGATGATTGTTTATTACTCTTTTTCACTACTTTGATTAATGTCCATGTGGAGTCTAGCTCTCTTTCTATACTTCATTTTAAATTCGTTGCTAGATGTGTCAGTCTCCATATCAGAATAATCATTTCTTGGTCTCTTCCCTGTTGTCTCATTCTCTGGCTCTTTTCCCTTGTCCTCTTTGTCTTCTGTAGTCTGGTTTTCCTGTGGAGTAGGGGTTTGAATGCTTGAGGTGGATATCACATGTTCTTCAACTTCTTGCGGTGTATTTTCTTACCACTCTACTTGATTCATAAATTGCTCTATCTCAGGCTTGTGGGTGTGGATGTATGGGGTTGATTTTTTCTCCACACTTTTCTTGGAGATGATCCCCAATGGGTCATATGACCAAGTGAAACTGTGATTGAATTTCATGTCGCTCGACATCTTATCAACCTCTTCTCTTGCTACTCTGCTATTACAAATAAAAGGACCAATTTGGGACTTGATCCTAAATTGAGATTTCTTCTTAGCAGATAAAAAGTGCACCTCATATGCGTTGATCATCTGCCTTATGTATTCCAGTGAAAATATCCTCATGGGGAGGAACTTTGGCAGCTTGTAGGGGACAACTAACATCCATAGATTCTGATCTCAGAATATTTTTGGTATAAGTACCAATCCCCAGCTCTCACTTGATCTGATAACTGCATAATCTTCTTAATATAATCATTAATCCTTGGTTCCACTGACTGCTGAGTATGCTCATTTTTGGATGAACAAATGCATCAACAAATCTCTTGTATTTATAATCCCTTTTCTCCTTCATTAACATAGTTTTCCAAAAGATGACTGATTGAGGTTGAGATTCATCATTAACCTTTGTCATTGTAAACTGGAATCTACTGGCCTAAAAATAAACAAACATATAGACCAAAAATTAAATGTATTTGAATACTTCCTCTGTGTGAAACTTTAGGAATTTATCATGGATGGCATCAGCTAGGAATTGGCTAAAGTTGAACTTGATTGAAGACTTAGAATATGATGAAAGAATAGACATGAAACATATCATGGCCTCATCAATCCACTAGTTTGAATGATACCCTAGTAAATATGAGAGGATAGTGACAATGTGTTGGGTTTTATCAGGGAAGGTGGATGACAGATATCGAGGATTCTTTTTGGGTAGTGGGGTGTCAGTTTCCATTAAAAGCTCTATTTTTTTGCCTTTGTTTTCAAAGTCTAGCTTTTGATACAGTTCTCTAAGGGCCTCATAGGAAAATGGGATGGTTTCTTCAGTAGTGGGAGCCTGCATCAGCTACTGTATTGACTGGGCACAGAAAGTGAAAAGGGCTTCTCCTATGGGGGCTACTACAACTCTTTGGTTAATGTCATAAGATGCATGGGATTTCCTAACAAATTCGGGGCCCATAACCCTATATCATCAACTTCATCTATTAGTTTATCCTCAAGCCAGTAGTAGACATCGAATAAATCGAAATCTGACTCTATCTCATCGATTTTATAGTCTCTGTCAGCCAAAGCCACATGATCTAGGTCTACCTGAAGGTAAACCATAGGATTAAATTATTGCTAATCCTTCTTTGGAGGCATTTTTTTCCTCTGTAAATAATAAAACTATGATTGTACATAAAGGGATTAAAAGGAAGAAGGGAATGAAGAGGGGGAACTTCTACAGATCAGAATGGGGAGGGGAAATTGTGAAAGAGGAAATTATGATGGTATATGACAGTTTTCCAGCGCTTGTATTTTCTCTGCAAATCCTTGAACTGATTACCTATAACAAACAACATTTAAAATAGTAGTAAACCTTGCCACAGGTGTGGGAAATTGGTTTCATAAATTGATTGGGCGACCATTGACATGGCGCGGGCCCGTTGGGTAACAGGCTAAGCCATTAATTGTCTAACGGGCCTATGGCAGGACCGTATATGATTGGATGGAGGGGACAGGAGGGAGCTTATGTGGCACAATGGTAAAAGATATGATGGTTATGAAACAGTCAGAGGTGCGGTGGTTTACACTGCAGTGGAAACAAATTTTCGGAGGGGGGGGTGTGCACCCAGTAAGTGGAATCAGATGGGGGGGGGGGGGGGGCGAAATAATTTAGATCCAACATGTTGCAGTGGAAGAAGTTTCAGAGACTGTTGATTTTAGACCACCCCCCAGCTCCCCAACGTTAATCTTCGGAGGATGAGAGGGGGGAAAATATAATGTGATCCGTTGGATAAAAGATGATGAGCGAAGATGATGGGAAGATGTGGGATGTTTAGTGCCTATGTGACAGGTGATTCGATGGTGGGGTTGGGGAGCGTTAATGAGTGGCAGGGGGAGTAATATATTTTAGGGACTTTAGGATACAACTTATGACGTTAAGTATCTCACAATATATTTTCAAATGAACTTTAATTCTCGAACTTTAGAATAAAACACCTTTGTGTTTTGATTTTTCTCTTCGACCAAAGAAAACATGAGTTTTTTAGGATAAATATTTGGAACAAATCCCATGCTTCCTTTACATTTTCCTCTTTTCATCCCTACCTACCCATGTCACTAATCTAAAAAAAAATTATCTCTTTTGTAGGGTGCATTTGGACTTGTAGACCCCAAATCACTTTTTCTTTAAAACTCTAACCTACATCTATCCTTATTTCTTCCATTGACTCATATTAAACTGTTTAACCAATTTCCTTCTACCTATCTACTGATATGCCAAGGTTAAACAGTTTGGAAAATACTCATTTTCTAACATATCAACATAAATTTAAAATTGTACAAATCATGCTTAAACTATATGATTGAACAAGCTAATATAATTAGTAGTGGCATTTTGATTTGCAGCACTTTTAGTATTATTATTTTTAGGGTTTTTATTTATTTTTTATTTTCTATCTTTTCTTTTTTCCATATACCCTCTTTTCTTTTCTATTTTCATATTTTTTGGAAATCATTTGAATATTGAAAATCATACTCAATATGAAATTTCAACTCATGAGACACTCAATCACCTTGAGATCCTATGATTTATAGGATACTAACAGTGGCTCCAACTGGGGATGGCACTTCTCTAAATGAAGTGTCAAGAACCTAAGACCAGTAGCCTTGAATGTTCCATTTTCAGCAAAATCTTCATCTGATTTCTTTTTCTATTTTATGACATCTCATCAAGTTAGGCTTAGGGCCTTCTCTTTGGGCTTCAACCTTAGTTAAATAATTATTAAAATCACAAACTGTAAAACTATGGTATTTACAATGATGAAAGACCAGCTTGAATTTTCAAGATAAATAATGTTTCAGCATCCCATCATTGATAGGACCTGCAAGTATCTCTGATCCATCCAACTCTTTAAGAAAGTATGCATTGTTTCCTCTAAAAGCATTAATGATGTATGGCCCTTACCAAAGATTGTCAAATTTTCCATTTTTACCTTTGTATTCTCTTTTGGAATCCCATTTCAGAACTTTGTCTCCTATATTTAAAATCATTAGCCTTTGTTCTTTTATCAAAAATCTTCTTGATATTCTCTTGAATCACTTGAGTTCTATTATAAACTTCCTCTTTGGACTGCTGCAACTGAATAGTTTGATTGATCCTTCTCTGTATATCATTTGGTTCAGCTTGAATTTCCTGAATAATCTTCATGACTGGAACTCCTAAAGAAGAAGGAAAAATTGCATCCATCCCATAAACCAATTTGTATGGAGACATGCCAATTAAATTTTTGGTAGTAAGTCTATCAGCCCAAAGAGCATTGATAAGCTTGTTATGCCATGATTTCTTGTTATTTTCCAAGAGTTTTTTGATGATATTAACCAAAATTTTGTTTGAATATTTAGCCAATCCATTAACCTGAGGGTAATAGGCTGTTGAATGCCCCAAAGTTATATGATATTTATGACACAAATCCACCATTTTCTTGGGCTTCAAGGCTATAGCATTATCTCTGATGATTTTTCTGGAACAACCAAATATGGAAAGGATATTTGTTTCAAGGAATTTTATGATGATAAAATCAGTGGCATTTCTAGAAGGAGTGGCTTCTATTCATTTGGTAAAGTAGTCTATGGCAGTGAGAATCCATTTATGCTGGGAAGAGGATGGGGGATGAATTTATCCAATGAAGTCTAATCCCCATTGTTGGAAAGGGCTCTCAACAGAAATAGGCTTCAAGGGCAAGGGCAATAGTTTTCTCTTTCCTTAAAAAATTTGGCATTTGTGACAGGCAGTGACCATCTTGTGGATGTCAAGAAAAAGAGTAGGCCAGTAGAAACTAGCCCTCATGACCTTATTAGTAGTGGTTTTCCAATAAATATGGCCACCACAGTCACCTCCATGGAATTCCTGCATAACTTTATTTGCATCATGTTTTAGCAAACATTTGCGTAAAATACCTCCAATATCTTTCCAATACAAAAAAAATTCCAAAATGCAGAATTTGACAACTTTCAATTTTATAAATCCTTAGTTTTGGATAAACCCATAGGAGCATTCAAATTAAAAAAAAAGTACAAGATATCTGCATACCAGGGAGAATTTAGGGATGCTTCATCAATTTTTGGAGTCTCTAGTTCCTCTTGATCATCTAATGAATGGGCCATATTAATGTCTAGTGCATGAAAATTTGATTCTGCCATCAATTTGGCTAATCCTTTCCCTTTAATCAATTTGGTAGGTTTGATTTCCACATCATATTCCAAAATAAAAAAAATCCATTTGCCTCTTTTTCCATTAGGACCATTATGTGAATATATACTGTAAACTCTGAAATCCTTTAATTCTTAGACCAAAGAAAAATCCTTTTTGTTAGCCCCCTATAAATTTTTGACAAGCAAACAGGGGACTAAAATGTTGTTTGAGTCTTCAAGGCATGCATTTCCCCTGAAAACACATCATCCTTGAAGCCTCCTTGTGCCTTTTTCCTTTGATGAAATCCCTCCCCTAGTCCTCCTAAACCATCCTAAGATCCCCTTTAAACCTCCCTAATACTTGGTTTGGTTTAAAATCCCCTTTTTCCCTCTACTGTTACCCTTTTCCTGGCCTCGAATCTCATTGAAAAGGTTGAGAAACCCACATTTTAACATATTTGGGGTTTAGCCCCCTTCAGGCTAGCTCCCTTAATTTTCCCTCCATGCGACCCGGGCGCTAGAACCTGGCGCTAACCCGAAAAGCACTTATCAAAAATCTATATCGGGAGAATTTTAAACCGTCGAACTGTATAGATCGGACGGTCGTTGAGTCCCCACAATGTCCACCGTTCAACCTTCTCACTGCCCCGATGCACATCCACCGTCCGTTTAACCCGCCTAATCGACGGACAACCTTTCACCCACCCGGTGGTCCCCGCAAAACGCGCCATGGTCACTGTTCAAAATCTGTCGGTTTCATCACACCACCTTCGGAGGTCGGGCAATATTTTTAATTTTGGAGTGATTCCACTGGCTGAACGACACGTTCCTTGAGCACTATTTGAAAACTACCTTTCCATTGCGCATTAACATTCGGCAGAAAACCTAGCACGATATGCACGTGCACCGTCCGATCCAGAGCTGCCCATCCAACGGTGATCGCTCCACAAAGTTGCACGGGGGATAACCCAAGGCAATCGTACCCCTGGCCCACCATCCGTCACCCTCCGCTACATTTTCAGCCATCGATCTCCCCCCGAGATCGGACGGTCCAGACTAACTGCATGTCCCGCCGTTGACCAGTCCCGCCATGTCACCATTCCACGTGTTTCATCGTATTTTTCACCCGCCCTGTATATATATTCGTTCAAAGGTCAATTTTCTATCATTTGCATTTAAACCCGCTGCATTTTGCCAACTTTCACCATGACCGTTTCCCGTCATCTGCCGCATTTTACACCATCATCCTCCACTATTAAACTGTGCCACGTCGCCATTTTCGCAGTCATCCGCAGCGTCCCACCCCATGCTTGTTTTTTCTTAACCGGTTTTCATGTTTTGCAGGTTTACGGGCAGTGAAAAACCGCTATGATTCAGTCTCTGTTACAGTAACAGAGAATGTAGAGAAGATAGTGCACAGGAGATTGGAAATTATGGAGAAAGGCCTGGGAAGGTGATATGACAGGACTTTATTTAAAGGAGTAGGTTCAAACTATGCAAAACCTCTCCGACGCCATTAAAGCTCAGATTGCTTAAACAAAGACAGTACTGGAGCAGCAGAGAGTCCAAGGCACGTAATAGAAGGTTTTGGGCCTTTTTCAGGGCTTTAGAAGGCAAAGGTATGAGTTCAAAGACATCATGGATTGCATGGAAGGCCCAGCGCGCAGAAAACAATACAATCAATGTTTCACATCAGCAGTATGTCCTTTCCACAAAGGACGAAATGCCCATACTATCTCCATTCTATACCGTGTTCCTGAGGAAATTCCAGCCTTAAAAACAATCCTATGATTTAATAAGCATTTGTTACACAGTATGGCAGACCTTAGCATCATTATTCTACCTTTTTGCTTAGTTCACCAGAGTGTTACAGCAAGTACATTAGAGACATATCTAGAGTAAATGGAAGCCTGACGAAGACCACTCTTTCAACCAAAGAGTGCCATAGAAAAATGCGCAAAATTTAAACAGAATGGGCCTCAGCCCTCTTTCTTTTCTGAGTTTAATGCTTTATTTAGTTCTGCACCTACCTCCTCTGCTCTCTTCAGCTATAAAATTCATGGAAAAGATCATTGTAAAGGTTGTTGTTGATTAGTTATTAGAGAATTTCAAGTTGTTTCTTTTGAGACATAGTCTCTGTGTAAAGTTGTAAAATAGGTTGAGAAAGATGTTTTCAGACTGAGTATCCAGCTATTGGCTACGTTGTACTTGACTGGTATTGCTGTTTAATAAGACAAGCACATTTCTTTAGATCCTGATCTAAAGTAGCGGTGATGTTTTTCTATCTCAGTATTTGTTTTTAACTTGCTTTCCATTTCATTTCATTTCTACTGGCTTGCATCAGAAATCTGGTATAGGATTTACCCTTGTTAGGTACCCTATGTTTCTGCTCTCCTTGCCTTTAATTTTTTCTACTAAATGTGTTATCTAAGGGTTGGTTTCAGTTAATTTAACCAGTGTAGTGGATGTCATTGCCTGCTAGCTAATGTATGAATTAAATGAATCTGTTCTTAGATGTTCTTGTTAGGATTTAATTGAATGAATTGGGAAAACTGGGAGGTCTAGAACTTTGTCTCTATCTCACTAGGATCATTTTCAATTGATTGAACCTTTCTAAGATCCCTCAAGCTGGAGGCCAAAGCATTAATATTTCAAAGTCTCTCTCTGATCTCAGGCCTTCAACTTTGTGTCCTAAATCTTTATTGTTTCCTCCTCTCTTACCGTTTCATATCACACTATCATCTTTAAGATCCAATGCTTTAGATGACTAGCCCAACTGAAAGCCTGCACATTGAATAGCGAGTAAACCCTTTCCTGACTCCATTGCCAAATGGTCTTGAATTTTCCTTGGAATATCTCTCCTTTGCCTAAAATCCCCTTTGTTCATCCTTGTCTTATATCGAACCCTTATTTCCTGATAACCAACAACCAAACAAATAATCAAACAAACAAACTCCGAGCCTTATAACTAGCCTAATATCTCAACACTGAGCTTCGAAGACATAAAACCTTTGCTTATATAGAGAGTTCCCTCTCTGGACCTATGATGGCTAGATCCTGAGGTCTGAAAGTGGTTTTGATGTTGTCTCATCTTTTGGTCTTGCCAATTTGGCCAAAACATGTGAACCCCAACATAATGGCGACTCCACTGGGGAACAAGACCAAAAGCTTTGATTTGGTAAATCACTGTGGTGGAAATTAAAATCTTGAATCATCCACCTTGCGACTCCACAATTCCCAAATGATTAAAAGACTCCACTAGTGATTAATAGGCCGCTGATTATATTTTTTTTCACATGACTCCACTGGGAGACCAGTCACATTACAACATCATACCCACCAATGGAAGACTCTGATTTAAGTCCCCTTTAAGAGTTTTGTTATGGAATTTCAGATATACTGGCTAAACTCAGAAGCAAAGACCTTCCAGAGGTTTTCCGTTCCAGCTCAAGATTCAATAATCAACCCGAGCTGAAGAAAGTTTTCTAGAAGTGCTGGTGGAAAGGTATGAATCTGAGATCGATTTTATAAAATCACAAGGGAAATCATACCAGTTTAGAGACCCAAGAGCCTTTTTGGAAAGTCTCCCACCCCCTAAGAGAGAGGAGATTCCACTGCCTTTCGATGTGCAAGAGGAAGGTGGTTAGGCTTTCAGTAGCCACTTTGAAGATGCAGTGGAGGGTGCAGTAATCAAAGCTACCCAGGATAAAGATAGCCTACCAATCATGGAAGGCCTAAAAGAAGAACTTGTACATCATGTGTTCATTGATCCTGTGGAAAAATATATGGAGGCCCTAATTTGCTCAAATACTCCAGCATTGATCCTTAGCACGGACCAGATTCATCAGGAGTGGTCATTACTGATGGTGACCTCAGTTTTGAAGAGCCACTGGTAGAACACCCTGTGGTTATCTCTGACAGGCAGTCAATGCTCCTACCCTTTTTTGCTACTGCTTGACTGGCTGCATTGGCATTATTGTATCACCTAAAACATCAGATATTTCCAAGTAGAGTAGGGTAGGTAGGAAAGATCAATAAAGCTCAGCGTGTGAGCATGTAGCTAGTTGTTTTTAATTTCTACAAAGTCCAACAAGCCAAACAGTCTAATCCTGGCTTGAATTTTTTTCAATTTATGTCTTAGAATATAGAGAAGAAATCTACTAGACATTTTAATCCTAGCAGATATAGTTTAGGTAGAGAATCTATGAGGCCAACAATCTAATCTGGTCTCATGGAGTAATAAGGGTAGAAGTAGAATATGTTTATTTTCTTGCTGGTAAAAAGTTGATGATGTAAAGGGTCTGCAAGTCCAAATGCACCCAAAAGAAAAATGTTAGGACTATAGTGTGGGTAGGTAGTTGTTTGGGAGAATTTTACTGTTGATGTAATGTCTTCATGATTTTTGGCAGCTGATCCAAGAGAAGAAAAGAATGAGTCAAGTACCAGGCATCTGGCCTACACCAAATATTTATTTTCTGAATTCTTGACTCCTTCAAGAAGAAGCCATCCCCATGTGGAGCCACTGTTAGCCCCCTAAAAATTTTTGACAAGCAAACAGGGGGCTAAAATGTTGCTTGAGTCTTCAAGGCATGCAATTCCCCTGAAAACACATCATCCTTGAAGCCTCCTTGTGCCTTTTTCCTTTGATGAAATCCCTCCCCTAGTCCTCCTAAACCATCCTAAGATCCCCTTTAAACCTTCCAAATACACTTGGTTTGGTTTAAAATCCCCTTTTCCCCTCTATCGTTAACCTTTTCCTCGCCTCGAATCGCATTGAAAAGGTTGAGAAACCCACATTTTAACATATATGGGGTTTAGCCCCCTTTAGGCTATCCCCCTTAATTTTCCCCCCACGCGACCCAGGCGCTAGAACCTGGCGCTATCCCGAAAGGCGCTTATCGAAAATCTATATCGGGAGCATTTTAAACCGTCGATCTGTATAGATTGGACGGTCGTCGAGTCCCCACAGCGTCCACCATTCAACCTTCTCACCGCCCCGATCACACATCCACCGTCTGTTTAACCTGCCTAATCGATGAACAACCTTTCACCCGCTCGGTGGTTCCCGCATAACGTGCCATGGTCACTGTTCAAAATCTGCCGGTTTCATCACACTGCCTTCGGAGGTCAGGCAGTATTTTTAATTTCAGAGCGATTCCACTAGCTGAATGACACGTGCCTCTAGCACTATTTGAAAACTTCCTTTCCATCACGCATTAATGTTCGGCAAAAAACCCGTCGCGATATGCATGTGCACCGTCTGATCCAGAGCTGCCCATCCAACGGTGATCGCTCCACAAAGTTGCACGGGGGATAACCCAAGGCAATCGTACCCCTGGCCCACCATCTGTTTCCATACGCTGCATTTTTAGCCATCGATCTCCCCCCGAGATCAGACGGTCCAGACTAACTGCATGTCTCGCCATTGACCGGTCTCGCCATGTCACCATTCCGCGTGTTTCATCGTATTTTTCACCCGCCCTGTATATATATTCGTTCAAAGGTCAATTTTTGATCATTTGCGTTTAAACCCGCTGCATTTCACCAAATTTCACCATGACCGTTTCCCGTCGTCCGCCGTATTTTACACCATCATCCTCCACTGTTCAACTATGCCACGCTGCCATTTTCATAGTCATCCGCAGCATCCCACCCCATGCATGGTTTTTCTTAACAGGTTTTCATGTTTTGCAGGTTTACAGGTGGCGAAAAACCGCCATGATTTAGTCTCTATTACAGTAACAAAGAATGCAGGTAAGATCATGCGCAGGAGATTGGAAATTATGGAGAAAGGCCTAGGAAGGTGATATGACAGGACTTTATTTAAAGGAGCAGGTTCAAACTCTGCAAAACCTCTCTGACGCCATTAAAGCTCATATTGCATAAACAAAGACAGTACTAGAGCAGCAGAGAGTCCAAGGCACGTAATAGAAGGTTTTGGGCCTTTTTCAGGGCTTTAGAAGGCAAAGGTACCAGTTCAAAGACATCATGGATTTCATGGAAGGCCTAGCACGCAGAAAATAGTACAATCAATGTTTCACATCAGCAGTATGTCCTTTCCACAAAGGAAGAAGTGCCCATACTATCTCCATTCTATACCGTGTTCCTGAGGAAATTCCAGCCCTGACAACAGTCCTATGCTTTAAGAAGCATTTGTTACATAGTATGGCAGACCTTAGCATCATTATTCTACCTTTTTGCTTAGTTCACCAGAGTGTTATAGCAAGTACATCATAGACATACCTAGAGTAAATGGAAGCCTGACGAAGACCACTCTTTCACTCAAAGAGTGCCACAGACAAATGCGCAGAATTTAAACAGAATGGGCCTCGACCCTCTTTCTTTTCTGAGTTTAATGCTTCATTTAGTTCTGCACCTACCTCCTCTACTCTCTTGAGCTATAAAATTCATGGAAAAGCTCATTGTAAAGGTTTTTTTTTTATCAGTTATCAGAGAATTGCAAGCTGTTTCTTTTTAGACATAGTCTCTGTGTAAAGTTGTAAGATAGGCTGAGAAAGATGTTTTCAGACTGAGTATCCAGCTATTGGCTACGTTGTACTTGATTGGTATTGTTGTTTAATAAGACAAGAACATTTCTTTGGATCCTGATCTAAAGCAGCGGTGATGTTTTTGTATCTCTGTATTTGTTTTTAACTTGCTTTCCATTTCATTTCATTTCTACTGGCTTGCATCAGAAATATGGCATAGGATTTACCCTTGTTAGGTACGCTATGTTTATGCTCTCCTTGCTTTTGATGTTTTCTACTAAATGTGCTATATAAGGGTTGGTTTCAGTTGATTTAACCAGTGTAGTGGATGTCATTGCCTGCTAGCTGATGTATGAATTAAATGAATCTTTTCTTAGATGTTCTTGTTAGGATTTAATTGAACGAATTGGGAAAACTGGGAGGTCCAGAACTCTGTCTCTATCTCACTAGGATCGTTTTCAATTGATTGAACCTTTCTAAGATCCCTCAAGCTGGAGGCCGAAGCATTGAGAGTTCAAAGTCTCTCTCTGATCTCATGCCTTCAACTTTGTGTCCTAAATCTTTATTGTTTCCTCCTCTTTTACCGTTTCATATCACACTATCATCTTTAAGATCCAATGCTTTAGATGACTAGCCCAACTGAAAGCCTGCACATTGAATAGCCAGTAAACCCTTTCCTGACTCCATTGCCCAATGGTCTTGAATGTTCCCTGGAATATATCTCCTTTGCCTAAAATCCCCTTTGCTCATCCTTGTCTTATATTGAACCCTTCTTTCCTGATAACCAACAACCAAAAAAACAATCAAACAAAGAAACTTCGAGCCTTATAACTAGCCTAATATCTCAACACTGAGCTTCGAAGACATAAAACCTTTGCTTATATAGAGAGTTCCCTCTCTGGACCCAGGAGGGCTAGATCCTGAGGTCTGAAAGTGGTTCTGATGTTGTCTCATCTTTTGGTCTTGCCAATTTGGCCAAAACATGGGAACCCCAACACTTTTTTCCATGATATTGTACTTCAATGATGCATCTCTCAATGCGTTGCTGAAAAACGTTATTGGTTTTTCATGTACTTCATTTTTTTTCCTGTAATAAAACAACAACAATAATATGTTCAGATTGAAAATAAAAAACTATGAAATCTTTGGTAAAATCTGGGCTGATTAGGACTGGAGCCTTAGTCAATGCTTTCTTTACTAAATCAAAAGATTTTTTAGCTTCAATGTTCCATTTAGTTTCTGAATCTTTTTTAAGCATATTGGTTATATTTCTCAAAATTTCTGCAAGATAGGGTATAAATCTCCTGAAAATTTTGATTTTACCAATGAAAGATTGAAGTTCTTTGAGATTTCTGGGATGACTAATTTTGAGTATTCCTTCAATTCTGCTAGGGTCAATTTTGATTCCATCTTGAGAAATAATACGACCCAATAAATTTCCTTCTTCACGACCAAATAAGGTTTTCTTGGGATTAAGGGAAATTCCAAACTTTCTACATTTTTCAAAAACTCTTCTCAAATGTGCTATGTGTTCTTCATCAGTTTTTGAATATACATTGATATCATCAAGATAGATCACAATAAAATGGGCAATTTCATCTATAAAAGAAATGTCCATGGCCCTTTGAAAAGTAGCTCCAAAATTGATTAATTCAAAAGGAATTTTCACATACATGAAATTACCCCAAGGAGTAGTGAAGGTTGTTTTGTCTTGGTCATCAGGATGCACTAAAACTTGATTATAACCTGAAAATCCATCTAACAAAGAGATCCTGCTGGAACCTACTACCCTTTGCAATATGTGGTCCATTTTTGGTAAAGGGTAGTTGTTATTGAGAGATACTTTGTTCAGATTCCTAAAATCAATGCAAAATCTGATTTCACCTGTTTTCTTTCTTGTAGGCACAATGTTGGATACCCCTTTGGAATATTTGAGTGAAACTATGATTTTGGACTCATACATTTTTTTTAATTTCCTTCTCAACCAAAGGCATCAAAACAAGATTTATTCTACGTAGTTTCTATTTGAAAGGTTTTTGATCCTCCTTGATTGGAATCTTGTGTTGTATGATGCTAGTAACATAAGATTTTAAGTCCTCATAGCTCCAAGCAAATACATCTATGAATTATTTGAATAGAGCTATATGTCTTCTTTTTGTAATTATGGGCAGTGATTTTGACAGTCTTATGATTTTTGGATTTTGTTCGGTGCTTATGTTACACTCTTCAATGTTTCTACCTGTTGGTTCCATTTTGGGTTTCTTGGCTACATCATTAAAGATAAATAGTTCTTCTAAAGGGACCATCCCTCTCGGAAGGATATTATCCTTGAGTTGCAGTGCTTCAAATTCTTGTTTTTCTGGGTCTTTATGTATTTATGTTTTATATACAGTTTTGT
The DNA here is from genome assembly GCA_034641835.2 of Pinus albicaulis. Taxonomy (NCBI): domain Eukaryota; kingdom Viridiplantae; phylum Streptophyta; class Pinopsida; order Pinales; family Pinaceae; genus Pinus; species Pinus albicaulis. The sequence continues at coordinate 570,389,033 of CM076584.1, read as the reverse complement.
TTGTTGAAATATCTACATCAGAAACAACAGATTGTTTTTCTATACTAATTTGTACATCTGAATGAATGTCTTCTTCACAATCTAGGTCTATATTGTTATCTTCAAATTCATCCTTAGATTGTAAGAAAATTTCGATTTGTTTGTCACCACCAAAAACTTTCCAATATCTCATGTTATCTGGCACAGAAGGACGATGCTTAACCTCTATGGTGTATTGTTTGTTTGGGTGAGGCATTTGACATGTACTTGCTGAAAATGCTAAACCATTTTCTGGGACATTTTAATTTCTGGGAATAAATGCTAAATCATATTCATCAAATGTTCTTAAGAAATCAAGTACATCATTTATGTATGCTCTCAACCTAGAATGTTTTGTAGCATATTGTCCTTTTTATTTGTTTTATGACTAACTTAGAATCACCATGGACAAGAATTCTCTTAGCTCCTAATCTTTTCAACAGTTGTAATCCTAAGAGTAGGGCTTCATATTTTGCTATGTTGTTTGTGCACTGAAAATTTAGCTTTTATGAGTGACCTTGTGCATGATTGTTCCCTACATTATACACCCAAATACTTGCTCCTGAGCCTAGTTTTCCACATGAGCCATCAAAACTCATATTCCAAAGGGGTTCATTTTCATGATCTTGTTGTACTGATTTCATTTGGTTGTCATGTATTTTTTTAAGATCATTTTTTGTATGAGTAGCCTGTGAATCAATGTCTCCATCATTATAAATAATGAAGGAGTCAAGGTCAGTGTGAACAAATTACAGAGGGTAATTTTGTGGTTTTTATTGACTACTCACCATGTACTTCATTAAGGTTTCTCTATACAGTCTTCTAAGTTGACCAAACACTGGTATTGTAGCATAAGTCATATCCATTTGAAGGGTCCCTTGTAATTTTTCTCCCCATGAGCATGATAAAAGCATTCCATACTTAGGAGGTATGTCAACTACTACTATATGCATCACTAGACTCTTTGCTGGTATCTGAGCTAGAGTGACACAAAGATCTTTTATTAGATCTAAACATCTAACTTTGTTGGAATCAAAAGAGTACAAATCTTTGTAAGGTCTAGTGATTTCAAGGCCAAGCTTCTCCATACCAACCTTTGGCATAAGATTATGTGATGAACCTGAATCCAACATGGCATTATGGAGAATTTTGTCATGAATATTAAGACTGACATAAAAGGGAGGGACACCTCCTTCTTGAGGTTTACCATCAATTTCTGGCCCAAACAAAAGTTCAGGCTGATCATCATTTAAATTAACACTATCAGTAATCTCCCCTATGTTTAGTAACTTTAGGACTTGATTCCTATACACATTCTTGTTGATCAATTTAATCAGAGGAATAGATATGTTCAATTTAACAAGTTAATTCTCAATACTGAATGGTGTTTGAACCTTGAATAGATTTGAAAAATCAGTTCTTTCAGCCACTACTTTTTGAGTGAATTCAGCTTGTTTACTTGTACTAGGAACATCAGTTTGAGAAATTTTGGCAAGGATATCAATTTTTCTCTTAGTACTATTTTTTGTGTTCTTATTTTCTGAATTATTCATTGTTTTCTTTGAATTTTCTGCTATTTTATTGAGATCATATTATGAGACTTTATTTTCTGAATTCTTTTTATTGGAATTGTCAAAATGTTTCTTACTTCTTAGATTTTATTGTCTGTGAACCTCCATAATATAATTCTCATATCCTAGCTTATAATTAGAAGATTCATCAGATTGTAACTCTGTTTGAGTTAATAAAAATAATCCATGTTCTTCTTTATTGAGAAAAACAGAGTCATATTCATTAATCCCCATTAAATTTATCTGATTTTATTCTATTTCCTCAACTACTCCTTCATCTTCGTCAGCATAATTCTCTTGGAATGGAGGCCTAATTTTTTGATCAGAACCTCTTTGCTCTCTTTGTCTTATTTGAGGAGGGTTCTTCTAAGATTTTGACTTCTATTTTGAGGAGCTGGTTGATTTTCTCTAGGAATAAATCTCTCATTCAGATTAATCCTCTCTATCATTCTCTCCATCGTTCTTACCAAATTTTCAATTTTAGCATCAGATGTACAAGCTGTAGGTTCATCTCTTATAGCAACTCTTCTTTCAGTTCTCATCCTAGGTTTTTTTGCTAACAAGTTGTCTTCTACACTCACAAAATCCTTTTGCATTTCTTCTAAAGTTGATGAATCTCTCTCTTTGAGTTGAGAAGCCATTTCTGGGTCAAAACCACCTTGGAATTTAACTAAGGCTAAACCTTGTGGTGGTTTCATGTGAGAAGGAAGTACGTTGCATACACTGTTGAATATAGTGTAGTAATCTTGAACACTCTCACCTGGAGACCTCTTGATGTTTTCATATTCAGATAAAATCTGAAGAGGATTTTTCTTAATTTCCCATCTGTTAATGAATGTTTGATGAAATGCAGGAATATCATTAATAATGTTTTCATTCAAACCCTTAAACCATTTTTTGACTTCTCCACCAAAAATTTGAGCAAACATTCTCAACTTGACACTTTCTTCATCAACTTCTTGAAGGTCAAAAAAGTCATTCATTTTTTCGACATGTTGTTGCGAAGTTACAGACTAGTCCCATCAAATTGTGGATTTTTTTATAGATAATCCTGTGAAATAACTTCCAATGGTGTTGGAAACACCAATGGGGCATATCTGGTAGTGATGATTGGTGGAGGTGGTGGAGGAAGGTGAAAAATGCATGAAGTAGGATGGATAGTGGGAAAAGATGTTTGTGTAAAGGTTTGAGTATGGGGATGGATAAAAGAAGTGGTGGGGATTGTGGAAGTAGTAGGACTAGCTAAGTTAAGATGGCAAGTTTGAGAGGTAAAATTAGAAGCTGCTATAGTTAATGTAGTTAATTCTATAGATTGTTGAAGGTAAGCATCATCAACAGTTGAAATAAAATCTGTTACCAAATCTTGGAGAATGTCAAAATCCTGGAGAAGTTGAATATCATATTGAATTTGTGATTCTCTCACTAGACTTTGATGAAAAATAGATGGATCAAATACTGTTTGGTCAGTATAATTCTAAGATTTGGTCATGAATAAAACTTGTTTAAAATGTAAATCAAATTGAATGTCTTGTAAAGTGACAAAGTTTTTAGGGAGGGAATTTACTCTGTGGAGAACCCTGCTACTTGTTTGACTTTCAATTCTAGGAGTTTTTCTTAAAATATTCTTAGGATTCTCCACTACAGGAAGAGGATTTGGATCAGGATGGTATCTAGTAGATATCCTTTTAGGAGTTAGAATTTAGATCAGAAGCATAGACAAACTGATTATTTTCAAAAACTGAAAGAAACTAATCTTAGAAAATACTTCCATCATACAATGATTTTAACTGGGGTTTTTGAATTCGAATGAAAATACAATGTTTTTAGTTTATGTCCCCAGTATGGTCACCACTATGTTATCATTCTATATTTTTAAGATTGGCAAGAATAATCATAAAATGGCAACATCAAAACCACTTTGGAGCCTAGGATCTAGTCCTCCTAGACTCAAAGAGGGATCTCTCTTTAAGATTTAGCTTTGTTTTTAATGTTTTCTGATATTAGGTTGGTTAAAATGACCGTGAAGGTTTCTTTTTTATTGATATTTTTGGTTGGATGAAGAGATCTGTTTAAAATATTTCCATTGGTCTATGGAGTCATAATAGGCTGGGTTGTTGCATAAAATTTTCTAGAGCAATTTCAAGGAAATCTAACTATAGTTACTAGATATTTAAAACATTATGAATTATGAGATGAAAGAAAGAGTGAATTTTGTAGTGGTAAAAAAGAAATTAAGTATTTTTTAACCAGAATTCAGAATAAAAACACTTATATTGTAAACACAACCAGAATTAAGGTGATCTATGCTGCAAATCTCAATCTTTAGATTTATGTTTTTCAATCAGAATTAGATGATACACTGAAAGAAATAACAATGGAAAACCTTAAGCACAGTAAAGAAAAGACATCACCAGATAAAAATAGCTCAAGAATCTTGCAAAATGGTCTTTATTATTGATGCTCCAATTGAATAATTTCTCAATCTATTTCTGAGCTCTCTGTATCTCAATTTCGTGAGCATTGTCTGACCTTTTCTTCAAATATTTAAGGGTGTTGATTTTTGCTTCAAGATTTGTGATCTATGTTGTTTGTATGGTCATGTTTTCCATGGCTTTGGCTAGTTGATCTATATCACTTGATGAGCCTGTAGTTGTTGGTGTTGTTGTAGGGATGGATGTAATAGGAAAATCATCCAATGGAACAATGGCCATTTCTGCTTATTTCTCCTTCTCTTTCACCAATTTTTCCATCTTTGTCTCCATCTGCTTCAGCTATGCAGACTATTCCATGATTAACTTAATCATTTCATGTTTCAGTGCTTCATTTTCCTCAATGTATTTTGTCAAAGGTTCATCAATTGCTAACATTTTGAGTTGTTTCCTAAGGGCTGCTATATCAGCATTCTTCTTCTTTAATATATCTTCCACAACTTCTACATTGGTTGGGTCATACCCAATATTTATCACTAAGTCCTCCAGAGATTTGATTCTTGTATCTTTTGCCAAAGAAGAAATATTCTTCATTTTTAGTTGAGATTGAAAGTTAGCCAAAGATACTTGCAGTTTAGACAAGATCATGGCAGTGCTTGTCAATGTGGAGGAAATCATTTCTCCAGTTTGCTTATGCATATCCGTCTCGTCTATTGGATGGATGTATTTCACATAAAATTCAAAATTAGTGTGCTTGAAGTCTGCAGGTGTTTTAGGTTGAGAGATCTGAGATTCTAGGAAAGCCATTCTCATCTTTCCTTTCTATGATTCAAATGTTGATAAAAGCATCCTCTGTGAATTGCTTGTTTGCTTCCAAAACAGGTTGTAGGTGTTGGTTTTTAGGATCTCATTATTTATTTTAATTTCCCTGGATGTATCATAGATGTTTTCCTCCTTCCCCCCTGTAGTAGCAGTAGATGTGGGAGTTTGTAAGTTATGCTACTGGAATGGAATTGTGGCTGAAGATGTTGAAAATATGGTTTGGCCACCTACTGGAGATGAAAATGGAGAATCCTTTATTGCGATGATTGTTTGTTGCTCTTTTTCACTCCTTTGATCAATGTCCATGTGGAGTCTATCTCTCTTTCTATACTTCATTTTAAATTCTTTGCTAGATGTATCATTCTCCATATCAGACTGATCATCTCTTGGTCTCTCCTCTGTTGTCTCTTTCTTTGTTTATTTTCCCTTGTCCTCTTTGTCTTCTATAGTCTACTTTTCCTGTAGAGTAGGGGTTTGAATGCTTGAGGTGGAGATCACTCATTCTTCAGCCTCTTGCAGTGTATTTTTTGCCCACTTTTCTTGATTCATAAACTACTCTATCTAAGGCCTGTGGGTGTGGATGTATGGGGTTTATTTTTTCTCCACCCTTTTCTTGGAGATGATCCCCAATGGGTCATATGAACAAGTGAAACTATGATTGAATTTCATGTCCCTCATCATCTTATCATCCTCTTCTCCTGTTGCTCCATTATTACAAATAAAAGGAACAATTTGGGACTTGATCCTAAATTGATATTTCTTCTTAGCAGATACAACTTGCACCTCTTCTGCATTGATCATTTTCCTTATGTATTCTAGTGCAAAGATTATCATGGGGAGAAACTTTGGAAGCTTGTAGGGGGCCAACTCACATCCATAGATTATGATCTCATTATAGTTTTGGTACAAGTACCAATCCCCAGTTCTCACTTGATCTGATAACTATATAATCTTCTTAATATCAACATTAATCCTTGGTTCCATTTAACTGCTGAGTATTCTCATTGTTCGATGAAAAAATGCATCAACAAATCTCTTATATGTATAATAATTTTTCTCCTTCATTAACATATTTGTCCAAAAGATGACTAATTGAGGTTGAGATTCATCATTAATCTTTGTCATTGTAAACTGGAATCTACCAGCCTAAAAATAAACAAACATATAGACCAAAACTGAAATGTATTTGAACACTTCCTCTGTGTAAATCTTTAGGAATTTATAATCGATGGCATCAGCTAGGAATTGGCTAAAGTTGAACATGATTGAAGGCTTAGAATATGATGAAATAATAGCCATGAAACCTATCATGGCCTCATCAATCCACTGGTCTAAATCATCCCCTAGTAAATATGAGAGGACAATGACAATGTGTTGGGTTATATTAGGGAAGGTGGATGAGGGATATGGAGGATTATTTTTGGGTAGTGGGGCATCAGTTGCCATGAAAATCTCTAATTTTTTGGTTGTGCTGGCAAAGTACAACTTTTGATATAGTTCTCTAAGGGCCTCATAGGAAAATGGTATGTTTTCTTCAGCACTGGGAGCTTGCATCATCCGCTGTATTGATTGGGCACTAATAGTGAAAAGGAATTCTCCTGTGGGGGCTACTACAACTCTTTGGATAATTTCATAAAATGCATGGAATTTCCTAACAAATTCGGGGTAGCTCTCGGTCTTTAGGAATATAAAATTTGGAAATTTGGTCTACCATAACCCTATATCATCAGCTCATCTATTAGTTTATCCTCAAGCCAGTAGTAGAAATCGAATAAATTAAAATTTGACTCTGTCTCATGGATTTTATATTCTCTTTCAACCAGAGCCACATAATCCAGGTCTACTTGATGGTAAACCATAGGATTAAAAGGTTGATGATACTTCTTTGGAGGTATTGTTGTCCTATGTAAATAATCTGAGTGTGATTGTACAGAAAGGAATTAAGAAGAAGAAAGGAATGAAGAGGGGGAACTTCTATAGATTAGAATGGGGAGGGGAAATTACGAAAAAGGAAATTATGATGGTATCTAACAGATTTCCTGTGCCTGTCTTTTCTCTACAAATCCTTGAATTGATCATTTGTAATAAATAGAATTTAAAATAGTCGTAAAACTTGCCACAAGTGTGGGAAATTGGTTTTATAAAGTGATTGGGCTACCGTTAACATGGCGCGGGCCCGTTGGGTAACGCCCTAAGCCATTAATTTTCTAATGAGCCTATGGCAGGAGCGTATCTAATTTGATGGAGGGGACAGAAGGGAGATTATGTGGTACAACGGTAATGGATACACCGATTATGCAATGGTCATAGGTGCGGTGGTTTACACTACAGTGGGAATGAATTTTCGGGGGGGTGTACTCGGTAAGTGGTATCAAATCGGGTGGGTGAAAAATAATTCAAAGCTGATACGTTACAATGGAAGATGTTTTGGAAATCGTCCCTTTCTAATCCCCCCCCCCCCCCCTTTGACATTAATCTTCGGAGGTTGACGGGGGGGCCAAAATAAAATGTGAGTCATTGGATAAAAATATTATGAGTGCAAATGATGGGAAGACATGGAGTGTTTAGTGTCTATGTGACGGGTGATTGGATGGTGGGGTTGGGGATTGTTAATGAGTGGTGGGGATGTAACGTAGTTTAGGGACTTTAGGATATAACTTATGACATAAATTATGTCACAATATATTTTCAAATGAACTTTAATTCCCGAACTTTAGAATAAAACACCTTTCTGTTTTGATTTTTCTCTTTGATCATAGAAAATATGAAATTTTTAGGATAAATCTTTGGAACAAATCCCATGCTTCCTTTATATTTTCCTCTTTTCATCCCTACCTACCCATGTCACTAATCTAACATTTTTTAGCTCTTTTTCAGGGTGCATTTGGACTTGCAGACCCAAAAACACTTTTTCTTTAAAACTCTAACCTACATCTATCCTTATTTCTTCCATTGACTCAGATTAAACTATTGAGCCAATTTTATTCTACCTACATACTGATATGCCAAGGTTAAACAGTTTGGAAAATCCTTATTTTATAACATATCAACAGAAATTTAAAATTGTTCAATGATGCTTAAACTGTATGATTGAACAAGCTAATCTAATCAGTAGTGGAATTTTGATTTGAAGCAGTTTCAGTGTTATTCTTTTTGGGTTTTTTCTTTATTTTTCTTTTTCTCTTTTGTCTTTTTTCCATATACCCTCTTTTATTTTCTTTTTCCATATTATTTGGAAATCATTTGAATATTGAAATCATACTCAATACGAAATTGCAACTCATGAAACACTCAAACACCTTGAGATCCTATGATTTATAGGATACTAACAGGATGAAGTTATAAATAATTAAGGCATATGACCCATGGGTGACTACAATTAAAAAATCCTCTTAGTGTGCTCTCTCCCTATCCCTCTTGGCTACTTTTCTAGTTTATGGAACACGATGCACTCGAAAATAATGGAACCCCTTTTCCCCATAGTGGCCTGGTTATAACACAACCTGATAACCTATTAATGGTTAGGTTTGACTCCTTAAAATATTAAATAGAGTTAGAATATGGAATCTTATAGATTCTTCTTCATCATGGTTGTGTGGCTAGCTCCTTTTCCATGAGTAATGGGGGTTGATGTGGCTTTCTAATGCTCTCAAATTATGGCTATCAAAATAGGAAGGTCAACTTCTAAGTAGTATAAATTTTTCATACAAACTATGATTTAAGTGATTATTACATTGTTGGAAAGGTATCTATGTATAGAATAGGAAAAAATGTGTGGATATAAATAATACAATTCCTGCCCCCCAAAATAAATGCCATTTTATTCCTCAAAATTATCTCAGAATGTTTCAAACCCCAATTTACCAAACTGGGTATCGTCGGTAAAAATGGTCTTGTGAGTTGATTCCTCCACTTTTTCCACTTTGAACGCAATTACATGGATAAAAATATCTATAAAAATATATTACTTAAAAATATTTTCTACAATGATATTTTCCTATGGTCATCAATTGAACAAATCATCAATATTTATCTTCTTTACCTATATCTTTATATCAAAGAGTTTGAAATTTGCATTCTCTTCTTATTACTTAAGGATACTCATATTCACCTCCTTCTACGTTGATGTACATATGATATTCTGATCCTCATATGAGTTTCTTTCAACAGGTTTCTTGAATCAATGACAATGAGGTTGTTATTCTTCACATATTTCCTTTTTTTCTTTTGGTTAAGCTCTAGATGCAACTTCTAACACTTCTCCTTTGTATGACTATCGATGTTGCAATTATTACAATTGTTATTGGGATACTTGCACTGGTGTTCTATGGCTGCTATATTTTTATATTCCCTCCTTTTCAACTTCTTCTTCCCTTCCTTAGAAGCATCTTGGTGCTCTTTCTATTTTGACCCACTTTCCCTTTCTTCTAGCTTATGCTATCCAGGTATTGTTCCTATACACAAGCCTCATCCATCGATGTAGGTTTGAAAAAAATCACTTGCTTCCAGAAATGATGAAGTAGACCCATGAGATACTTGAGGAGTACTTCTAGGTTCTTTGGGGAGATATCCAACATTATGGTCATCTTACTAAAATTTTTGTGTGCTCTAATACACTCTCCCCCTTCTTTTTATTAAAGTAATTCCATTGAATCCTCTAGTCCTCCACTTAAATGATAGAATAATTTTGTGACTTTATGAGGGTTTTAAAATCCTTCCACTTAGTCATTATAGGATCTCCCTCTAACCTTAAGGTCTCGATGTGGCTTTCCCTCGAAGTTCGGGCATGACCCCCTAATTTTAGTTGAGAAAATGAAATATTCTATTATTTCTCTATATGATGAAAATTGAAATAAACTTATAATTGTTGAAACTAGTGATTTAGCTTCAGAGAATCAATATCACCTTCATACAACTTTATGTTGACCTTTTATTCCATTTTGAATAGGGACTATGAATGGTTCATGATAATTGAACTAGGTTATTTCTTAGATTCCCTCTCTGGTTCTTCTCGATCTGTTGATTTCCCCTTCAATCTTTCCTCCATGTTAGAACCTCCATCCTCTTCAAACTATCCCATGATTATTGATAAAGGCCTCCTTGAGGAAGCTCATATTACAGTTTATATATAAAAATTTTGTTCATAGTCATGAAAACCTATCCTCTATGGTAACTAGAGGGTTATTGATAGATTCGTCGGCCATGGTTGGGTTTTTATGAATTTTATCTTATTAGATCTCGCCCCCTACAAAGCCCCACAATATACCCAAAAAATTTTTCTATGGTACCAATATGATCCATAAATCATTGCAGATATTCCACTGGATAGTTCATCATAATAGTTTGGATAAAATTATGTGTGAAATCCAAAATCTACACTATGAGGGTTGATTTATCCTTAGATTTCTAGATCTGTTAATTAGTATTTCTTACATATGCATGAAAATTATAATTAGTCCAAATATAGAGAATGGGGAAACAAAACTCACAAACCAAAAATTAACACAAAATATAATCTAGGAAGCCATTTCAAGAGAAAACCCAGCTAGAAGGTGATGTTGGAAATACTGAGAGGGGGGGTGAATTGGTATTCCTTTCAATTAGAGCATTAGTTAATCTTAAATTATTATCATTGTTTGTACAATGATAGCAGAAAACAAGAGGAACAAAAATGCACACAGTTTTTAAGGTGGAAACCCACTCCGGGACAAAAACCACCTAATGCTTTTCTAATAATTCTTTAATATTCAACTCCAATTGAAAATAAAGCTCCAACTTCCTAGAATCTAGAAAATATTTTTTCTCCAGCTCCCACTGGATGGACGCTCCAACTCCCACTGGATGGATGCTCCAACTCCGGAGATTCTTCAATAGTCAACTGAACAGATGCTCCAACACCCAATGAGCTACAACTCACCCTAGCACCACCCTACCACCCTTTAGAAGAATAAAATAAGAATGGACTCTCGTACCAGGGAAAATGGTCCACTTTACAATGATATAGAATGATGTAGAAGAAGAATATATACTAGACCATAACCCCAACTTTGACACAACCACCTAATGATGATCCTCGATCTTCCAACACTGCCTCTTCAACCCTTGGCAGATAGACACTAGTACAATTTTTACAATAATGTATTTACAATGACTTAGTACAATGATACCTTTACAATGATTGTATGCAGTGCTGCCCACTTGAAGACTTCATATGATGAAATTATTGCTGCTCTTGTCATACTAACCTCTACTGCACCTTGCTTTTCTTTGCTGCCTTCAAAATTTTGTTCCTTTGCAACCCTTAACAACACATGATCTAGCTTTTTCTTGCCTTCTAGGAGCTCAATATTGAATCTGGTGTATCTCTATTATTTCAGATCCTCAATATATGATTTTCGGTCCTGTAGTAGTCCTGTGAGTCTTCTTTCCAATTCTAGAGGTCTGACCCAATTTGGATTCTTCAAGAGAGAGTTATACCCAATCTCTCACAATGCCCTAATTATGGACTGTTTCAGCAGAGCGCACTTGTATGGCATGCCACGTGTCATTGTTTTTTCATTTGGCTCTAAAATTGATAGAGAGAAAACTAAAAACTATGCAATATATTCTACTTTTTACAGAATTCCAATCTAATACTTAGAGAGAGATTTATGACTAATTTACCAAAGCCACTTCTTTGAGATGAATTTCAGGAGCCCGCAAAAACCCTAACTTCAACAGATCATATCTCCAAAAATGTTACGCACCTTGATTTGAAATTTTCATAGCAGCTTCCTCAGGATTTCGGCTTCACCTCATAAAAATTCCAGCTTCTGAACCTTCGTAGAAAATAATTCAGAGTGAAAATTCCACGATGACCTGTTTCAGATGACGAAATCCCTTGCCTAAGGAGGAAATGAAGATCACAATTTCCATAAATGCTTAGGTTGAGAGGGGCTTCATCAAGTGAACGTGGTAGGGATTTTAGGAGCTTAAAAAATATTAATTATGACTTTTCAATGACCCATGCCCCAACCCCATGGGGTTTTAGCCCAGTAACTGGGGGTACAAACTTCAAACATGAATATCTCTCAAACCATGAAGAATTACATGGCGTGCCATATATCAACAGAAACATATCAACAAGTAGAAACCATAAAAATCACTATTTACCAAGAGTATATTAATTTGGTAGGTCAAAATTCCCATGCAATATTGGGTTAGCCCCTGGCACTGCTTGGGTTGACATCAATGATAACCGCTAATACACAAGTGAGTGATCTGGATCTCTTCAGCTACCGGAATTAACCAAGACCTTTTACTTTTGTGATTATAATAGATTTTCATTTAAAATGGCATAAAAGAACCACATTTGCATGCTTAAACATGAGGAAACATAATTAATATCAAAAAATCAAGAACATGATACATTTGATAAAGAAGTTTGTAATATTCCCAATTAGCCATGAGATAGTTGGAATATTAAATTTTGTTTTGCTGATTTGTTAAATGAATAAGAGGACAATGGAGGTCCAAAATTCTCCTAATAATGAAATAAATCAATGAAAATGTGAAAGAGATAGATCTTGGCAGCTTAATTGAGCACCCTTTGGTGTGAAAAGGGGTTGGATCACCTTGACTGGGTCAACCTTGACCAAATCAACAACATTGTCATGGAGGAGTGGTCATCAATGAAAGACAACACAATTTTAGATGGAGATGCTTTGTGTGGAAGTAGTGCTTTTATTGGATGGGGCTTAGGGTTTGCAAGCTCATATCTTATTTAAGGAAGAGGATGTAAACCATATTCATTATGTATGTTGATATATGATTTTCTGAATATATGGTCTATTTAGACATATATCTCTCTCTTACTGTTTAGCTAAGATAGAGTGTTGTTTAACACAGGGTGTTCCTGATCGAGAATCCCACCTCTTCCATTGAGAAGCTCTTGGAGGAGTCTTGTCCTACATTGTCCACTATCAGGCTTAAGGCCAAGCTTAATCTTTCATTTACAGTGCAGATCCTGTTGAGGGTTTGGTTGTTTTGCAGGGTGCAGCAAGTGGAGGCTAGATCTAGGCCATTTCATTGCTCATTTTCAGTGGAGGAGGCTTCCTTTCCATTGGGAGGACAGTATTGAAGGCCTTTGTGCATATTTTCAGATCTTGGCATCAGGCCAACCTTTTATTCAACCCTAGAGTTCCATTTACTTCTAGATCTATGTTATTTCTGTAGGAGGAGTTGTAGGGTGGATTGACACACCATTTGGAGAGTTGATTTTCTAGTGAAGGGGATCTGCCTTTCACTTAGAGGATCTATTGGAGGAGGCTATTGTATTGATCATATCAGATCAACCACACTTTCTAGATCTATATTTTACGGTGGATCTTTAGCCTTAGGGCCTATATCTACGTATTGTACATGGTGTTTTGATGAAAATCGGTAAGGGGTTCTTCAAAAGAGGTTGTATAGTACTCATATCTCCAATAGATCTATTTTTTGAGGCATATATCAGCCCTATATCTGATGTATAATCATTTTTTGTAGTAGAGATAATAAAACAAAGCTGTAAGGGTCTTCCAGCTTTTACACATAGTTGCAACACCTCATTTTGAGGGATTTTGTCTATTGGAGGCTTGTACTTTCTTGTTGTGTATCTTATGGGCCATTATTCATGTATATTTTTCTATCGTTATAACATATGAAAGGTCTCCATATTGGCCTCTTGATTTTATATGATGATTTGCATTATTGTTCCAGCATTATGCACTATATTCCTGCTTTTCCCATTTGGGAATATTATAGTGGTATCAAAGAATAATCTTGGCACATCCTGTGCATCTTGAAAAGCCTCTGAAGAATGAGAGCCTCTTAGTGATAGAGAGAAGAGGTATCACAGAAGAAGCCATCAGAAGTTTGATTATACAAATGACAAAGAATACAAGGGTAAAACCCCTTTATCTGGAGGTGAAGATGAAGAGAAGGAGTTCCCTAAGATCCTTCTTAGAGCCATGCAAGATATTTCTAGAGAGATCAAAAAATGAGGATGGATACATACAAGGAATACCCTAAATGATTTCATCATGGTGAAGGCTCTATCATGTCTCATCACTTGAGTGATAAGAAAGTGTAGCAACCACAAGTTTCCCAACGCTCTACAATGCCTACATTATTGGCTGTGGGAAATGAAGGGTTTCAAGAGCAAGAATCCCTCGAAGACTATTTTATGTAGTATGAGTCTCAAACTCAGAGATTCAAGGACCACTTGAGTTTTCGAGAATTTTTTCAAATCTAGGACAATAGAAGACCAAGGCATCGCAATAGAATTGGTGGATTCATTCAGAATCATGATTTACACTGCACTATGGGTAGATTATTTTTACCCAACTTTGATGGGTCATCCAAGTGCACTGAAAAATCATGGGTAGAGAAACTTGACATCTACTTCCAGTTGAACAAGTTTCCAGAAATGGAGGCCGTTAAGATTGTAGCGCTACACCTTGAGGGTGAAGCACATGACTGGTGGTTCCATGGCTTGTCTACATTGGGTCATGCCAATGTGACTGAATATTCATGTTTAACTAGAAGTCTGGTGGAAGTTTTTGATAGAAGAGATTCTGAAGCACCATTCATGAGCCTTCCAAAGCTAAAATAATCAAGTAATCCAGAAAATTACATTTCTGAATTTTTTAGACTTTCTATTATGGTTCTCGATTTATCTGCAGCAAGAAGTGTGTATATGTTCATTGATGGGTTAGATGAACCTCTTCATGGGTTGGTTAAGTCAACCAAGCCCACTACCCTACAATATTCCATTGAAAGGGCTAGATATCTTCAAGATGCCTTTCCAAAAGCAAAGGCAACATTTCAGCATAAGCCCTCTTTTCCATCAAAGGGAAAAGAAGAGAAGGATCCTCTTTCAAAGGAGAGCCAAAATAAAAAAAACCTCTTAATGATGATGTCCGAAGATATTTGAGGAGGAGAAAGCTTTGCTTCACATGCCAAGAATCTTGGGCACTTGGACATAGATGTGCAGCAGGAAAGGCACACTACATAGAGGTCTTCTCAGATGATGAGTAGGAAGAAAGAGAAGAACAAGAGAGGGGTCACAACGCTAGCATAGTAGGAGATGATCCACCACCACTTGGAGGTGAGGATGGAGAAATTTCTCCAATTAGAGGCACTCTTGCATCATTAAGAGTGGTACCCATCTATCATAAAAATTCCACACAAGAAACAAAGTTGAATTTTCACAGTGGAAGCAGGGATATGGTGATCCCATCTATTATGCTTATGAAATTGCTGCATGGGACACTTTTATTTAGTGGCAAACCACCCGGGAGGCCACCTGATTCAGATTTGGTGAGAGATGTCTCACAACATGATGCTCCAAGCATAGGTCTAGGAGGGATGGGAGCAATAGAGGACCATGATACAACGTTGGGAGTCTTGGGTAGACTCAAGAAGGAGGGAGACATTCTCCCAACATCATCATTACCCACTCTCATTTTAGATTTTGCGCTGTGGGAGGAGAAGCATGGAAGGAATGACATTCCAACATATAACTTTGGCAAGGGATATGTCAAGGTGGAGAGCAGCCATATGAAAAATGTTCTTTGTTATAGATCATCAGCGTTTTCACTATGGAAGATTGATCCATATTGGAAATCCCAACTGTTGGTGGATTATTCAAAGGATCTTTTCACATGCATGATACTTGATGACCAGCTACATGAAGAGGGATATTCAGTCCAAGAAGGATTCATATATTATCATGGTAGGATCTTCTTATCTAGAGCCTCCAAGCTCAAGGATAGGTTACTACAGAGGTCTTATGAAGAGTTATTTTTCAGCCATACATATTCCATGAGGTTCTACAACACTACCATGGAGAGCTACACTTGGGAATGCTTTGAAGAGGAACTATATCAACATTTTCGAAGATGAATGAACCATGTGGAGTTGGAGGAGAGACATGAATCAATGAAGGAGTTATTTCAGCCACCTCTTTCCTCTTTTGGAATGAGAGGGGATACATCTATGCACCACTCCATTTTTATGAGGAGAAATTTTGGTGAAGAATATGCTTGTGTACCTAATGTTTTATTTGATGAACACATGTATACTTTTACCATGTATATGCAGGCCATAGCTCCAAGGAGGAGCATTATTCCATATAAAATTCATGGCAAACTTTGGGCCACAAACATCTCTGAACATGACCACTCCCTTGGAGATCAAAGGGAGATTTTGTATCATTATGGGTGCATTCCAAAAGCACCAAACATATATCGCACCTTCAGCCATGGTGATATGAATTAGGAAACAAGTAAGTGGTGGGGAAACTACTTACCATATCATTATCTGATGCAGTCAGGAGATTTACTACTCTGGTTCCACATGTGGGACTATGACCCACCTCCATTTGGACAAATTTCTGTTTGTATGTACTTAATTTTGATCCCATACATTGATGATGTACTTATAATTTTTATGGGAATGTTTGGAGGGAGGATGGGAGGAATGTATGTGCCCTCTAGAAGATATATTCTCCATGTTTACTATGCTCCGTGTTTAAGGGAGAACATTGGGAAAACCGTTTTTTTTTCATTTGAACTATTGTCTCCTGGTGGGATGGATTATTTGCATCTCATGAGAACTTTGGAAGAGAAATTCATGGGGGGATGGATAGGTGAAAACTTAGCTAATGAGGGAAGCTTATCACATGTTGGTGTCACCAATTAAGGAGGAGAAGATTTGCAACACTCACCTTGTCAGTTTCTTGAGGACAAGAAACATTTGGGAAGGGAGGACTGTAATATTCCCAATTAGCCATGAGCTAGTTGGAATATTAAATTTTGTTTTTCTTATTTGTTTAATGAATAAGAGGACAATGGAGGTCCAAAATTATCCTAATAATGAAATAAATCAATTCCAATGTGAAAGAGATATATCTTGGCAGCTTAATTGAGCACCCTTTGGTGTGAAAGGGGGTTGGATCACCTTTTCTGGGCCAACCTTGATCAAATCAACAATGCTATCATGGAGGAGTACTCATCAATGAAAGACAACACAATTTTAGATGGAGATGCTTTGTGTGGAAGTAGTGCTTTTATTGGATGGGGTTTAGGGTTTTCAAGCTCATATATTATTTAATGAAGAGGATGGCAGCCATATCCATTATGTATGTTGATATATTATTTTCTGAATATATATTCTATTTAGACATATGTCTCTCTCTTGTTGTTTAGCTAAGATTGTGTGTTGTTTAGCATAGGGTGTTCCTCATTGGGAATGCCACCTCTTCCATTGAGAAGATCTTGGAGGAGTCTTGAAATACATTTTCCACTATCAGGCTTGATTCCAAGCTTCATATTTCATTTACAACATAGATCCTGTTGAGGGTTTGGTTGTTTTGTAGGTTACAACAAGTGGAGGCTAGATCTAGGCCATTTCATTGCTCATTTTAAGTGGAGGAGGCTTCCTTTCCATTGGGAGGAAAATATTGAAGGCCTTTGTGCATATTTTCAGATATTAGCATCAGGCCAACTTGTATTCAGCCATACAACGCAGTTTACTTCCAGATCTGCATTATTTCTATAGGAGGAGTTGCAGGGTGGATTGGCACACCATTTGGAGAGTTGATTTTCTAGTGAAGGGGATCTGCCTTTTAATTAGAGGATCTATTGGAGGAGGCTATTGTATATATCATATCATATCAGCCACACTTTCCAAATCTATGTTTTACAATGGATCTTCAGCCCTAGGGCCTAGATCTACATCTTGTACATGGTGTTTTGCTAAAAACCCTTAAGGTGTTCTTCAAATGAGGTTGTATAGTGCTCAGATCTGTAATAGATCTATCTTTTGAGGCACATATCAGCCCTAGATCTGATGTATAATAATTTTCTATAGTAGAGCTAATAAAACAACACTGTAAGGGTCTTCCAACTTTTATACATAGTTGCAGCACCTCATTTTGAGGTATTTTGTCCATTGGAGGCTTGTACTTTCTTGTTGTGTATCTTATGGGCCATTATTCATGTATATTTTGTTGCTGCTATAACATATGAAAGGTCTCCATATTGGCCTCTTGATTTTATATGATGATTTGCATTATTGTTCCAACATTTTGCACTATATTCCTGCTTTTCCCATTTGGGAATATTACAGAGTTCACCCAATGTGGGTTACATCTCCAGGCCTAGTGTCAAGAGAGTGGAGGTCGCTTAATATAACGTTGTAAATGATGATGATGTACATGTCATGTTATTTATCATAACAAGGACAAACACCCTCAACCAAAGAGGTGTGTCTCTCCATGAGACGTTCTCCCTACAGGAACTTTCACTCAAATGGGCGTTCTTTCAACATGACAAGCTAATGAAGTCTCACATAATGTGGAAACAAGTATCCCTCAACATAGTGTTCACAGGGATCTCAACAGTAATACATCATCTCAAGAAAACAAAAAGCAAGCATAACATAACTACATCATATACCTCCACCTTCGAACATGGACGAAAAATGAAAAGCTCAGCTATTGAAATGGACTGCAACACTAAATTCCTGGCGATGAGTGGTGTAAAATTGATTTTCAACTTTTCCAATTCTGACACCATCAAAATCTAGGCCTTCGGGAATCGTTTAGATTCCCCATGATTCCACAAAAATTCCTCTCTGCCGATTGACTAGAGATCTACTACTCATATGACGAATTTGATCTCGCCATCACACTCCTTGTGAAATTCTGAGAAAAATGACTATAAACTTGATAACATTATGTCACTGTAAAAATTTACCTCCCAAGGAATATTTTCAGCATCTTGAGATTTTCATGTTCAGGTTTTTGTCCTCTTGCAACTCATTATTCTGTCCAGACCCTCCACACTCCTTCGCCTGCTCGGGACTCCTCTTGGCGCCTTCGCTGGTCCGACCTATGAAAATGATGGATTTTATATATTTGAGCACCAACAAAGTTTACCATGTAGATCGTTTGGTCCATTGGTGAAAGGCTTGTAATAGTGGTGGGGAGGTTGGGGGTTCCAACCCCATTGACCTCTCACCTTGGAGCATTTTTTTTGAACCCATCATAACTAGTTAGTAGTTACACTTGCCTCTGAGGGTTTCATATGATGTCGGGGTATGCTTTCACGCTTAACAAATTTGATTGGTTGGGTCGACGCATGGGCCGGCCGAACTTTCTGGTCGGTGCAGGTTTAAGCCTCGTCGACCCATTAAATGGTGTCACATCTTTGAGTAACAGGTGGGATATCAGGTCAAGCCATAGGACCTCACATGTTGTGTGTGTGTGTGTGTGTCTATATATACATATATATACAACATAACGGTCGAGAGGGGTGTGGCGGGGGTCACTACTTTCCACCCAATTTATATATATATATATATATATATATATATATATATATATATATATATATATATATATATATATATATATATATATATATATATATATATAATACAATGAATGGTGACTGGTGGGGTTAGTAGGTTCGAATCACCCCCCATAGTTTATATATTTTTTGGGTTTTATAAAAAATTAGTCATTTTTAACTAATTCAAAAATAGGGGTTATTGGGAAAATTAAGTAGACAACAAATTCCCCCACTTTTTGGATCCATATTCCATGCCTCAGACTTGGTAAATTTGTAGGATCATTAATCCTAGCCCACATGCCCACTTTGAACAAAAAATTTACCAAACCTATCTCCTCAATACGAACTCGGATTGGAGTTTCATTCACACCATTGGAGTCAAGGTGACAAGCACTTCAATTTGGTCCTCGTTTTGCTGCTGTATGAACACTTTGAATTTTGAGATATTTTTAGTCCTCTTATATATTTGATCGTATCTGGAGCCACCTGGATCATTCCTCCTCGCTGAAAATATTTTGGTCCTCTAAAAGCATGAACATAATCTGCAACTGTTGTGTGCATTTTCTGCACCACAAGCATCATGATAGGTCACCCTTCCTTCTCCTTCACCTTTGTTCTTTGGAGCCATAAGTGATGGTCCGACACATGCATCCTCTACAAACCTATAGTACAATATTTTACAAATCACATGTTCAATTAAATGACCAATCATGACCCAAGAATCACATACTTTCCATGCGTTTATAATAGACACTCTATGGTCAAGTTTACATCAAAATCAAAACATTACCCCAGCTACCAATACAAGGCCCAAACATCACTATTGCTTTAACAAGCAATGTAAAACACATCATCACTTTTACATTTTAATTCACAACACATTATTTACAAAATACGGCCATGAAAATATACTGTCTAGTAAAACCATCTTTTACTTAATAAATTAGACCACTATGAATGTGGTGGATTCATTTTTTGAAAAAAAATTCAACTAGTTCATGCACAGATGCTTTGTCCTTGAGATGTTGCTCTGGAAGGAGCCTCCAAAACGTGGCTCTTTGATGACCACATCTGTTGGAATGACTGTAATAATTCTTCTTCCTTGAGACTTTCTTAACCTTCTTCCTTCCCTTACGTGGAGAAGGTATTTCACACCTCATCCTCTTTCATGCTTCCATTCTCTTCCAGCACTCAACAATCACATGGTTATGTAAACCATAAAAAAATACATGGTTTTTGATGCCATGATTTTTGTTCATCATTAACAACGTGCTTGTAATAAAAATGAACTCTAGAATACTGAGACTTGTTATACCTCTCTTGGTTGCCTCCGGTGTAATTATGGTGATGATATCTTGCCTCGACTCTTCCTCTACAATGTGCATTGTCATGGGATGATGGTGATGTGTTCCCGTTGACACCTACTAAGGGATTGGGTGAAATTGTATAACAGTGTAAATTAGGAAATAAAGAAGTCTAAGAGACAGTAAAAAATGAATCCCAACAGTTTCACCTCCATGTATAAATTCATGCACACCCTCCATCAGATTCATATTCTATTTTTGTAGAGTTACCTCCTGGCCTAACATGGTATGAGAGCCATGTCCATTTTTGGCTTCCTTGCTATTGTTTCTCCCTCCTCCATTTTGAAAAATTGGCTCTGCAATTTTTGTAGAATGTCACCTCTATCATCCTGCCGAAATCCTACCAGAATTACTAATTTGTTGATTTGTTGTATTTTGTTTAGCTGGGATACCTATTGATTTTTTGTATTCTGCTCCCACACTCCACTCCATCTCTCTATGTGCTCATTCCCACACTTCGCTCCATATCTTTGTGTAGTCCCACATTCCCCCATCCCCCTCACCTCTCTGTGTAGTCTTGTTAGAAAATTATATATATATATATATATATATATATATATATATATATATATATATATATATAATAGAGAAATGCAACGCATAAAATATTCAGAAATCACAAACACAAAAAACACATAAAACTAGGGAGACACAAATATACATGGTTCACCCATTTTGGGCTACGTCCACCTTAAAGAGCTAGTCCTTCCTTTCTATTATCTAGCAAAATGAAGAGACACAACCTACAACAGATCTGCTGTAATATCCTCTGTTATCTCTCACGGTCTCTCTATTAGTTTCTCGCTTTCATAATACACACACAATACATAGCCATAATACAATACCCTCATACAAAATGAGGGGTTTCCTTCTAGGGAAAAGCCCTAAATCAAACATAAATTCTACCGTCAGATCATCCGCCTAATGAATGGCCCAGATTGACTAGAAATTACAATACATTTACATGGAAATTTTACATCTATTTTTTTAGCTTCGGGGGCACTACACCCGAAACCCCTCGCCGGGGGGGGGGGCTCCATAAAGTCATAGCCGACCCCCCTAGACCCCCCAGGCAGCATTTAATTACAGGTAGCATTTCTGCCCCATTTAGAATAGGGGTCCAACGTTGTGATACAAAATAAAGAAGATAATCAGGCTCCACACCTAATAAGTCTCTCATTCCTGCAAACTCTCCCTCCCCCTCACTGTTCTCCCCCTCCCACTAACTCCCCCTCCTCCTCACTTCTCTCCCCCTCCCACAAACTCACAAAATCTCTGTCCCCCTCAACGCTCACTCCCCATCCCCCTCACTACTCTCCCCCTCCCACAAAATCCCCCTCTTCCCCATCTCCCGTCCCCCTCACTACATCCCCTCCCCCTCACCATAGCCCCTCCCATCACCATCACACTCACCGAGTTCCCCTCCCCACTTTCACCTCCCCTTAACCCACCTTCCCCAGGTCGACCTCCCCCAGGTTTGACCCTTCCCAGGTCGACCTCCCCCAGGCCTGACCTTCCCCATGTAAACCTTCCCCAAGTCTAACCACCACCAAGAAAAAAAAAATCACAAAAAAAATAAATTCCAGAACTAGTTTTTTTTACAACAATTTTTTTTTTTTATAGTAGAGTTAATTTTCACTCCAGAATTGAGCTTTTTTTCCCTCCAACAATTTTTTTTTGTTCCCAAGAGTCACAATGCATTCTCTCATATCTATTGTGTGAGTTGTTCTCTTTGGCAAGGATAAATATCCATAATGGTCTCGGAAAATTAAGCACACTCCCATTTTTAATGATTTGTGGAGAGGAATTTGTGAAGGATAAGGAGACAATCCACTGAAAAAGCCCACCTCAGATAAGGAGATCGTCATTTGGGAAAACGAGAATTGCAAGGCATATGCCTTGATTGTAGCTTTTTTAAATGAATAGGTGTAACCATATTACATTGTTTTCAAATGCCTACGAAGCCTTGAGAAAATTAAAAGAACTCTATGACTCATGTTCAAAACTTAAAATTGTTCAATTAAAGATTTAGCTGTTCATCCTTGAATTGAAAAATGATGACCCTATTTCTTTATCATCAGAAGTAAGATATATCATGCAAGACATTAAGAATATTGTTGTAGAAGTTGACATACCTCTCATAGCTTATGTTAAGGCATTGTATCCCACTTAATCACATTATCTTGAATCATTGCAAGAAAGTGGAAACCTCATGAAAATCACCTTTGATTCCCTTGAGAAAATTTTGCAAAAAGAGAGAACGATTTTGGAAAGATGATAGCCTATATATATTCTGAAGAGGTTTTATGTTTCACACATATATAGCAATATTCTTCCAGAGGAAGAGGTGGCCGAAGAGGAAGAGGAAGAAGGAATTTTAGAGGAAGGGGGGCCAAACAAACTCAAACTAAAAAATATGATCTTCATTGCATACGCTGCAATAAATATTGGCATGATGCATATACATGTAAGTTTCCTTGGGATAAAATTGAGCAAAAAATAAATCAAGAAAAAGGTAAAACTCATATAGAGACAAAGGTAAAGCACCTAAATTTTCTCATTATGTTGTAGCACATTGTAACAATGGAGTAACTGATGAATTTTTTGATGTTTCATTTACTTCTTGGAGAAATAATTGGTTGCTAGATTTAGGAGCAATATGTGACATGAATTTTAGAAAATGTTTTTTTGAAGAATTTAATGACAAGGTTGATGGAGCAATATACTTTGCAGCTAAATCTAAACTCAAGCCATCAGGGCTTGGCACAATCAGGCTTAAGTTTCCTGGCATTCTAGATCATCTTCTACATGAGGTTCTATATCTCCTTGAGTTGAGGAGAAACTTGTTGTCCTTGGTCCACATCCGCCAGCAAGGATGTTCCATTGACATGTTTGAGGCAAGGTTGAGGTCAGAAAAGCATCAGATCACTCACTTGTCATGGAGGGAATAGAAGAAGGAAGACCCATAAAGCTGCAAGGTACCTCTACTCATGCACAAAACTTTTCATTCAGTTCTCATCATGGTGAAGGTACATTCCCATCAATTCTTTTATGTTATGCTAGATTTGGACACTTAAAATATGACAACCTTCGATTTTTGAAGAAAAATGGTGTTACTGGATTGCCTAGAATTCTTAGGAAACTTAAACAATGTGATGCTTGTATTCTAGGAAAGCATAGGAAACAATCCTTTCATGATTCACATTCCACAACACATAGAAAAATTGATCTTATTCATTCAGATTTATGTGGCCCCATGCCTATTTCTTCTGCAAATGGAAGTAAATATATCATGACATTTATTTATGATTACACAAGAATGTGTTGGGTTTACTTATTGAAGAAAAAATCTTATTCTTTTCAAACATTCAAGAATTTTCATGCATGGATTGAAAATGATGCACACACTCATATTGGCTCTTTGCGCATTGATAATGGAAAATAATACACCTCAAACGAATTTGAAAACTATCTTCACCAACATGGTATCAAACATCAAACAATTGTGCCCTGTAATCCCCAACAGAACGATGCAGCTGAAAGAATGAATAGGACAATTTTAAATATGGTTCACTCCATGATGTTTTTAAAGAATTTAAAATTGATGTTTTGGGATGATGCAGTTCTATGTGTTGTGTACATAAAGAATAAGTTTCCTTCTAATTAAATCAGAAAAAAATTCCTTGTGAAATGTGTCATGGTCACATTCCTTCGGTAAAACATTTCGGGGTCTTTGGTTCCACCTTTTATGCTTTGATACATAAGGTAAAAAGAAATAAAATTGGTGCTAGAAGTTGAAAATGTATCTTCTTGGGGTATTTTAATACCTCCAAAGGATATCGTATCTATGATGAAGTCAATAAGAATTTTGTAGTATCCAGAGATGCCATATTCCTTGAATCTTCCAAGAATGACAATGTCGTTGAGCAGAAACTTGATCGCTTGGATAAATTCACACATGCAAAGTCATTTCAAGAATCTGATAATCAGATCCCACATCTTGAGGAGGGGATTCCTATACTGAATCAATCTGTGGAATCATCTTCCGAAGCACTCTCTCCCCCACATGAAGAACCAAAAACGGATGACACCTTGAACGATGTGATTGACATAATTGGGAGATTGAATCTTGATTCAATTCCAACTAAGTCAAATGAGCAGCCTGGGCCATGTCAGAAAGGTCCCCCAAAATGGCTGACAAATACACTAGAAAATGTTCGTCCCGATGAGGTTGGAAAGATAGGAACAAGAAGTTCCACCAGATAAAATGGAGGTGACATAGATAATTTTGATTCACATATTGATATGGATATTGCTTATAAATATGAACTGAATTTGTCTACAGATATTGAACCAAATTCCTTTAAATAAGCCACTTCTCATGATGAATGGAATGAAGCAATGCAAAAGGAGTATGATGCATTGATAAAGAATGGCACTTGGAAGCTGGTTGATCCTCCTTTGGGAACAAAACCAATTGGCTGCAAGTGGGTCTACAAGAACAAGTACAAAGTGGATGGCTCACTTGACAAGCACAAATCCAGGCTTGTCAAAAAATGTTTGCACAGAAAGAAGGGGTCAATTATGAGGAAAATTTTTCCCCAACAGAAAAATGGGCCACCATTAGGACACTCTTTTCACTAGTGGCTCAGAAGGCATAGGACTTCCATCAGATGGATGTAAAAACCACATATTTTAATGCAGATCTAAAGGAGAAGGTTTTTATGTCCCATCCAGAAGGATTTTTTGTGAAGGAACAAGAACACAAAGTATGCAAGCTTATAAAATCCTTGTATGTCCTCAAGCAAGCACCATGATCTTGGTATGAGAAATTAATTGAGCATATTCTGAAACTTAACTTCAAACATTTTGATCTTGATGATGCAACTTTGTTTCTTAAGAAAATTGGGAAAACAGTTGTATATCTTGTGGTGTATGTAGATGATATTTTGATGACAGGGACCAATGAGAGTTATATTGCGTCCATAAAGAAATAATTGAAGAAAGGTTTTGAAATGACTGATTTGGGCTATGTTCACTACTATCCTGGTATTGAAGTAACTCAAC
This sequence comes from Pinus albicaulis, assembly GCA_034641835.2. NCBI lineage: Eukaryota > Viridiplantae > Streptophyta > Pinopsida > Pinales > Pinaceae > Pinus > Pinus albicaulis. Next base: position 570,363,384 of record CM076584.1, on the reverse strand, counting down.
ATCCTAAATTTATATACCTTTCTCAAAATAAGTACATTGGAGATATTTTGAACAAGTTTGGCATGGATGAATGCAATCCTTTGACCACTCTAATGGAACAAAACTTGAATCTCACATCCATTTAATGGAATGAATTCAAGGATGCAAGGAAGTATAGACAGCTTGTAGGAAGTCTCATCTACCTTACTACTACCAGACCATACATCTCATTTGATGTTGGAATCCTCTCTAGGTATAATGCAAAAATCTTGTGAAGGACATTGGTCTGTTGCAAAAAGAGTTCTAAAGTAATTAAAGGTGACTTAAGGCTTTGGACTTAAATATATAGATGTGGGTGACTTCATCTTGATTGGATACTCTGATTCAGACTTTAATGGGGTATATATTTTAGGTTATACCATGAGTCTTGGATCAATATTTTTCTCCTGGAGATCACGCAAAGAGTTAGTTCTGGAAGATTCCACAACTAAGGTAGAATATGTGGCAACAAACGAAGCAACAAAGGAAATTTTGTGGCTCAGGAAAATCCTAGAAGATTTGTAGATGAAACAAATGCATTCAACTCCCCTCATGATTGACAACACGTTTGCAATAAATTTGGCAAAGAACCCAAAGTTCCATGATCGAATGAAGCACATCAATAAAAAAATCCCATATGATTCAACATCATATTGAGGCCAAAACTATCCATATAAATCACTGTTCCACAAATGAGCTGTCTGCTAACATCTTCACCAAAGCGCTTGGAAGAGAAAAGTTTGAAAAATTTAGAATGATGCTTGGAATCACCAACATCCCTTCAGATTAATGGGGGGTAATGTTGACACCTAATCCTAAGGGATTGGGTGAAATTGTATAATAGCGTAAATTAGAAAATAAGGAAGTCTAAGAGACATTCGGAAATGAATCCCAACAGTCTCATATCCATGTCTAAATTCATGCACACCCTTCATAAAATTCATATTCTATTTTTTTGGAGTTACTTCCTGGCTTGACAGTTCCCATCATTATCTTTCCTTGAAGGTTTCATCAATGTCTTGGAACCTGCTGACACCTTTGAGAACTCTCCTTTGGTGTGTCCCAAACTTGTGAATCAAGGTCTTTGCATGACCTCCAATGGTTGAGTCATGCCTTGGCCATTAACACCAAGTCCTCCTCCTTGGTACCCCATCTTGGTAAGGATTCTCATGCGAGTTCCTGTAATGGGTACCTCCACATTTCTATTATAAATAACATCATGTGAAAATGACACTGAAGAAAGATCGCAATTGTTTACTTTGGCTATCAATTCTGAAACATGTGTTGATGGCTTATTTAAGCCTTTTTTGTGTTTCAACTCCTCCAAGGCCTCTTCCATGGCTTGCAGTTGAAGTTGCAGTCTTTGCTTCTCCTATTTCTCTTCTTGTAGAAGCCTCCTTAATTCAGCATCCTCTGCTTGAGGGATTTGGTTTCCGTGCTTCAATTTTTCCAAGGCCTCTTCTGCGGCTCCCAACTGAAGCTGTAATCTTTGCTTCTCTTCTTTCTCTTCTTGTATAATCCTCCTCAATTCAACGTTCTCCGTTGGAAGTCTCTGGTTGATATCCTCATTCGAATGGTGAGAAGGTGATGGAGAAGATACATGTTCACTTGAGGGGGTAGATGGAGCATCATCCTCTACTCTTTCTTTATCTTGTTCATCTATTATCTTCTCATAAGCTTCATAAATTATGTATGCCATTTTATACATCCTAAGGAAGGCCTCATACATCTCTTTTTCATCCTCCATTGTTGTACGGTCAATCGTTCACACTCGTAATTCACATCAACGAGAAGACCACTTTGATACCAAACTTGATCTGGATCTATTAAGCTACCAGAATTAACCAATACCTTTTACTTATGTGATGCTAATAGAATTGAATTTAAAAGAGAATAGAAGAACCACATGTGCATGTTGAAACAAATCAAGAACATGAGACATTTTATAACGGAGTTCACCCATTATGGGTTACGTCTATGGACCCAGTGTCAAGAGAGTGGAGGTCACTTCATATAATGTTGTAAATTATGATGATGTACATGGTATGTTCTTTGTCATAACAAGGAAAAATACCCTCAACCAGAGAGGCGTGTCTCTCCATGAGACATTCTCCCTACAAGAACTCTCACTCAAATGGGCTTTCCTTTAACATGACAAGCTAATGAAGTCTCACATGATGTGGCAACAAGTATCCCTCAAAATAGTGTTACACAGAGATCTCAGCTATAATACATCTAAATATTAGCAAAACAAAAAGGAAGCATAACATAATTGCATCATATACCTGCACTTTTGAAGATGGATGAAAAATGCAAGCTTGGCTGCTGAAATGAATTGCACCACTGAATTCCTGGTGATGAGTGGTGTAAAATTAACTATTAACTTGTCCAATTCTTACACCATCAAAATCTAGGCCTTTGAGAATATTTTAGAGTCCTCATGATTCCACAAATATTCCTCTCCTCTCGTTGACAAGAGATATCCTACTCATATGATGGATCTGATCTTGCTATCATGATCCTTACAAAATTATGAGAAAAATGACTTTAAACTTGATAGCATTATGTTACTGTAAAAATTTACCTTGCAAGGAATCTTTTCAGCATCTTGAGATTTTCAGGTTCAAGGTTCCATCCTCCTACAACTCATAGTTCCATCTGGACCCTCCATGCTCCTTCACCTGCTTGGGACTCCTCTCAACACCTTCACTGGTCCAACCTGTGCAAATGATGGAGTTTATGTATCTGAGCACCGAAATTTTTTTCCAAGCAGACAATTTGGTATGTTGGTGAAAGGCTTGTAATAGTGGCAGGGAGGTCAGGGGTTCCAACCCCGTTGATCCCCACCTTGACGCATTTTTAGTGAACCTGTTGCAACTATCTGGTAGTTAGACTTACCTCTAGCGGTCTCGTATGATGTCAGGGTTTCTTTTGGTGCTTAACGTATTTGATTGGTTAGGTCGCCATGTGAGCAAGACGACCTTACTGGTCGACGTGGGTTCAAGCCCTGCCGACTCATTAAATGGTGCCATGCCATTGTGTAATGGGTGGGGTCCCAGGTCAATCCACAAGCCTTGACCCATTTTATGAATTTATATATATATATATATATATATATATATATATATATATATATATATATATATATATATATATATAGATATAGATATATATATATATATATATATATATATATATAGCAGTCGAGATGGGTGTACCGGGGTCAAGACCCACCACCAAATTTTTATTTTTTAATACATAATGCAATGAACAGTGACTGCTAGTGTTGGCGGGTCTGGAGGGTCTAGGCCACCCCCATATTTAATATTGTTTTTGGGTTTTATAACAAATTAGTCATTTTTAACTAATTCATAAATAAGGGTTATTGGGAAAATTAAGTAGGCAACATTTTCACCCACTTTCGAGAGACAGATTCCATGCCTCAGACTCAGTCAATTTGTAGGATCATTATTCCTGACCCACATGCCCACTTTGACCAAAAATTTTGCTAGCCTTATATCCTCCATACGAGATTTGATTGGAGTGTCATTCACACAGTTGGAATTAGTGTGATGAGCACTTTGATCTAGTCCTATTTTTTCTTCCAATTGACCACTTTTAATTTTGAGCTATTATGAGTCCTCTTGGATCTTTGAGCATCTCTAGAGCCACCTGGATCAGTGAGGCCACTCTACTCTCTTTCTCTGAATGGAAAATGAATGCAAGCACAAATAATTAAGGTATATGATCAGTGGGATTTTATAGTACACAAATAAACTCTCTCTTTTTTCTCTTTCCTTATCCACTCTTGGCTACCATGCTCATTTATGGAACAAAATGCACTCGAATATAATGTATCAACTTTTCCTCCTAGTGGCCTAGTTATAACACAACCCTTAACCTACTAGTGGTTAAGTTTTACTCCTTCAACTCTTATCTATAGTTACAATATGGAATTTTCTAGAATCTTGTTCATAATTATTATGTGGCTAATCCATTTCTCCACGAATAAAAAGTGTTGGTGTGGCATCCTCTTGAATTATCATAGTCAAAATAGGAAGGCTGACTTTTGAGTGGCATAACTTTTGCATACAAAATTTTATTGATGAAATTATTATTTTTTTGTATAGGTATATACATGTAGAATAACATGAATATGAGTGGAACTTAAGTGGAAATTTTTACCCCAAAAAATGTCATTTGATGCCTCAAATGACTCTTGCAAAATTTCAAACCTGAATTTACCAAACTTTGTCTTGCTTGTAAAAATGGTCATGTGGGTAGATTCCTCTAGAATTTTTCGCTTGGAAGACATGAATATGTATGAAAGTCAATATAATGATCCAATATGGATCAAATTATGGTAAGGTATACATGTATATGATGCATCAATACCCATGCAATAGAGAGGTAATTTACATTGCATGAAATATGTCTATACGCTACACTTGATTATCAAGGATTAGGAGTTTTCTTTGCTAAGATTATTGAATGATTTAATATATTTATTCAATTTAATGCTTTTATATTATATCAATAAGAGGTTGAATCCAAAATTTTGTTATAATGCGACATTAAGGAGTTATGGTTGGTCTATTACAATTAAAAATAATGCTTCCTACTTTTTAACTAATTTAAACCATGTAGAAAAGATTTTACCATTTTATTATATCAATTACAAACAAAAGTAAGGAGACATGGTTGGTTTAATATTATTAAAAAAAATGGTTGATTATTATTAATAATTGTAGAACATGTAGACAAGGCTTGATGATTTTTTATTACAATTGGCTATACTTGTTTTTAATTGATTAAATTTTTACATAATTTAAAATGATGACATAATATAAGTGGATTTTTTTTTTTTTTTTTTCTAATGAACAATTTTATTCTCTTTATTTTTTTAATTTTTTTAAATTATGCGAATGAATACAAATCATACAGATGGTATATTTATCATACGATATGTTACAAATTGTACTATTTAATTGAATTAGGTATAATGCACATAGTTGTCAATTTGTATGTATTCAAAGTTGTTTGATGAACATACTTAATATATTTGCATGTTACTAATATATATTATACCCATGAGAATATTTCAAGTAATGATAGATTTTAGTTTACTACTTTTAGCTTAAATTAATTAGATAATTAAAATTTATAGTATACATTAGAATTTTAATGAACTTTCTAATTAATATAACAAATAGTCAAAAACAATCCACATCGTTGTAGGTGGTTAATGATGTCTCTTTATCATGATCCTTTTATTTATAATTTTTTTATGTTCCATGGTAATATCTATAAGATTAATATGGACACAAGATTTCCAAGTAGCCAAAACAATTATGCACCTACTAAATACATTCCATGAAAAGTTTAGCCCAAGTTTTTAAGCGTTTACTATTAATGATATTCTTTCTTGTGAAATATATGATGTTTGATCATTTTTTATTATCCTTTTATTATTATTATACATAATGTGTCCATAATGGTGTAGTGTCATAATTTGATGTTTTTGGATTTTCGTCTAGAATTTAGTGATAGAATTTTTTGTTAGATTGTGATTTTTTTTTGTTTAAAATGTGTTTTTGAATGCATAAATAGATGTGTCCTTTTGGAAAACCCCAGGGAACTCAAATTATGTAGATTACACAACTCAAACTTACAATTCAAAGAGATATCTATTGGATTTTAGACAAAATCACCTAGAAAATTTATCTAGAAAATGTCAAAAATGTTGAATAGTTGGACTAGTTGTCCATAATAGGATTTCCAATCACAACTAAAAAAAAATCATAAAATTAAATTTAAACATGATATGGGAACTCTAAATTAAAATGAGTGATAAAACTCATTTAATTTAAATTAAAAATAGAGACATCATTAATAAAATTATTCATCATTCTATTCATAGTACACTATACAAATCAAATGTAACACCCCACCCCACATTTACCCATTTTAATCTGCTCACCAGGGTAAACATGAGATGAGAGTTACTATACATGACCTGATTTCCATGATGCACTTATGGAAAATGGGGTACACATGTCCAAAACTTACTGCAAACAATTACTGACACATGGTCACACTGTTATCATCCTACCTTGACCCAACATTATTTCCTTTTAGTTTTGTTTCCTTAAATTTAACACAAAATTCTAGTTTTGGTAGTTTTTCGAGTCATAAACTTTTGAGGTCGTTTTGAGGGCTTGAACGAAATTTTGAAGAAATTTAGAGACTCAAAAAGAACTAAAAATATCTTTCATAAATTATATGCTTGGACTCCTCATGGAGATATTCCAAACAAGGTATTATGATATCCAAACAAATATTATATGCCAATGTTACGACCCTGGTAAGTTGGAGGTCCAAACTATTCATTTATACAAATACATTGTGACAATGGTACTTGTCGGTCATGAATGCATGGTTTGTTCATTGTTTTTATTAGTTCATCAAATATTCATCAAGAAGGCTTGTTTCCCTCTTGCACTAGCTTCAATAAAACACAGATTATCACATGCATTCATATAAATCAACCATGAGCCTCAAACCATGAATTAGATCTAAATTAAGAGCACCACATATAATAAGAAATATACCATGCATGTAACCGTCATTTAACCATAACGAAACCACGAAAAAATACTCATATAAAAAGCAATGGATCAACACTTATGGTCATTGGTCGTCAATAAATAATAACACATATTAACATATGCATGTACCAACCAAGTCAGGGACTTCCACATACCAGTCGACCATAGATTGGGAGTAACCAAATATTTCCTTCAGCGAATCACCCTCGTACCATATTCCAAGCATGAATGTGGGATCACATGGGATCAGCCAAAAGAAGAAAAAATAGAGAATCCAAAGGTGAAAACTCCTCCACTCTCAACCACAATTATTTCACCTAAACCAGTCTAGAAATCACCTAAACCAAAAAAATCTTGGATGCCTCAGAATTTCTTCACCATACCCAGAATAATTTTCCTATATGCACCGACATGTCAAGAGCTTCACGGAGAAAACCATATCCACACTCAACCCTTGGGATTTTTCCTGAGACCACCTCAATAGGATATAAAATCTACTGGCAATCGAAATCTCAACCAAAGGGAACCCACTACATCATGGCTATCCAAGAAATGAAAAATGAAAGTTTGTACACCAATGTCAATCCAGGAAAATCTCATGCCAATGAAAACAAAATTAACAATAAACCAAATGCATGAACCTTGCATTCAAATCCAAACAAGATAAACATGCATGAAACCTGCTACCTACAAAATCCTCCTACTGTTTTCTCTTTCTTTTCTTTATTTCTTCCCTTTCTTACGGCATGCCAACTTTCCTCTTGCACTCCCTTTTTTTCTTCTTGATAACATTCCTCTTGTGCTCCCTTGCTTGTGCCCTTCCATGCTTGTGTCTTCCTTGTGTCCAAGTTATCTCTCCCTTCCTCTCCTCTTTCTCTTCTCCAAAGGCGACTCATAAAAAATGGATCCATGAATGTTCTCTCTATCTCTCCCTTTTTCCTTTCTCTCTTCTTCAATTTCCCTTGCATGCATATTCTTATCTCTTCATCTTCCTTTTATTTTATTTTCATTTATTTCTTGTATTAATTATCATTTATTTATTTTTACCTCTTACCAATCCCAGTTTCCATAGCCAATAAATAATTAACCACAAGTGGATCCTAATGCAATGTTTTTCCCTTCATTCATCTTGGAATATGTTTCCCGTGACCTTAATTTTATATTTTTCTTTATAATTCACATCTATTACATGTAAGTTTAACCCGAGGCTGTTACAAACCCATACCCCTTAGGGGAACACCGTTCTCAATTTACTATGACACTTATGACAAGAAAAAATACTAAACCTAACAAAAATATTTCTTATTGAGCTTTATAACCTAGCTCGGTGAAGTATTTACAATGAAAAAATTTCGGCAATATGACTAACATACTGCTTATTATAGATTTATAAACACAACTCGATGCAGTATTTACAATGAAACACACACACACACACACACATAAATATCAAAACCTAATTTTCTTCAACTGAAAAATAAAGAATGATATAAGGACTGCATTCGATCAACCATCTCCCATGTAGCTTCATCGGGCCCAAAGTGTTTCCATTGCACTTTACATTTCTCTATTGCTTGGTTTCATAGCATGAGCTTCTTCCATTGTAGGATGCATTAAGGCTCTGGCTGGAACTCTCCTTTTGGTTCCACATGAAATATAGACCAATCAATCACATGATCAACATCCCATATATACCTTTTAAGTAATGAAACATGGAAAACATCATGGACTTTCACTAATGGGAGGGAATCAAGGTTATATGCCACTTGTCCAATCCTCTCAAGGATCTCAAAAGGCCCAAAATACTGAGGTGCCAACCTGGCACATGACCCAATCTTCAAGGAGCTCTTCTTGGACTTGATACACAAGTACACATGCTCTCGAATTTGAAACTCCTTTAATACCCAATGTTTATCCGCATATCTCTTCTACCTGTCATGTGCTACCTTTAAATTCTTTTTGATAACCAACATCTCTTGCTCCATCTCTATCAACATATCCAAGCCAATAAACACCCTCCTCACTGGATCACTCTAGCTGGTATGAGTGTTACAACTCCTCCCATAGATAACCTCAAATGGACTCATGTTCAAGGATTCCAGATACCCATTATTATAAGAAAACTCCACCAGTGGAAGATACTCCCCCCACTTCCTTTGTTGATGCATGACATACATCCTCAACATATCCTTAAGGATATTTTTGATTCTCTATGTCTTCCTATTTGGTTGCGGATGATAAGTTGTACTAAAAGCTAAATCTATCCCTAAACCTACAAACAACTCCTTCCAAATCTTGGAATTGAACTTTTCATCTCTATATGATATAATACTCTTGGGAACTCCATGCAACCTCACTATCCCCTTAATGATACTTGATCCACTTCACTAGCTGAATTAGTAGACATTACTACAATGAAGTGAGTTACCTTGCTCAACTTTTCAACCACAACCAAGATGGAGTCATGATTCCTATACGTCATAGGAAAACCTAGAATTAAATACATGGGAATGACCCCCAATTTCCATTTCAGAATTGGAATAGGTTGTAACAAACTAGCTAGATGCTTGCATTCAACTTTCACATGTCCAAAATAAAAGCACTTAGTAACAAAATCAACCACCTCTTTCTTCAAATTTGACTAATAATAGAACTTCTTAATAGCTTTCAAAGTCTTCGGGTATCCTAGGTGGCATTAATACGACTTGACATGAAGCTCTCTCAAGATAATATTCTTCAATTCACTATTGTAGGTCACATAGATCTTGCTCATGAATCTAATTAAGAAATTTGGTATTTCCTTCGCCTTATTGTTGCAATCTCTCCTTCAGCTGCTAGTACCTCTCATCATGTTTCCCTAGATGCAAGATCTGCTCCTTCAAATATGTCTTATAAGAGCTCACAACTGAAACATAATTTACTTGTACTATCCTACTAAGAGAATCCACAACCCGTTTCTCCTTGCCTTTAATGTACCTGATTTCAAAATCAAACTCACTGAGATTATCCAACCATATAGCTTCTCTTGCACTCAGATTATGCTAGTAAAACAAGTTTCCTTTCTCATCCTTTACATATGGAACACATATCAAAAAATTTATAAATATGGTTGTATGCTCTGCATCTGTCATGGAACCAATCTTGAGCTCACAAAATTCCTTGGCCTTTCCATCAAAATATCTCCTAGACAAGTACTTCTTCCTAAAGAGTCTTTCAAATTCTTCCCAAGTCAGCTCCTCTTCTCTGATTCCTCTAACATGCTTTACATCTTCCCCAGATATCTACTTTTCATTTGATACCAAAATTGGATATCTTGGCTTTCATATTCTCCAATTAATCATGAAGTCTAAATAATTTCCTCATTCCAAGCAACCATGCTTCTTCATCTTCTAACTTTGTCATATCACCTTCAAAAGTAGGAGACTTAGATTTCTTGAATTCCTTTGGAAGGTAGCCCTGCTCACTCCTCCTATAATAATGTTTGTGGTGATGATGATGATGTCTCATATAAGTAGATATATAATGAAATCCTTGCGTACTATCCCTCCTCTCAGGTGTATCCAAGATTCTACCACTCTTCATTGTATCCTCCTTATCCATCTTGTACCTTTTATCAGACTTGCTTCCATCTACACTATTATTATTTTCTTATCGCCTATCTACATGAATAATCCCCAACTATCCTTGCTTCTACAAATATGAAATGATTTTAAAAATAACTAAGTTGACCTTAGCTTTCTTTTCTTGAGCTTTCGTAAGGCTTTCTTGTGATTCAATCAACCTCTCATTGTTTTCTTTGAAACTTACGATTTATGCCTTCATGTTTCTCAATGTATATTCTAGATCACGAGAGTCTCCCTCTCCCTGATCTTCAACTAACTTCTCCCATCCCACTAATGTCTCTTTTGGACTATCTGGGGAGTCATATGAGTTGTACTCAACTATTCTTCTCTTCATCTCTTAGCCTTCTATTTCCTGCAACATATCACTCTTAGATAAAATAAAATGTATAATAAGTTAACATTACCTCAAATTACTATTGGGAAGGCTACTACATCTACACAAGCCAATTCAGATAAAAAAGATACATAATAATATTGAGAACATATTAGTGCATGCATGAATAAATACACTTGAACAACATTAAAAATAAAATAACTTCCATGCATGCATGAAAAACATATAGACATGTGTAGTTACCCTATAGATATGCACAACATTTGTCATTTACCCTAAGGTATAGTGTTGTAAAACTTTCTCTGATACCACTATGTAACACCTCACCCCACATTTACCCACTTTATCGTACTCACTAGGGTAAACATGAGGTGAAAGTTATTATGCATGACCCGATTTCCAAGATGCACTTATGGAAAATGGGGTCCAGATGTCTATATTTGACTGCAGACACCTAGTGACACATGATCACACTGTTATTAGCCTAAATTGATCTTACATTATTTCCTTTCAATTTCATTTCCTTAAATTTAACATAACTTTCTACTTTTAGCATTTTTTGGGTCCTAAAATTTTGAGGTCGTTTTGAGGGCTTAAATGAAATTTTTAGGAAAAACAGAGAGACAAGAAAAGTGCCAAAATCCATCATGATATATTCTATTTGGGATCCTCATGGAGATCTTCACAAAAAGGTGTTATGATAGAAAAATAGAGATCGTATGCCAAAGTTACGACATCAGGAATTTGGAGATCCAAATTATTCAATATACAAACACTTTGTGACTATGGTATATGTTGGTCATGAATGCATAGTTTGTTCATTGTTTTCATTAGTTCATATGATATTCATCAAGAATAATTTCTTCCATATCCAATATCTACAAAAAAACACAGATTAAAACATGTTGTTATAAATCAACCATGAGCCATCAAACCATGAATTAGATCTAGATCAAGAGCACATCATATAATAAAAAATATACCATGCATGTAACCAACATTTAACTAGAATGAAGCCAGGACAAAATAGTCATATAAACAATAGTGAATCAATACTTATGCTCATTGATCATCAATAAAGAATAAAACATATTAACATATGAATAGTTCCAACCAAGGCAGGGACTTCCATGTACCACTCAACCATATATTGAGGTGAACCAAATATTTCTTTCAACCAATCACTCTCTTTCCATATTCCAAGCATTAATGTGGGATCACATGGGATAAACCAAAACAAAACCAACTAGGGAATACAGAGGTTAAACCATCTCCACCATCAACCATAGTGATTTCACATAAAATGATCTAGAAATCACCAAAACCAAAACTAGATTGGATGCCTCATAATTTCTTCATCATACCTAGAGGAATTTTCCTGTCTCCACCCACCTATCAAGATCTTCCCTAAGAAAACCATTTCCACCATCAACCCTTGCAATTTTTTCTGATACCCCCACAACAGGATAAAAAATATACTAACAATCCAAAGCTCAACCAAAGGGAACCCATTACATCATGGCTATCTGGGAAATGAGAAAGGAAAGGTTGTATTACACGACTATCAATCCAGGAAAATGTCATGCAAATGACAACAAAATGACCAATAAACCAAACGAATTAACCATGCATTCAAATCCTAGAAGGATTAACATGCATGCAATCGGTTACCTACAAAATCCTCCTCCAAGATGCTCATTCTTTGCTTGATTTCTTCCCTTTATTACTACTGTCCAAATTTCCTCTTGCACTCTCTTGTTTTTTCCTTGCTTACTTGTGTCTTCCTTGTTCCTAAGTACTCTCTCCCTTATTCTCCTCTTTCTCTTCTCCAAAGGTGAATGCTAGGTCCCTATAATACTAGTGTACCCCCTTATTGTTATTGGTGTGCGCATGTAGTCCCCATATTGTTATTATTGTGCCCCATAGAAGCCCAATATTGTTATTGTTGTGCCCTTAGATTGTTATTGTTATGTCGGCTAGGATTATATTGTGACACATTGGACTCCTATATATGGAAAGGAGGTTTTTTCATTTGTATCATCCAAGAATTGTTCATTTATGTAATGTAAAGGAGGTTTCCCCCTCAAAGAGGTTGATTTCTAAGTCATTGATCTCTCTTTTCTTCTATTTTGTGATATGGTTTCATAACATTTGGTTTCATAGCTTTGGATTCTATGGTTTCACTGCTGCTGCAAACAAGCCATCTTGGAATTTTGGCTATAATTTTTTTTTACGAAAGTTCATAAGCTAAAAAAAACCCATTTGAACCGAAATCCTAAGAAATGTCTTGTAAAAATTTTAGATCTTGGTTCGCTATATTTTCAAAGATATAATCTACGAAAGTTAGGGTTTTTGCAAGCTCCATAATTTCATCTCAAATAAGTGGACGAGGGAAAATCGTCATAACTTTTGTTTCATACATTGGATTGAAATTATGTAAAAAGTGACTGAAAGTTCACTTTCAGAATTTATTTTCTTGTGCATCAATTTCAGAGTTGAAGGTCAAAAAGTGACACGTGTCATGTTGTACACATTAGCTCTGTTGAACCAACCCATAATTAGGTCATTGTGGGAGATTAGGCATGAATTTACTTGAAGAATCCAAATTAGGTCTGAGCTATGGAATTGGATAGAAGACTCAAACGGATACAACATGAATTAATTTCAAATATTAGGGATTATAAATTACAGAATTACAACCGTTTCAAGATCGAGCTCCTAAAATCAAGAAAAAGGTGTGTATTTAAAAAACAAATTCCATAACTTTTGTTTGAAAAAACAGTTTGAAGTGATTCCAAGGGCATATTGTAGCATAGATATTAGTATTGAGTTCTATAATGCCTCCCAAAAATAATTCCACACCCATCAAGCCCTCAGAAATCTCTACTATGATGGATGAAGAGGAAGAAGTGCAACATTATATATCAAAATTATGAGACCAAGTGCAACAAATTTCTCTCTCGCAAAATGTAACCAAAAATGAAATGGAAGCAAAGATGGATGATTTGAAGAAAGGAATGAAAGCTAAGATGGATGGTTTTAAGAATGGAATAGAAACTAATATGGATGGCATGGAAGCGAAGATCGCTGGTAAAGAACAAAAACTAAAAGGCAACATGTAAGAGATAAAGAATGATCTAAAGGTAGACATGGAAGGTTTGAAGGAATGTTTGACAAATATGCTACAAGAAATGATTCCTAATGGAAAAAAGGTAGTAGAGGAAACTCATGATGAAAAAAAATAAATCTTAATCATAATTTCATAGACTCTAATGTTGGATTGAAGACCCACCATATTCCAAATATCGATATGAGAAAGTTTGATGGAAAGGATCCTGTAACATGGATACTATGGATGGAGCAATACTTTGATATCCATAATGTGAAAAACATGCAAAAGGTATGAATTGAACTTTATTTTTATAACCCAATACAGTTTTATGGCATCGAAGGCTTTGATCTCATAAAAAAATTGTCACTTGGTCAATATACGAAGGAAATGATAACAAATTATGAGGATACAAAGAGAAACACCCTCTTTAGCCAATTGATAAATCTCAAAAAAAAGGGTTCAATGGTGGAGCACATTGAGGAATTCAAAAAATTGAATATAAGGGTAAAGGATATTCACGAGGACCATAGGATTTATGTCTTCATAGGGACTTTAAAGGATAGCACCCAACGTGATGTTCACCTTTGAGAACCCGATTCATTAGAGAAGGCATTCAGATTGGCAAGAAAAATTGAAAGAAAAAGTATGGCGAGAAGGAAGGCTACCACTCATAACTATAAAGATGGAAATGTTGCTACTCCTAGACTTCCACAACCTACAAGGTTGAAACCACAAAAAATGGGCTTTGCTATAGCTGTGATGGTAAATTAATTAAAGGTCATAAGTGTGCTGAGAAGAAATTATTTTACATAGATTTTGAAGAAGATGAATAAAAGGAACAACAAAATTCAAAAGAAGAGGATATACACTAGGAACCAACCCTAGAGGAAGAAGAAATGAATCTGAACATATCCTGTAATGCATTGGCACTAATTACCACTCCTCAAACTCTCAAGATAGAAGGACATATTTATTTTCTGGATAAATATTTCTTGTGGACAAGAGCAATCACCCTAGTATCCCAATATATAACTAGAAACAAAAAACCATTTGAATATATCTTTCCATAAAATATTAGCATTTAGATTATCAATGAGATGTTTTATGTAGACCTTTCCCTTCATCCTTAATAATTCCTTCAATTTTGAGAAGAATCTACAATCACAAACACGAAAAGATTCAAAAGCACCTAAAGTATATAATAATACAAATACCAGTTTAACTTAATGATCAAGGAGATTAAGAATTTTCATTGTTTTATTGAATCTAAAAAAAACACAATGAGAAAATGGATCCATATCTATTATAAATAATATGAAGAGCAATCTTACAACCTAAGCCTTGATGTCATAAGCCTCTTTCAATGGTCTCCTTCCCTTCCCTTGATGACAAGCTCTTCAGACCCAAAACTAGCAACATGATTTTACAAATTCCAATCCCAAAAGTCTCTCATTCCTTTATTCATATGGTTAATTTATAGGGAGGATGAGGCAGTTTCTAGTTCCACTTCTCAAGGGATATGATCCTTAAGAAAATAAGTTTAGTTCCATATACCAAGGGATGAGGTGCAAGTATGTAGTGGTTCAAGGTTTCTAATTTGGATAAGATTCCTCAACCAAAGCTTTTAGATTTTACTTTTTTATTTTTACCTACATGAATAGACCTGCGCAGTTTTTAGTGGAAGAACATGCACATATATGTGCATTTTACAGTGGAGGAAACTATGTATGCACAGTTTTTGTTCAGGAAAACTGCGCAAATGCTCAAAAAGGGGTTTTAAGCAGTGAAAACCAAAGTTCCTTTTGTCCCTGGTATTATTCTACTTCAAGCTTCATAGGATTCACTTGAGACACTCCACCAGATGAAGAGATATCCATACTGATAGTCATGGTGACAAATTTTAGTGTAACATATTTCCCCCTAAAGTGCAAAGACAAAAATTTTTTTTGATAACAGAAGTGCTTTATCATGTCAAAGGTTTGGATCAGAGAAGAATTGGTTGATGACCTAAAATGAACAATCAAGAATTATCATATCATGCTTTCATATAAACATCACTGAGGTAGGCATTCCCATACTTGAGTAAACAAAAATCGATGAACTAGTATGGAAATACAAAAATATCCATGTCAACAGTAGACATAGTATGGATGCAACCATCAATGGATTTGTATTTACAATCATGAATATTTAATAATTCCACGCATCTTGTATGGATGAAACTATATACAGGGTCTTGATCTCCATCTCTCGATACATATTACGAATTTAACCATGCGAGTGAATGTCTCGAAGTCGAACATGGTAGAAATCACTTGATTACTGGTCAATTATGAAAACTGTTAACAAGTGTGAGAAACCACCAATCATGAAAATGGTCCTCAAGATACTCCTAGTAAAATCTATGAGTGTGATTAAATGTTTTGAAGTTGAACACTCATATAATCATTCGATCGAAAGCCAATGATGAGCCCCTATCGTGAAAAGTGAGAAACCTTCCATTAAGGCATGCAGGAATTAAGGTATTGAAAAGGTTTTCTAAATAAAATTCCTAGAGAATGAGTTGAAGTTGATAGGAAGAAATATGTTGTAGGAGGGCCTATGACACGAAACTTCGAGTCAAGTTTTGAAGAAAAATATTTGAAGTGATTTAGGATTGACTCAGGGATGACCAACATGATTAAAGGTTATGAATAGAAAGGTAATTTTTACTAAGGTTATACTTCTCTTGAACATATTGGAGACACGACATATGATTTGGCAGAATTCGACTCAATGATACTACCCAAAACCAACTGAAGACTTTAAATGAGGTTTGATTAAATATGAGACAAATGGAATTCCCAAACCAAAGACAAATGTGATAGTGTGTCATGTTCAAGAGAAAAATACTGCCTTTAATAAAAAGTATAAAAGATGGATTATTTTTCTGACTTTTTCCCCCACCATTACTCGCAAGTATCGCTTTATTTTTTTCAAGCTTGAGGAGCATATCATTTTCTTGTTGTGTAAGCTCATCCTTTGGATGAGTCCATCTCAGTATTTTTAAGAAACCCTAAGAAGGAGTGGTTCGGTCATGTTCTAATCGATAGGTCCTCCTCTATTTAGTTTTGACGAGTCCAACATATGATTAACTAAGTGTTTTTCAGTTTTAGGGAGTTAGAAGAAAAACATAAGTAAAATCCGTAGTGTTATTTTTCATAAGTTTAGTCTCTCAAACCCGAAAAAGGATAAAATTATGTAGAAGAGAAATCTATTGACCATTCTTATTCAACATATACCTTTTTCGTAAATAGTCTAGTTCATTCTGGAAAAGGGGTAAAATTATACTGAATAGATGATCGTTCATTTATTTTAACGAGTTCAAATAGTCAAGTGCTCTACGATCTTTTCATGTTTAGATACTTTGAAAAGGGCTTAAAATAAAACTCCAAGGTTTCACTTTTTCGTAAGTTTTAACGAGTCTGGAGAAGTGATTAAAATGTACTCATATTACCGGATTTCAATATAATTAATGAGAAGTAAAATATGGAAATAACTCAGAATTTTCATATGTTTTAAGAGCATGAAATGTTGGAACAGGGTCCCTTAAAAGCTGCGAATTTTGTACAATTTTGTATATTTTTTGTCTTAATTAGTCTAACGCAGGGGTTTTAGGGTAGGTAAAAGCCCCAAATGCATTGTAATGGGTCAAGGGTATACCAAGAGTCCGAAAACCATGGTTTTCAGACCATTAGAAGCATGGGCTAAGTCGATATAAATAGATGAACATTTTGAGTCTTAAGGTAAGCAAGAATTAAGTCTGATGCTAAGTGCAAATTGTTAGATTTGTGGTCGGGTCATTTGGGTAAGGACTCCTACTGGCTGTGTGCACGAAGATCCTCAGTCCTGCTATGTGCGGACCATGTTGGCTGTGTGTACAGGCCGTGTTTGGATTGTATTGGATTTTGATATTAATATATGCAGATTTAGTTAAAGTAGCTTTGTGTTATCGGATCTGATGTGTTACTGTTGATGTGAACCTTTGGGTTCTATTAGAATTGAGAATACAATTGTGTTATCTGTTATCCGTTATGCTATGAATCTGTCTATGTTATGGTATATCGGTAATTTGTTAATGATGTGTTATGATAATTGTTGATGTGCACGTGGATGCGAAGATATTGACTAAATATGTAGCTCTGTTATATGGTGGATTACATTGTTAAAAAATCTACAAACAGATCTGTCTTGTGCTAACCTTTTGGCTCAAGGGGTCTTGACCCAGGTTCGGAAGTTAAGGTTTGCCAACAAACCCCTATACTACTGGCTCTTTTGGTAGTGACCTACTTGCGCAGGCCAAAGTCTCACTTGAAGCAGTATGGGTGGGTGCTGGAACCAGGTTTTCGCACCCTCGGAGAGAGAGTAGGTA
The DNA here is from genome assembly GCA_034641835.2 of Pinus albicaulis. Classification (NCBI taxonomy): domain Eukaryota; kingdom Viridiplantae; phylum Streptophyta; class Pinopsida; order Pinales; family Pinaceae; genus Pinus; species Pinus albicaulis. The sequence continues at coordinate 570,345,278 of CM076584.1, read as the reverse complement.
AGTCAAACCGTGCGGCAACTACCATATCTACGTAGTCAGAGGTCATTCATAGATTAACTAGAGTACAATTTTATCAGATTTATAAAATAGGCTTGCATCCATGTGCGGACAGCCAAGCATAAGCATACAACAATATATTCACAGCAAACTTAATCAGATAGTTGATACAGTTATCATAACACAGATAATTCGCAGCTCATAAACACATATCATTCGCAGTTCGTAACAGAATCACATATAATTCGAGTCCACAATAACTAGATAGATCAAACAACATCAGATATCCACAATACTTTGCATATATTATTCATCAACAAGTCTCTTACATAACCCTAAAATCCCACCTGCGCACACAGCAGCAGGGTTCGCACATAGCAGGACTGAGGATCTCCCTGTACACAGCCAGCAGGATTCCTTTCCCCAAAAACCCAAACAGATCTACTAATTCGCAATTCACATCAATATTTTTCCCAAAATCTATCCTACAACTCAAAAAGGTTCAACTCCTTATACTATTTTAGATTATACATAACTCTTGGTCTACCCTTGGCCCGCTTACAATGTATTAGGGGCTTTTACCCACCCCAAAACCCTTGTGCTAGACTAAATATAATCACAAAAATATAAAATGGACCAGATTCGCAGCTTGTAGGAGACCTTGTTCCAACAGTCCCCCAACACAATCTTGTGACTCGTCCCAAGTCACTGTGGTGGTGGGGTCTCCACCTGCGCTTGTACAGCTACTTCGGCCATATAGTCATTTGATCTGATGCGGTTTGAGTCAGCTACCATTGATGTAGCCGAGGAGCATATCCCCACACAGGGTAGCAAGCCTAGCTGCTCCACCATATGTGATCTCCTTAACTGTGTAGGGACCGAGCCAATGCTGCTGGAACTTCCCAAGATGCTTTTCAAACTGGCTATCATACAAGAGGACCAATTGGCCTTCCACGAAAGTCTTTTGGTGAATGTGTCGGTCATGCCAGGCTTTATCACGGGCCTTCTGGACTTGCTGATGGAAATTCACGATAAATCGATCTTCCTCCAAAGCCATAAGTTGCGCTAATCGCTCTTCCATGACGTCTGGTTTTTCCATGTTTGTAAATGCTGCGATACACATACTAGGAACAATATACTCCATGGGAATAACAGTTTCCTTACCATAAGCCATCCTAAATGGGGTTTTTCTAGTTAACTTCTTGCAGTTTTTTTGATAGGCCCAGAGGACCGACGGGATGCACACGTCCCAATCGCTGTGATTAGCATTGCATACCTTGGTCAGCGCATGCTCTAAGATTTTATTAAAAGCTTCAACTGCGACATTGGCTTGGGGGTGATATGGCATGCTCTTTGCATGATGGATCCAGAATTCCTCAGTCAAAGCTCATATTGTTTCATTAAAAAAGTGTGTACCTCTGTCACTCATGAGAATATTTAGACATCCAAACCTGGTCAGGATTTGTTCAAAGATGAAATGTGCAGTGGTATCCACATTAAAATCCTTTACTGCTTGCGCTTTCGCCCACCTAGTGACATAGTTTGTGGTCGTAGTAATGTAGCACGCACCCGTCTTTTTTCCTGGGGGATTGATAGGCCCGACGAAGTCGATAGCCCACTTATCAAATGCTTGTAGGGTCAGTTGTGGTTTGAGGGGCATTTCATCTCTACGGGATGGCCTCCCTATTTGTTGGCACATATTGCAGGCTTTACAATAGTCGTGGGCATCAGTATGCAGGGTTGGCCACCATAACCCAGCCCTCAAGATCTTCTGCGTCATTGATTTCCCTGCGTAGTGACCTCCTGCTACTCCGTCATGAGCATCGGTCAAGACGGCATGCCTTTCGTGCTCCAAAAATATTGTTGTAATACTTAATATACCCCCATCTTATATAAGTGTATTGCGATGATGGGAAAGTCTGCTGCCCGGGTGACTAGCTCTTTTTTCTGCTGTATAGAGTGCTTTGGGGGTTCCGTCCATGTAGTTAAGAACTGAATGATATCAGCGAAGTGTGCATCTACTACCTTGATAGTAAAGGGGTGCGCATCAGGAAATCTGGCTTCCAGGTCAATTGGCTCCTCACCACTCTCTATTCGGGATAAGTGGTCCGGAACAACACTCAACTTACCCGTCTTGACTATGATTTCGGAGTCATACTCCTAAAATAACAGTAACCATCGACATATTTTACCCCCCAACACAGGCTTATTAACTAGGTATTTTAAAGCTGAATGGTCTGTGAACATTTTGAAGTGACCACCTAGCAAGTAATGTTGATATTTCTGCAACGCGTAAACCATAGCTAATCCCTCCCGCTTGGTGGTGGAGTAGTTTCATTCCTCGCAGAGAGCTTCCTACTTGCAAAGGCAACCGGATGGTCAATATCTCCTTCCCCTAGCTGCGTAAGGACAACCCTGAGAGCAATGCCTGATGCATCGACATGAACATGAAATACGTTCTCCCAATCTTGAAAGATGAGAATAGGTGCTGAGACCATATTTTCCTTTAGTAGCTCGAAGCTCTTTTGGCATTCGTCATTCCAAAATAACGAAACATCCTTTTTGAGCAATTTCTCCATAGGGGAAGTAATCAGTGCATAGCCTTGAATGAATTTCCTGTAGTAGATTGTGTGTCCAAGGATCGAGCGTAGCTATTTATCTGTGGTTGGTACTAGAAAATTTATGATAATGGTGATTTTGGCAGGATCTACCATTAGTCCTTGCCGACAAACTATGTGGCCGAGCAAGATTCTGAAGGGCACACAGAAGATAAACTTCTTGATATTTAGGTAAATCTGGTGTTTCTGGCAAGCATCTAGCATCACGCATAGGTTTGAGACGTGTGTCTTGACTAGGCCGAAGACAATCCAATCATAGAAATACACCTCGAGGAACTTGTGAATGAATTATTTGAACACTGCTACAATGACCCAGGAGAAGATCGCAGGGGCATTTTTGAGTCCAAACAGCATGACAGTATACTGAAAAGATCCCCACTCAGTGGAAAACGTGGATTTGCTACAGTCCTCAGGTGTGATTCTTATCTGATGGTATCCTGAGAACCTGTCCGTGAAAGAATATGCTTCCTGTCCTCCCAGGCTGTCTAAGATTTTGTCTGAGAATGGCGTTGGGAATGGATCATGAATGCAGGCATCGTTTAACTTGCGTAGGTCTACACAGATCTGAATCTCTCTCTTAGTTTTTTTTTTCCTGAACCACCATTGGACTGACCCAGTCTGATTGTTCAACGGGTTTGATGATTCCTGGAGCAAGCATTTTATCAAGCTCCTCCTTGACCTTTTGCTTATATTTGGGGTTCAACCTATAAGGTCGCTGCTTTATGGGCCACACATTGGGTTTGAGAGTGATATGCATGACCTCTAAGTCCCCTGTGATCCCCTTTAGCTCAGAATATTTTGTAGGGAATAATTCCTGGTATTCTGTAAGAAATTTAACCAATTTTCCTACTGTATTCTCATCCTAGTAGTCCCCGATCTTAACCAATTTAGGGTGCTCTTTCATCCCAATGTTTACTTTGCACAATTTGACAAGCTTAGTGACATCCACTTCCTTTAGGGGAGGTTCTTCAATGACACACTCCCCTTCTGACTCCGGGATAGAGACAGAGTGCAGATCATCTTCACCTTTCTCACTTGCCAAGCTGTGGCAGTTGACAATATCGTGCATCTGCGTTTCCCATGTTGGCATTCCAAATACTACAAAAGAGATAGGATTTCCAAGCATGAACATATCTATGTCCTGTAGAGCTTCATCAAGCACCTTGGAACCTCCTATCAATCCAAATGTTCCTATAAATTCATTCTTCAAAGTTTCCCAGTGGTGGGTGCGCTGATGTAGCTCTGCATCCAGGTATCAGGCAGTGGGGATTGGATCCAACGCGTGAATGAATAAGTGAACCCACTCTCCTATAGTTTGGTCGTCCCTTGCCTCCATCCATGCAACCACATGTTCACGTGGATCCCTTGGGCCAAGGAATAGCTTGACCCATACCTCTACTGGGGTCTCAAATCGCAAGAGCATCCTGCCCCGACAATCCTCCCATGCCGGGAATGCTTCCTTATGCATCTCCCACCAGTGTGCAGGGGTTGTACACATTGCTAGGTTAAGGGCCCATAACCTTCATTCCCTAGGAACCTCGGCTTCAAATTCCCACAAAAAGTCCCTAACATTACCAAAACCATCGAAATAAGGTAGATCTCTTACCTCTGAGGAGATGCAGTAGAAGTTCTTCATGATCCGAAGACATCTCAACACAAAGACATCGTGTAACCAGTTTTTCCAATTCTCCATCTCCCCATCAGAGTCGGAGAAAAATTTGTTGTCCTTTTCCCAGCAGAGTACCCCTTCCACCGTGGGGTTGATCCAGTCTTCGTCTTGCATCGTCAACTTATAGATGTGATCTACATCCTCTTCGTCACACACTGGTTCTGTGTATCGTTCACCCTCCACTGGATCTAATGGTACTATTACCCTTGTACCGTTATTCTTGAATACCATGCTTCTCTTCTTTAGGTTAATGATGCCTCCCATATCAATGGCCCAATCCAAGCCTAGGAGTGCAAGGTAGGGGTCCATATCTTCAACAACCTGGATTACTTCAAAGTCAGCCCGAACATTAACCCCTACGATATCCACCACAATCTTCTCTAGTCTTCCCAATGGAATGATCTTCTGCTGATTGGCCATACACAGGTGGATAATGGACCATTCCAACTTAGGTTCTCCAATTCGTTGCCAAGTTTGCTTAGGTAATACATTCGCATCCGACCCTAGGTCCAAAATAACCTGATCCATCTCATAATTGTCGATCTGCGCAGTCAACAGCATCTCCCTGTGGGTACGTCTCTTATACCTATAGAGTTTATGTATGTCCTTGACTTCTGGAGGGGGGATAGGTCGTGTTGCGCAACTATCTATCAATTCCTGAAGATTCTCCATAGCCCTCGAGTTGTGCAACAACTTTATGCATGCTTGTAAAAAGGGGTTGACCTCCTCATCTACCTTAAGGTCCTTAGGTAGTTGCAAAGTAGATGCCTCTTCCTTGGGAAATTCCTTGCGAGCTGCGATAAATGTTTCTTTCTCCTTCTTTAGATCGAACCCTTCCTATTTACTAACTGCTGGTAAGATCAGAGGCTCGGTTGTAGTTTTTTCCCTAGGCCCCCCGGTGGCCATCCCAGTACATGTTACGACATTTACGCTTGGATCTTTATCTCGTAGTTCAACCTTAACCCTCTGCAGATTTTGTGTAGATGTCGGCTGCTTTTCCAGCATCTTCGCTATCAAGACTAGATAGTCTTCAGTCTCATAGTCCAGCTGCCTACAATACCGACAGGTCTATCTTGTGGGGTTTGGATAGTCCCTGGCCATAGTTATAATAGATGAGTTTCCCTCATCCCCAACCTGTGCTTCCACCTCTTCCGCATCCCCTGCCCCTTGCTGGGGAGCCCCCTGTTCTTGAGAGCGATCTGGGTGAGGATGGGTCTGATTGAACCCTATAGAGATTCCTACGTTCAATCATCAAATCATACGTCCAACAGTTCTATTCATCATGTCCTACCAACCTGTAGAACCTGCACCATTGCTGCTTTACTTCTGGGATGTACGCAACAAGGCAAGCACAGTGGTTCATGTCGTGCAGCCCTGCAATGCAGCAATCATTGCACCATAGTGCTATCCCACTTGATCCTGCCACTTCCCTAGGGCGTAGTGGACTAGGTCCCCCAGCCTAAATGTAGTCTATTAATAGTGGGTAGTTATCCTTGGTGTGACCATTCGTTCTGCAACGTATGCACCATATTTATGGGCTAGCCTCTGCGCCTCGATCCTTCCACAGGTTCTAGATCTCCATGTGCATTGCCTCTATTTGTCCTTGGATCTATTGGACGCCTAGCTAGGCATCATCTCTGGGCACAACTTCTATCTTCAAAGTGACCTCTAGGGATTTTTTCAGGTGATTCGAAAGTTTGGTGACCCATAGGTACGCATAGGTGAGGTAGCAACATAGAAATGAACCACTTTGTGTGTTTTCTATCTTCGTATTGAAATCCTCCTTCCTTGATCACCTTCTTCAGTCATTGATCAACCTCCCATACCAATTCAGAATGCCCTTTCTTGAAATCCATTGAATCGACCACTAATTGATAATAGGACTTAGGCTTCTTGAACTGTTGTTTTAAGGCGTCCTTGACCTCTTCGATGGTTGAGTTTGCATGCTATCCGATGTATCCCATGTACCAATCCAAAGCTCTTCCTTCGAAAGCCAGGGAAAACTGTGCTCTTTTCACTACATCACTAGCTACATTCTGTGCAGTCCATATCGATTCTGCAAAAAACTAGAACTGCTCCATGTCCTCATCTCCCACACCCTTAAAGGTAGGCAATTTCACGTGCGCAGCCATGTTGTCTTCTGGTGGTGGAGGTGTAGGTGAATTATTACCCCTATTTTGGTTTGAAAGAGGTGTGGCTGGAGGACTCTGTGCAGTTTCTTCTCTTACTAGGTTGTAGATAGATCAACCTCCTTCTAGGTTGGTCCAATAGTATTTTCCGCTTTGCATCGTACTTCCATCTGGATCAGCGGTCATTCACTTTGTGTGGCTACAAATAATAATTTTTTCGCACAGTAATATCTTAATCAACAATGGTAAAGTCTTTAGAAACTTACCCCTAAATCCCTTGAAGAACCTTCACTCTTCTTTAGAGTAGGATATGAATTGATCGATGGAAAACTTTGTTACGAATCCTCCTAGCATGCTATCCACCTAGTGATCTACAGTGTGAGTGATAGTGTTATCAGTATTCTCTAACTTCTGGATCAATTCTGGGGTCCAATGTGTGACCCGTTCATCCTTCCAACACTTCTGAAATTCATTAAACCTTGCGAGCCATTCCTGGAGCTCAATCACAATAGTTACAAAGAAGATCTCATAGATCTATGTGAAGATATACCTATTTTTCCACTCTTCGGTGGTCAACCTCTCACTGCAGTTTTCTTTCACTACGAATTCCTGAAATTTCCATTCGAACCATTCATCAATTTATTTTCTTTTAGGTTTCTAGTACGGCCTTGACATTATCCGATCCCTCTCTCAAAATGCTCCCAGTGCCAGCAACAAAACCATTTTTTGGCTCGAGGGGTCCTGACCTAGGTTCGGAAGTTAAGGTTTTCCAAGAAACTCCTATACTACTAGCCCTTTCGGCAGTGACCTACTTGCGTAGGAAAAATTATCACCCGAAGTAGTATGGGTGGGTAGTGGAACCAGGTTTCCGCACCCTGAGAGAGAGAGAGTAGGTAAGTCAACTCATGCGGAAACTACTAGATCTATGCATTCAGAGGTCATTCGCAGATTAACCAGATTACAATTTTACTAGATTTATATAACAGGCTTGCATCCATGTGCGGACAACCAAGTATAAGCATACAATAATATATTCACAGCAGACTTAATCAGATCGCTGACACATTTATCATAACACTGATAATTTTCAGCTCATAAACACATATAATTCGCAGTTCGTAACAGAATCACATATAATTTGAGTCCACAATAACCAGATAGATCAAACATCATTAGATATCCACAATACTTCACATATATTACTCATCAAAAAGTCTCTTACATACCCCAAAAATCCTGCCTGCGCACATAGCAACAGGGTCCGCACACAACAAGACTAAGGATCTCCACGCACATAGCCAATAAGAGTCCTTTCCCCAAAAACCCAAACATATCTACTAATTCGCAATTCGCATCAATATTTTTCCCAAAATATGTCGTACAACTCAAAAAGGTTCAAATACTTATACTATTTTAGCCTACGCATCCAATGGTCCGCAAACCACTTTTTGTAGACTCTTGGTCTACCCTTGGCCCGCTTACAATGTATTAGGGTCTTTCACTTGCCCCAAAACCCCTGCGCTAGAATAAATATAATCACAAAATATATCAAATGGACCAGATTCGCAGCTTGCAGGAGACCCTATTCCAAAATAACCCCGATAAGCGCGAACACGGTCCTTGGCCTACTCTCGGGGGTGCGAAACACCGGGTTACAGCACCCTCCACTCTTACTTCGCGCGGTGAGACTTTGGCCTACGCAAACGGTCCGAAGAGCTGGTAGTATAGGGGTTTGTTGGAAAACATATCATCGAACCTAGGTCGGAGATCCTTGACCCAAAAATGGTTCCATTCTTTGGGACCGAGAAGCATTTTCGAAGGGATCGGGTAATTCAGAAAATTGGGCCGAAAAGCGAAGAGTGGTTGAAAAACAAGTTCGAGAATTTGCGATAAAGAAAATCGCGGCCCTGGTTGACAGCAAAGAAGTGGAATAATAAGTACATTTTCATAGAGGTCTACGAAATTTTCTTTGTGACATTTTTGACCGATCTTCAGGAGTGGCTAGCAAGGCTCGTAGATTTCCAGAAGTGTTGGAAGGATAAACGGGTCATGCAGTGGACTCTAGAGTTGATCCAGTAGTTAGAAAAGACTGATAACACCACCACTCATATGGTAGATCACTGGGTAGATAATGTGCTGGGAGGATTTGTGAAGGAGTTTGCAATTGATCAATTCGTATCCTATTCTGAGGTAGAGTGGAGGTTCTTCAAGGGTTTCCAGGATAATTTTCTGAAAACCTTGCCATGACTGATTAAGATATTATTGTGCGAAAAGAGCATTTTGTACAACCATATAGAGTGAATGAGATCTGATCAGAGCGAAGGTACAAAACGGAGTGGTAAATACTAAAAAACTAATCAAGAAGGAGATAGATCTATCTACAGTCTAGTAAGGGACTCGGCTGCACATATCCCTCCAACTACACCACCTTCAAATCAAGATAGGGGTAAGAACTCACCCATACCTCCTCCACCAGAAGATGGGATAGCCTCGCACATGAAGCTACCTACCTTTAAGGGTGTAAGGGACGAGGATATGGATCGGTTCTGGTTTGTCGAAAAGTCGATATGGACTACGTAGAATGTGGCCAACGATGCTGTGAAAAGGGTGAAACTATCCCTTGCCTTTGAAGGAAGAGCCTTGGACTAGTATATGGGATACGTAGCGCAGCATGTGAATGCAACCATTCAAGAGGTTAATAATGCCCTAAAAAAGTAGTTTCAGAAGCCTAAATCCTACTCTCAGATAGTGAATGATCTAAAATATTTCAAGAAAGGACCCTCTGAGTCTGTATGGGAAGCTGACCAGTGGCTGAAGAAGGTAATTAGAGAAGGGGAATTTATGTATGATGACGGAAAGAATAAGGAATGGTTCAATGCTATGTTACTACCTCACCTGCATGTACCTATGGGTCAGAAAACCATTGAATCACAGGAAAAAGCCTTGGATATTGCTATAAATTTGGAAGCTACATCAAGAGATGATACCCAGTTAGGAGTACAACAAATCCAAGAGCAGCTGGGGGCGATGCACATGGAGATCTAGAACTTGCGAAACGACCGAGGGAATGAATCTAGTTCAGACATATGGTGCATATGATGTAGGGTATTTGGGCATACCAAGGACCAGTGCCCATTGCTGGCAGACTACCTACAGGTAGGGGGACTCAGTCCATTACACTCGGGACCAAGCGGACCAGTGTTGTGGTGCGATGATTGTCGCATAGCTGGCCTACATGATACTAACCATTGCTCCTGTCTAGGTGCGTATGTCCCAGAACTAAGTGCAAGTTTTTACGATTAGTAGGACATGATGAGTAGAACTACCAAAATTATGATCTAATGGTAGACTAGGGAAACCTATATAGGGTACAATCAGACCCTTCTTCACCATGATCCCCCTGAGGCATAGGTGGCTCGCCAACTAGGGGTAGGGGAGGGGACCGAGGTGGAAGCGTAGGTAGGGGAAGAGGACAACTGATCTTCTATAACTCCGGAGAGGTAGGGCACTTTGCAAGGGATTGCCCAAATCCTGTAGATACTGTAGACATCTAGACCATGTGATTGAAGACTGCCCAATTTTGATAGCCAAGATGCAGGAAAAGCAACAGACACCTACGTATAATTTACAGAGGGTTATGGCAGAACCTTGAGACGAAGGACCAAGCATTAATGTCATAACACGTAGTGGCATGGCCACTGGGGGAGATGAGGAGAAATATGAGGTGAGGTAGAGCCTCTTATCTGAAAATCAACCATCAAACAATAAGGTTTGGACTTACAGAAGGAAAAGGAAACCTTTGTTGCAGCTCGCCAAAACATTGCTAAGGCTGAGGCATCTAATTCTCAAGCCCCCGCGAACCTCAAAGTAGATGATGAGGTCAAACCATTTCTTCAGGCATGTATGAAGCTACTGCGCAACCAAAGGGTCATAAAAAACCTCCAAGCTTTGATAGATAGCTTCATAGAAATAAAAACCCCACCCATGGAAGTTAAGGATGTGCAGAAACTGTACAAGCATAAGAAACACACTGGTAGGGAAATGCGGCTAACCACGCAAATTAGTGATTATGAGATGGATCTTCTACCGATTAGCCATGCATAGCTGGATAGTGGACCATTCCAACTTTGGTTCTCCCATTCGCTGCCAATTTTTCTTAGGCAGTACATTTGCAAACTTGAAAACCATTGGGGAGACTGTCAATGATTATGGTAGATATCGCAGGAGTTAAGGTCCGGGCTGACTTTCAGGTCATTCAGATTGTAGAAGATTCAGACCCCTATCCTACACTCCTAGGGTTGGATTGGGCCATAGATATGGGAGGTATCATCAACCTAAGGAAAATAAGCATGGTGTTTGAAAATGCAGGTATGCGGGTGATAGTACCATTAGACCCTGCGGAAGGAGAACTGTATACGGAGCCAGTGCACAAAGAAGAGGATGTGGATAATATCTATAATTTAATTTCATGAGATGAATATTAGATTAATCCCATGGCTAATGGTGTACTCTGCTGGGAAAAATATAACGAATGTTTCTCTAACTTTGACAGAGAGATGGAAAATTGGCAGAATCGGTTACATGATGTATCTGTGCTGCGGTGCCTTAGAATCACCAAGGACTTATGATGCATCTCCTCTAAGGTAAGAGAAATGCCATATTTTGATGGCTCTAATAGTATTAAGGAGTTTTTACAAGCATTTGAAGCTAAGGTTTTGAGGGAGCGAAGGTTATGGGCCCTTAATCTAGCTATGCGTGCAACACTTACGAGGTGGTGGGATATGCATAAGGGGGCATTCCAGGACTGGGAAGAATGTTGGGATATGATGATCCTGCAATTTGAACCTCTATTTCACTTGAACGTAAAGAAATTCCTTGGGCCAGGGGACTTACGCGAACATTTGTTCGCTTGGATGGAGAAATGGTGTGACCCGACTATAGAAGAATGGGTTCACTTGTTTATTCATGCCTTGGGACCAATCCCCACCACATGGTAATTAGATGCGGAGCTACACTAGGGCGCCCGCCACTGGGAAACATTAAAGGATGAATTTATAGGCACATTTGGGTGAACAGGGGGCACGGAGGCGCTTGAAAAAGCTCTACAAGATATAGATACCTTCGTATTTGATGAATCACACCCTTCCACGGCACTTGGGACACTAACATGGGAGATGCAGATGCAGGATATTGTCAACTATCGCAATATAGCCATCGAAGAATGCGATGAATATCCCCACAATGTCTCTATCCTGGAATCGAAGGGAGGGCATGTAGTTGCGGGACCCCCACTACACACTGTCGATGTTACGAAGCCTTTGAAGCTGCGAGAAGTCAACATTGGCACAAAAGAGAAACCTAAGTTGGCTAAAATTGGGGATTACTAGGATGATGATACAGTAGGAAAAGTTGCAGAACTACTCACAGATATCAAGAATTATTCCCTACGAAGTTTTTGGAGCATGGCACTTCGAAGTGGGGACCTAGAAGGGTGTGCACATCACGTTAAACCCGGATGTTGCGCCTGTGGAAAGCGACACCCTGCTCAGTAGATCCTAAGTATAAGCAAAAGGTTAAGGAAGAAATTGATAAAATTTTCAACGCAGGTATCATCGAACCGGTCGAACAATCAGACTGGATAAGCTAGATGGTGGTTCAGGAGAAAAAGACGAAGGGAGAAATACGGATCTGTGTGGAATTATGCAAACTAAATTATGCCTGCATACATGATCCCTTTCCCATGCCGTTCTCAGACAAAATCCTTGACAGCGTGGGAGGGCAGGAAGCGTACTCATTTAGGGATGGATTCTCGGGCTATCATCAAATTAGAATCACACTTGAAGATCGTAGAAAAACTACGTTTGCTACTGAATGGGGATCCTTTCAATATACTATCATGCCTTTTGGGCTCGAATGCCCTACCATCTTTTAGCGGGTAGTGGTCGTAGTATTCAAAGAGTTTATCCACAAGTTTCTGGAGGTATGTTTTGATGATTGGACTGTCTTTGGCTTGGTTAAGAAGCACGTCTCGAACCTTCACATGACGTTGGATGCCTGTAGAAAACATCATATTTCCCTGAATATCAAGAAGTGCATATTCTGTGTACTCTTCGAAATCTTGCTCGAGCATATAGTTTTCCGATAGGGGTTGATGGTTGACCCTGTGAAAGTCACAGTTATCATAAATATGGCAGTACCTACAACTGAGAAACAAATGCGTTAAATCCTCGGACATACAGGCTACTACAGAAAGTTTATTCAAGGATATGCACTAATCACAACGCCTATGGAAAAGCTGCTTAAAAAGGATGTTACGTTTTTTGGGATGAGGAATGACAGAAGAGCTTCGAGCTACTCAAGGAGAAGATGGTCTCTACACCTATTCTCATCTTCCTTGATTGGGTGAAGGAATTCCATGTTTAGGTAAATGCATCAGGAATTTCCTTGGGAGCGGTCCTTATGCAACCTGGAGACAGAGAGATTGATCACCTGGTTGCATTTGCTAGTAGGAAAATTTCTGGTGCAAAATGAAACTACTCCACCACGGAGCAGGAGGGCTTGGCTATGGTCTATGCATTACAAAATTATTAGCACTAACTGCTAGGAGGACACTTTAAAATGTTTACGGATCATTTGGCTTTGAAGTACTTGGTGAATAAGCTTGTGTTGGGAGGGGGGGGGAATCTATCGATGGCTACTTCTGTTTAGGAATATGATTTTGAGATCATTGTCAAGTCGGGGAAGTCGAATGCTGGGCTAGATCACTTGTCCTGAATTGAGAATGGAAAGGCACTGACCAGCTTGGAAGAAGGATTTCCTGATGCGCATTTTTTTCTGTTAGTCATCAATAATTTTTATCATTTGAAGATGACTATTTGAGAAACCTAGATATTTAAAAACAAATTTCATGAAATATTGTGAGTTTTAGAAATCTCACTACCTTCATTTTCCTTAGGATAAATTTTTCACTCTTTTACTACTCTACTATGCCTTGGAAAACCTACCACTCCTGAAGAGTCCCTCATAAAGCCTAAGTAACTCATCCCCATCCCATTTTCTACACCTATGGTTTGGACACTCCGTTTTTCTTCTGCCTACATTTCACCATGTTGACCTAATTCTCAAAGCCTTCAAAAACCCAAATTTTCCTCTAGAAACTCCTTAGGAAGATCAATTTCAGTGGTTTATGAATCTTCAAAATGATCTAGCTTGTCAAAAAGAACTTAGGTCCCTCCTCTTTCCTAAAAATCCCCAAGTCAAAACTTCAGTCCATGGAAAAGGCAAAAAACCCCCTCCACTAGGTCACTAGAGTTTATAGGTGCTAGGGTTGGCCTTTATGTTCAAGAAACATTGTTTTTAGGTAATGAGAAAGCTGGAATCAGGTTAAAGGAAAAAACATGTAATTGGTCTAAAAAAAAGCATAAAAGCCTCCAACAAGGGTTTCCTTATCAAAAGTATATTATGCAAAATATAGTTAGCCATGAGTGACACTTCTGCAGGACTGTCAAAGGTGGCTACCTACAGGAAGATTGATAAGATCAAAAAAACCTGATGTATCTCATGATGATGGCACATATAAAAACCAAAGGAGCTATTGATACCAACTGCTAGGGTTTTCACACCAAGAGGTTTTCATTTCTTCAAAGTGAAAACATGATAGAATGTTAGTTGAAAGAAGGTCAAAATTCTTCTCTTCAGTCTCATCCACCAAGAAATCAAAGGCATAAAAGATGCATGAATGAAGATTCCAATGTGAAAGTGATAAAATTATCACAATTTTACTGTTTAAAAGTGTTGAAATTCATGAAAAGGATAAAACAGAGAAAACATTCAAAAAAGAGCACTAATGTCATTATATGTCTTTTTCCTCAAAAATTTGTCAAAATGACCTTTTTCTTTTCAAGAATTGGTTCATGTTTCCAAAATGTGGGTAAGAGGCAAATTTTAAGCTTTTTAAAAAGTTTTTCAATCCAAGGGAAACATCAAGATGCTCTAGCAAAGGCAAAAAACCATTTTTTGAGAGTTCTGCCACCTACAGGACAAAAACACCAAAAAGTTAGTGAAAAAGCAAGAAAGGAAACAAACATTGGAAAAGTGGGTTTGATCATGAAATTATTTTTCAAAAAGAAGTATAAATGCCTTCCTTCCCTCTTCCCAAACTCATTATTGTTTTTGAAAGAAAGATAGAGAGCTGTTGAAGCATTTCTAGGCGTTTTCCTTAAAACTTGGCAAAATTTCCGCAGTGTTGCGCGTAGGCGGTGGCACTGTGTATAGAACCTTAGGTGCTACGCACAGGGGAGGAAAGACAATTTTAAATAACACTACGTTGTGCACAGATGGAGCAGTGTTGTGCATAGGCACCGGTGCTGCACACACGCCCAGGGCAAAGCCTGAGCTGCCCACCTAAACAGGCGTTGCACGTAGAGGAGGGCCTGACAGGCCTGACAACTCACCTAACTTGCACAAAATCAATGACGTTGCACATGGACCTGCACGACATCCCGACTCACCGGCACTGCTCACAAGGGCACCTGACCCGCTTGACACTGCACACAGAGGCATGCAGAGGGCACAACTGAAACTGCCAGTCGGGTGGCACTGCGCACAGGAGAAGTTTTGCCAGAATTGCCAAAAAATGGTCAAAACCAGTATTTTACTCCTCAAATTTGCCCCAGGCTCCTACACAAGCTGAAAAAATTTGGTGGTCACTTTTCTTTGCCCTACAAGTGTTCTTTTTGCATCCAGAATTGAAGAAGAGTAATAAAAACCTGAGTTGGCTAAAAAACCCTAATCTTCATGGAAAACAATCATTTAACCTTCTAGGGCAGAATTTACTAGTTGAAGAGTGGTCATTTATGTAAATACTCAGTACAAGCTAGGCATCCTTCAAAACTCTGAAAGCATTCCTAGACTTACTTCCATTTTTCCCCCATTTGTTAAAATTTTCCCTCACCATCACTCATTTTTCCTCCCTAGACCTGAAGCTCTCACAAGCTAAAAACCAATTTGTTCAAGGACACAATCAGTCACTATGTTCGGAGAAGAGATAAGTACCAGTAGTGATGAAGGCCAAGGGCCTATCAGGCCAAAACACAAGGGAGGAAGAGTTAATAGGTTTGAGCCCTTGGATACAATTCAAATCACCTCTTCTTCCATGATCCTTACATGTTTTCAATATGTTGGATGCTATCGGTTCTGTGAGAGGGTTAAATAGGTCCAAAACCACTCAGATTTGACTAAGTTGTTCATTCTCAGCCTACAAAACAAGAAGGTCAGCCTAGTAGGAGTAAATTTTGAGCTATCATCTGGATCCATTGCTAGGGCCACCGGGATACTGGATGTGGGTGAGAGATGCTTCAAGAGGGAGAAATTGGCCTTAAGCTAGTATGAGCCCTTCCTCAAACCTAGGTATCAACAGGGCTGCAAGACGATTTTTCCCTTCTCTCACCTGCTAGAGAGATATGCACCACTGATGAGGGAGATCATCAAGTACTTCACTTGTGAGTGGAGGTACTCTAGGATTTACTCATATCACATAAGACTGCTATTTCACTTCACCAGGGTTAAATTGCTAAACCTACCATACTATCTCTATTGAAGCATTGACAAAATGGCTTTAATATTCAAGAAAAGGATTTATGCCCACCAAAGGCAAAGCCTTTTTAACCACTCTTAGGTTAAAATGATTGTTTTACACTAGCTAGAGCAGCATGGAATCCCTTGGGAAGTTTTTATCTCACATGATATATTTGTAGATCCTAAAGCCTTCATTTGGAAAAAATTTCCTTCCACTTCATACCCACTTATCTCCACTCCTCCATCACGCCCCAGAGATCATGTTCCATCACCTCCACCCATGCCTTCTCCACAAGGAGACTTACCTCTTTCTTCTTCTCCTGAAGCATCAAATGAGAAAAACAGTGATAATGAATCAAGTCAAGAGGAGGCAGAGCAAATAGAAATGGAGGACAGTGAAGTTAGTAATGATGATGATGAGTCTAAGGAGCAAGAAAATAGTGATGCCCTTGACATTAATGGGAAAGAAAGCAGCCTTGAGGCACAAAACATGGAAGAGGATAGTGAGGCAAAAATTAAAGGTAGAGAAGACAGTCAAGAGGATCATAGTCACAATGAGGATGGAATGAAGAATCAAGATGGTAGTGATGTTGACATGGATACACCACAAACTGATGACCAAGCTAAACATCAAAACAGAGATATGGAGGTTGATGACACGTCATTAAATGCTGAAGTAAAATTGCAAAGTGACCATAAGGACAAAACATAGCTCAAAAATGACCTTGCCTATCATGACAGTCAACATGAAAATGGTAAAAATCATAGTGTTGAAGGCAACAGTGAGGCTCATAGCTCTCCCAATGAACAAGATGATGATGCACAAAGTGATGGGAGACCTAGCAGTGAGGGTGATATGGAAGAGGAGGCTACACACAACAGTCCAAAAGGTGAGAAAGAAGGCTTTCCAGTAGATGATAACTTTCATGACAAGGACCCTAGAGTAAACATCATTAGACCTTTTGATTTCTCATACCACGGGGGGAAGAGGGATGTGTTTTCTGCCTCAAAAAGGAAAGGGGCCATCTCTTCTTCAACTATCAAACCATTGGACAAAGGTAAGGAAAAAATGAATGAAGATGTTGAGGATAAACATGGTGAAGAAAGAGAATTTGAACTTATACATGTTTATAGTGAGGAAGAAGAGAAAATCTCCAGTTCACTCCTCCAAAATAAGAATTCCCAAATAAGAGATCTTCAGGAAAATTTGGAAAGATCCAAGTACAAATATGATGTCTTAGATAGGGATAACTGGCAAAGGAGTGCACACATAGAAATTTATGAGGTAAGGGCACTCAGGGCCCAGAGATAAGCCATAAGGGCAGAGGTGAAATTAGAAGAGTACAAGAGGACTCGTCCAGAGAGTGAAGAAGAAGAAGAAGAATAGCCTAGAAGGAGGCCAAGGACCATTGGGGTGAGAAAAACCTTGGCCAAAGAGAGGGAGGAAGAATCTACCCTAGCTAAGAAAATTCCTATCAGTGAGCTACTTGATCGAGACATAGATTTTGATACGTAGCCTCGTTTTGAGAGGGCCAATATGCATTTATAAGATAAGTTAGAGAAGGCAAACAAGGCCCTTGAGCTCCAAAGGAAGATGGCTAAACACTATGCCCTCAGAAACCATATTGCTAGGGAAAATATCAAGAAGGCATTGCCTAAAAAATAAAACACTAAAGGAGTCAAAAGGCCATGAAAGCCTTGGATTTCTGGCTGAAGCTTCCCTACAAATGTCCAAGACCTCTTGAGGGACCACACCATAAATTTTGGGAAAATTTGAACAAGATTTTGTTTTTTTTGAAATTTTGAGGTTTCTATGCACAACACACTTGGCATTGTGCACACAACTCATGAATCCTTAGCTTGCAAACTTGAAATTTTTCGATTCCTCTCATCTTCAGCAGTCTGCACACAAAATTTCAGACCATTTGGAGCACTTTTGACCCCCCCAAAAGGTCAAAAAACAAGTAAATTTTGACCATTCTGCCTCATTTTCAGGCAAGGTGCTGCGCATAGAGTAGTGTTGGGAGAATGGATTTTTGGACAGGCCAATTGCACTCATTCAAAAAACTAATGGTATATCTGGAAATCCAACTTGACAATCTTTCCAACGAGCCATCACGGAGAAAAATCTGACAACGGGAAGGAGGTCAAAATAGGTCTGTAAGCACACCTATTTTATGATATTTTGGCACTGCGCATACAGGACCAAAAGTGGAAAAAGTCAACAAAACACACTCATTTATTGCAAAATGATTTTTTTAGTATTTTTTAGGCAAATCACTCTAGGATTAGGTGTTAGAAGTTATTATGCATTTATTTTTCTTGCATATTTATGCCTTGGGCCTTGCATGGTCACTTGGACATAAATTGTCATTTATGACTATTTTGGATATTTTGAAAACCCTAATTAGGTTTTAGCCCTCCATTGCTCCATAAATAGAGCATGAGGCTCTCATTTATTTGGTTGGCATTTGGTGACTTATTTTGAAGTAATACATAGTCTCTTGGAAGTTGAAAGAAATTTGATGTCTTGGAGCTTGTGAATGCCCTGATTTGTTCGTTGATGGAGGAGGATTGGTTGTAGTATCCCTGAGCTTGGTTGATGGTGAATTTCTTCTAATTTGTTATTTTATTTCTTTTTTCATTATGTTTCCATATTTCTATGTTGTAGTAGAACAAAGGATTTAGACTAAGAAATGTTTCTGAAGGCACCTTAGCTCTATTTGTTCTTCACTGCCTTGATGTTTCCTTCTGCTAGGACATGTTAGAGAATCCTTCAATGCTCTCTAGACCTCCTAAGCTTGTTTATTTCCTAAATGGTTTAATACAGTAGGTATCAAGCATAATTCATGGTTAGCCCTGCTTATTTGATGTGACTAAAACACTATTCTTGAAGTCTCTCTTTAAAGTACCATTAGTTAGGTTTTTCAAAGAAGTTTTGTTTCAATCATACTCTTTGCACTTGCATAGTTAATTCTTTTAAAGATCTTCATAGCTATAATCTTAGATGTTCAGGAGTTCCCTCCTCTCCGATTATAGTTATTTGTGTATCTTAAATGTTTTCTATCCTTGATGATGAAATCACCAGAAGTTAAATAAGTTTCTTGCCTTATATATTTCATTGGAATGTTTGTCTTGAATAATTATATGCTTTAGTTGAATCAAAGAGTATAGGGTTTGCTATACCTTTTTCTTCCTCTCTATGCTTATGATTCTTCTAAGTCCCTTTTGTATAAAGTATATGATAAAGGATTCTTGATTGCCCTTTGTTCAACTTTTTGTTCTCAAATTTGATGTCCATCTCATGATCCTTTAAACCCCTAAGATCCACCAACCAAGCTATATTTTCCCTACAATACTCCCTAATCCATTAATGAACCTATCATGACTTTATTAGACTCCATTGCCCAATAACTTGAAGATTCCCTTGTTCTATTTGTTCTATCTCATCATCATACCCAACCAAAACAAACAAAAAACCCTAATACTTCATAACCTAAAATTAACTCAGATAAGCAAACAAGTTCACATATCTTGCACAAATTAGAGAGATCCCTCTCTGAATCCAGGAAGGCTAGGTCCTTGGATTCCAAAGTCTGGTTTGATGTTACCCCTATCCATTTGTGTCTCAATCAATCTAGAAAATTACAGGGAGCTAACATAATGGCAACAACGGTGGGACCTTATGAGTACATAGTTGCCTGAATACATCTTAAGAGTCATATGACCCTCAGTTAGACTTAGAAAATCTAGTGAACCTGCCACCTCATAGCCACACTAACATAATGGCGATCACGGTGGGACCTTTTGAGTTAGTGACAATATAAGTACTCCTTAGGACTTCAGAAACCATTATCAGTTACATTTAGAAAATTAAAGTGTTAGCCAAGAGTAGAAACTAATTGCCTCACCATCCTAGCAAGATGATGACTCAGCTCGAGGATACTCATTGAAACCTTAGGGCTGCATAAGGAAACTCAGAAAACCCAAAACAATCCCTAGATTGATTTTTGTCAAAACTTGGCGGTGGACCATCATATACACGCCCTCAAAACTACATAAAAATTCACCAGGCGACTCCACTAGCCTCCAGTAGGCCTTTTTCACTCCACTATTCCCATAGGCTTTCCTAGGATTGTGTCAAATCAATCCTAATCAGTTTAGAGGCCTAGTCACACACTGTGGGAGTTCAACAAAACTAAGAGAGGCAAGCCTTCCGAAAACGGTCCTAAAATTTTAGCCTCTCTATGTTTTGAAATCTGGCTTCACGAAGAAACAATACTAGATCTCACCTAGACCCAAATCCTCCAACCATAGTTGATCACCAAGAAAATATTTTGTGGCAAAATTCTATGGCTGAAGACTTAATTGTTGTAAGGACCATCCATAGAGAAAGTTTTGTCCCTGAACATCTCAAATCCTTGCAAGACCCTCAGTTTGACCTCCCTCATCAAAGAAATTTGTTCAGTACCAAGTCACAAACTGAGATAGACCAGACTGACCTCAAGACCTCGTATTTGCACCAAAGCCTCAGTAGAGAAGCCTCTCCTTCTGCTCCCCCTGATTTTCAACTTCTCCATCACTTTGGATCATTTTATTCCAAGACTACTCAAAATCAGTTGGTTGGTCCAAGTACCTCAACTATACCGATTCACACCACCACTGTGCAAGCCACTTCATTTCATCCTCCTCCACCTCTCACAAATCCTCCCCTTGTAAATAAACCTTTGTTTCCACTACCTCCCATCATGGCAACATGGTATGCTCCCTTGGTGCTACCACTACCTCTATTTCCTTTTCCAAATGACTACCAATCCTGGATTCCACACTTCACAAGACCTGAATCTACCACTACCCAACAACATGTGGAAAAAATTAATGATGCTTTTGACTACATGGAAATAGAAGAGGAGACAATTAAGATGCGTATGTTTACCTAAAGTCTAGGAGGAGAAGCCAAAAATTGGTTTAAAAACTTAACTCCTAACAGAATACATGACCTCCCTTCCCTCTACCAAACTTTCATAAACAAATGGGAAATCAAGAAGAACCCTCTCCAAATCCTTTCAGAGTACAACAACCTCAAAAGAAATGCAGGTGAAAGTGTTCAGGACTATTTCAATAGATTTAACAGTGTTTACAATACCCTCCCACCTCACATGAAACCTCCCCAAGGCCTAGCCTTAGTGAAATTTCCAAAGGGCTTTGATGCTGACATGGCCTACCAACTGAGGGAGAGAGATCCCCTAACTCTAGAGGACATGCAAAGAGGGACTGTGAGTGTAGAGGCCAACTTGATTGAGAAAATAACTAGGATGAGATCAAAGAAGAGAGTAACCTATAGAGATAAAGAAATTCCTTCAACTTCCTCTTCTGATGCCAAAATTGACACCCTAGTTAGGAAAATAGAGAGAAAGATGGAAAAAATCAATTTGAGTGAGAGAACACCTCCTAGGGAAAACCAATTCAATCCAAAAAATAGGAATATGAATCAAAATTTTATAAAATACCCTCCCCAAATCAGACAAAGAGAGAATGACCAACAAATTAGACCCCCTTTCCAAGACAACTATGTAGATGAAGAGGAGAGAGAGCCGGAGGAGTTAGAAGAAAACCATGTAAATGTTATAGGTTTTGATGATGAGGATAACAATTTTCTTACTAAAGAAGAACAAAGGATGTTCTCTTCAAAACCAAATGAAAAATCATATGAAGATTCTGAAGACTATAACTTAGGATTTGAGAATGCCATAATGGAAGTCCATAGGCAATATGACCTTAGGAGCAAAAAGAATCAAGATGTTCCTAAAAAAAATCAATCAAACACTGCTGTTAGGAAAACCCATGAACATATTCCTAAAAGGACAGCAGAAAACACAAGCACGATGGCTAAGAAAACTGATCTAAACAAGCTAAAACTAGCCAGTCGAGTAATGACTCAAGCTTCCCTAGTACTTCAACTAGTGGCCCTGAAAAAACCTTGTTGTCCAAACCATCAAATCAAAATCAGCAAATCAAAAATGTAGAAAATTTTATGGCTAATAAAACTGATGTAAATATGTTAAATACACCTATGCATTTTAGTTTTGAAGGAGAGATTGCCAAAATCAAGATAACCATGCCTCTCATTGAATTGGTAACCCAAGAGGTGTATAGATCCCATATTTTGAAAGTGTTAAACATAGGGAATGATATCGACACTCTAAACTTAACTGGTGATAAACTCGAGCTGTCGTTTGGTCCTGAAGTAGAGGGAAAATATCAAGAAGGAGTTTTCCCTCCTTTCTATGTCAATCTGAACATACATGACAAAATTTTGCATAATGTTATGCTAGACTCCGGTGCCTCACACAACCTCATGAAAAAGGTTGTGATGGAGAGATTATGCCTAGAAATCACAAATCTTTACAAGGACTTATACTCCTTTGATTCGAGTAGGGTCAAGTGTTTACACCTAATAAATATCTGTGTGTCAATCTGGCACAAATCCCTGCTAAGATTCTAGTCATGGACATAGTTGTTGTTGAAATTCCCCCAAAGTATGGCATGATTCTATCTAGATCATGGGGAGCCAAGCTTCAAGGAAGCCTTCAAATGGACATGTCCTATTCCACCATCCCGGTCTTCAACCAAACAAGGAGGTTGTGCCGGGAATCTCATGTGAAATATGTGGTGAGCAACTTAAATAGGCCAAATAACACACTGGTGTATTCCATTCATTCAAACCTTTATTCATTCATCTTGTACTATGAAAATGATGTTAATGAACAAGTGAATGAAAATGAAGGAGAACTAAACCTACCAAAACAACCAAATCAGCCCTCTAGTGAAGAAAATGACACCCAAAACTCTAGCAACCTTGAAGTAAAAAAAAGTGACAAATTTGAATTTGACACACTTTGGCACATGAGCTTTGATGGCTCTTATGGCGAGGCTGGCTCGGGAGCTAGAGTTTGGGTCCATAACATAAATGAAGTCCATTTCTATAGACTATATTTCCAGTGCACTAATAACATTGCATAGTATGAGGCCCTCCTTATTGGTTTGCATTTACTTAAGGACCTCAAAGCTAAGAAAATCTTTGTTTAAGGAGATTCAAAACTGATCATTAGAAAAATAAAAGGATAATATTCAGCTAAGAACCTTAGACTGAGAGAGTATAGGAATGCTGCCCTAAACCTTCTCAAAACCTTTGAGAAGTATGAGCTCACTTTCATCCCTAGAGCCCAAAATTGCCTTGCCAATGAGCTTGCCTTTGCTGCCAGCAATTGCCAAGTACCTTATTCCAATTAAAAATACCTCATCAAAGTCAAAAATAGGCCTACAGTACTAGACAACATAAACCATTGGCATGTTTTTGAGGGTGATGAACAAATAGATGATTTTCTGCAATCTAGGAATGAATTTGCAAGTACAAAACAAAGTTTAAGGCTTGAAAGAGATGATTTTGCTGAAGATGAAACTCCCAAAATAGAGCTGTCTTCTAATGCTGATATAAACCTCATTAAAAATCCTTATGATGTAGAAATGTTTGATAATTTTTATCAAAGAGAACTTGAGGTTTTGCAATGTAAAGATGACACCTGGCCAAGAGGCCTTACACCATTAGAAGAGATTTTTTATTTTAATGATGTAGCTAAAAAACCCAAGATAGAATCCACTGAAACAAATGTAGAAGAATGTAACATTGGAAGCATGGAAGAGCTCAAAATGATCAAGCTGTCCAAAACTCTTCCTCCTCACATAAAACAGAAATACATTGAGGTTTTTAGAGAATTTAAAGATGTGTTTGCTTGGGGGTATGACGACCTGAAATCCTAAGACACAAACATCATTCAACACAAAATTCCTCTCAAGGAAAATCATAAACCATTCAAACAAAAATTGAGAAGAATAAACCCCGTCTTATTACCTTTAGTTGAGAAAGAGATAAAAAATATGTATGATGCCGGGATCATAGCCCCTATTAGGTACTCAGAATGGGTGTCCAACCTTGTGTCAGTTAGGAAGAAGACCGGGGAGATTAGGCTTTACATTGACTTTAGAAACTTGAACAAGGCCTCCATAAAAGACAATTATCCCCTAAATAAAATGGACCACATACTTCAAAAGGAAGTTGGCTCACAAATAATATCATTGCTAGATGGCTTCTCAGGTTATAACCAAGTACTAGTCTTTCCAAGTATCCAACACAAAAATGCTTTAACTACACCTTGGGGTACATTCATGTATGTCAAAATTCCATTCAGTCTAATTAATGCGGGGGCCACCTTCCAAAGGGCAATGGACATATATTTTTCATAGGACATAGGTTACTTCTTCATAGTCATATACCTTGATGACATCACTTTCTACTTTAAAACTGACGGAGAACACTTAGTCCATTTGAGAAAAGTTTTTGAAAAGTGTAGGAAGTATGGCCTATCTTTGAATCCTAAGAAAAAATTGTTTGGCCTTCAGGAAGGAAAAATCCTATGCCACATCATCTCTGAAGAAGGGATCAAGATATATCCAAAAAGGATCGAAATCATACTACAAATCAGCCATCCTAGAAACATTAAGGAGCTACAATCTTTCATTGGAAAGATCAACTTCCTAAGAAGGTTCATCCCCAAACTTGTTGAACTCCTAAGGAATATTACAAACATGTTGAAAATGGAAGTAGGAGTGAAGTGGAATATGGAAGAAAAATAATATTTTGAGCTGGTAAAATAAGCACTCACACAAACACCAGCCTTAATCAGTCCTGACTTCACCAAGGATTTCCACATCTTCTCATTTGCATCTGAACACACCGTTGCTGTAGTGATATTGCAAAAGAACATCATGGGGCAAGAATAGCCCATAGCCTTCTTCAGCAAGGCATTTAGATATGCTCCTCTAAAGTATAACATCATGGAGAAACAAGCCTTTGCCTTATGTTAGTGTCAGTCTAGTCATATTGCCATCAGTGATCAAAGTTACTCTTTGCATTTGCATATTAGGAGTCCCATAATAATCAATTTCACCGTTCCGCTAGGTCATGGATTGATTGATGGTAGTAATTCTTCATCAGTTTTCCCTCATGTGAAACTTGCTAATTTTCCTCTCTATGGTCTTCAGTCATTATTCACTTTCATTCTTAAAATCATATCATTAGGTCATAGGATGGGTCTCATTAGTTTCTAGGGTCTCACCATGGTCAAATTAATAAGTAAAGTATGAATAACATCAGCAAGGTCATGAGGATGTCAATAAATTCAAAGTCACATCACCTAGAAGAATCAGAGAGACATTTTACTCAGTTTGATGTAATTTTCACCTCAAAACCATGTTTTGAGGTGAAAACATGATATTTCACCTTTATTATTATTCATTATATATCTCCACAAAGTGATGTCCCTGCCTTCAGAGAGTTTTCTGAAGCATGTTCAGTGCCAAATCATCTTCCAAGCAGATCCATCAGAAAGAGCTCAGAAAGAGCTTTCCAACGGTATACTACACTCTCAAAACTGACTTCTGGATTGAAATTTATGCTTAAGTGAAGTAAAAGTCCCTATATCCTCATATACCCCCTATTTTCCATTTTCCCCTTTAAACTTTGTATTATTAAATTTTAATATTCATTTAAATAATCCCTTTTTCCCTTTCCGATTATAAAATCGCATTATAAAACTTTTAAATACATATGCGATTTAATTATAAAACCACTTCCCCTCCATGCCTTAGGACTTTATAATAAAGAACTTCATATTACAAAGTTTCGTTGTTAATAACCACTTCCCCTTTTCCATACCCCATAGAACTTTATAATAATCAAATAAAAGCCCTTCCGCTTTTAAATCGCAATTGCAAAACATTTTCAATCGCAACATTTATATAAAGTGTTCCGATCGGTTCATCGTAAATATTTGCGATGCGATCGATCGCACGAAACTCCGATCATCGCAATCGCAACTTAACTCTGATCTGCCCAATCGCACCATCGCTCTGATTGACCCAATCGCAACTCCTCTCCCGATCCCTCCAATCGCTCTGATTCCCGATTGACCTAATCGCAAGTCCTTCCCCCGATCGCATAATCACAACTCCTCTCCCGATCCCTCCGATCGCACTTTCCCTCCAATCGCTTTTCCCCTCCGATTGATCGCATCGCAAGTTTTGCGATTGCGATTACTCCCCGCTCCCGATCTCCGATTGTGATTGACCCCTGGGTCCCACCATACGGTCTTTCCACCATTCATAACTTAAACCCTTTTTCCTTTGTAAAAGTTAAAGTTCATTCGTATTATTTATACAAAGTTTTTCCTCCCAATTGCATCGCAAATATGTTATTGTGTGTTATATCCCCTCTGCCTCTCCATTCCAATTGTGATCACCCTATTATTTCATATATATATCACTCTGCCTGCCCCGCTCCAAATCTGATTGCGATTTCTATTTGTTATATTATATCCCTCCCCCGCCCAATTCCGATTGCGATTTATGTGGGTCCCATTTCCTTTCCCTTCCCTTCTATTCACTATTTTTCCCTTCACAAAAGGCAAAATTTTCATTCAAAGCCATTTTTATTTAAAAATTTGGTTTTATTCAAACAGAAAATGGAAAGCAAAGAACAGTCAAAAGGCCGAGAGCTAATTTAAAACAATATTGTTACAGCAAGCAGCAAAATAGGGAATCTATTCATCGGATTACCTATTTTTGTTTATACAACCTAATAGCAAATCTCCAAAGCAGTCAATGTAATGTTGTCTCTCATTTTCAGGGGCAGATTTTCGTATTTCTTTACTATGATTGTATTTTACCTCTTTAGCTATTAGAATATCTCCCTTTTCTGTGGATCTGTGTTCCCACATTTTAGCCTATTTAATGTAATTGTAAATAATTTGTAAGTAGTCTAAGTCTGATTTGGAGAAAGTAGGGGAATAGTGTGGAAGAAACATCTCTATGCTACATTGTACAGTTTGACAGGAATTAATAAGAGATGCAGCTCTGATTTGTGGGATCCATGTGGTATGAGAGTTAGCATTTGTTTTTCTCCTTTGTTTCATATGTGAATTGTTATGTGTTTCATTCATTCATAAACATTTTCTTTTGAATGCTTTCAAGATAGAAAGGTAGAATCCATTTTATATGCTCTGCCTTGGGAAATCATTCATGCTATGTGTTTTTCCTTATGTTTGAAAAGGATCCATTTATTGTGCCCTTTTCAGCTCCTCACCAGTCTTTCCATTCCATTCTCATTAAATTTTAATTGCTAAGTTTCTTGCCTATCTTGCCCCATGAAATACCCTGTGTCCTGATTTAATTCCTGGTTTCAAACTGTCCCTTTTTACCCCACACATCCCTGAAATCAATTAATTAATTAATTCATTTATTAAACCCTTTTTTCTCTCATTTTATCTAGTCTAATATCATATTTCTATTGCACTTTATTGAATATTATTTTACGGAGAGAGCCCTCTCCTGTCCTTGTAGGGCTAGCTACAAGGCTGAGCATGGTTTAGTTGTTACCCCGATTTTCCTTTTTCAACCTGGGGTCCAATTTGGGTGCTAACACCTTAATCAAATATTTGAAATATTTTAGAGTTTATATCTTGCACTCACATGTCATTGCTTTTTTCCCACACACATTTGTCAAAGACATACTCAATCAAGACCCTAAAGGTAAAAGGGGTAAGTGGATTGCTACTATATTAGAATATGATTTAGAAATTAGACCCACTAAATTGATTAAATGACAAGGACTTGCAAAGCTTATGGTTGAATCAAATTTCCAATCATTAGACATGAATATGGTTGATGTGTTAGAAGAAACAAAAGAATTCACAACTCCATACATTGAAGAAATATTTTTTAATTCATTTTGGTATGCTAATATCATTTATGTACTTCTTTATCTCAATACTCCTCCTTCTCTAAAAGACTAAAGATAGATTCTTGAAACAGAAAGCTTTAAATTTTTGCATTTTAGATGGAGTTCTGTATTGGAAGAGTTTTGTTGGCATGCTACTTAAATTTTTTCTTGAAGATGATGCAGAAAAGATCATGCATGAATTGGATGAGGGAGAATGTGGAGGTCACCTCTATTGGAAGATCACAGCCAACAAGATCCTTAGAGATGGCTACTATTGGCCTAACCTTTTTCCTGATACTCACAAACTGGTCATGACTTGCCATAAGTGCCAAATCTTTGATGGCAAAAGAAAACTTCTAACTTTTCCTTTGCATCCCATCAGTGTCGAAGCTCCTTTCCAACAATGAGGGTTTGAATTCATAGGAGAGATCCATCCTACCTCATATGCCCAACATAAGTGGATCCTCATTGCCACTAATTAATTCACCAAATGGATAGAGGCCATCCCTTCTAGTAATGCCAACGACTCAGTAATTATCAAATTCCTTGAAACCAACATCTTGTCCAGGTTTGGTTGTCCTAGAAAGATCCTCACTGATAATGTTGTTGCCTTTACATCTAAAAGAATGGTTGAATTTTGTTATAAATATCACATCACACTAGGTCATTCCACTTCTTATTACCCACAAGGCAATGGGCTAGCTGAGTCCTCTAACAAGAGCTTGGTGAACATCATTATCAAGCTCCTAGAAAAAAACCAAAAGGCATGGCATAGCAAACTAGTGCATGCACTATGGGCTGATAGACTAACAACCAAGAAATCAATTGGTATGTCTCCCTATCAACTAGTGTATGGCATGGATGAGGTCTTCCTGACATCTTTGGGAGTTCCAGTCATGAAGTTCCTCCAAGAGGTACAATCGGAAGAAAATGAAATGCAAAGGAGGTTGAACCAAACCATCCATTTGCAGAAGTAAAGGGAGGAAGTTTACAAGAGGACACAAGCAATACAAGATAATATCAAGAAAATTTTTGATAGGAGGGCCAAGGCCAATGATTTCCAAATTGGAGACACAGTTCTACTGTGGGATTCAAGGAGGGAATACAAGGGTAAACATGGTAAATTTGAAAATTTATGGAAAGGCCCTTACATCATTCATTCAGAAAGAGGTAAAAATGCTTTCTTTTTGCAAGAGCTGGATGGAGAAGAAATATTTGGAGGTCTTGTCAATGGAAGGATGCTCAAACACTACTTTTGTCAAAATTCCTAAATTTTGAACCTAGCACTCATTGTACATAACATTGTTTGATCAAGAAATAGAAAAGACAAAAACTCTAAAAAACAGAAAAAGGAAAAAGAGGGAAGATTTGAAAGAAAGTTACAGCCCCATACCCAAAAAATAGTGATGTTGAAAGTGTGCAAGTATAAATGCCACTACCTATTTTTGAAAAAGAAGTATTGTTCAGTCATCTAGCCTAATCATGGCTGAACATGTTTTCAATTTATTTGCTGATAGGTTAGTGAAATAAAAACTTTTCAAAACATCTAATCTTGACTTGTCAATAGGCGTAGATCAGAAATAATGAATGCTAGTTCTAAATGATCAAATCTAAACCAAAGAGAAGGATAGGGATGCCTAACAAATGATGGATTACTTCCCTCACACTTTCTAGTTTTTTTGGTATAAAAATAATGGTTGTGTGCAGATTGTTTCAATGCCACAGCCCATGATAAATTAGATAGCCTAATCCTGGTTTATTCATGGTTCAATTTCATGTTAGTAGGATAGAGAATAAATTTTTTCAAACAGCTTAATCTTGAAAAATGAGTAGACTAGGTAGAAAATAAAGAGAGTTCATTAGCCTAATCTGAACTCTTGGAAGAAATAAGGGTAAAATTAGATAGTTTGATTTTTGTGATCAAAATTAAAAATGTCAAAGGTGTGAAAATCCAAGTGCACACAAAGAAGAAATTTTTTTAGGAAAAGTAGGCTGGGTAGGTAGAGATGAGTCTGAAGCAATCATGTATTTTAGATTTTTTGGATCACCGCTACAAGAGAACACTTGCAAAAAGAGAAGAAACGTTTGCCCAATGGATGAGGCACTGGTCTTCAAACACAGAGACCCAAACATCTGAGGTTCTAGACACCTCCTAAAAGGGAGCTTCCCTCCCCAAGTGGAGCCACTACTAGTCATCAGTAATTATTATCATTTGAAGATGACTATTTGAGAAACCTAGATTTCTAAAAACAAATTTCATGAAATATTGTGAGTTTTAGAAATATCACTTCCTTCATTATCCTTAGGATAAATTTTTCACTCTTATACTACTCCACCATGCCTTGGCTAGCCTACCACTCCTGAAGAGTCCCTCATAAATCCTAAGTCACTCATCCCCATCCCATTTTCTACACCTATGGTTTGGACACTCCATTTTTCTTCTGCCTACTTTTCACCATGCTGACCTAATGCCTCAAAGCCTTCAAAAACCCAAATTTTCATTTGAAAACTCGTTAGGTAGATCAATTTTAGTAGTTTTTGAATCTTCAAAATGATCTAGCTTGTCAAAAAGAACTCAACTCCCTCCTGTTTCCTAAAAAGCCCCAAGTCAAAACTTCAGTCCATGGAAAAGTCAAAAAACCCCCCTCCACTAGGTCACTAGAGTTTATAGGTGCTAGGGTTGGCCTTTATGTTCAAGAAGCATTGTTTTTAGGTAATGAGAAAGATGCAATCAGGTTAAAGGAACAAACATGTATTTGGTCTAAAACAAAGCAGGGAAGCCTCCAACAAGGGTTTCCTTATCGAAAGTATATTATGCAAAAGATAGTTAGCCATGAGTGACACTTCTGCAGGACTGCCAAAGGTGGCTACCAACAGGAATATTGATAAGATCAAACAAACCTAATGTATCTCATGATTATGGAACATATAAATACTAAAGGATTTGTTGATACCAACTGCTAGGATTTTCACACCAAGAGGTTTTCACTGCTTCAAAGTGAAAACATGACAGAATGTTAGTTGAAAGAAGGTCAAAATTCTTCTCTTCAGTCTCATCCACCAAGCAATCAAAGGCATAAAAGATGCAGGACTGAATATTCCAAGGTGAAAGTGCCAAAATAATCACAATTTTACTGTTTAAAAGTGTTTAAATTCATGAAAAGGATAAAATGGAGAAAACCTTCAAAAAAGAGCACTAATGTCACTGTATGCTTTTTCCTCAAAAAATTGTCAAAATGACCTTTTTCTTTTCAAGAAATGGCTCATGTTTCCAAAATTTGGATAAGAGGCAAAGTTTAAGCTTGTTAAAAATTTTGTCAATCCAAGGGAAACATCAAGATGCTCCAGCAAAAGCAAAAAACCATTTTTCTCAGAGTTATGCCACCTACATGACAAAAAGACCAAAAAGTCAGTGAAAAAGAAAGAAAGGAAACAAACATTGGAAAAGTGGGTTTGATCATGAAATTATTTTTCAAAAAGAGGTATAAAGGCCTTCCTTCCCTCTTCCCAAACTCATTTTTGTTTTTGAAAGAAAGATAGAGAGTCGTTGAAGCATTTCTAGGCGTTTCCCTAAAAACTGGGAAAAATTTCCCCAGCGCTGCGTGTAGGCGGTGGCGTTACGCACAGGGGAGGAAAGACAGTGTTAAATAACATTGCGTTGTGCACAGACGGATCAGCATTGAGCATAGGCACCGGTGTTGTGCACGTGCCCAGGTCAAAGCACAAGCTTCCCATAGAAACAGGCAATTCACGTAGGGGACGACCCGACATGCCCAACAGCTCACCCGACCAGCACGAAATCAACGGCACTGCGCATAGTGCTGTGCACAGGCCTACACTATAGCCTGAATCGCCAGCGCTGCACACAAGGGCACCCAACCCACCCGACGCTGCGCACAGAGGCGTGCATAGGGCACAACTGAAATGGCCAGTCGGATGGCACTGCGCATAGGAGAAGTTTGGCCAAAATTGCCAAAAATTGGTCAAAATCAGTCTTTTCCTCCTCAAATTTTCCACAGGCTCCTGCACAAGTTGAAAAAGGTTGGTGGTCGCTTTTCTTGGCCCTCTAAGTGTTATTTTTTCATCCATAATCAAAGAAGAGTAACAAAAACCTAAATTGTCTAAAAAACCCTAATCTTCGTGGCAAACAATCATTTAACCTTCTAGGGAAGAATTTACCAGTTGGAGAGTGTTCATTGGTGTAAATATACTCAGTACAAGCTAGGCATCCTTCAAAACTCTAAAATATTTCCTAGAATTACTTCCATTTTTCCCCCTTTTGTTAAAATTTTCCCTCAGCATCACACATTTTTCCTCCCTAGAACTGAATCTCTCACAAGCTAAAAACCAATTTGTTCAAGGAAACAATCAGTCACTATGTTCGAAGAAGAGATGAGTACCAGTAGTGATGAAGGCCAAGGGCCTATCAAGCCAAAACACAAGGGAGGAAGAGTTAATAGGTTTGAGCCCTTGGATATAATTCAAATCACCTCTTCTCCCATGATCCTTGTGTTAGCCCCCCCCTAATGAAATTATTGACAAGCAAGCTGGGGGGCTATGTCATTTTGGAGACCTTCAAGGAATGCATCTCCCTTGAAGACACATCATCCTTGAGGTCTCTATGTGCTTTGCCTTATATCCCCTCTACTGTTTCCCTAGCTCAAAGCCTTCATTTACCTCTTGTACCCCTACAAAATGTCACTTTTCCCTTT
The DNA here is from genome assembly GCA_034641835.2 of Pinus albicaulis. Classification (NCBI taxonomy): domain Eukaryota; kingdom Viridiplantae; phylum Streptophyta; class Pinopsida; order Pinales; family Pinaceae; genus Pinus; species Pinus albicaulis. Next base: position 570,312,741 of record CM076584.1, on the reverse strand, counting down.
TTCTGCTTCTGTTAAAGTGCCTCTACTCCCCTCTATTTTCCCCCCTATTAACTCCCCTAAATCCCCTCTAAAAATCCTTACACCATTTGTTTCCCCATTTTCCCCCTTCACCTCCCTATCGTTACCCTTTAGGCCTCAAAATAAATTAGAAAGTGGTTAAAAACCCACTTTCAATCTTATAATAGGCCTAAGCCCCCTTCTCCGCTAGCCCAACGCCTTTCCACTCTATATAGCCTGGCGCCGTGACCAAGGCTTTTCCCCTGCGGGGGTTTTTCTCTGTCTGTAGAGTCAAACCATGGAGCCCCCGCAGTTGACTCGTCGGGATATGGGACGACTCAAATCAACGGTTGTTATTCACTACGGGGGGTCGCTCCAAAATTCCCGTGCCCGTACACCTTGGCCCCCTGCAGTCCATCCCCACCGTCCATTTTTATCCCGCAGATCAATGGCTCACGGTCCATTCATTTCGGGGACATTCCTGACCGTCAATCTTGATTGATCAGACGATCCTCGTTGACCCCGCTGCCTCCGTCGTTTTCCACGTTCAAATCCTAGATCGCATCTCCGCCATCCATTCGCCCGACAGATCGACGGAGCGGAGCCCATCCACCCTATGGTCCCCGCTGCACTGTTCATAAACCGCCATTTTATTCTGCACCACTCTCATGCGCTTGGTGGTTTTCCCCCGGAGGCCAGCGATTTCACTCACCTTTCGCCACTTGTCCTCCTGTACGATTTTGAAACCACCGTTCCCGCCCGTTAACTCCATCCCCTGCGCATTATTATTCGGACACAGACGCCCAGCGAAATCGCTGTAGACCATCC